>OZ014519.1:507102844-508302844 GCA_963966055.1 Lathyrus aphaca | reverse complement strand
CAACATCTCCTTCTTGAATGATCATCATCAATCCGCATCAGCATCATCGCATCAATTTTTGCCAATTGGGATCAATCACTGTGTCAACCAAACAAGAGGTAACGCAACAAATCATAAGTTCAGAAAAATAAAGAAGTATCACAACTTGTAACAAGGCACACTAAAAAATCAAAAGGGGGGAAGAAAAATCTATAACCGAAATCAGTTATAAACTTCAGCAATAAAACAAAATTTCCTAACAACTTCATAACTAATCTAACCAACTCAGAAATCCATAACAGGAAATATAACTGTTTTACCTGAAATTCTCATTGAACCTCATAATCGTCATCTTCTATAAAGAGTCGAATTCGGTAGATTTTCAGGGCCCTGATTCTTCGGATCCTTCCAACCACATTCTGCAACTTTTTTCAGCTCTCACGTTCTCATTCTTCTATCCTTCATCAATCCCGCATCTCTTTCCGCTTATCTCTATAAACTGTCTTCCCTTCCAATATTCTTCATTCAGCATTCCTCCCTCTCTAACCTTCTCTCATTCTGCAGCAAACTAGCAAAATTCAGAAGGAAAATGCACTAAAAACTCAGAAACAGTTAGAGAATTAAGAGTCTCTTCTACAATCTAGAACCGTTTCCGTCATATTCAAACTCCAACTCTCATCACAGTTCAGCAAAGAGATCCATGTCTTCATCATCACGGCCTTCAACCACTGCAACATCATTATCTTCATCGACAATCTTTGCCAATTCACAAGGAAACTGTATCAAATCAGAAGAGCAATACAAAGTCAGCATGATATCAAGAACGGTTTAAAGACGTCAATTCAGAATAAGAAAAAAGAAATGCGTTCGAAATGCTTTAATTCATCAAAGAATATCACACGCAAGAAATTAGAAGGCGTATCATAATTACAACACACGGAAGCAAAGATCAATTAGGTATCACAGAAGAAGAATAAGGGAGCAATAATCGTGAGTTTCGAATTCATACCTTGATCTCAATCTTCAAAACAGTCGGCTTCTTCAAACTTCACTCTTCTTTCATTGCATCCGCATCCTCGACATGTTCCATCCAATCAACAAGTTTTCTTGAATCAGTAATCGATTATAAACCGAAAACTCCACAAAACGAAAACAACGGAAGCGCTTTCATCTTCGCGTCCGTATCAGTCATCCGTCGGATTTTTTTTATTAACTTCGCAACGGCGTCGAAACAGCGGAAACGTCCCCTTCACTAGTGGCATCGAAGCAACTTCGGGCAATAAGCTGAACGTAGCAAGAAGGGTAGTACGGCCGTTCGTCGGTATCGGTTTCTTCACCAAAGGCTAGCGACGGATCATCAAACATCAACGACCGTGTGTCGATTGAAGGTATGAGAATTCGAATCCAGCTTGGTCTCTTTTCCCTTTGCTTGTTTCTGAATGTTTTGATCCGTGAATTTGTGAGGGATTTAGGGTATGTTGTTAAAGGATTAGAGATAGGGAGAAGGAAAAGGAGAAGTTTGTTCTTCGATTAAGGTTTGGAAAGGACCATTGGCGGCGGAACTAGGGTTAGCAAGTGAGAAGAAGAGAAAGGGGGCAAGAGGATGATGGTGTGCGGCGTGAGGGAGAAGAAGAATGAGAGGGTGGCGGCGAGAAGAAGAGGGTCTAGGGTTTTGAAGACTCTCATTTTTTGTTCATCTGTTTTTTTGTGTTAATTAGTGTATAAAGGTTATGTTAAGTTTATTGTAAATTAATAATAATTAATAGAATTAATCCCCCTTTAAGAGTCTTAATCTGCCATAAGGTGACATAATGAGGATTAATTATATCGTTAAAAGATTTAGGAGGATTAATCATTATAAAACATAATTAAATCCACCATTTGATTTCTGTTTTTGGAAAAGGATAAACTCCTATGCGAATTGGGCCCTTAAGAATTGCTATTCACACCCCCATCTTCAAGCCCAATTCATTTTAACCTAAAAACGTTTCTATTTGCACCCCAGCCTCACTCCCTGTGCGTTGGGCCCTGCAAAACGCTATTAAGACCCCCCATTCTTGGCCCAATTTCATTATAACTTAGAAACATTTCTATTCTTCTCCCCCTTCTTTAGCCCCTTTTCTATTTAATTTCTATATTATATAGTTTCAAAATTAATTCATGAAAAATAATAAAATGCTTGATAAAAATCCCAAAAAATTATATTAGAATATTAAGTCATTTTAGAAACATTCCCAATTTTTATTTTCTGATTTTTACCATTTTTCGATTTAATTTCGTTTTTTTTAGTTTAATTGATCCATATTGATTTCTTTCATAAACATATAAATTTGTACAATTTATTTATGCCACCTCCCATAACATTTTTTGCCCATTCTTTTTGCTATGATTAAAGGACAAATAGAAGTACCTAGAGTATTTTTGGTGAATATTTTAGGACATTGTTCTATTATTTTGATGGTGCAATTTGTGTAAATTTGTAATTAAACCTTACATAGAATTAGGCGGTCATTTGACATAGTTAGAATTAGAAATTTTAATAGATTTTTTAACATAGTGTTATAATCAGGTTAGAGACCTTAGGAATTTAATTTCACATTTTTTTCATGACTTTTAATATTTTTGTCATTTTAAGTCATTTCCATCATATTGTGCATATTCATGGTTCATATCATTCACTAACTATTTGTTTTTTGTGCAAGGTATTTTGCAAGGTTTGGCTTATGGACTTGGACATTTTTTATGCCTCAATTATGTTTGTGTGCTTTGTGATGTAATAGCTTAGAACTTGTATGCTTGTATAGTTTCCATAAGTAGGATAGAAAAGATAAAACGAATCGATAGAAAACCAAAATTTCAAAAACAAATAAAGTATTCGATCCAACGTCGAGTATATTTTCAAATAAATAAATAAAGTTCATATTATTTTAGGATTCCTCGATTACCATCATGCCACTCCATTCAACCAAAGGCAAGCCTTGTATGTTTCACACCATAAGTCGTGCGTCTTAGCACCACGCAACCGACCCACCCGATCCATTGTTTCATCCTATTTACATTTCATACTGTGTTTACCCGCCATGACTTAGGAGGACCCTATTGTTCAATATTAACTCTTGTATTCTCATTTATAGTTTATTATCTCTTAGGTAGATTAAATCTCAAACCTCACTAACCATAGGTTATCTTCAAATTCAAACTGATTTAGGGTAAGTCTAGTTTCCCTTAGAATTTTTCCTTTGACAACTTGAGTCTCACTTCTCATCTTAAAATAAAATCAAAAACACTTAATAAAGGAAAGGTGTACAATGCGCCACGAGCCTTAAGCTATACGGGAAATGACTAGTGGAGGTCTCCTTCACTCTTCTAGGATGCTTTACAAACGTTCCATTGGGGGCGATCTTGGAAAGCATTCGCTCCTGTGTCATAGTCTTTAGTGTTGTACATTCAATAAACACAAATTCAAAACATTTCTTATAAAAGACAACAAACCAGGAAGTCACGTCTTCTTTTCTCATCTCATACTCTTTGCGGACGAACTTGACTTGTCTCGACAGTTCAAACAGCGACACGGTAAACACCCTCGAGTCAGAGCCGGTAACACCTGAGCTAGAGCTATGGCAACGTCATCCTAAAAATCACAAACGAGTGTAAGCCTTAGTTAGACGAACTACGGCGTCTCTGATCCTCATTCATCCCGATGAGGTACGTAGGCAGTGGGGTAGGGCCCATTCGAGCACAATCTTTCTTTTTCCCTACATTTTCCATTTTATTTCCATTTTTCAATTCCATTTCATTTCTCATTTCATTTCCATTCCAGATAGCCATTCTTTCCTTCGAACAGCATATTATTTCTCACCCTTTGAAAACAGTCTTATAAGCGTGGATCCCGTCGGGTACGGCGGACGGATTGGGGTGCTAATACCTTCTCAATTCGTAACCGACTCCCGTATCCAGATCTTTGGTTCGCAAGGCCTCGTCCTTTTCCTTCTTCCTTAGGTTTGTGCAACATTACCTTTCTCATTCCTGTGGGATAAAAATGTCTGGCTGGCGACTCTAACCTTTCCGCGCCACTTTCGCGTTTGTACTAGAGGATGAAAATCCCGGGAGCGACAGCTGGCGACTCTGCTGGGGACTTTTAGAAATTCTAATTTCCCCTTTGAGAGTCAATCCTAGCGCTTGTCTGTTTTGTTTTCTTTGGGTGCTTATTCATTCGCTGTTATGCTTTAGTTTAGCTGTACTGTTTTGTTTACAGTTTATCGCTTTCCTTTATATAGCTTTATTTACAGCTTTCTCCACTTTACTTTACTGTCGCATATACTGGCATATACTGTACTGGCTGTTCTGGTTTTCCTTGGCGGGATGGGATTATTGTGAGATAAGCCAAATACCCGGCTTGAGTATACACATAGGATTTAGAGTGGGCAGTCGTGTGGCTTGCGTGGTCTTGAGCACGTGTAGTTTTCACGAGTCCCACACCCAGATCAGGCTCTCTTGGGATATGTTCTATACTGCCTAGGCAGACCATAGAATGTTCCCACCTGAGCTGATAACACTGGGAACCGATCATCGAGGACCTTAGTGGAAACAACCCTCTCCAGTGGTGACAGTGGCAGACCACATTTTGTGGCAAACCCATTCGCACCCGAGGGTCCACTAGGAAATCGCATAGGATGACCTTGTTCTCTCATAGGAACCTGGTTAAAGCAACTGGTCGTATGACGGTAGTATTGTACCCTTCGGGATGAATGTACTATTGTTTCTCGACTTCAGTGCTTGAAGCCGGGAACTTATGAGGGATGCTTGTTTTTCCGGAATTCAACTGAGGCCTCCCTGAGTAGTACATAATGCCAAACCGATTCCCTGATTTGGTCATGAGCCATTTCTCGGAAATGGTGAACGTATTATTGCTATTTGGCTTTGAGAGTCCGTGATGTTGACCCGTAGTAGCACACCCGTGAGATTGGGAGGGGTTTACCGGTTTGCAGGAACCCTAAAAACTTTCAACATACCCGCTTTTGCCAGTGTTATGATCCGGTCCTATATGATACTTGGTTGAGAATTCTGGAACTTCTGCACAGAGATACTGATATCATAATCTTCACCAACACTTGGTTATCTGATCCACACCAGCGTCGGACCGCTGACCGCATGCCAGTTGCATACATGACATCATGGCATTTTAGCATACATGTTTCAGTTACTTCTAAGGATCCCATATCTGAATTATGTCGGATTTTCTTCTGCATTAAAACTTGGATTAAAACAGATGGATTCCGTGGAAATAACTGAACATGACATTTGCATACATCCTTGCATTTTTGACAGGTATTCAGGGACAGCTTCTTATCCTGACTTGGTTTCTCTTCAGAATGGCCAGTTTGAAACACGACTGTCAAGGTTTAGACATGGAACAACTCCGAGCGGAGGTGACTGAGATGAAGGCCCAATTGGGGCATGTTGTAGTGGACATTCAAGCGTTGTCCCAGGATCAGAAATTGCTGAGAGAGGAATTCAACTTGATGAAGACTCAGATAAAGCTGCTTACAGGAATCATGAATGCTATGTCGAAAAAGGAAAATAGCTGTGTGTCTGCTTTTCAAACAGAATGTCATGTTTCTCCCATCTCTTTGGGATGTCCAATAAATCAGGGTTCTTTAGATGGATTTCCTTTACAGTTCGAATCTCTTCACCAGCAATCGTCACTCGGCAGTCAGGAAGAGCATCAGATAGGAACCAACTCCACATGTGAACTTAATGATCCTACACCAATCGTTACCAAAGAAGTGAGCACTTTCTTTCCTTATCAGGGATCCTCCTCAGCTGCTACGCCTTGGTTTTCAGGAGAAATACTTCAACCGATTTCGGCTATAGCTCCTCCATTGCTAGCAACCTGTCATCAACAGGAGCAAGAAAGGGTGATTAATCCGACACCCGTGTCTTATGCTGAATTATGTCCACAGCTGTTCAAAATGGGGTTGATTGAGTGTCACGAGCTAACTCCTCCTTCAGCATGCATGAATACAAAAGAAGTGGTCGACTTTCCTTCTTCTAGAATCATTACTCATGCCAAGTCTTCAAAGGGGCTGCATCAACAATCTTCATTCACTCCTCGGCCGAGTATGAGTAAGAAAGTACAGGGACATGTCAGGCGTCCAACGCAATGTCAACAACAAAGTTTTCAATCACGACCACAGGGTCAGCAACAACAAGTACAGAGACCATTTTAGGAAAGAACAAGAGCAAGGAACCGCAGACTTGATCCTATCCCATGTCCATATGATGTATTGCTTCCAGAGCTATTGAAGTTGAACCTGGTCGAACTCCGAACCATGAGGGCTCCTTCTGCTGATAATCTACCACCAAATTTCGATCCAAACTCCAGGTGCGAATTCCATTCAGGTGCCCAGGGGCACAGTATTGAGAAATGTTGGGCTTTTCAAAACAAGGTACAAGACCTAATTGAGTCCAAGACAATCATTTTTTCTCCTCATCTAAAGGTACTCCAGAATTTGATGCCAAATCACGACGGAACCAGTGTCACGGTTATTCTACCAGATGGTCCATGTTAAGCTGAAGTCTTCAAGTTAAACATCCAGGACACCAGGGTATTCATGAAAGCAAATAAAGCCAGCAGTATTCAAATACTCTCAGTGATGGCATTCACGTGTTTTCCTTTCTTCATTGTTCATTTTCATCCCTATTGAGGGGAACTACGTCGCTCTGATTCTTCATTGGTCATCTGGTCAATGGAGATACGTAGGCAGAAGATCGACAGGTCTTTCCGAGCAACCTTATGGGGCAACTTTACTCCCTAGCTTCACTCTTTCCTTCAGATGTCTCGTGTCAGAGTCAGAATAGCTAGAAGAAGAAGTATGACTGCCATGGTTAGGTATACAACTGCGAATTGAAGATTACAAGTCTGTGAAAGAGCTATTAATCACTGAAAGCATCCAAGACTGACAGGTTCTGACGGATCCAAGCCTCCTCAACTACGGCAATATTCAGTTTCTTTACTGCATTTCTATTTGTAGTTTCTTTTATATGCTAAACATTTGTCTACATGTATGAAATTTGTTTGCTTTTGAATGTTAGCAATAATAAAACTCACATGTTTTTCTTGATGTAAATTCATTTGCATTCCCTTATAATTTTGCATATGTACATCGCAATACCAATTGTCATGCTTAAATTCTATGAGGGAGAATGACGAAACAAAAACGCAAAATCTCTAATTGTGTGCTCTCGAGTAAGGCCCTGTTGACGATGTACAGGCTTTGTTTCAAATCCCTCAACACTGGAGACATAAGGAAGATAGACCCTTGCTAACCCCTTTGAGCCTTGAAGTAGGAGTTTATTTTCAAATGAAAAAAAAACCCTCACTTGTAACCCAGGGGCAGGGTAGACGTCAGCTAGTCAGACCAAGCGTTCAGACTTTCATAAAGAAGTGTATTTGAAGATCCGTTGCATTCTACTATGCTAATCAAGAGGTCCAAAGACCCGAAACCACAATGGTTATCCAAGTCAAAAGGTCCAAAGATTGAAAACCACAATGGTTATCCTTCGTCGACCAAAGAATGAGGCAGTCACAACCCTCGTGAAGCAATCAAGACAAACAATGTCACGCGGCTTGTTCAAAGTACAAATAGAAAAAGAAAAGAAAGACCCGCTAAGTCGAAACTTGAAAACAAGCGACTTAGGCAAAATTTAGGGCATCCCGCTGGACTACACAATCAAAGATTCACAAGAATCAGTCCAGGAAAAAGTTAGGGATAAGCAAAATAACGCAAAAGCGAAAGACGAAAAAGATTACACAAGAAGGATCCTCAAATGAGAACAAAGTCGTGTGGCACAAACACAAAAAATAGAGGAGTGACTGACTCTCAACAATAACCTGATTGGTGCTTGAACTAATAGTAGCAATGGTTCCTCAATCAACACGAAACCCTTATGAAAGGTGAATGCTTGTGAAAACTAGTTGAATGTAGGAATGAAGAACATCACGGAGAGTGGGTGGGCACAAATAAACTTCGAGCCTATATCCTTTGTTTCTATAACCGTGAACCAGGCCACGATACAACCCTTAAAAGTCCTAACTGAAATAGGGTTAAAGCATACTACCACGAGACCGCGTTCCTGACTCCTATGAGTTGTGCTAAAAGACGTTTGTTGGTATTGCATGTACATACTTTCATTCAAATAAAGGTCGTACCTTAACCAGTGATTCGCTCACGAAGGTTAACGATCCATTTTAAAAACTTCAAGATTAACATGTTTGTTGAATTAGGATTTTCATTCTAAGAATAAACATTTTCTCACTTGCATACATTTGTTGAGCATTATAAATGGTTCACATGCGGAAATTCAATCCCGAAGCTCAAGCTTGCCAGGTTGAGAAGTCTAAAACTTCTGAAAGACTGTCACGTCGAGGTGCACTTTTCCGAAAAAGCTTCATTGAGCAGGGACTTTCCCAATTAGTCACAGTAAGAGCTAGCCAATCCGGGGTAGTTAAGTCGAGCAATCTTTTCAAACTTCAGTAAAATTGGGGCAATTACCTCGAGATTCAGATCTCTCCAAGAGCGAAGATCAGCCAGTCAGGTGCAAAGTTATTCAAATACTCGTACTGGGGCAGGCTACCCCAATAGTACGAAAGTTCATTCTTTCCCAAAGATAGACGATCGAAAGCATTTACCCGGAGTTTAGAATACCATGGTCACGTGTCAAGCCAACTATCTCGTTCAGCACTTCTGACAGATACAAATTTATCCGCATTGGCAATGGTTACCTCCTCAGCAAGGTTGTTATGCTAATTCATGTAGTCGTTATGATACCTAAGAGTTTAAAGACGCCAGGTCTTTTGTAAAATCCTCTTGAGATAAAATTCCTACAGAAGCAATTAATCCCCAGCACGAGACAACTTGAAATCTTTCCTCCTCAGCAGGATGTGTCTCGGTTTCTAGTCATCCCCAACAGACGAATGGAAGTTATCCTCACTAAAGTCAGCATTTTTTCCTTCAGATGGTTTCCTTGATCTCGGTCCCTCCGCAGATCTAAGGCAATTCCTATCCCCCTAGAAGATTTCAGATAAATCATTCCCCTCCCCAGCAGGTCCATAAGAGTGGATATTCCTCAATAATCAAGGTATCCCCGGGCACGGCCCTCAAATCTAAAAGTCCAATTTATTTTTGGCAAAGGTGATGATTCGGGACAGATGAATTATTCACACTCCTCTCCGACAGAGATGTTATCCCCACGGGACTATTGGATATCGAATTCGCGATCATTGTGTTTCCCCACAGAGTCAGCAGAGATTTATTACTTCCGCGTCAGGAATTTCTTTTACACACATACCAATTCATTAACAATACTCAAGACATAATATCCCCAGTGTCATGGGGTAATATACCATGCAATTCAACATATGCAAAGTCCAGCCGCAGACTGGCCAAAGTCCATCTTCGGGTGGCAGATTTCAAAGTCCAGCCGCAGACTGGCCAAAGTCCATCTTCGGGTGGCAAGCTTTAAAAGTCCACCCGCAGTGTGGCAAATCTCTAAAGTCCCCCGCAGTGGGCAAAAGCCTCCCGTAGTGAGAGAAAGTCTCCCGTAGTGAGCAAAAGTCCAGCCGCGGACTGGCCAAAGTCCATCTTCGGGTGGCAATTTTCAAAAGTCCACCCGCAGTGTGGCAAATCTCTAAAGTCCCCCGCAGTGGGCAAAAGCCTCTCGTAGTGAGCGAAAGTCTCCCGTAGTGAGCAAAAGTCCAGCCGCAGACTGGCCAAAGTCCATCTTCGGGTGGCAATTTTCAAAAGTCCACCCGCAGTGTGGCAAATCTCTTAAGTCCCCCGCAGTGGGCAAAAGCCTCCCGTAGTGAGCAAAAGTCTCCCGTAGTGAGCAAAAGTCCACCCGTAGTGTGGCAAATTTCCAAAGTCCCCCGCAGTGGGCAAAAGCCTCCCGTAGCGAGCAAAAGTCTCCCGTAGTGAGCAAAAGTCCACCCGCAGTGTGGCAAATCTCTAAAGTCTTCCGTAGTGAGCAAAAGCCTCCCGTAGTGAGCAAAAGTCTCCCGTAGTGAGCAAAAGCCTCCCGTAGTGAGCAAAAGTCTCCCGTAGTGAGCAAAAGTCCACCCGTAGTGTGGCAAATTTCCAAAGTCCCCCGCAGTGGGCAAAAGCCTCCCGTAGCGAGCAAAAGTCTCCCGTTGTGAGCAAAAGTCCACCCGCAGTGTGGCAAATCTCTAAAGTCTCCCGTAGTGAGCAAAAGCCTCCCGTAGTGATCAAAAGTCTCCCGTAGTGAGCAAAAGTCCACCCGCAGTGTGGCAAATCTCTAAAGTCCCCCGCAGTGGGCAAAAAGCCTCCCGTAGTGAGCAAAAGTCTCCCGTAGTGAGCAAAAGTCCACCCGCAGTGTGGCAAAGTATTTTGAAGTCCAACCGCAGATTGGCGAAAGTCCATCCTCAGGGTGGCAGCATATCACAAGTCCACCCACAGCGTGGCAATATCCAAAGTCCACCCGCAGTGTGGCAAAATATTTTGAAGTCCAACCGCAGATTGGCGAAAGTCCATCCTCAGGGTGGCATCATATCACAAGTCCACCCACAACATGGCAATTTTCAAAGTCTAGCCGCAGACTGGCCAAAGTCCATCTTCGGGTGGCAAGTTTCAAAAATCTCCCGCAGCGAGCAGAAGTCCACCCGCAGTGTGGCAAACCCTTAAAATCCACCCGCAATGTGGCAAATTATCCAGCAATCCACCCGCAGTGTGGTAAAGTATCTGAAGCCCAACCGCAGATTGGCAAAAGTCCATCCTCGGGGTGGCAAAGTATCTTAAAATTCTATCACAGGTTGATCAAAGTCCACCCACAGCGTGGCAAGTCGTTATTCGTCTAACTCCATCCAATAAAACACCACTAAGGCATTGTTGCAACCTATCAAGGTCCACCCGCAGCGTGGCAAGTCAGTAGCCGTCTGACATCACCCAAAAGGCATCCCTTGTTTACTATTCTTCATATCATAATTATATCCAAGTAGAGTTGATTCGGTTGAGTTTATCTCCCTTTTCTGCTGCCACAAAGTGCAAATTTTCTGGTTGTTTCTAGTATTCAATCCCTGCATACTTCAAACGTCTGAAAGCAACTGCTATCATCCATTCAAGTCTACAGTGATTGAATAGGGGCAGCTGTAACACCCCAAAATTTGCCCTCATTATTTATAACCATTAACTGGCTTTTGTTTCACGTCCAGCTGCATTTTTCATTTCATTGGTTCCTAAGATATATGATCCCAAATTACTATGGATTGGGCTTTCCTATTTTCTTGGAGTTTTCTTTCATTCATGCCAAAGCAAGAGGTTGGGTTATGTTCATCCTAACCTCCACATCAAGGATTTATCAAGTATTTGTCCCAAGATCTTATAAGAGACAGTAAGCGATTTAAGCTTCGTCAGGGTTTACTTGAGACTGACCAGGAGCTAAGGTTGGGTTGGATTTCGACATTTCAAAGCATTCTTTCACTTAGTGCATATTGCAAGGAAGTTTAAGGGTTTCTTATTCATGTTTGAGTTCATGAGTGTTTCGTTAATTGAGGATCGTGTTATCACATTCAATGGTTCCCCAAGACATTATTATCAGGTTATTTGAGATGGTTTCGTGGCCAAGGATTTATTATACTCAAGGCATCGTTACTTTTTTCAAGCCTTTATTTGTGATACAAATCATTCGTGGTCGAAACAGTGAAGTCAAGGTTGTTTTTCATGGGCCAACGAGAATTTTGGTGATGTACTTGTTCAAGTGTTCAGTTGATATTTCTAAGGTCCAATCTTCAAATGTCTATTTCCGTATCAATTTCGTTCAATAAACCATGTTGTTCTTCTATTCATCTTTTTAATCCAATAACCAAATAACTAATATATTACACTTCTCCAAACTCATTTTAATTCACTTTTTTAAGAGAAAATCAAAGTCCAAAATTATACATGTGTTGAATCCATTATTTGAGTTCATCCCAAAAGTTTGTCAAGGTCACCTCTTCATCCCTTCTTTGATTTATCCACAAATTCAAGAATTATTTCCCATGATTCAAAGTCCATTTTTATCAATAATGAGGGTTGTCTTTTATGCTCCAAGGTTTTGTTGTTTTTGTCTCTATTACTATTGAACTCACATGTTATGTCCATTTTTTTGGTCCATCTAATTCAAAGCCCATGAAATAATTTTGAAATAAGTTTCTGGTATACCAAATCCTAGAACTACCAGATTTTTATCAGGAAGTAAGTTATATTTTTTTGTGAGAAGTTAAGTTAGACTTTTAAGGTAGAAAATCAAATTTGAAAGAAATTCTTCCCTATTCATTCAATCTTAAAACCCTTCATAGTGTTCAATGTTCTCACAATAAAATAATGACAAGAATTTGGATAGGAAACGAAAAAAGCAGGAAATGGAAAAATCTCTCTCAAAAACTCTTTTTTTCCCTCAATCTCGGGTCTCCCTCACTTGATCACACTCTTAGAACTTCCTTCATCAATCCGCAACATCTCCTTCTTGAATGATCATCATCAATCCGCATCAGCATCATCGCATCAATTTTTGCCAATTGGGATCAATCACTGTGTCAACCAAACAAGAGGTAACGCAACAAATCATAAGTTCAGAAAAATAAAGAAGTATCACAACTTGTAATAAGGCACACTAAAAAATCAAAAGGGGGGAAGAAAAATCTATAACCGAAATCAGTTATAAACTTCAGCAATAAAACAGAATTTCCTAACAACTTCATAACTAATCTAACCAACTCAGAAATACATAACAGAAAATATAACTGTTTTACCTAAAATTCTCATTGAACCTCATAATCATCATCTTCTATAAAGAGTCGAATTCGGCAGATTTTCAGGGCCCTGATTCTTCGGATCCTTCCAACCACATTCTGCAACTTTTTTCAGCTCTCACGTTCTCATTCTTCTATCCTTCATCAATCCCGCATCTCTTTCAGCTTATCTCTATAAACTGTCTTCCCTTCCAATATTCTTCATTCAGCATTCCTCCCTCTCTAACCTTCTCTCATTCTGTAGCAAACTAGCAAAATTCAGAAGGAAAATGCACTAAAAACTCAGAAACAGTTAGAGAATTAAGAGTCTTTTCTACAATCTCGAATCGTTTCCGTCATATTCAAACTCCAACTCTCATCACAGTTCAGCAAAGAGATCCATGTCTTCATCATCACGGACTTCAACCACTGCAACATCATTATCTTCATCGACAATCTTTGCCAATTCACAAGGAAACTGTATCAAATCAGAAGAGCAATACAAAGTCAGCATGCTATCAGGAACGGTTTAAAGACGTCAATTCAGAATAAGAAAAAAGAAATGCGTTCGAAATGCTTCAATTCATCAAAGAATATCACACGCAAGAAATTAGAAGGCGTATCATAATTACAACACATAGAAGCAAAGATCAATTAGGTATCACAGAAGAAGAATAAGGGAGCAATAATCGTGAGTTTCGAATTCATACCTTGATCTCAATCTTCAAAACAGTCGGCTTCTTCAAACTTCACTCTTCTTTCATTGCATCCGCATCCTCGACATGTTCCATCCAATCAACAAGTTTTCTTGAATCAGTAATCGATTATAAACCGAAAAACTCCACAAAACGAAAACAACGGAAGCGCTTTCATCTTCGCGTCCGTATCAGTCATCCGTCGGATTTTTTTCATTAACTTCGCAGCGGCGTCGAAATAGCGGAAACATCCCCTTCACTGGTGGCATCGAAGAAACTTCGGGCAATAAGCTGAACGTAGAAAGAAGGGTAGTACGGCCGTTCGTCGGTATCGGTTTCTTCACCAAAGGCTCGCGACGGATCATCAAACATCAACGGCCGTGTGTCGATTGAAGGTATGAGAATTCGAATCCAGCTTGGTCTCTTTTCCCTTTGCTTGTTTCTGAATGTTTTGATCCGTGAATTTGTGAGGGATTTAGGGTATGTTGTTAAAGGATTAGAGATAGGGAGAAGGAAAAGGAGAAGTTTGTTCTTCGATTAAGGTTTGGAAAGGGCCATTGGCGGCGGAACTAGGGTTAGCAAGTGAGAAGAAGAGAAAGGGGGCAAGAGGATGATGGTGTGCGGCGTGAGGGAGAAGAAGAATGAGAGGGTGGCGGCGAGAAGAAGAGGGTCTAGGGTTTTGAAGACTCTCATTTTTTGTTCATCTATTTTTTTGTGTTAATTAGTGTATAAAGGTTATGTTAAGTTTATTGTAAATTAATAATAATTAATAGAATTAATCCCCCTTTAAGAGTCTTAATCTGCCATAAGGTGACATAATGAGGATTAATTATATCGTTAAAAGATTTAGGAGGATTAATCATTATAAAACATAATTAAATCCACCATTTGATTTCTGTTTTTGGAAAAGGATAAACTCCTATGCGAATTGGGCCCTTAAGAATTGCTATTCACACCCCCATCTTCAAGCCCAATTCATTTTAACCTAAAAACGTTTCTATTTGCACCCCAGCCTCACTCCCTGTGTGTTGGGCCCTGCAAAACGCTATTAAGACCCCCCATTCTGGGCCCAATTTCATTATAACTTAGAAACATTTCTATTCTTCTCCCCCTTCTTTAGCCCATTTTCTATTTAATTTCTATATTATATAGTTTCAAAATTAATTCATGAAAAATAATAAAATGCTTGATAAAAATCCCAAAAAATTATATTAGAATATTAAGTCATTTTAGAAACATTCCCAATTTTTATTTTCTGATTTTTACCATTTTTCGATTTAATTTCGTTTTTTTTAGTTTAATTGATCCATATTGATTTCCTTCATAAACATATAAATTTGTACAATTTATTTATGCAACCTCCCATAACATTTTTTGCCCATTCTTTTTGCTATGATTAAAGGACAAATAGAAGTACCTAGAGTATTTTTGGTGAATTTTTTAGGACATTTTTCTATTATTTTGATGGTGCAATTTGTGTAAATTTGTAATTAAACCTTATATAGAATTAGGCGGTCATTTGACATAGTTAGAATTAGAAATTTTAATATATTTTTTAACATAGTGTTATAATCAGGTTAGAGACCTTAGGAATTTAATTTCACATTTTTTTCATGACTTTTAATATTTTTGTCATTTTAAGTCATTTCCATCATATTGTGCATATTCATGGTTCATATCATTCACTAACTATTTGTTTTTTGTGCAAGGTATTTTGCAAGGTTTGGCTTATGGACTTGGACATTTTTTATGCCTCAATTATGTTTGTGTGCTTTGTGATGTAATAGCTTAGAACTTGTATGCTTGTATAGTTTCCATAAGTAGGATAGAAAAGATAAAACGAATCGATAGAAAACCAAAATTTCAAAAACAAATAAAGTATTCGATCCAACGTCGAGTATATTTTCAAATAAATAAATAAAGTTCATATTATTTTAGGGTTCCTCGATTACCATCGTGCCACTCCATTCAACCAAAGGCAAGCCTTGTATGTTTCACACCATAAGTTGTGCGTCTTAGCACCACGCAACCGACCCACCCGATCCATTGTTTCATCCTATTTACATTTCATACCGTGTTTACCCGCCATGACTTAGGAGGACCCTACTGTTCAATATTAACTCTTGTATTCTCATTTATAGTTTATTATCTCTTAGGTAGATTAAATCTCAAACCTCACTAACCATAGGTTATCTTCAAATTCAAACTGATTTAGGGTAAGTCTAGTTTCCCTTAGAATTTTTCCTTTGACAACTTGAGTCTCACTTCTCATCTTAAAATAAAATCAAAAACACTTAATAAAGGAAAGGTGTACAATGCGCCACGAGCCTTAAGCTATACGGGAAATGACTAGTGGAGGTCTCCTTCACTCTTCTAGGATGCTTTACAAACGTTCCATTGGGGGCGATCTTGGAAAGCATTCACTCCTGTGTCATAGTCTTTAGTGTTGTACATTCAATAAACACAAATTCAAAACATTTCTTATAAAAGACAACAAACCAGGAAGTCACGTCTTCTTTTCTCATCTCATACTCTTTGCGGACGAACTTGACTTGTCTCGACAGTTCAAACAGCGACACGGTAAACACCCTCGAGTCAGAGCCGGTAACACCTGAGCTAGAGCTATGGCAACGTCATCCTAAAAATCACAAACGAGTGTAAGCCTTAGTTAGACGAACTACGACGTCTCTGATCCTCATTCATCCCGATGAGGTACGTAGGCAGTGGGGTAGGGCCCATTCGAGCACAATCTTTCTTTTTCCCTACATTTTCCATTTTATTTCCATTTTTCAATTCCATTTCATTTCTCATTTCATTTCCATTCCAGATAGCCATTCTTTCCTTCGAACAGCATATTATTTCTCACCCTTTGAAAACAGTCTTATAAGCGTGGATCCCGTCGGGTACGGCGGACGGATTGGGGTGCTAATACCTTCTCAATTCGTAACCGACTCCCGTATCCAGATCTTTGGTTCGCAAGGCCTCGTCCTTTTCATTCTTCCTTAGGTTTGTGCAACATTACCTTTCTCATTCATGTGGGATAAAAATGTCTGGCTGGCGACTCTAACCTTTCCGCGCCACTTTCGCGTTTGTACTAGAGGATGAAAATCCCGGGAGCGACAACAAGTTGTTGATGAAGTCTGTCTGCTGGAGAATTAACCTGAAAAACAAGATTATAACATTCTGTATGATAATATTAGTTTATGAATTATGTATGCATGTATAATATGATGCACTTAAGTAATGTATTATGTATCTATGTATATGTATGCTATGATGTAAATGATGTATGTATATATCATGCAGCCTAAAGCGTCTGGATATCTTCGTCATAACAACTGCTGGCCAGGGAAAATAAATCCCGATTTTTTGCCGGAGAATATGAGGAACTCGTTCCCGTCTTGTTTGATAATATAGTATATATATAACCTCCCGTCTTCGTTCGATAGTAAGGTGTACATAACCTCCCGTCTTCGTTCGATAGTAAGGTGTACATAACCTCCCGTCTTCGTTTGTCGTACTCCTATTGGAAAATAAATTCCCGAATATCCGTATGAGGATAAAAGAGATGGATATAAATTCCAGGGGAGATGTGACTTGAAGTATTTATGAAGATGGATTTGTCCTACTGGGGATTTGTAACTGTCTTGTAGGGATGAACCGGTGAAGCTTCGTTGGAATCCTGCCCTCGTTCGTCCTTAGTAAATACCATTACTGCATTTTCATGCATTTCTGGTAAACATCAATCATATTAAGCATCTATGCATTTCTGGTAAACATCAATCATATTCAAAAGCATACATACATTCAAACATAACCAATGGACGTTTCGCTTATGTAAATAGGATAAAAGTAAATCTGGATTCAAAGATGGAATTTTATTTATATCAAAAAATGACCTATACATAGGTAGGTTTGTACAAGGAGACAGAAATCCTAGTAAGAGGAATTCGTCGTAAATTTTTTACAAAACAAAGAAAATCAGCTATGTGGGAAGTAATCCTATTGAGTTCCAATTCTACTATTGCCATTATCTTCAAGTATCTCATCTTCTACTGTCGAGACGGAAATGATTGAATTGAGCTTTATCTGTTCGAGCTTGAGTAAGTAGTACAACTGGTTGTAGTTTCATGGGTGATCCAAACGAGACATAGTCATACGCTTTAATCCCTAACTTTTGCCTGGATTGCCCTTTCAGGTTTTCAATCCACCGGGATACCCTTTTTTGCCCAAGCCGCCTTTTCAGGTTTTCGACTTGTCGGGTGTACATTTTTATATATATCCCTAATTTTTGCCCGAACCCTTTTGGTTCGCCGGGATGCCCTTATTTTTGCCTAGGCCAGTCAACCTAGCGGGTCTCTTTTTATGCGTAGTATTTTTTAACTATGTTTGCGTTTACAGGCTGTGGGAAATCTTCACCATCCATAGTAATAAGTATCATGGCACCTCCTGAAAATACTGTTTTGACCACAAATGGTCCTTCATATGTTGGAGTCCACTTGCCCCTAGGATCACCCTGTGGTAATATGATACGCTTGATTACCAAGTCACCATCCCGATATACCTTTGGCTTAACCTTCTTGTTAAAAGCTTTGATCATCCGTTTCTGGTACATCTGGCCATGACAAACTGCTTCCAGTCTCTTCTCATCAATCAAATTTATCTGGTCAAGTCGAGTCTGAATCCACTCATCTTCATCCAAGCCTGCATCCTTCATAATTCTTAAGGAGGGAATCTGAACTTCAATGGGCAAAACTGCTTCCATGCCATAGACTAAGGAGAATGGGGTTGCCCCTGTTGAAGTGCGTATCGTGGTACGATAACCATGAAGAGCAAATGGTAACATCTCATGCCAATCCTTGTAAGTAACAGTCATCTTCTGTACAATCTTCTTAATGTTCTTATTAGCAGCTTCAACTGCCCCATTCATCTTTGGACGATACGGAGAAGAATTGTGATGCTTAATCTTGAACTGCGTGCAGAGATCAGTAATCATAGTGTTGTTCAGATTAGAGCCATTGTCAGTGATAATCCTTTCAGGGATGCCATACCTACATATGAGATTATTCTTAATGAATCGAGCCACAACATTCTTGGTAACAGATGCAAATGAAGCTGCCTCCACCCACTTAGTAAAGTAATCAATAGCAACCAGGATGAAACGATGCCCATTAGAAGCAGTAGGTTTGATCTCACCAATCATATCAATGCCCCACATGGCAAAGGGCCAAGGAGCAGTCAACACATTCAATGGTGATGGAGGTATATGTACTAGGAGATTTTATCCCGAAGGAAAGGTAATGCTGCATAAACCTAGAAAAAAGATGGATAAGACGGTTGCAAACTAGAGAAACTGAGAAAGGGGGTTGTGTAGATGTTTAGAATTGGCAGAATTTTTGACCAACAAGAAGTGTTGAACTTAGTTCAGGATGTCACACCAGATGTTGTGACATTATCAAACAGAGTATAAGTTAATGAACTTAATTCAGGATGTCACACCAGATGTTGTGACATTGTATAAGTTAATGAAGTAAGTTCAGATTTCAGGATGTCACACCAGATGTTGTGACATCTCAAACCTGCTACCAGAATTAAATAATGCTTAACAGAACTGAGTAAATTCAGGAAATTTATCTGGAACTAATTGTGAATGGATAAAACAGTAGAAGGCGCATCTGTAGGGAGATTAGTTATATGATTTCAGTATAACAGAAGAACTGACTCACCTAGAATCAAGGAAGTAACAAACCCTAATTCAAGGTGATGACAGCATGCGTATCAGGATTGGATAACCTACAGAAAGCCTAAAATCCAAGCATCTATTTAAGCAACAGAAACTCTCAGAATAAAGTACGAAATTAAGAAGACTAAATAGGGTGTTTGTGTTTTAATAGCAGGTTTTATATGTGTATCACCTTATGAGCTTTTAAGCAAAAGTGTATTGTGTCTTGATTGAAACTGTGAAGTAAGATCAAGCTGTTGTGTTTGAAGCGTGACTTCAATTTTATTAAACATTGTAACATATCACTGTGTGATTGAGGGGGAGTGAGTTGGTACTCATATCTAAGTTGTGTCTTAGGTAGAAATTGCCTTGGGTAGATATTAAGTGAGGGATTAAACTGAGTGGTTTAAGTCCAGAATTAATATTACTTATATTGGATTTCCTTCCTGGCTTGGTAGCCCCCAGATGTAAGTGTGGTTAGATAATGAACTGGGTTAACAATTTCCTGTGTTGTTTAATTTTCCTGCACTTTAAGTTTTGTTCAAGTCTTCAAGTGTTTAAACATCTCATTAGACATCACGTACCTGATCCCAGAATTTCAATTGGCATCAGAGCAGACACCCTGCCTGTTTAACTGGGTGAGATCTAGGGACTGCAAATTCTGGAAACATGGACAGAGATGTAGGATCAGTGAATAGACCACCTATATTGGATGGATACAACTATGACTACTGGAATCCAAGAATGGTAGCATTCTTAAGATCACTTGATAGTAGGGCTTGGAAAGCAGTTAACAAAGGATGGGAGCACCCTGTCCAAGACAACAAAGATGGTGAAAAAGTGTTGAAGCCTGAAGAAGAATGGAGCAAGGAGGAAGAAGATTCATCACTTGGAAATTCCAAGGCCTTAAATTCCTTATTCAATGGCATTGATAGGAACATATTCAGACTTGTGCATCACTGTGAGCTGGCCAAAGATGTTTGGGACACACTCAAAATAACTCATGAAGGAACATCAAAGGTGAAGATGTCAAGACTTCAACTTCTCACCACCAAGTTTGAAAACTTGAGAATGAAGGAAGATGAGACAATTCATGAGTTTTACATGAACATCTTGGAAATAGCTAATACTTCTGGTGCTTTGGGAGAGAAGATGAGTGATGAAAAGCTGGTAAGAAAGATTCTCAGATCTTTACCATAAAGATTTGACATGAAGGTTACAGCAATAGAAGAAGCTCAAGACATATGCACAATGAAGGTTGAAGAGCTCATTGGTTCCCTTCAAACATTTGAGATGGGAATGAATGATACAATTGTAAAGAAGAACAAAAGCATAGCCTTGGTGTCAAATACTGATAAAGAAGAAGAAAATCATGAAGCAGAACCTGAAGAAAATTTATCAGAAACAATTGCTATGCTTGGAAGACAATTTAAAAAAATTCTCAAAAGAATGGATAGCAGGTCCAGACCAAGTGGAAGAAACTCAAACTCTTCTGAGAATAAAAGACCTTATTGTAGCGGTAAAATCATGAGTGTAAGCCATTGATTAACTTAACTCAATATACACAGAGTCACCACCGCGCTTTTATTTATTTCCAAAAGGAAAAAGGGAAAAGAAAGAACAAAACCTTAAAGAATCTTAAAAGCTAAAAAGCTAAAAGAATCAAACAGAGAATGGGTAAGGGGATTGGTTACAAATCGGGAAGGTGTTACGCACCCGACTTGTCCGTGGTACTCCACGGGAACCCTTTGAAATATTTACTGCATTTTTTGGTTTGAAATGGTTTGCTTGAAAAAAGATTGAAGAGATGAGAAGAAGAATGTTTTTTAAGATTTTGGTGTTTGAAGAGACGAACGTCTCATGCCTACGTACCCACAAAGTGCAATGCGAGATCAAAACCCCGTAGTTCGTGGTACAAAATTTTGAAAAAGAAACAATGAGTTGAATTGATTTTAAAATGTAAAGATAAGTCTTCATTCTTTAGCGAATAATTCCGCTAGAAAGAATGAATCATATCTAAACATAAAAAAGGTTAAAAGAAACGTGCACGAGGGCACAAAAACAATTGAATGAGTTTTGAATGTTTTAAAGTTTTTTGATAAAAAAAGTTTCAATATGCTTATGTGGTTTAGCATTTATTAAGGAAATGAAATGAAAAAGTAAAAGCACATGACCTAAGTCAAGGTTTGATTGCGAAAATGTTTGAAGTTTGAAAACAAAGAAAATTTTGAAAATAGGAAGGAGATTTGAAAATTGAAGAAGATGGGAAGAGATGAAGGGACTATCCTAAGACTTGAAAGTAAAAGTTAAGAGAAGAGCTACCAAACCATATTATGAACGATTCTTCAAAGTAACCGGAATTCCATCTTCAAAGACCAATGAAATAACTTGAGGCCAAAGTTTCCAATCCATCACAACTTGAGCAAGGGGAGAGATCCTAAAATCTAAGTCCATACTCCAATGCTAAGGATAGTAACCATAGTCCGAAATTAAAGTCACAAGTCTTTTAGGTGTTTAATCCTTTATTAGTGTTTTGGTGTCCAAATGGACAAAAGAAAAATCACAAGCAACAATATAAACATAAACAAAATGATATATGATATATGATATAATATGATAAAAGCATAATAAAGAGAGATAAGGAACGAGAGATTGAAATAAAGAGGATAAGGTACGAGAGATTAAATTTAAATGGATTATTATATTCACATTATTATAATATTTACATAATAAGTGGTATGATGAACTTAATCAAGCACAACCACGAAAAAATAACAAAATCGAGGCAACCGGATCCAAGTGGGTCTTATTCCGAATCGGGACAACTTTAGGTTTATGTTAAGCAATCGCCGAGTAATTTATGGAGTAATTACCCTACAAATGAGGCCGGCCACCACTAATTAAAGTGGAAAATATTTGTGCTAATACATGTTAGAGAAATGATATTATGAACCATTCTCCGAAAATATGTCGCACGAAAAGAAAAGGTAATGGTCTAATCTTAATCGAGATTTTCGTTGAATTTATCGAAGGCAACCTATCACGATCTCAAAGTATGGAGAATGATCCAAATGATCATTCATCCATAGATTTGAAATAATGAAGATTAAACCTATTCGAAATTCAACAATCACGAATCGGAGATTGTCATCGACCAAAAATAAAAGATGAAGAAAAATGGATCTAAAAGTAGATCCATAAAAAGAATTAAAATATTTTTTTAAATTCTTTTCTTAAATCTCTTTTCCTAACATCTTTTTTCAAAATACTTTTCTAAATCTCTTTCTAAAACATATTTTCTAAATCTCTCTCTAAAACAAAATTAAACTAAACCATTAAAAAAATAGGAAATAAACTAAAAAATGAGGAAAAAAAATAATGGAGAGGGGAGGGGGAAGGACCCGCAGGTCATGTGTGTGTAGAGAGGAATTGATGGATCAAAGCCTTAAAGGCCCAAGGTCAAAGCCACAAAGTTCTTTTTCTTAAATGTAAAACTAAGCAACAAAGTGCAAAAGCTACATATCCTCTTCTTAAATTCACTCTGTTCTTTCTCTCTCGCAAATATTCTACATAACCATACCTTTAAATCTCCGGTCAGCTTCAGATTCGTTCACTCCGCCTTGATGCTCTCTGTCTCTCAATCCTTTTGAACCATGCGGTTTATTATTCAACCTTGAGAAAACGGATCCGCCTGCAACAACTACCTTACCAAATGAATCACGTCGTTCACGTCGATCGAGCAAGATTACTCCGCAAAAAAAAACAGTCAGTCGGCAATCTATTCATCTGCTTCGATCTATCTGCCTCTATCTCATTTCTCTGTTTCAATTGGTTTGGTGTGAGAATTTGAGGTGAAATTGTTGTGATGATTGTTGGTTATGGAAGGTGATGAAGCTTTGTGCAGATTTTGGTATAATGATTAGGGGCTTTCAAAGCTTAAGATTGTGAAAGAGAGAAGTTGAATTTATAGATGGTGAAATGAAATTGTGAATCTGCGTTTTGATTTGAAATTAATTGCGTTTAGGAGGCCACGAGAACTGCGTGCTAGCTTCAGCTTTTTGTTTACGAATGTGTTTTGAGTGTTCTTCTGGTGCGTTTCCGTGCATTTCAGGCTGTGTGAATTTGATGAATTTGTCTGCGTTTCGATGGCTTTGTTTTGCGTTTTGATTCAAGCCCTTGTTGTGTAGGCGTGCAGCTGAAAGTTGGGCGATACGACTTGTTGTTGTTGTACAAGCTTGTTGGCTTGATGTTTGTTGGGCTTGCGTATGTTGGCGTGAAGTGTGCATGTGGATTGTGACTAGATGTTAGCTGAAGCTGAGCTGGTGTGCGGGGTGCGTTTGATGCAGCATGGGGATGGCTTTGGAGAAGCTTCGGCTGGGTAGATATTGGCTTGTTGTGCTGTGAATATGTTATGTTGTACGACGTGTACGTGGGCTTGTGAAGTTTACTGATGTAAGCTGAAAAATGTATTAGCTTGTGAGAAAAAGGAAATGGCTTACAAGTTGTGCACATGATGGAGCTGGCTCATGTAAATTCTTCACGTGCGGTGAAGGCTTATTAGCTGGGATTGGGAAAGTGATAATTGTCGTACCCCGAAAAATACGACCTCACGCGATCCGAAAAAGACGGGAGCCGCGCGCCGGACAGACTGAAGAGTCGCTACCTAATTCTATTTATTCCCGAAATGGGAAAGGGGAGATATAGATACAACCCGGGAGGAGAAGGATAGGACAAAGGTCAACGGAACCATTGCCTGGGTTCGGGAGTCGGTTATGCAGGGGGAAGGTATTAGCACCCCCTACATCCATCGTACTCGATGGGAACCATCTAAGTTAACGCGCGAGAAAGGATGTCTATGCTTAAACGAAATGCTTGCTAGAGGGAAATGAGTTGAATTATAAGTTAGATTGAACCTAGGTGCTCGGCAAGGATTGAGATCCTCGTGCCTACGTACTCCCGTGTGCAATGGGAAAGTCAGAGCCTCGTAGTTCGGCCTACTACGGATGATTGGTTGTTGATTTTTATTACCTTTCTTCGATGAAAGGGTTTAGGAGTTGATTTGTACTAAAGACTATGGATAGTTTATTCCGTCCAACAAGACGAGCGTCTTGCGTCAAAATAATCGGAGCGAGTAACGAGAGCTCATTATCCTCCTTTCTACCGCTTAAGGCTCGTGGCGTACAAATCTTCTCGCATTATTAAAGTGTTTTATTTCCTAAGACCGCTTGACGTTGGATCAAGGGTTTGGATCTAATCGAAACGTTTTGGTTTTTTGAGGTTAAAGGGTAAATGCAACTTGGAGGTTATTTTTGTGGTTTTGTTAGCGAGGCACAATGCGCTCGGCTCGCAAAGGTGGATTGGATCCTAATAAATGATAAAGATAACTGGAAAATAAAGTGCAAGTGTGCAAGTGAGATCGCTTGGCGTTGGACCAAGGATTCGGAAATAAATACGGAAAGTAAATTGCGTACAAAGAAAGGGAGAGGGGTACAAAATAAATACAGGGGATTGCGAGAAATAAAGAAGTCTCGTTGTAGTTAGCCCAAGAGGAAGCGTGTGTGCAGTGTTTTTGAACTATTCGAAGGCGTTCAGCCTGTTTAATCGGGACACAACTATTCGAAGGCGTTGGACCTTTTAATCGAGCGCAACTATTCGAAGGCGTTGGACCTTTTCGGGACGCGACGAAATTTTGTTCGTGAACTGCCTTAGAATCGGTTCAAAATGGGAACCATTCTATAAGGAGTCGAATCGTATTTTTTTTAATGCGAAAATAAATTAAATAAATTGAATTTGCTAGAATTAAATTAAATTGAATAATTAAATAATGTTAAGAATAATAAAATAAACTAAATTGATTTACATGTTTGTTTTGTCGGAATAATAAAATGAAAAATTAAATACAAAGGGGGGCCTCATATTGACCAAAAATCACCGATTAGAATCGGACGAAAAATTGGCCGTTTAATATATCATTGGCCCATAAAATCGAATTAAAAGTGAAGGAATAACATAAAAAGAATTTAAATGGACTAGATAATATAATTTGTTAAATATGAACAAGAATAATGGAATTTAAAACTACTTTTAAATAAAAATATAATAATTAAATTAGGTAGGATTCTTTCAATATAAAAAAAATAATAATAAAAGGAATAAAAATAAAAAATAAAATCTACTAGAAAAAATAGGCATGCGAGAGTAACAATCTAGTGGACTTAAAATCTAAAGTTTTGACATAATGATTTTAAAAATAGATTAAAAAGACCAGGTCAAATAAAATAAATAAAACAGTAAATAAATAAAAGGAAAAAAAACAAATATGAAAAGGGGCACTATATTAGTGTATTGGGTGCAGAGAGATTCATCATCTGGGAAATCCAACCCATAATAAGATTCTTGATAAAAAAAAACAGAAGGCTGTGTGCTTAGCGACATCACAAAACGGGCCTAAAGCCCACAGTCCACAAAAACTTGGTTTAATCAAATAAAATAAATAAACAAATAACAATGAATATAGCTTCAAAATTCACAGTTTTTTTTATAGAAAAGGGAATAAAAACCAGCTACAGCTTTTTAGTCACGATAAAATCAGAGAGGGAAAAAACAAGTTACCCCCAAACACGATTTTGAGAAGGAAATTCTCCCTTCTTCTTCTTCATTTTCATTCGCAACTTCTCACTTGCTCTGTCTCAATCTCTCAATCTCAAAGGCGGCTCGGTGGTCTCGTTCTCTCTTGGCTTTTTCTCTCTCGAACTCGTGGCTAACGGTATTCGGAGGTTACGGCGAACGGAGGGTCGGTCGTGGGTCGGATTCGCGGCGGTTTCCGACGGCGATTCGTGTGCGTCGGCGGTTTGTGGAGGCTGATTTCACGGTGGGATTCGGGTTTGGCCGGCGAATGAAGATTGGCGACGGGTTTTGTTGAAAGGTCTAAGGTGAGTTGGTTGTTTTGGTCGTGAGTTTGAAGGGTGGCTGAAGGGTTTCAATTTCTTTCTGCTTTCTTATTTTCTTTTCTGGTTTTTTTTCAGCTTTGCGAATTTGTTGTTGGATGGTGGTTTATGCGATGGTTTGGTTTACGGATGTTGTTTGCGGTGGGTTTGGTGGATGTGAGGAAAGGTCCGAAAAAGGGGTTTTGGTCTGATGAAGAAAGGTTTCAGTTTTGGTTGCGGTTATGGTGGAAACAGGTTGGTGTTGGCGGCGCACACTGGTTGTTCTGGGTGTTTCGTGGTGGTACCAATGGATACGAACGCTTTTTTTTTCCAGGTTGGTGCGTGTTGGTGGCTTCGAGTTTTCAGAGTTTCCTGGGTTGTTTTTTGTTTGATTTCAAAATGGTGGTATTAGAGAATGCTTGGTGGAAGGTTAGTGTAACGTTTTTTGAGCGTGGATGGTAGGGGTTTTTTGTGGATACTATCATTATTTATGGAAGAAGAAAGGAGAATAGATTTATGGAGATGATGCTTACTGAAGGTTTTGAGGAAAAAAAGAAAAAAAAGTTGCAGGTTGGTTTGCTGGTTTGTGGAGAAAAGGTTTTAACGATTGAAAGTAACAGATTGAAAATTAAAAGATGGATCTCGCTGATTTTTCAAAGGCAGCCCCCCCTTTTGAATGAAGGAAAGAATTGTCTTATAGAAAATACTTGAATAAGGGTGAAACTGATATTTACATTGGTGCTGAGCTGTGATTTTGTGAGTTGGAAATTATCCGTTAGTGTTGTGAGGAGAAAAGTAGTGGAAAAGCTGGCACTATCAGTTATGAGTGGAATCAGTGTTGTACTGCTGGAAATTGGTGGGGTCTGCTTGGATTTAGTGTATGCTTTCTCTTGTAATTGCAAAACGGAAGAAAGAAAAAAAATGTGCTTAAAAAAATAAAAAAAAATAAAAGATTATGTTATATGAATTTTTCAAAAGAGAGTTATAATAATAATAATAATTACAATAAACAATAATAATAATAATGATAATAACAATAATAATAATAATAATAATAATAATAATAATAATAATAATAATAATAAAGAAAAGGATTTAGATAAAAAAAATGAAAATTTAAAGGATAGAAATAAAATGTATTGGCTTTTTGTGTAATGGATTTGATAGAAAGGTAAATAATACTAATAATAGATTTTTTTGAATTTTTTCGGAAAAAAAAATAGTAAATGGGATAAAATATAGAAAAAGAAACAAAGTAGATAAAATGATTTTTTAGAAAAGAATAAAAATAAGAGAAATTGATTTTTTTTGAGATTTTTCTTATGATAGAAAAAAAAATGATGGAAATAGTTAATAAAGAAAATAAATAATAATCAGGCAAAAATTCGTCCACACAACACCGACCTCTAACACTGCACACCCACGCACTTGTCCTGACAAACTCGAATAAACTCTGATTTTTCGCACTAAAGAAAAAAATGACATATTTTTGAATTTTCAATATACGATTAGACAGAAAATAAAATGGTAGATATTTTTGGATTTAAATAATGGTTAGACAGTAAAAAAAATAAAAAAAATGAAATGGAGCAGGTAGGACAAATTTGGGGTATTACAATAATGTGAAACAATTTTTTTGTTTTGTTTTTTTATTTTAATAATGGGCTACAAATGTAAATGGAATTTTTTATTATTTTGTTTGGAGAATAAAATGAAATAAGGTATAGAAAAAATAAATGGTAATGAAGATAGGGAAAAACAAATAAGGTGTATATAAAAAAATGGGATAAGTGGAATAAAAAGAAATATTAATAAAATGTGAATAATAAAAAAAATGGTAATGAAGGTATATAAAAAAAATGATTAAAAAGGATATTGGAAATAATAAAAAGTGGATTAATCAAAAATGGATAAATGGATGAAATTTGATCTTTTTTGGTGAATTGAATTAAAAAAGAAAATGAATATGAGATTGATGGTTTTAAACCCACAGCAAAACTCTGATTTTTTCAACAAACCACTGATACAACCACTTCTGAACTACTGAACACCTCGTAACACAAGCCACAACCATCTTCTGAAAAAATGCCTTGACTATTCGAATCCACACTGAGGAAAATAAATCCTCAGATGAATCACTGGTAAACTAATGAACAAACCAAACTTCACACGCAACATTTTTCAATAAACTGATGGACTTCACACATAACACAACTTGATCTTTGAACATGCACTTTCTGAGGAATAAACCACTGGCACAAACAACTTGCAATCGAAACAATCTTTTGATAGTTTGACCAAGATTAGGTCAAACGTCCATTTGAATCGAATCATGACTGAACAAACGCATCTAAATTGGAATCACAACCTTGTCTTTGAAATCCTGCAACACAGAAGAAGAAGGAGCAACTGCAACATATTTTTGTATTTTGGTTAGAAATTAGTGAATATAAACACATAACAGAAATTAAACATGGTGATCCCATGCGAAGCATAGACCTGCACCTGAAAAAAGGATTAACGAATAGTGTGTGATCTTGTTTGTATGCGAAATGCAGATGAGATGCGAAAAATCTTAGGGTCAAAAATTAGGGTCTGACACTTATGATGCTAATAGAAGGTCAAATTATGATGAGAAGATCAACCAAGAAAAAGGGATAAAATGTCATGGATGTGAAGGATATGGACACATCATAAATGAATGCCCTACCTATCTAAAGAAGCAGAAGAAAGGTCTCTCTGTGACCTGGTCTGATGAAGACTTAGGATGTGATTCAGAAGAAGAATCATCAAAGCACATCACTGCTCTAGCTGGAGTATGTGAATCTAAAAGTGGATCCAGTGATGAGGAGCTGACTTTTGAAGAGCTTGAAGAATCATACAAGATGTTGTGTAAAAGGAGCACTGAAGTATGCATGGAGAATATAAAGCAGAAGAAGCAGATTGAGGGATTGAAGGCTGAAAAGACAAGTAATCTAAAGATCATTGAATCTTTGAAAAGTGAAGTAAGCCTACTCAACTCCAAATTGGAACATATGTCCAAATCTGTTAGAATGCTGAACAGTAGCTCAAACACACTGGATGTCATTCTCAACAACAATAAGCATTCAGGGGATAAAACTGGACTGGGATTTAACAAAGCTCAAAAGGTTGAGGCTAGCACCAGCAAAACTATTTCAAATCCCATAAAGTCAAACAAGATGTCCCAACAGATGTCCCAACATCATGAAAAGAACATAAAGTCAAACATGATGTCCCAATAGATGCCCCAACATCATGAAAAGAACATGATGAAAAAGAAGTATCAAAGATGGATATGTCATCATTGTGGAAGGTTTGGTCACATCAAACCTTATTGCTACAAGTTACATGGATATCCAAACCAGAAGCATCAGCAACCCCCTAAGCAGAAGATAGAGGTTATCAAGAAAGTGCTGCATGGACATCAAAATCAAAGATATCAGCAATTCCCTAAGCAAAAGACAGAGGTCATCAAGAAAGTATGGGTACCTAAAGCTAGTCTTCATGCTGATCAAAGCTACATGCCCAAGAACAAGTTCAACAAACAACCTTGGAGTTCTAAAGATGAACACTACACAGGGCAGAGGCATCAAAGGAAACCTCACAACAAGCAAAAATGGTCAAAAAAGGGTGTTGCATATATAGCTCATACATCTCTCAGAGTATCGGCTAAAGAAGACTGGTACTTTGACAGTGGATGCTCAAGGCACATGACTGAATTGAAGAATCTGATGGTAAACTTAAAGTCACATTCATCCAGATATGTAACCTTTGGAGATGGAGCTAAAGGAGAAATCAAGGGAGTTAGGACCTTGGACTGCCCAGATGTACCAAGACTAAATGATGTGCTGCTGGTAAAAGGATTGACTGCTAACCTGATCAGCATAAGTCAATTATGTGATCAAGGTTACAGTGTAAACTTTACCAAAACTGAATGCATAGTGTCTGATGAAGAACAAAAGGTTGTCAAGAGAGGATCCAGATCTAAAGACAACTGTTATATGTGGGAACCTCAAGATTTCAGTCTCACTTCAACTTGCTCCTTAGCCAAAGAAGAAGAAGTGAAGCTATGGCACCAAAGACTGGGTCATCTTCATCTCAGAGGTATAAAGAAAATCATATCTATGGAGGCTGTAAGGGGTATTCCAAAACTGAAGATTGATGAAGGCAAAGTATGTGGTGAATGTCAAATAGGCAAGCAAACCAAGATGTCCCATCCAAAGCTCCAACATCTGACAACTTCCAAAGTTTTGGAATTATTGCATATGGATCTTATGGGACCAATGCAAGTTGAGAGCCTTGGAGGAAAAAGGTATGCTTATATAGTTGTTGATGACTTTTCAAGGTATACATGGATAAATTTTATCAAAGAAAAGTCTGATGTGTTTGATGTATTCAAAGATTTGTGCCAAAGAATACAAAGAGAAAAAGCAAGCTGTGTGGTCAGAATAAGAAGTGACCATGGAAAGGAGTTTGAGAATAAAAAATTCTCAGATTTTTGTTCTTCAGAAGGAATCAATCATGAGTATTCTTCACCTATCACCCCTCAACAGAATGGGATTGTTGAGAGGAAGAACAGAACTATCCAAGAATCAGCAAGAGCTATGATCCATGCTAAAAAGTTACCATTGTACCTGGGCTGAAGCTATGAACACAGCTTGTTACATTCATAATAGAGTCACTCTAAGGAAAGGAACCTTGTCCACCATCTATGAAGTCTAGAAGGGTAGAAAACCTACAGTCAAATACTTCCATGTGTTTGGAAGTAATTGTTACATTCTGGCTGATAGGGATCAAAGAAGAAAGATGGATCCTAAAAGTGATGAAGGGATTTTCCTTGGATACTCCATAAATAGCAGAGCCTATAGAGTATTTAACTCCAGAACCAAGGTTATAATGGAGTCAATAAATGTGATCATTGATGATGCCCCTGCAGATGTTGCAGATGATGTTGGAACATCTGCTGACAGTCAGATTGAAGTTGAAATAAAGAGTGATCATCCTGACTTCACTCTAACTGAGGCAAGGACAGAACAATCCAGCAAACCTCCCTCCATCAGAATCCAGAAGGATCATCCTAAAGATTTGATAATTGGTGATCCCAACAGTGGTGTAAGCACTAGATCAAGAGAGGTGATTTCAGGTTCTTGTTTTGTTTCAAAAATAGAACCTAAAAACATCAAGGAAGCTCTTAATGATGAGTATTGGATTTGTGCTATGCAAGAAGAATTAGGCCAGTTCACAAGGAATGAAGTGTGGGATCTTGTTCCTAGACCTGATGACATAAATGTGATTCGCACTAAATGGGTGTATAAGAACAAGTCAAATGAGCAGGGAGTTGTTACAAAGAACAAGGCTAGACTTGTAGCTCAAGGATACACACAAATTGAGGGAGTAGACTTTGATGAAACCTTTGCACCAGTAGCAAGGCTTGAATCAATCAGACTACTTTTAGGAATTGCTTGTATCCTGAAGTTCAAACTATTTCAAATGGATGTTAAAAGTGCCTTTCTAAATGGATATCTGAATGAGGAGGTTTATGTGGAACAACCTAAGGGATTTGTTGATTCAAGTTGTCCAGATCATGTATACAAACTAAGGAAGGCTCTTTATGGTCTGAAGCAAGCTCCAAGAGCATGGTATGAAAGGCTGACTACTTTTCTCACAAAACAAGGATACAGGAAAGATGGAATAGACAAAACCTTGTTTGTGAAGGATGAAGAAGGAAATGTCATGATTGCTCAAATATATGTAGATGACATATTCTTTGGTGGGATGTCAGACAGGATGGTTAAACATTTTGTCACTCAAATGGAATCTGAATTTGAAATGAGCTTAGTAGGAGAACTAACCTACTTTCTTGGACTGCAAATCAAGCAGATGGAAGACTCTGTGTTCATATCCCAAAGCAAGTATGCAAAGAACATTGTCAAGAAGTTTGGGATGGACAGTGCAAGTCATAAAAGAACACCTGTCCCCACTCATTTAAAGCTGACAAAGGATGACAAGGATGAAAAGGTGAACCAAAGCATATACAGAAGCATGATTGGAAGCCTATTATATCTGACTGCTAGGAGACCAGATATAGCCTTTGCAGTAGGTGTATGTGCTAGATATCAAGCTGATCCAAAAGTTAGCCATCTAAACCAGGTTAAGAGAATTCTGAAATATGTCAATGGTACTTGTGACTATGGCATAATGTACTCCCATGGATGTGAACCAATTCTCACTGGCTTTTGTGATGCTGATTGGGCTGGAAGTGCTGATGATAGAAAGAGCACATCAGGAGGATGCTTCTTTCTAGGAAACAATTTGATTTCTTGGTTCAGTAAGAAACAAAATTGTGTATCCTTATCCACTGCTGAAGCTGAATATATTGCAGCTGGTAGCAGTTGTTCACAGTTGGTTTGGATGAAGCAAATGCTCACAGAATACAATGTCCCACAAGATGTCATGACATTGTTGTAAACACCCCAAATTTGCCCTCACCAATTCACACCATGGCTTGTGATCATTTCATATGCATGAACACAATCATAACATCTCATACCACATTTTTGATTCACTGCATAGATTCTAAGTCATCTGCATCTAGGGTTTGTGATCTGAGCAATCCAAGAGCTTCTTGAGCCACTCCAAAGGCCATCAATCACTTCAAAGGGGTATATATGTGTTCAAGCATCATATTACATCTTCTCAAAGTCAAGAATGCAAAAGAATCACAAGAATTGGGATTGGTATGGAGGCAGAGCCAGGCTTGACTGCACAGTTGACCTAAAATTAGGGTTTTGGTTTCAGAGGCCATAACTCCAAATTTTTTGGTCATTCTTGTTCCTATTGGTCTCTATATGGTATAGGGAGTATGCATATCAATTTTCATGAAGAAATTCCATGGGGAAGTCATCTGATCAAGAGTTGACTTTCTGGACAAGTCAGTGCAAAATCAGGGCATCTGAGGCCCCCAATGACCCAACCAAGGGGTGATCTTCATCATTTTGAGTGTATTTGATCTTTATTTGATCATGGAAGAAGGTTGAAGTTCACAAAATTCAAGAATTACAAGTTTTTGCAAAGTTGACTTTTTAGGGCATGGTTGACTTTTAATGAAATGTCATTTTATGCAACTTTTTCAACCCTTACTTTTTGATCCAAAAATGCTTCAAATGGAAAAACTTTGGTCATGAAAGTTGTAGATTAGATCTTTCCCTTTTCAAAAAGTACAAGAACATGACCTAATTCATTTTGTATCAAAATTTATGGTGTGTCAAAGTTGACAAAAATCACTAATTCTCAAAATATGCACCAAATGGAAAACTTGCAAAAACTTTGTACCAAGGCATTTGTGACTTCTAATTCATGTCAAGCCATTACACAAACATCACATGTGACCTAAAAATCAGAATTGGCCCAAGGGATTTTACATTGTTTGCTTTGATTTCTAAAGATCACTAAGCCATTTTTTCCATTACAAGTGCAAAGTTGGATTTTTGGCAAAGTCATTTTCCAAAGAGCTATGTGATTGCTGGCTGACTTCTATACATTGCCATGACTAAAAGAAGTCCCATGCTACAAAATTCAGCAAGCAATGTCTCATGCATATGGCACAAAATCATGAGGAAACATCAAGTGGGAAAGTTGCAAAAGCTAGCATAGCTTGTCATCCATATGTTGCAGTCAGCTACAAGCAATCCAAGGGCCCTCCTCAACTCAAGCTGAAGCAAGACATGACTTCAAACTGCTGCTGCCATGACCCATGCTGCTAGTACAAGCCAACTTGACTTTTTGGCAAAAGTTCCCATACTCATGGCACAGTGAGCAGCCACCCCTACTGACCTGCCCCACAGGCTATCCACACAACTTGGAGATGTTATAGCAAGGCATTGGGCATTGAAGCAAGCCAGAACACAGCATACCACAAAACTGTCACAAAGCTTCCCTTCTTCGAATCTCATTTTCCAGCCATCAAACATCCCATTTCTCTTCACCAACAAATCAAACATACAAAAAGGAACCAGAATCAGCCATTGATAGAGCTTGAAACCACTCACACACAGACTCCATTTTCTGATACACCAGAACTGGACTTCTCAAAATAGCTTGTTTAAGCTCATTCCAATCCTACCATTAGCACCAGGGGAATCAGTGGAGCAAGTTTGCACCAAAGAATAACTCTGAAAGCCCAGAAACAGAAGCTTTCCATCTCAGGTATGGCCATGAACTTTTTCTCTCAGAGCTTGCATTTTTTGTTATAAATTGATAGCTTATGTCTTGCTGGTCATGGGGATGTTCTTAGAATCGAAAATGAGTGGAAAATGAGTTTGTACTGATGCTCTGAAATTTCACCCGTGAAATTTGTTTCCTTCGATTTGCTTGATTCTTGGGGTTTAAATGATGTTTGAGGGTGGATTTGTATTCTAGGATGTTAGAGGATCCTTTTCCTGCTTTTAATTTGATGAATAGAAGCCTGAATCATGATCTAGGGTTTTGATGTTGCCGGAGAAGATGACCGGAGCTTCCCTCCGGTCACCTGAAAATGCTTAGCCCTAATCCCTGTAATTAGTGAGGTTTGAATCTTGAGCGTTGGATTGGTTGACCCCTTTGACTTGGCGCGTGAACGTCTGGCCCAGATCCACTCATTTTGCCCTAATCCTCTTTCATTAGTTTAATTAACCATAATTAAGTTAATTTAATCAGAACAAGCCTCAGCCCTTGGATGACACGCCAGTCAACCTTTTCCACTCCAGTTTAAATATCAGCCATCAGATCTGCTTACCTTTTCATTTATTTATTTTTATTTTCATTTTCTTTCATTTAACTTCCACAATTTATTAAAAATAGCAAAATACATTTAAAAATTATTAAATTTTTTACCAAGAGTTTCATTAATTTTTAATACCCAAAAATATTTTTATTTTCATTTTTAGCATTAAAAAAGTATTTTTAAATATTTAAAAGTTTATTTTTAATTGATTAATGAAAATTAATTTATTAAAAATACTTTTAGGTATTTAAAAATCACCAAAAAATTCATGAAATGTTTTAAGACATTTAGAAACATTGTCCAACCTTCAAACCAAATTTCTTTTTTGATCTTGATGCATTTTGAGAATTTTTCATTGAATTAAAATCATTTTGATGCATTATTTTGATCCAAACTTCCAAAAATCATTTATGCCTAACCATGAAGAGTTGGACCTTGATTCTTTTTGCATTGCATTGTGTTTAGCATGTAGTTTGTGAGATTAAATGGCCATGATTTGATCTTTCATTTTCCATTTGTTTGATAATTTTCTTGTTTAGGAACCCTAAAACCCTAGAAAACTTAGAAAAATCATAACTTGAATTAGGTTAAGAGTTGAGACCTCTCCTTTGGGCAGTGAGTTAGTATAGGTTTAGGGATCCTTTGAGTGCATTTTCAATTTTTTATAATGTTGTTTGCTTCTGATTTTGGTTTTTGTTTGTGGCATTGTTCATAAACCCTAATTTGGGCTTCCATATGCATCCATCTTGCATTTTCTTGCATAACATGACTTGCCATGACATTCCATGCATCCATGTGATTCATTTAACATCATAAGACATATTGAAAGCATGTTTGATCATTGCATCTTGTATTTGTCATGTTGTATGCCATATGCATTCCATAACTTTTCATGTATGATCATGTGTCTTAGCTTGCTTCATTTGCATCCATAAGTTTGTATGATCATCCACATGTGTTGTTTCTGGTTTGTAGCATCACATAGCATCATTAACATCATGTATGTGCTTCTGGTTTGGTTTTTCATCATGCCATTTCATCTCATTTTGCATTGCATTGCATTTTCTTTTCTAACTTTTCAGGTGGTAAGTGACTTTGAGAAGTGGATTTGCCTTCACTTCTCATAACTTCTCTTCATCTCTCTCTTGCATCCATGCTGCATTTTTATATGTGTTTGAGTTTGGGCTTGCTCATTCTTCTTCTTCCCACTTTCTTTCTTCAAGTGACTTGACTTCTTGAATGAAGCAAGTTGCTTTGCTTCTCTTGATCCTTTCATCTGCTTCCTGGTGGTTCCATTGAAGATTTCTCTTGTCAAACCTCACAAACCTTAGGAACAACCAAGCATGACAATGATTAGGGTTTTGATTAGTCCCCCCATTTATTTTTCACCTTTGTGTCTCTTTGAGTCTTCTCTTCTCATCTCATAATCAGGGATTAAACCCTAAAGGCTTTAAGGCTTTGTGATTAAGCTTATGCCTGCATCCTTCTCTTAGGATGGAGTGTATAACTTTAATCCTAAGTGTTAAACCCTTAATGTGTTTAAATCTCTTAATCAATTCACATAATAATCATCAAGACATCACACTTGTAACTTGGGCCTTGCATTAGGGTTCTAATTCTTCCTTAATTGGTTAAGAAGGACTAACCCTAGTGTTAATGGACAAGTCCCCCTCAAGTTGTCTTACAAATCATAAAATTCACTTCATCATCATATCATTAATTAAAATCCATCTAATAAAGGCTTTGTTTTGTCATGAGTTTAATCCCTAATCATGGATTAAGTTGAGGAGCTTTCCTCAGCTTAAACACTCTCATCTATTATCCTTCTATTAGGATGGTGTAATGAGTCTGTTTAATCCCTGATTATGGATTAACCTCATTACTCAACACTAAACAAAAGCACCAAAAACATCTAAATAATCACAAGTAGGTTAATGATCTTAATCCTACATCAAAGGTGATTAAGTGTGAGAAGCTGACTTCACACTTAAGGTATTCTCATTACCCCTAATCAGAGGGAAGATGTGATGAGTTTACTAAATCCATTGGTTTAGGCTTAAGCTCATTAACTTATGACAAATTCCCAAAAAAAAAGCTATAAAAGACTGAAAATTCAAAAACAAACAATAATCGTCTCCTTCGGGATTCTTTTCTCATCACCTTCACTCACAAACGAGAGCTCGCTTCTTCCGTCTAATGCAAGACAGTTTGCACCTGAGCCAGACAGGTCATACACTTGAGCATTGACAAGTAAGCAGTTCACAAGTCAATTCATCTTTCAGTCTCTTTGGGTCGAACTACGGCGTTCTGACTTCCTCATTGCACGAGAGGATACGTAGGCATAACTTAACGGTTATCGAACAAAAGTCTCTGAATATTCCCCCTCTTTCCAGCTTTATTCTTTAAGCCTCATACTCCTGAGCATTTCACTCTTGTTCCTACACTGACACTGTACATTTATACACTTCACCTTTTACACTGACACCTGTACATCCTTTTTCCAGCCCTTTTACACACAAATTGCACTGACACTACCCCTTTAAAACACAAATCTTTTAAGCGTGGATCCCGTCGAGTACGACGGATAATCTGGGTGCTAATACCTTCCCAGGTTGTAACCAACCCCCTTTCTCAGTCTCTCTGGTTCGCAACCGTCTTATCCATCTTTTCTAGGTCTATGCAGCATTGCCTTTCCTCCGGGATAAAAATGCCTAGCTGGCGACTCTATTCATCCCCAGTGAGTTCACGGCTGTGTGTTCTCACTGTCCCTCTCGCCGACCGTTCGCGTCTGTACCTTTATTTGGGCCATTCCCCATCTATCGGGAGCGACAGCTTGGCGACTCTGCTGGGGACCCTTATACTGCAACCAGGGCTTCTGGTTCTTTTTGTGGGTTCCTCCTAGCGCTTGTTTGATTTGTGTTTACTGGGGTGTTATGTGTTATCTGTGTTTGTATTTATTTTTGCTTTATGTACAGTTGCTTTACTGCTTTCTTTATAGCTTTGCATTATATCATATTGTCATACTGTGCTGCTGGCTGGATCTGTTGTTTGCTTTGGTGGGTGGGTGATCCATTGAGAATTAAGGTCCTATACCTGGGACCTGAGTGACACCTAGGCTAGAGTGGTTCATATTCTTTCCCATTCCATCTCGGTCTGGTGCGGGAATATGAAACACAGTTCAGATATGGGTTTCTTCTTGAGAACTTTGTGTTGCAGATTTCCTGCAATGCTAGGGCTATCTGGGAAGCCTGCTAAGTCTGGATGACCTTTTAGTATTGACCTTCAGAAACTGAGGTGAATTAGAGGAGGAACTTTTATGGTTATTGTAAACACTGTACCTCCAGGTTGGAAGTGTTTACACTTCTCATAACTGATCCAAGTCTGAGGATCCTTGTTTTAGAACACCACCTGTGAGGGGGTCGGGCTGTTTACAGGTCTGCAGGTACCCTTGGCCTCAGCATACCCTGTTACTTTGATTTGATTAAGAATACTCCATGTTGGAACAGTTCTTGTGATTCTAAACCCTGGACATGTGACTCTTTATTTGAGTCCCCCACCTTGGTTACTGGACCTATAGACCTCCATCTGGATTTCTTGAATCAGAGCACTTGATCAGATCCAGCTCAGTCACAAACCCTTGCATATCATCTGCATACATAATCATTGCATCATTTTGACATTTGCTTATTTGTGTTTCAGGGTATCCATCTTCATTTTTGGCTTAGGTTTTGACCCCATCATCAGTATTGACCTATTTTCATCAGCATCTGCTTCAGCTATCAGCTATCTGCTTCAGTCACCTGCACCAGCCAATCAGTGGCCCATTCTTCAGTGTTATCATCAGCACCTGTCTCTACTCATCCTCAACATCATGGCACCTAAAAAGAGTAACATCACCTACCACTTCTTCCAGCCAGAACTAGCTGACATCAGGAGGATTCAGACCCTGATCACTCCAGACCATATACCACTGTTCAGGGAACACTATGGAGATATACTTGATGTGGTTATGGATCTGGACCCTTCATAGAGGAGCCTGATTCACACTTGCCTTCAGTTTTATGATCCCCCACTGAGGTGTTTCACTTTTCAGGACTTTCAGCTGGGCCCTTTATTGGAAGAATACTCATCATTGGTTGGTATACCTATCAGGGGTGGAATCCCTTTCAACCCTGAGATGGTCTTTCCTGGTAATGAAGAGGTAGCAAAGGCATTGCATCTGGAATCAGTTCTGATTGGGCATCATATGACTTCTAAGGCTGGAATCCCTGGCCTGCATCTGGATTTCTTGATCTCTCAAGCTACCCTGAAAGCTTCTTTAGGAGAGTGGAAAGCAGTCTGTGCTTTATTGGCCCTGAGCATATATGGGATCATATTATTTGCAGATGAGCCTCGATTCATTAGCAAAAATGCAATCCATCTTTTCATCCTGAGGAACCCGGTGCCCACTTTATTGGGGGATCTCTACTATTCAGTGCACCAGAGGAATGAAAAGCAGAGGGGGAGATTAGTAAGGTGTTGTGCTCCTCTGTTCCATACTTGGCTTCTCAGGCATTTACCCAAGACAGATGCATTTTTGAATCCTCATCAGCAGAGGAACTGGGCTAGAAGACTCACTGCTCTGACTTCAGCCGATATCAGATGGTGCACTCAAAGCACAAAGGGCAGGGATATCATCACCAGCTGTGGGCATTTTCCCAATGTGCCCCTGATAGGAGTTAAGGGTAGCATTAATTACAATCCTCTGCTACTCAAAAGGCAACTGGGCTATGCACTGGTCCACACTCCCAAAGCACAAGACTTGGATGAGACTCTTTATTGTGAGAACAAGCCTAATCTGGCTATTGTTAGGCAGGCAGGCAGCCTGGGCCTGGGATAATGTTCAAACTAAGGGAGTAACCATTCTAGGGAAGTGCAACAATGTAGCATCAGCACAATATTATGAGTGGTCCCGTGCCAGGGCTCAATTCTCTGGAATGCCCTTTACCATGGAGGACATGCCTGGATCATCCTCAGCACCACCCCCTGCCACTGTCAGTTTGGAGGAGTTTGAGGGTTTGAAAGAGAGAAATGAGAAGTTGACTCAGGCTTTGCAGAAGACCCTCCGGGAGAGGAGTGATGGTAGGATGGACATTGAGAGGCTAGAGAAGTTGAGAGTGGAGCATCTGGCTAAAATTGAGAAGTCTGAGGATTATATCAAGAAGTCTAGGGCTGGAGAACAAATTCTGAAGAATGCTTGCAAGGAAGCCCAGTTCCAGAAGGCCAGGACAGACTTGTATCTGAAGGAGAGTCAGGCTAGGTGGGTCAGGATCACCGAGGCCCGTACTCTGGAGGATAAGAGAGTCCAAGACAAGATAGAGCAGCTGGAAGCTAGTGCAAAAGAGCAGCAGGAAGCCCTGGCAGCAGCCCAGAGGGAGATTTCAGAGCTGAAGATCAAAGCTGGAGTGAAGAGGTCAAAAGACCAAGGTCAGCACAAGAAGCTAACTACAGCTGTTACTACCCGGAATCTTCTCATCAGGAATCTCACGGAGCGTCCAGCTGATCCTGTGACCGAAGCACTTCTCAAGGAAGTTCGGGAGGATGAGTTTGGTCTTGGTGTTTGACCATTTGTTTGTTGTTGCTTTCATTCCATGTACTTTTATTTTCTTATAATATATTTTGACCCCTCAGAGGGCTTGTATTTGTAAACAAACTATGTACCATTTTCCTTTTGTAATATATGTATTAGTTTGTTCCATCCGAGTTTACTTCGAAAGCAACATCAACAGCATCTTCAAGGGTCTGGAAAGGTCAAAACTGAATGCTAAGCCAGATACCTTGAAAACAAATAAGCATACTGCATTGCATGCTAACCCTTTGTTTGTTTTGTAGGTTTTTGTTTTATTGTTGCTAACTCTGTTGTGATGTTCAGGAACTATTGCTCGACGCCGGGTATTTCCCCTCAACCGTCCGCACCGATATCCAACCCGTAACAACCTTCCGGGCATACAAATGGATCAGGTACAACAGGACCTTGCAGAGGTTAGAAATCAAATGGCAAACGAAAGATTGGAAATGAGAACCCAGATGACGCAGTTTATGGAAGTAATGAACAACATGGCTCAGAGCCAAGAAAGATTGAGAGCCATGGTGGAAAGGCAGAATCAAGAAGATCCCCATATAGGAACTGCTGGCACAAGCAACAATGAAAGGGTCCAACCTCATGTCAACCCCCCTGTATTTGGCCCCCACCTTCATCCAGAGGGCAACATTCCTGCAAATGTTCAAGGGACTGCCACTGCAGCCAGGGTACTGCAAGAAGACCCCCAGGAGGATCAGTTCACAGTAATGGGTGCTGGGGAGGAAGCTTATGACAGAAGGCTGGATGAGATAGCTGAGAAATTAAGATCCTTAGAGTCTCAAAACTCTTTGGGTTTCGATGTTATGGACATGGGCTTGGTAGACGGGGTCAGGATTCCCCATAAATTTAAGCCTCCTTGTTTTGAGAAATACAACGGGACTTCGTGCCCCCGGACCCATTTGCAATCATTTCTGGGGAGGCTGAAGGCCTATACCATGGACGAGAAACTCTGGATGTTCTATTTTGAGGACAGCTTGACGGGAGCCTCAAGAGAATGGTACTCTCATTTGACAAGAGCAACTATCAGGTGCTGGAAGGACCTGGCAGAGGCCTTTATCAGACAGTATCAGTACAACTTAGATATGGCACCCAACAGGACCCTCCTAATGGGAATGTCACAGTCATCAAGGGAAAGTTTCCGAGAGTATGCCCAGAGATGGAGGCAATTGGTTGCTGCTGTTCAGCCACCTATGTCAGAGAGGGAAATGGCAGATATGTTTATGAACATCCTCCAAGGAACATATATTGACAGGCTAGCTGCCTTCTCTTCAACTAGCTTTGCAGATGTTGTCATAGCAGGAGAGAGAATTGAGAGCCTGTTAAAGATGGGCAAGATTTCTGACAACGGTGCCAGCTCATCCAGCAATACAAGGAAGCCTTTTGCAGGCCCAAGAAGAACTGGCGAGACCAATGCCATCCACACCAACAGGGGCAGACCCCAATATGTTCATAGGTCTGTGGCAGCAGTCACCATTCCCGCTCCAGCTCATCCACAACCAGCTTATCAGCCTCCGCAGCAAAACTATCAGCAACAACCTCAGTACCATCAACAAGCTCAGTATCCTCCGAGAAACTACAACAACACCAATAACAACAGTCAACAAAGACCATTCCAACAGAGACCTTCTCAGGCCAATAGGGTAATCGATCCGATCCCTATGCCATATGCTACACTACTGCCACAACTCCTGAAACTCAACCTAGTTGAGCTAAGGGCGTTGGCACCTCCAGATCCTAATAGTCTACCCAGGAATTATGACTCCAACGCCAGATGTGCTTTTCACTCAAATGCACCTGGCCACAGTACAGAAAAGTGCAGAGCCTTGCACATGAAGGTACAAGACCTGGTAGACTCTAAGGCCCTGAATTTCGCACCACCACCCAATGTTAACAAAAATCCTATGCCACATCACGGAGGTCCCAGAATCAATGCTATTGAAGAAGACAAGCCGTCTTATTTAATAACCAGTGTGGGTCAGATTCGGACACCGTTGGTAGAGATTAAGGCTCAACTCCTCGAATGTCAAATGTTCCCGGGGTGTGAGTTAGGGTGTGCTTACTGCAATATTTCAGTAAATGGGTGCGATAACTTGAGGAATGGCATAGATGGTCTCATTCAGAGTGGCCAACTTCAAATCACCACATCATTTCCTACAAATCCAGCAATCTCATCAGCAACAACTCCAATACCTCCTACAACTGCAACAACTATTGTTCCCGACAATTCTTCGGCTTCATCAACAAGTGCTTCATCTGTCATTTCAACTGATCAGATATCAACAAACGTTCCTTCTACAACTTCAGCACCACTTCATTTTGAATCTCCTACAACAACAACACCCATCCTTCCAACAATGTCTCCTACAACAGCAACAACAAATCATGAAGATGTCTCAACCGTTACCATTTATTACGATCCAGAAAATAATTCCGCCTACAACTCGCAAAGTGCTACTCCCATCAGAGCACCAGTCACGATATATTATGATCCACAGACTATCACAGTTCCTTCCGCAGCTGCAATCAGTCCAGTCACTATCACAGTGCCTGGGCCAGTACCTTATGAAAGCAATAATGCCATCCCCTGGCATTACGGCTCTGATTTATACCGCGAAGGACAAAAAATCACTTTTGAATCATCAACCCCTGCACCACAAATAGACAATGTGGGAGGAGGCGGAGGCTTCACTCGAAGCGGACGTCTCTTTGCTCCACAAATTCAAAGACCCACTGCCGAAGCAGAAGCTGCTGCCAAGGCAAAAGGGAAGGGCTTGGTGCAGGAGGAGCAGATTGTTAAAGAAGCTTTGAAAACGCCCTTTGATCAAGAAGTTGATGAGTTCATGAGAATCATCAAGAAAAGTGATTACAAAATAGTGGATCAGCTTCATCAGACGCCTTCCAAGATCTCAATCCTATCATTGCTTATGTGCTCCGAAGCCCATCGGAACGCACTACTAAAAGTCTTGCACGCAGCTTATGTGCCTGAAGAGATCACCGTCAATCAGTTGGAAGCGGTAGTTGGAAATGTTAATGCTAGTCATGGGCTAGGGTTCACCAACACTGATTTGACTACGGAAGGCCGCAACCATAACAAGGCTTTGCACATAACCATGGAATGTAAAGGTGCAGTCCTTTCCCATGTGCTGGTAGACACAGGGTCATCCCTCAATGTCTTACCTAAAAAAGCCCTTGTGAAGCTAGAGTATGACGGATTGGCGTTGCGACCCAGCAACCTGGTGGTGAGAGCTTTTGATGGTTCTAAGAGATCGGTTCTGGGTGAGATTGAGTTGCCTATAACGATTGGCCCACAAACTTTCAAAACGACCTTCTACGTGATGGATATACAGCCTGCCTACAGTTGTCTATTGGGTAGGCCATGGATTCACGCCGCTGGCGCCGTGACCTCAACCCTTCACCAGAAGTTAAAATTCGAGTGGGAGGGTCAAGTCGTTACTATCTGTGGAGAGGAGGATATTTTTGTCAGCCACCTGGCTACCTACAAATATATTGAGATGGATGGGGAGATCCATGAAACAATGAGTCAAGGGTTTGAGGCCTTGAACATAAATGAAACATCTGCTGTACCTGGAACCTCAATGACATCATACCAACAAGCCCGGAAGGTTGTTGAAGAAGGAAGCGCCCAAGGCTGGGGCAAGCTGTTACCGGTGGAGAAGAAAGAGGATAGATTTGGGTTGGGTTACAAACCAACTCAACAAGATCAAGCAGAGGCTGCAAAAGAGCCCAACTTTGTTAGTGGGGGGATGCTCACCCCTGATGCTGTCAACAATTTGGAAGACGAGCTGGAAGAAGAACGCAACCTGGAAAGCTGGATCCGTCCAAAGATCCCGGGGAGCAGTATCTCAAACTGGTCTTCCCAGGAAATTATAAGAGTTACTCATGCAGAGTAATTATTATTTCCTGTATTTTATAAGCATGCATCAAAGTCTTGCATCTTGCCCAAGATGACAAGACTCATTTTGTAATTGGGCCATCTGTACTTTTTGTGCAACAAGATTAATCAATGAAACATCAGACATCTTTTGCAAATGAGTCGTTTTTCTTTTCCGTTCACTGTTTTTCCATTTTTCTTTTTGTACAAAAAATAAATGGCGATGTTTTCAAAATGACAACTTCATTTCACTTTTCTAAAACAAGATTAAAATCAACCACTAAAATGAACAAACTGAACCCTTGCAGAGTGTGCCTTCCAGACCGCACCGACAACAGCACGGCTATGACTTCGTATGACTTTGACAATCCGATCAATCAAGCTGATGAAGGGGTTGTAGACGAGTATGAGCTTCCTGAAGAGCTAGCCAGATTGTTGAGACAGGAGGAGAAGGTTATCACCCCTCACCAGGAGGAGGTTGAAACGATCAATCTTGGTACAGATGAAGACGTGAAAGAAGTTAAAATCGGGGCCTGTTTGCAAGACTCAGTGAAGAGACAACTGATTGACCTGCTTCAAGAGTATGTGGATGTGTTCGCTTGGTCTTATCAAGATATGCCAGGGTTGGACACCGACATTGTTGTGCACAAGCTGCCTTTGAGAGAAGAATGCTCGCCGGTTAAACAGAAGCTACGCCGTACTCGTCCAGACATGGCAATGAAAATCAAGGAGGAGGTACAAAAGCAATGGGACGCCGGGTTCCTTGCTGTAACTAGTTACCCGCCGTGGGTTGCTAACATAGTACCTGTGCCTAAGAAAGACGGCAAGGTAAGAATGTGTGTTGACTACCGGGATCTGAACAGAGCTAGCCCGAAAGATGATTTCCCTTTACCTCACATTGATGTATTGGTGGATAATACGGCTCAGTTCTCGGTATTCTCCTTCATGGACGGATTTTCAGGGTATAATCAGATTAAAATGTCACCTGAAGACATGGAGAAGACAACCTTCATCACACCCTGGGGCATGTTCTGCTACAAGGTAATGCCATTTGGGCTCAAGAATGCCGGTGCGACGTATCAACGGGCTATGGTGACATTATTCCACGATATGATCCATAAAGAAATTGAATGTTATGTGGATGACATGATCGCCAAGTCCCTTACTGAAGAAGATCATCTGGTAAATCTGCTAAAGCTATTCAAGCGTCCGAGGAAGTACCAACTAAAGTTGAACCCCAACAAGTGCACATTCGGGGTGCGATCCGGTAAGCTGCTGGGTTTTATTGTGAGCGAAAAAGGGATTAAAGTTGACCCTGATAAAGTCAAAGCTATTCAAGAGATGCCTGCACCGAAGACAGAGAAAGAAGTTCGAGGGTTCTTAGGTCGATTGAACTACATCTCAAGGTTCATATCTCACCTTACAGCAACCTGTGAACCCTTGTTCAAATTGTTAAGAAAAGAACAAACGGTCAGGTGGAACGAAGACTGCCAAAGGGCTTTTGACAAGATCAAAGAATACTTGCAAGAACCTCCAATCCTTATGCCTCCAGTTGAAGGAAGACCTCTGATAATGTACTTGACAGTATTAGAAGAGTCAATGGGGTGTGTGCTGGGCCAGCATGACGAGTCTGGTCGAAAAGAGTATGCAATATACTACCTAAGCAAAAAGTTTACCGACTGTGAACAACGTTATTCACTGCTCGAGAAAACTTGTTGTGCTTTAGCGTGGGATGCTCGCCGACTGAGACAGTATATGTTGACCCACACTACTTTGTTGATCTCAAAGATGGACCCAGTTAAGTACATATTTGAGAAGCCAGCACTTACCGGACGGGTTGCAAGATGGCAAATGACCCTCACAGAATATGACATTCAGTACACTTCTCAGAAAGCCATCAAGGGCAGTGTATTGTCTGAATATCTTGCTGAGCAACCTATTGATGATTACCAGCCTATGAGATTTGACTTCCCTGATGAAGACATCATGTTCATAAAAGCAAAAGATCATGAAGAGCCTGTTCACACTGAAGGGCCAGACCCGGAGGAAGAATGGACTATGATGTTTGATGGGGCTATTAACATGAATGGTCGTGGTGTTGGTGCAGTACTCATTACACCCAAAGGAGTTCACATGCCTTTCTCGGCAAAACTCACTTTCAACTGCACTAACAACGAAGCTGAATACGAAGCTTGCATTATGGGTCTTGAGGAAGCCATTGACCTCAGGATCAAGACATTGACTGTATTCGGAGATTCAACTCTGGTAATTAATCAGACCAACGGCAAATGGTACACCCACCAGGACCATCTGATACCTTACAGGGATTATACAAGGAGGTTATTGACTTTCTTTACAACAATCAAGCTTGAGTATATCCCTCGGGACGAGAATCAGTTTGCAGATGCTCTGGCTACCATTTCATCCATGATCAAAGTTCAGGCTGCCAACTTTGTACCTCAGATTTCAGTGTCCAGACTTGACAGACCAGCATATGTGTTCGCAGCAGATGTTGTTAAAGATAATAAGCCTTGGTTCCATGACATTAAGTGCTTCTTGGAGGACCAAGCATACCCACCTGGGGCATCTTCCAATGATAAGAAGACTTTGAGAAGGCTTGCTGGTAGTTTCTTTCTGAACACTGATGGGTCTTTATACAAAAGGAACTTTGATATGGTACTCCTCAGATGTGTTGACAAGACGGAAGCAGATTTGTTGATGCATGAAGTACACGAAGGATCCTTTGGTACCCATGCTGGAGGACATGCAATGGCTAAAAAGTTGCTAAGATCAGGCTACTACTGGATCACAATGGATGCTGATTGTTGTGCCTACGCCAGAAAATGCCATAAATGCCAGATTTATGCGGATAAGGTGCATGTGCCTCCCAATCCTCTGAATGTGATGTCCTCGCCTTGGCCCTTCGCTATGTGGGGCATTGACATGATTGGCAAGATTGAGCCAACTGCTTCAAATGGCCACAGATTCATCTTGGTCGCCATTGACTATTTCACCAAGTGGGTCGAAGCAGCTTCCTATGCCAATGTTACAAGGCAAGTGGTAGCCAGATTTCTGAAAAGAGATATCATCTGTCGATATGGAGTTCCCGAGCGAATCATTACTGATAATGGTTCCAACTTAAACAACAAAATGATGGCGGAGCTGTGCCGGGACTTCAAGATTCAACATCACAATTCTTCTCCTTACAGGCCAAAAATGAATGGCGCTGTTGAGGCAGCTAATAAGAATATCAAGAAGATTGTGCAGAAGATGGTAGTCACCTACAAAGATTGGCATGAAATGCTACCATTTGCCTTGCATGGGTACCGCACGTCAATCAGAACGTCCACTGGGGCAACACCGTATCAACTTGTGTATGGTATGGAAGCAGTCCTACCGGTTGAAGTTGAATTGCCCTCTTTGCGGGTACTAATGGATGTTAAGCTGAACGAAGCAGAATGGGTTCGGTCCCGATATGAACAGCTGAGTCTGATTGAAGAGAAAAGATTGACTGCAATTTGTCATGGGCAGTTGTATCAGAAAAGAATGAAGAAAGCCTTCAATCAGAAAGTCAGGCACCGAGAGTACCAAGTAGGAGATCTTGTGCTGAAGAGAATCCTCCCTCCTCATACAGACCACAGGGGCAAGTGGACTCCAAATTATGAAGGACCATTCGTAGTAAAGAAAGTTTTCTCTGGTGGAGCACTGATGCTCAGCACTATGGATGGTGAAGACTTCCCGTCCCCTGTGAATTCAGATGCAGTTAAAAAATACTTCGCATAAAAATGATCCGCTGGACACAAAAACAGAATATAAGTCCAGGAAAAAATAGGGCATCCCGGCGAGTCAAAAACAGAATAAAAGACTCGGGCAAAAATAAGGGAAAATAGACAAAAAAAAATGTACACCCGCTGAGTTGAAAAGCCGCATTGGACAGCTCAGGCAAAAATGGGTATCCCGATGGATTGAAAACCCGAAAGGGCGATCCATGCAAAATAAGGGAATAAGCGAACAACTGCATTCTGAATTCGTCTGTATCACTTACGACTTGGTAAGCTTTGAAAGGATCAAGCTTCAATCAGAATCAACAGTCCTCAGAAAGCAAGATGAGAAGAACGTCAAAAGTCATACGAGTCATAACAAGAGAGGAAGCTCCTTAAAGCGTCATCAACATTGCCGGCATTTTGTTTCTCAATTTATAACGATCTCCTCATTTCAGGGGATTTGTTTCTTTGACTGTATCTCGCCAATTCAGGGCATATGAATTAATAAAATCAGATCTTCAGTCATGTCTCGTCTTGTACATTTTATTTGCAAAAAATGTCTGATGTCTAAAAGAAAAACTGATTGCATAGAATACAGATGTTTATCTTCAAATAAAAACGTGCTTGCAGGAAATATGCTTACTCTCAGAAGTATCTAAACTCCTATGACGGAATCCAGTAAAGGATACCTCGGGATTACTTGTGCGTTTCCCTATCTTTGCAGGATTGCAGGTATCCAGAACGCAACTTGGGGCATGTAAGCTTCATTCCTGCAAGCTGACAAACCGACACTCAGCGCCCAAAGTGTTTTCTCCCCAGCTGAGTTGCCACTTATCACTTATCCCCATCAGAGTTGCCAAGCATCGCAGAAGGCGCCCATATCCCCGGCTGAGTCGAGAATCCACCTCAACAGAATTTCTAGGGAGGTCTTTCAGTGATCTCTCTTTCTCCCCAGCCGAGTTGCCATTTCATCCTCAGCCGAGTACAAAAGTCAGGGAACCATCTCCCCACAGAGCATCGACTTCTATCCAGAAGAGCAACGCATGAAGGATCACAACAGAGTGAAGAAAGCTTCTTCAAACCCCAGCTGGGTCCCGCATTACTGAGATAGGTTTATCAGTGACCTAAATCCCCAAGCAGATATCATCTCATCTACCAATGATCTCATCCCCAGCTGGGATGTCCATTTCAAGCAGATCGGTCGAAGATCTTCGAGCAGCGGGATCCGGATCCCGGTTTGGTATCTTTGCATAATCATAGCATTCGCATCATATTCACCCACAAAGCGTAGCATTCCGTTTAATATGGAGCATTGCGGCAAAAATCAAACATATAGCATAATCATAAGCCATGCTTCGAATCAACACTTGTGATTAGTGACAATCCACCAATATACGGAATACTTTCCCCACAATCCCCAGCGGAAGTTCCCCAGCAAAATGAGTTGCCTCACATTCACAAACACCAGTATATATACTCCCTTTGACACCCGTCCGTGTCATCACTCCCCAGTAAAGTCACCCGAACACTCCGTGCAAACAACATCATTTGTATTACAGATACCTTTTGACACCCATCTGTGTCATAACCCAGTAGAAAGTCAAAGACGTCCTCTTTGCACTCACATATACTCATATACTTACAATCTTTTGACACCCGTCCGTGTCATATCCCCAGCGCAGTCGTCTACATTTTGTATACCAAATATTTGTTCTTACTACACTCATATATGCTCCCTTTGACACTCGTCCGTGTCACTCTCCCCAGCAGTTAAATACTCATCTATACACACCACTTACTCTTATACAGATACTCGTCCATATCTTGCATATACTATTTATATCCCCTCAGATTCGACACTGGTCCTTGTTCTTTGTTAACCAGTTGGTACTCGTCCGTGCCATCATCTCAGAGCATGCGTCGAGAGTTTGTTTCTACATGATACTCGTCCGTATCATAGTCTTAAGGATGCTCGTCCGCATCTTTAATCCATACACTGTGTCAAACACTTTTGTCTTCTTGAATATAGATACTCGCCTGTGTCTACTATTCCCTAGAAGAATCCTCTCAGATTCAACACTCGTCCGTGTTCTTTGTTAACCAGTTGATACTCGTCCGTATCATCATCTCTGAACACGTGTCAGTATTTGTTTCTACCCGATACTCGTCCGTATCGTAGTCTTGAGGATGCTCATCCGCATCTTTAATCTATACACAATACCAAACACTTATACCTTCTGTTTCTTGGATATAAACACTCGTCCGTGTTTACTATTCCCCAGTAGATTGCCAACAAAGCAAATTTTTTCCTTTTTATCTGACACTCGTCCGGTGTCATGATAACCCTGAGAGTAGCCGTACCCTGCTAGGTGGTCGTCCTCCACCTCTTGATGGTCGTCCTCCATCATGCTCATCCGATGGCCGTCCCCATCGTTGATATTTAGCAGCCGTCCCCTGCTAGGTGGTCGTCCTTCACCTCTTGATGATCGTCCTTCATCATTTTATCCAATGGCCGTCCCCATTGTTGATTTTGGGTTATCTGACATTCGTCCTATGTCATGACGAACCTTGAGAGCAGCCGTCCCCTGCTAGGTGGTCGTCCTCCATCTCTTGATGGTCGTCCTCCATCATGCTCATCCGATGGCCGTCCCCATCGTTGACCTTTTATCCGGCATTCGTCCTATGTCGCGGAATTTTCGGCAGCCGTACCCTGCCAGGTGGTCGTCCTCCACCTTAGATGACCGTCCCTCATCTTAACCCAACAGAGCAGCTGTCCCCTGCTAGGTGATCGTCCTTCACCTTTGATGACCGTACCTCATCATCTGTTTATTTCATTTATTCTTTAACCCGATGGCCGTCCCCATCATGGTCCCTTTTCTTTTTAACCCGATGGCCGTCCCCATCGTTGGTTACTTTACTTTATGAACTTGATGGCCATCCCCGTCATGTTTCATTAATCCCCAGAGAATCTTACAGCTTTATCTTGGTGGCCGTCCCCATCATAATTCTTTTATCCCCAGCGTGTCGTCCGTCCCCGTCATTGCTTTATTTTCCGCACTTTTTCCTGCATGTCGGCCGTCCCCGTCATTGCTCTTTACCCAGCGGTCGTCCCCTGCTCGACGGTCGTCCTCCGTCGCCCACACTTTACAATATACTTTATTTTCCTTTTACAATCTATATCCCTTTTCTTCTTCATTTTGTGAGTGCAAATTTTGGACTGTCTTTGGTATTCAACCACAAGTTATCTTGTTTGCCTGTTAAGCCGTCGCTTACATCCTGCACAGCTAACTCATGTTTGAATAGGGGCAGCTGTAAACACCCCAAATTTGCCCTCACCCATTCACACCATGGCTTGTGATCATTTCATATGCATGAACACAATCATAACATCTCATACCACATTTTTGATTCACTGCATAGATTCTAAGTCATCTGCATCTAGGGTTTGTGATCTGAGCAATCCAAGAGCTTCTTGAGCCACTCCAAAGGCCATCAATCACTTCAAAGGGGTCTATATGTGTTCAAGCATCATATTACATCTTCTCAAAGTCAATAATGCAAAATAATCACAAGAATTGGGATTGGTATGGAGGCAGAGCCAGGCTTGAATGCACAGTTGACCTAAAATTAGGGTTTTGGTTTCAGAGGCCATAACTCCAAATTTTTTGGTCATTCTTGTTCCTATTGGTCTCTATATGGTATAGGGAGTATGCATATCAATTTTTATGAAGAAATTCCATGGGGAAGTCATCTGATCAAGAGTTGACTTTCTGGACAAGTCAGTGCAAAATCAGGGCATCTGAGGCCCCCAATGACCCAACCAAGGGGTGATCTTCATCATTTTGAGTGTATTTGATCTTTATTTGATCATGGAAGAAGGTTGAAGTTCACAAAATTCAAGAATTACAAGTTTTTGCAAAGTTGACTTTTTAGGGCATGGTTGACTTTTAATGAAATGTCATTTTATGCAACTTTTTCAACCCTTACTTTTTGATCCAAAATTGCTTCAAATGGAAAAACTTTGGTCATGAAAGTTGTAGATTAGATCTTTCCCTTTTCAAAAAGTACAAGAACATGACCTAATTCATTTTGTATCAAAAGTTATGGTGTGTCAAAGTTGACAAAAATCACTAATTCTCAAAATATGCACCAAATGGAAAACTTGCAAAAACTTTGTACCAAGGCATTTGTGACTTCTAATTCATGTCAAGCCATTACACAAACATCACATGTGACCTAAAAATCAGAATTGGCCCAAGGGATTTTACATTGTTTGCTTTGATTTCTAAAGATCACTAAGCCATTTTTTCCATTACAAGTGCAAAGTTGGATTTTTGGCAAAGTCATTTTCCAAAGAGCTATGTGATTGCTGGCTGACTTCTATACATTGCCATGACTAAAAGAAGTCCCATGCTACAAAATTCAGCAAGCAATGTCTCATGCATATGGCACAAAATCATGAGGAAACATCAAGTGGGCAAGTTGCAAAAGCTAGCATAGCTTGTCATCCATATGTTGCAGTCAGCTACAAGCAATCCAAGGGCCCTCCTCAACTCAAGCTGAAGCAAGACATGACTTCAAACTGCTGCTGCCATGACCCATGCTGCTAGTACAAGCCAACTTGACTTTTGGGCAAAAGTTCCCATACTCATGGCACAGTGAGCAGCCACCCCTACTGACCTGCCCCACAGGCTATCCACACAACTTGGAGATGTTATAGCAAGGCATTGGGCATTGAAGCAAGCCAGAACACAGCATACCACAAAACTGTCACAAAGCTTCCCTTCTTCGAATCTCATTTTCCAGCCATCAAACATCCCATTTCTCTTCACCAACAAATCAAACATACAAAAAGGAACCAGAATCAGCCATTGATAGAGCTTGAAACCACTCACACACAGACTCCATTTTCTGATACACCAGAACTGGACTTCTCAAAATAGCTTGTTTAAGCTCATTCCAATCCTACCATTAGCACCAGGGGAATCAGTGGAGCAAGTTTGCACCAAAGAATAACTCTGAAAGCCCAGAAACAGAAGCTTTCCATCTCAGGTATGGCCATGAACTTTTTCTCTCAGAGCTTGCATTTTTTGTTATAAATTGATAGCTTATGTCTTGCTGGTCATGGGGATGTTCTTAGAATCGAAAATGAGTGGAAAATGAGTTTGTACTGATGCTCTGAAATTTCACCCGTGAAATTTGTTTCCTTCGATTTGCTTGATTCTTGGGGTTTAAATGATGTTTGAGGGTGGATTTGTATTCTAGGATGTTAGAGGATCCTTTTCCTGCTTTTAATTTGATGAATAGAAGCCTGAATCATGATCTAGGGTTTTGATGTTGCCGGAGAAGATGACCGGAGCTTCCCTCCGGTCACCTGAAAATGCTTAGCCCTAATCCCTGTAATTAGTGAGGTTTGAATCTTGAGCGTTGGATTGGTTGACCCCTTTGACTTGGCGCGTGAACGTCTGGCCCAGATCCACTCATTTTGCCCTAATCCTCTTTCATTAGTTTAATTAACCATAATTAAGTTAATTTAATCAGAACAAGCCTCAGCCCTTGGATGACACGCCAGTCAACCTTTTCCACTCCAGTTTAAATATCAGCCATCAGATCTGCTTACCTTTTCATTTATTTATTTTTATTTTCATTTTCTTTCATTTAACTTCCACAATTTATTAAAAATAGCAAAATACATTTAAAAATTATGAAATTTTTTACCAAGAGTTTCATTAATTTTTAATACCCAAAAATATTTTTATTTTCATTTTTAGCATTAAAAAAGTATTTTTAAATATTTAAAAGTTTATTTTTAATTGATTAATGAAAATTAATTTATTAAAAATACTTTTAGGTATTTAAAAATCACCAAAAAATTCATGAAATGTTTTAAGACATTTAGAAACATTGTCCAACCTTCAAACCAAATTTCTTTTTTGATCTTGATGCATTTTGAGAATTTTTCATTGAATTAAAATCATTTTGATGCATTATTTTGATCCAAACTTCCAAAAATCATTTATGCCTAACCATGAAGAGTTGGACCTTGATTCTTTTTGCATTGCATTGTGTTTAGCATGTAGTTTGTGAGATTAAATGGCCATGATTTGATCTTTCATTTTCCATTTGTTTGATAATTTTCTTGTTTAGGAACCCTAAAACCCTAGAAAACTTAGAAAAATCATAACTTGAATTAGGTTAAGAGTTGAGACCTCTCCTTTGGGCAGTGAGTTAGTATAGGTTTAGGGATCCTTTGAGTGCATTTTCAATTTTTTATAATGTTGTTTGCTTCTGATTTTGGTTTTTGTTTGTGGCATTGTTCATAAACCATAATTTGGGCTTCCATATGCATCCATCTTGCATTTTCTTGCATAACATGACTTGCCATGACATTCCATGCATCCATGTGATTCATTTAACATCATAAGACATATTGAAAGCATGTTTGATCATTGCATCTTGTATTTGTCATGTTGTATGCCATATGCATTCCATAACTTTTCATGTATGATCATGTGTCTTAGCTTGCTTCATTTGCATCCACAAGTTTGTATGATCATCCACATGTGTTGTTTCTGGTTTGTAGCATCACATAGCATCATTAACATCATGTATGTGCTTCTGGTTTGGTTTTTCATCATGCCATTTCATCTCATTTTGCATTGCATTGCATTTTCTTTTCTAACTTTTCAGGTGGTAAGTGACTTTGAGAAGTGGATTTGCCTTCACTTCTCATAACTTCTCTTCATCTCTCTCTTGCATCCATGCTGCATTTTTATATGTGTTTGAGTTTGGGATTTCTCATTCTTCTTCTTCCCACTTTCTTTCTTCAAGTGACTTGACTTCTTGAATGAAGCAAGTTGCTTTTCTTCTCTTGATCCTTTCATCTGCTTCCTGGTGGTTCCATTGAAGATTTCTCTTGTCAAACCTCACAAACCTTAGGAACAACCAAGCATGACAATGATTAGGGTTTTGATTAGTCCCCCCATTTAGTTTTCACCTTTGTGTCTCTTTGAGTCTTCTCTTCTCATCTCATAATCAGGGATTAAACCCTAAAGGCTTTAAGGCTTTGTGATTAAGCTTATGCCTGCATCCTTCTCTTAGGATGGAGTGTATAACTTTAATCCTAAGTGTTAAACCCTTAATGTGTTTAAATCTCTTAATCAATTCACATAATAATCATCAAGACATCACACTTGTAACTTGGGCCTTGCATTAGGGTTCTAATTCTTCCTTAATTGGTTAAGAAGGACTAACCCTAGTGTTAATGGACAAGTCCCCCTCAAGTTGTCTTACAAATCATAAAATTCACTTCATCATCATATCATTAATTAAAATCCATCTAATAAAGGCTTTGTTTTGTCATGAGTTTAATCCCTAATCATGGATTAAGTTGAGGAGCTTTCCTCAGCTTAAACACTCTCATCTATTATCCTTCTATTAGGATGGTGTAATGAGTCTGTTTAATCCCTGATTATGGCTTAACCTCATTACTCAACACTAAACAAAAGCACCAAAAACATCTAAATAATCACAAGTAGGTTAATGATCTTAATCCTACATCAAAGGTGATTAAGTGTGAGAAGCTGACTTCACACTTAAGGTATTCTCATTACCCCTAATCAGAGGGAAGATGTGATGAGTTTACTAAATCCATTGGTTTAGGCTTAAGCTCATTAACTTATGACAAATTCCCAAAAAAAAAGCTATAAAAGACTGAAAATTCAAAAACAAACAATAATCGTCTCCTTCGGGATTCTTTTCTCATCACCTTCACTCACAAACGAGAGCTCGCTTCTTCCGTCTAATGCAAGACAGTTTGCACCTGAGCCAGACAGGTCATACACTTGAGCATTGACAAGTAAGCAGTTCACAAGTCAATTCATCTTTCAGTCTCTTTGGGTCGAACTACGGCGTTCTGACTTCCTCATTGCACGAGAGGATACGTAGGCATAACTTAACGGTTATCGAACAAAAGTCTCTGAATATTCCCCCTCTTTCCAACTTTATTCTTTAAGCCTCATACTCCTGAGCATTTCACTCTTGTTCCTACACTGACACTGTACATTTATACACTTCACCTTTTACACTGACACCTGTACATCCTTTTTCCAGCCCTTTTACACACAAATTGCACTGACACTACCCCTTTAAAACACAAATCTTTTAAGCGTGGATCCCGTCGAGTACGACGGACAATCTGGGTGCTAATACCTTCCCAGGTTGTAACCAACCCCCTTTCTCAGTCTCTCTAGTTCGCGACCGTCTTATCCATCTCTTTCTAGGTCTATGCAGCATTGCCTTTCCTCCGGGATAAAAATACCTAGCTGGCGACTCTATTCATCTCCAGTGAGTTCACGGCTGTGTGTTCTCACTGTCCCTCTCGCCGACCGTTCGCGTCTGTACCTTTATTTGGGCCATTCCCCATCTATCGGGAGCGACAGCTTGGCGACTCTGTTGGGGACCCTTATACTGCAACCAGGGCTTCTGGTTCTTTTTGTGGGTTCCTCCTAGCGCTTGTTTGATTTGTGTTTACTGGGGTGTTATGTGTTATCTGTGTTTGTATTTATTTTTGCTTTATGTACAGTTGCTTTACTGCTTTCTTTATAGCTTTGCATTATATCATATTGTCATACTGTGCTGCTGGCTGGATCTGTTGTTTGCTTTGGTGGGTGGGTGTTCCATTGAGAGTTAAGGTCCTATACCTGGGACCTGAGTGACACCTAGGCTAGAGTGGTTCATATTCTTTCCCATTCCATCTCGGTCTGGTGCGGGAATATGAAACACAGTTCAGATATGGGTTTCTTCTTGAGAACTCTGTGTTGCAGATTTCCTGCAATGCTAGGGCTATCTGGGAAGCCTGCTAAGTCTGGATGACCTTTTAGTATTGACCTTCAGAAACTGAGGTGAATTAGAGGAGGAACTTTTATGGTTATTGTAAACATTGTACCTCCAGGTTGGAAGTGTTTACACTTCTCATAACTGATCCAAGTCTGAGGATCCTTGTTTTAGAACACCACCTGTGAGGGGGTCGGGCTGTTTACAGGTCTGCAGGTACCCTTGGCCTCAGCATACCCTGTTACTTTGATTTGATTAAGAATACTCCATGTTGGAACAGTTCTTGTGATTCTAAACCCTGGACATGTGACTCTTTATTTGAGTCCCCCACCTTGGTTACTGGACCTATAGACCTCCATCTGGATTTCTTGAATCAGAGCACTTGATCAGATCCAGCTCAGTCACAAACCCTTGCATATCATCTGCATACATAATCATTGCATCATTTTGACATTTTCTTATTTGTGTTTCAGGGTATCCATCTTCATTTTTGGCTTAGGTTTTGACCCCATCATCAGTATTGACCTATTTTCATCAGCATCTGCTTCAGCTATCAGCTATCTGCTTCAGTCACCTGCACCAGCCAATCAGTGGCCCATTCTTCAGTGTTATCATCAGCACCTGTCTCTACTCATCCTCAACATCATGGCACCTAAAAAGAGTAACATCACCTACCACTTCTTCCAGCCAGAACTAGCTGACATCAGGAGGATTCAGACCCTGATCACTCCAGACCATATACCACTGTTCAGGGAACACTATGGAGATATAATTGATGTGGTTATGGATCTGGACCCTTCATAGAGGAGCCTGATTCACACTTGCCTTCAGTTTTATGATCCCCCACTGAGGTGTTTCACTTTTCAGGACTTTCAGCTGGGCCCTTTATTGGAAGAATACTCATCATTGGTTGGTATACCTATCAGGGGTGGAATCCCTTTCAACCCTGAGATGGTCTTTCCTGGTAATGAAGAGGTAGCAAAGGCATTGCATCTGGAATCAGTTCTGATTGGGCATCATATGACTTCTAAGGCTGGAATCCCTGGCCTGCATCTGGATTTCTTGATCTCTCAAGCTACCCTGAAAGCTTCTTTAGGAGAGTGGAAAGCAGTCTGTGCTTTATTGGCCCTGAGCATATATGGGATCATATTATTTGCAGATGAGCCTCGATTCATTAGCAAAAATGCAATCCATCTTTTCATCCTGAGGAACCCGGTGCCCACTTTATTGGGGGATCTCTACTATTCAGTGCACCAGAGGAATGAAAAGCAGAGGGGGAGATTAGTAAGGTGTTGTGCTCCTCTGTTCCATACTTGGCTTCTCAGGCATTTACCCAAGACAGATGCATTTTTGAATCCTCATCAGCAGAGGAACTGGGCTAGAAGACTCACTGCTCTGACTTCAGCCGATATCAGATGGTGCACTCAAAGCACAAAGGGCAGGGATATCATCACCAGCTGTGGGCATTTTCCCAATGTGCCCCTGATAGGAGTTAAGGGTAGCATTAATTACAATCCTCTGCTACTCAAAAGGCAACTGGGCTATGCACTGGTCCACACTCCCAAAGCACAAGACTTGGCTGAGACTCTTTATTGTGAGAACAAGCCTAATCTGGCTATTGTTAGGCAGGCAGCCTGGGCCTGGGATAATGTTCAAACTAAGGGAGTAACCATTCTAGGGAAGTGCAACAATGTAGCATCAGCACAATATTATGAGTGGCCCCGTGCCAGGGCTCAATTCTCTGGAATGCCCTTTACCATGGAGGACATGCCTGGATCATCCTCAGCACCACCCCCTGCCACTGTCAGTTTGGAGGAGTTTGAGGGTTTGAAAGAGAGAAATGAGAAGTTGACTCAGGCTTTGCAGAAGACCCTCCGGGAGAGGAGTGATGGTAGGATGGACATTGAGAGGCTAGAGAAGTTGAGAGTGGAGCATCTGGCTAAAATTGAGAAGTCTGAGGATTATATCAAGAAGTCTAGGGCTGGAGAACAAATTCTGAAGAATGCTTGCAAGGAAGCCCAGTTCCAGAAGGCCAGGACAGACTTGTATCTGAAGGAGAGTCAGGCTAGGTGGGTCAGGATCACCGAGGCCCGTACTCTGGAGGATAAGAGAGTCCAAGACAAGATAGAGCAGCTGGAAGCTAGTGCAAAAGAGCAGCAGGAAGCCCTGGCAGCAGCCCAGAGGGAGATTTCAGAGCTGAAGATCAAAGCTGGAGTGAAGAGGTCAAAAGACCAAGGTCAGCACAAGAAGCTAACTACAGCTGTTACTACCCGGAATCTCCTCATCAGGAATCTCACGGAGCGTCCAGCTGATCCTGTGACCGAAGCACTTCTCAAGGAAGTTCGGGAGGATGAGTTTGGTCTTGGTGTTTGACCATTTGTTTGTTGTTGCTTTCATTCCATGTACTTTTATTTTCTTATAATATATTTTGACCCCTCAGAGGGCTTGTATTTGTAAACAAACTATGTACCATTTGCCTTTTGTAATATATGTATTAGTTTGTTCCATCCGAGTTTACTTCGAAAGCAACATCAACAGCATCTTCAAGGGACTGGAAGGGTCAAAACTGAATGCTAAGCCAGATACCTTGAAAACAAATAAGCATACTGCATTGCATGCTAACCCTTTGTTTGTTTTGTAGGTTTTTGTTTTATTGTTGCTAACTCTGTTGTGATGTTCAGGAACTATTGCTCGACGCCGGGTATTTCCCCTCAACCGTCCGCACCGATATCCAACCCGTAACAACCTTCCGGACATACAAATGGATCAGGTACAACAGGACCTTGCAGAGGTTAGAAATCAAATGGCAAACGAAAGATTGGAAATGAGAACCCAGATGACGCAGTTTATGGAAGTAATGAACAACATGGCTCAGAGCCAAGAAAGATTGAGAGCCATGGTGGAAAGGCAGAATCAAGAAGATCCCCATATAGGAACTGCTGGCACAAGCAACAATGAAAGGGTCCAACCTCATGTCAACCCCCCTGTATTTGGCCCCCACCTTCATCCAGAGGGCAACATTCCTGCAAATGTTCAAGGGACTGCCACTGCAGCCAGGGTACTGCAAGAAGACCCCCAGGAGGATCAGTTCACAGTAATGGGTGCTGGGGAGGAAGCTTATGACAAAAGGCTGGATGAGATAGCTGAGAAATTAAGATCCTTAGAGTCTCAAAACTCTTTGGGTTTCGATGTTATGGACATGGGCTTGGTAGACGGGGTCAGGATTCCCCATAAGTTTAAGCCTCCTTGTTTTGAGAAATACAACGGGACTTCGTGCCCCCGGACCCATTTGCAATCATTTCTGGGGAGGCTGAAGGCCTATACCATGGACGAGAAACTCTGGATGTTCTATTTTGAGGACAGCTTGACGGGAGCCTCAAGAGAATGGTACTCTCATCTGACAAGAGCAACTATCAGGTGCTGAAAGGACCTGGCAGAGGCCTTTATCAGACAGTATCAGTACAACTTAGATATGGCACCCAACAGGACCCTCCTAATGGGAATGTCACAGTCATCAAGGGAAAGTTTCCGAGAGTATGCCCAGAGATGGAGGCAATTGGCTGCTGCTGTTCAGCCACCTATGTCAGAGAGGGAAATGGCAGATATGTTTATGAACATCCTCCAAGGAACATATATTGACAGGCTAGCTGCCTTCTCTTCAACTAGCTTTGCAGATGTTGTCATAGCAGGAGAGAGAATTGAGAGCCTGTTAAAGATGGGCAAGATTTCTGACAACGGTGCCAGCTCATCCAGCAATACAAGGAAGCCTTTTGCAGGCCCAAGAAGAACTGGCGAGACCAATGCCATCCACACCAACAGGGGCAGACCCCAATATGTTCATAGGTCTCTGGCAGCAGTCACCATTCCCGCTCCAGCTCATCCACAACCAGCTTATCAGCCTCCGCAGCAAAACTATCAGCAACAACCTCAGTACCATCAACAAGCTCAGTATCCTCCGAGAAACTACAACAACACCAATAACAACAGTCAACAAAGACCATTCCAACAGAGACCTTCTCAGGCCAATAGGGTAATCGATCCGATCCCTATGCCATATGCTACACTACTGCCACAACTCCTGAAACTCAACCTAGTTGAGCTAAGGGCGTTGGCACCTCCAGATCCTAATAGTCTACCCAGGAATTATGACTCCAACGCCAGATGTGCTTTTCACTCAAATGCACCTGGCCACAGTACAGAAAAGTGCAGAGCCTTGCACATGAAGGTACAAGACCTGGTAGACTCTAAGGCCCTGAATTTCGCACCACCACCCAATGTTAACAAAAATCCTATGCCACATCACGGAGGTCCCAGAATCAATGCTATTGAAGAAGACAAGCCGTCTTATTTAATAACCAGTGTGGGTCAGATTCGGACACCGTTGGTAGAGATTAAGGCTCAACTCCTCGAATGTCAAATGTTCCCGGGGTGTGAGTTAGGGTGTCCTTACTGCAATATTTCAGTAAATGGGTGCGATAACTTGAGGAATGGCATAGATGGTCTCATTCAGAGTGGCCAACTTCAAATCACCACATCATTTCCTACAAATCCAGCAATCTCATCAGCAACAACTCCAATACCTCCTACAACTGCAACAACTATTGTTCCCGACAATTCTTCGGCTTCATCAACAAGTGCTTCATCTGTCATTTCAACTGATCAGATATCAACAAACGTTCCTTCTACAACTTCAGCACCACTTCATATTGAATCTCCTACAACAACAACACCCATCCTTCCAACAATGTCTCCTACAACAGCAGCAACAAATCATGAAGATGTCTCAACCGTTACCATTTATTACGATCCAGAAAATAATTCCGCCTACAACTCGCAAAGTGCTACTCCCATCAGAGCACCAGTCACGATATATTATGATCCACAGACTATCACAGTTCCTTCCGCAGCTGCAATCAGTCCAGTCACTATCACAGTGCCTGGGCCAGTACCTTATGAAAGCAATAATGCCATCCCCTGGCATTACGGCTCTGATTTATACCGCGAAGGACAAAAAATCACTTTTGAATCATCAACCCCTGCACCACAAATAGACAATGTGGGAGGAGGCGGAGGCTTCACTCGAAGCGGACGTCTCTTTGCTCCACAAATTCAAAGACCCACTGCCGAAGCAGAAGCTGCTGCCAAGGCAAAAGGGAAGGGCTTGGTGCAGGAGGAGCAGATTGTTAAAGAAGCTTTGAAAACGCCCTTTGATCAAGAAGTTGATGAGTTCATGAGAATCATCAAGAAAAGTGATTACAAAATAGTGGATCAGCTTCATCAGACGCCTTCCAAGATCTCAATCCTATCATTGCTTATGTGCTCCGAAGCCCATCGGAACGCACTACTAAAAGTCTTGCACGCAGCTTATGTGCCTGAAGAGATCACCGTCAATCAGTTGGAAGCGGTAGTTGGAAATGTTAATGCTAGTCATGGGCTAGGGTTCACCAACACTGATTTGACTACGGAAGGCCGCAACCATAACAAGGCTTTGCACATAACCATGGAATGTAAAGGTGCAGTCCTTTCCCATGTGCTGGTAGACACAGGGTCATCCCTCAATGTCTTACCTAAAAAAGCCCTTGTGAAGCTAGAGTATGACGGATTGGCGTTGCGACCCAGCAACCTGGTGGTGAGAGCTTTTGATGGTTCTAAGAGATCGGTTCTGGGTGAGATTGAGTTGCCTATAACGATTGGCCCACAAACTTTCAAAACGACCTTCTACGTGATGGATATACAGCCTGCCTACAGCTGTCTATTGGGTAGGCCATGGATTCACTCCGCTGGCGCCGTGACCTCAACCCTTCACCAGAAGTTAAAATTTGAGTGGGAGGGTCAAGTCGTTACTATCTGTGGAGAGGAGGATATTTTTGTCAGCCACCTGGCTACCTACAAATATATTGAGATGGATGGGGAGATCCATGAAACAATGAGTCAAGGGTTTGAGGCCTTGAACATAAATGAAACATCTGCTGTACCTGGAACCTCAATGACATCATACCAACAAGCCCGGAAGGTTGTTGAAGAAGGAAGCGCCCAAGGCTGGGACAAGCTGTTACCGGTGGAGAAGAAAGAGGATAGATTTGGGTTGGGTTACAAACCAACTCAACAAGATCAAGCAGAGGCTGCAAAAGAGCCCAACTTTGTTAGTGGGGGGATGCTCACCCCTGATGCTGTCAACAATTTGGAAGACGAGCTGGAAGAAGAACGCAACCTGGAAAGCTGGATCCGTCCAAAGATCCCGGGGAGCAGTATCTCAAACTGGTCTTCCCAGGAAATTATAAGAGTTACTCATGCAGAGTAATTATTATTTCCTGTATTTTATAAGCATGCATCAAAGTCTTGTATCTTGCCCAAGATGACAAGACTCATTTTGTAATTGGGCCATCTGTACTTTTTGTGCAACAAGATTAATCAATGAAACATCAGACATCTTTTGCAAATGAGTCGTTTTTCTTTTCCGTTCACTGTTTTTCCATTTTTCTTTTTGTACAAAAAATAAATGGCGATGTTTTCAAAATGACAACTTCATTTCACTTTTCTAAAACAAGATTAAAATCAACCACTAAAATGAACAAACTGAACCCTTGCAGAGTGTGCCTTCCAGACCGCACCGACAACAGCACGGCTATGACTTCGTATGACTTTGACAATCCGATCAATCAAGCTGATGAAGGGGTTGTAGACGAGTATGAGCTTCCTGAAGAGCTAGCCAGATTGTTGAGACAGGAGGAGAAGGTTATCACCCCTCACCAGGAGGAGGTTGAAACGATCAATCTTGGTACAGATGAAGACGTGAAAGAAGTTAAAATCGGGGCCTGTTTGCAAGACTCAGTGAAGAGACAACTGATTGACCTGCTTCAAGAGTATGTGGATGTGTTCGCTTGGTCTTATCAAGATATGCCAGGGTTGGACACCGACATTGTTGTGCACAAGCTGCCTTTGAGAGAAGAATGCCCGCCGGTTAAACAGAAGCTACGCCGTACTCGTCCAGACATGGCAATGAAAATCAAGGAGGAGGTACAAAAGCAATGGGACGCCGGGTTCCTTGCTGTAACTAGTTACCCGCCGTGGGTTGCTAACATAGTACCTGTGCCTAAGAAAGACGGCAAGGTAAGAATGTGTGTTGACTACCGGGATCTGAACAGAGCTATCCCGAAAGATGATTTCCCTTTACCTCACATTGATGTATTGGTGGATAATACGGCTCAGTTCTCGGTATTCTCCTTCATGGACGGATTTTCAGGGTATAATCAGATTAAAATGTCACCTGAAGACATGGAGAAGACAACCTTCATCACACCCTGGGGCACGTTCTGCTACAAGGTAATGCCATTTGGGCTCAAGAATGTCGGTGCGACGTATCAACGGGCTATGGTGACATTATTCCACGATATGATCCATAAAGAAATTGAATGTTATGTGGATGACATGATCGCCAAGTCCCTTACTGAAGAAGATCATCTGGTAAATCTGCTAAAGCTATTCAAGCGTCCGAGGAAGTACCAACTAAAGTTGAACCCCAACAAGTGCACATTCGGGGTGCGATCCGGTAAGCTGCTGGGTTTTATTGTGAGCGAAAAAGGGATTGAAGTTGACCCTGATAAAGTCAAAGCTATTCAAGATATGCTTGCACCGAAGACAGAGAAAGAAGTTCGAGGGTTCTTAGGTCGATTGAACTACATCTCAAGGTTCATATCTCACCTTACAGCAACCTGTGAACCCTTGTTCAAATTGTTAAGAAAAGAACAAACGGTCAGGTGGAACGAAGACTGCCAAAGGGCTTTTGACAAGATCAAAGAATACTTGCAAGAACCTCCAATCCTTATGCCTCCAGTTGAAGGAAGACCTCTGATAATGTACTTGACAGTATTAGAAGAGTCAATGGGGTGTGTGCTGGGCCAGCATGACGAGTCTGGTCGAAAAGAGTATGCAATATACTACCTAAGCAAAAAGTTTACCGACTGTGAACAACGTTATTCACTGCTCGAGAAAACTTGTTGTGCTTTAGCGTGGGATGCTCGCCGACTGAGACAGTATATGTTGACCCACACTACTTTGTTGATCTCAAAGATGGACCCAGTTAAGTACATATTTGAGAAGCCAGCACTTACCGGACGGGTTGCAAGATGGCAAATGACCCTCACAGAATATGACATTCAGTACACTTCTCAGAAAGCCATCAAGGGCAGTGTATTGTCTGAATATCTTGCTGAGCAACCTATTGATGATTACCAGCCTATGAGATTTGACTTCCCTGATGAAGACATCATGTTCATAAAAGCAAAAGATCATGAAGAGCCTGTTCACACTGAAGGGCCAGACCCGGAGGAAGAATGGACTATGATGTTTGATGGGGCTGTTAACATGAATGGTCGTGGTGTTGGTGCAGTACTCATTACACCCAAAGGAGTTCACATGCCTTTCTCGGCAAAACTCACTTTCAACTGCACTAACAACGAAGCTGAATACGAAGCTTGCATTATGGGTCTTGAGGAAGCCATTGACCTCAGGATCAAGACATTGACTGTATTCGGAGATTCAACTCTGGTAATTAATCAGACCAACGGCAAATGGTACACCCACCAGGACCATCTGATACCTTACAGGGATTATACAAGGAGGTTATTGACTTTCTTTACAACAGTCAAGCTTGAGTATATCCCTCGGGACGAGAATCAGTTTGCAGATGCTCTGGCTACCATTTCATCCATGATCAAAGTTCAGGCTGCCAACTTTGTACCTCAGATTTCAGTGTCCAGACTTGACAGACCAGCATATGTGTTCGTAGCAGATGTTGTTAAAGATAATAAGCCTTGGTTCCATGACATTAAGTGCTTCTTGGAGGACCAAGCATACCCACCTGGGGCATCTTCCAATGATAAGAAGACTTTGAGAAGGCTTGCTGGTAGTTTCTTTCTGAACACTGATGGGTCTTTATACAAAAGGAACTTTGATATGGTACTCCTCAGATGTGTTGACAAGACGGAAGCAGATTTGTTGATGCATGAAGTACACGAAGGATCCTTTGGTACCCATGCTGGAGGACATGCAATGGCTAAAAAGTTGCTAAGATCAGGCTACTACTGGATCACAATGGATGCTGATTGTTGTGCCTACGCCAGAAAATGCCATAAATGCCAGATTTATGCGGATAAGGTGCATGTGCCTCCCAATCCTCTGAATGTGATGTCCTCGCCTTGGCCCTTCGCTATGTGGGGCATTGACATAATTGGCAAGATTGAGCCAACTGCTTCAAATGGCCACAGATTCATCTTGGTCGCCATTGACTATTTCACCAAGTGGGTCGAAGCAGCTTCCTATGCCAATGTTACAAGGCAAGTGGTAGCCAGATTTCTGAAAAGAGATATCATCTGTCGATATGGAGTTCCCGAGCGAATCATTACTGATAATGGTTCCAACTTAAACAACAAAATGATGGCGGAGCTGTGCCGGGACTTCAAGATTCAACATCACAATTCTTCTCCTTACAGGCCAAAAATGAATGGCGCTGTTGAGGCAGCTAATAAGAATATCAAGAAGATTGTGCAGAAGATGGTAGTCACCTACAAAGATTGGCATGAAATGCTACCATTTGCCTTGCATGGGTACCGCACGTCAATCAGAACGTCCACTGGGGCAACACCGTATCAACTTGTGTATGGTATGGAAGCAGTCCTACCGGTTGAAGTTGAATTGCCCTCTTTGCGGGTACTAATGGATGTTAAGCTGAACGAAGCAGAATGGGTTCGGTCCCGATATGAACAGCTGAGTCTGATTGAAGAGAAAAGATTGACTGCAATTTGTCATGGGCAGTTGTATCAGAAAAGAATGAAGAAAGCCTTCAATCAGAAAGTCAGGCACCGAGAGTACCAAGTAGGAGATCTTGTGCTGAAGAGAATCCTCCCTCCTCATACAGACCACAGGGGCAAGTGGACTCCAAATTATGAAGGACCATTCGTAGTAAAGAAAGTTTTCTCTGGTGGAGCACTGATGCTCAGCACTATGGATGGTGAAGACTTCCCGTCCCCTGTGAATTCAGATGCAGTTAAAAAATACTTCGCATAAAAATGATCCGCTGGACACAAAAACAGAATGTAAGTCCAGGAAAAAATAGGGCATCCCGGCGAGTCAAAAACAGAATAAAAGACTCGGGCAAAAATAAGGGAAAATAGACAAAAAAAAATGTACACCCGCTGAGTTGAAAAGCCGCATTGGACAGCTCAGGCAAAAATGGGTATCCCGATGGATTGAAAACCCGAAAGGGCGATCCATGCAAAATAAGGGAATAAGCGAACAACTGCATTCTGAATTCGTCTGTATCACTTACGACTTGGTAAGCTTTGAAAGGATCAAGCTTCAATCAGAATCAACAGTCCTCAGAAAGCAAGATGAGAAGAACGTCAAAAGTCATACGAGTCATAACAAGAGAGGAAGCTCCTTAAAGCGTCATCAACATTGCCGGCATTTTGTTTCTCAATTTATAACGATCTCCTCATTTCAGGGGATTTGTTTCTTTGACTGTATCTCGCCAATTCAGGGCATATGAATTAATAAAATCAGATCTTCAGTCATGTCTCGTCTTGTACATTTTATTTGCAAAAAATGTCTGATGTCTAAAAGAAAAACTGATTGCATAGAATACAGATGTTTATCTTCAAATAAAAACGTGCTTGCAGGAAATATGCTTACTCTCAGAAGTATCTAAACTCCTATGACGGAATCCAGTAAAGGATACCTCGGGATTACTTGTGCGTTTCCCTATCTTTGCAGGATTGCAGGTATCCAGAACGCAACTTGGGGCATGTAAGCTTCATTCCTGCAAGCTGACAAACCGACACTCAGCGCCCAAAGTGTTTTCTCCCCAGCTGAGTTGCCACTTATCACTTATCCCCATCAGAGTTGCCAAGCATCGCAGAAGGCGCTCATATCCCCGGCTGAGTCGAGAATCTACCTCAACAGAATTTCTAGGGAGGTCTTTCAGTGATCTCTCTTTCTCCCCAGCCGAGTTGCCATTTCATCCTCAGCCGAGTACAAAAGTCAGGGAACCATCTCCCCACAGAGCATCGACTTCTATCCAGAAGAGCAACGCATGAAGGATCACAACAGAGTGAAGAAAGCTTCTTCAAACCCCAGCTGGGTCCCGCATTACTGAGATAGGTTTATCAGTGACCTAAATCCCCAAGCAGATATCATCTCATCTACCAATGATCTCATCCCCAGCTGGGATGTCCATTTCAAGCAGATCGGTCGAAGATCTTCGAGCAGCGGGATCCGGATCCCGGTTTGGTATCTTTGCATAATCATAGCATTCGCATCATATTCACCCACAAAGCGTAGCATTCCGTTTAATATGGAGCATTGCGGCAAAAATCAAACATATAGCATAATCATAAGCCATGCTTCGAATCAACACTTGTGATTAGTGACAATCCACCAATATACGGAATACTTTCCCCACAATCCCCAGCGGAAGTTCCCCAGCAAAATTAGTTGCCTCACATTCACAAACACCAGTATATATACTCCCTTTGACACCCGTCCGTTTCATCACTCCCCAGTAAAGTCACCCGAACACTCCGTGCAAACAACATCATTTGTATTACAGATACCTTTTGACACCCATCTGTGTCATAACCCAGCAGAAAGTCAAAGACGTCCTCTTTGCACTCACATATACTCATATACTTACAATCTTTTGACACCCGTCTGTGTCATATCCCCAGCGCAGTCGTCTACATTTTGTATACCAAATATTTGTTCTTACTACACTCATATATGCTCCCTTTGACACTCGTCCGTGTCACTCTCCCCAGCAGTTAAATACTCATCTATACACACCACTTACTCTTATACAGATACTCGTCCGTATCTTGCATATACTATTTATATCCCCTCAGATTCGACACTGGTCCTTGTTCTTTGTTAACCAGTTGGTACTCGTCCGTGCCATCATCTCAGAGCATGCATCGAGAGTTTGTTTCTACATGATACTCGTCCGTATCATAGTCTTAAGGATGCTCGTCCGCATCTTTAATCCATACACTGTGTCAAACACTTTTGTCTTCTTGAATATAGATACTCGCCTGTGTCTACTATTCCCCAGAAGAATCCTCTCAGATTCAAAACTCGTCCGTGTTCTTTGTTAACCAGTTGATACTCGTCCGTATCATCATCTCTGAACACGTGTCAGTATTTGTTTCTACCCGATACTCTTCCGTATCGTAGTCTTGAGGATGCTCGTCCGCATCTTTAATCTATACACAATACCAAACACTTATACCTTCTGTTTCTTGGATATAAACACTCGTTCGTGTTTACTATTCCCCAGTAGATTGCCAACAAAGCAAATTTTTTCCTTTTTATCTGACACTCGTCCGGTGTCATGATAACCCTGAGAGTAGCCGTACCCTGCTAGGTGGTCGTCCTCCACCTCTTGATGGTCGTCCTCCATCATGCTCATCCGATGGCCGTCCCCATCGTTGATATTTAGCAGCCGTCCCCTGCTAGGTGGTCGTCCTCCACCTCTTGATGATCGTCCTTCATCATTTTATCCAATGGCCGTCCCCATTGTTGATTTTGGGTTATCTGACATTCGTCCTATGTCATGACGAACCTTGAGAGCAGCCGTCCCCTGCTAGGTGGTCGTCCTCCACCTCTTGATGGTCGTCCTCCATCATGCTCATCCGATGGCCGTCCCCATCGTTGACCTTTTATCCGGCATTCGTCCTATGTCGCGGTATTTTCGGCAGCCGTACCCTGCCAGGTGGTCGTCCTCCACCTTAGATGACCGTCCCTCATCTTAACCCAACAGAGCAGCTGTCCCCTGCTAGGTGATCGTCCTTCACCTTTGATGACCGTACCTCATCATCTGTTTATTTCATTTATTCTTTAACCCGATGGCCGTCCCCATCATGGTCCCTTTTCTTTTTAACCCGGTGGCCGTCCCCATCGTTGGTTACTTTACTTTATGAACTTGATGGCCATCCCCGTCATGTTTCATTAATCCCCAGAGAATCTTACAGCTTTATCTTGGTGGCCGTCCCCATCATAATTCTTTTATCCCCAGCGTGTCGGCCGTCCCCGTCATTGCTTTATTTTCCGCACTTTTTCCTGCATGTCGGCCGTCCCCGTCATTGCTCTTTACCCAGCGGTCGTCCCCTGCTCGACGGTCGTCCTCCTTCGCCCACACTTTACAATATACTTTATTTTCCTTTTACAATCTATATCCCTTTTCTTCTTCATTTTGTGAGTGCAAATTTTGGACTGTCTTTGGTATTCAACCACAAGTTATCTTGTTTGCCTGTTAAGCCGTCGCTTACATCCTGCACAGCTAACTCATGTTTGAATAGGGGCAGCTGTAAACACCCCAAATTTGCCCTCACCCATTCACACCATGGCTTGTGATCATTTCATATGCATGAACACAATCATAACATCTCATACCACATTTTTGATTCACTGCATAGATTCTAAGTCATCTGCATCTAGGGTTTGTGATCTGAGCAATCCAAGAGCTTCTTGAGCCACTCCAAAGGCCATCAATCACTTAAAAGGGGTCTATATGTGTTCAAGCATCATATTACATCTTCTCAAAGTCAAGAATGCAAAATAATCACAAGAATTGGGATTGGTATGGAGGCAGAGCCAGGCTTGACTGCACAGTTGACCTAAAATTAGGGTTTTGGTTTCAGAGGCCATAACTCCAAATTTTTTGGTCATTCTTGTTCCTATTGGTCTCTATATGGTATAGGGAGTATGCATATCAATTTTCATGAAGAAATTCCATGGGGAAGTCATTTGATCAAGAGTTGACTTTCTGGACAAGTCAGTGCAAAATCAGGGCATCTGAGGCCCCCAATGACCCAACCAAGGGGTGATCTTCATCATTTTGAGTGTATTTGATCTTTATTTGATCATGGAAGAAGGTTGAAGTTCACAAAATTCAAGAATTACAAGTTTTTGCAAAGTTGACTTTTTAGGGCATGGTTGACTTTTAATGAAATGTCATTTTATGCAACTTTTTCAACCCTTACTTTTTGATCCAAAAATGCTTCAAATGGAAAAACTTTGGTCATGAAAGTTGTAGATTAGATCTTTCCCTTTTCAAAAAGTACAAGAACATGACCTAATTCATTTTGTATCAAAAGTTATGGTGTGTCAAAGTTGACAAAAATCACTAATTCTCAAAATATGCACCAAATGGAAAACTTGCAAAAACTTTGTACCAAGGCATTTGTGACTTCTAATTCATGTCAAGCCATTACACAAACATCACATGTGACCTAAAAATCAGAATTGGCCCAAGGGATTTTACATTGTTTGCTTTGATTTCTAAAGATCACTAAGCCATTTTTTCCATTACAAGTGCAAAGTTGGATTTTTGGCAAAGTCATTTTCCAAAGAGCTATGTGATTGCTGGCTGACTTCTATACATTGCCATGACTAAAAGAAGTCCCATGCTACAAAATTCAGCAACCAATGTCTCATGCATATGGCACAAAATCATGAGGAAACATCAAGTGGGCAAGTTGCAAAAGCTAGCATAGCTTGTCATCCATATGTTGCAGTCAGCTACAAGCAATCCAAGGGCCCTCCTCAACTCAAGCTGAAGCAAGACATGACTTCAAACTGCTGCTTCCATGACCCATGCTGCTAGGACAAGCCAACTTGACTTTTTGGCAAAAGTTCCCATACTCATGGCACAGTGAGCAGCCACCCCTATTGACCTGCCCCACAGGCTATCCACACAACTTGGAGATGTTATAGCAAGGCATTGGGCATTGAAGCAAGCCAGAACACAGCATACCACAAAACTGTCACAAAGCTTCCCTTCTTCGAATCTCATTTTCCAGCCATCAAACATCCCATTTCTCTTCACCAACAAATCAAACATACAAAAAGGAACCAGAATCAGCCATTGATAGAGCTTGAAACCACTCACACACAGACTCCATTTTCTGATACACCAGAACTGGACTTCTCAAAATAGCTTGTTTAAGCTCATTCCAATCCTACCATTAGCACCAGGGGAATCAGTGGAGCAAGTTTGCACCAAAGAATAACTCTGAAAGCCCAGAAACAGAAGCTTTCCATCTCAGGTATGGCCATGAACTTTTTCTCTCAGAGCTTGCATTTTTTGTTATAAATTGATAGCTTATGTCTTGCTGGTCATGGGGATGTTCTTAGAATCGAAAATGAGTGGAAAATGAGTTTGTACTGATGCTCTGAAATTTCACCCGTGAAATTTGTTTCCTTCGATTTGCTTGATTCTTGGGGTTTAAATGATGTTTGAGGGTGGATTTGTATTCTAGGATGTTAGAGGATCCTTTTCCTGCTTTTAATTTGATGAATAGAAGCCTGAATCATGATCTAGGGTTTTGATGTTGCCGGAGAAGATGACCGGAGCTTCCCTCCGGTCACCTGAAAATGCTTAGCCCTAATCCCTGTAATTAGTGAGGTTTGAATCTTGAGCGTTGGATTGGTTGACCCCTTTGACTTGGCGCGTGAACGTCTGGCCCAGATCCACTCATTTTGCCCTAATCCTCTTTTATTAGTTTAATTAACCATAATTAAGTTAATTTAATCAGAACAAGCCTCAGCCCTTGGATGACGCGCCAGTCAACCTTTTCCACTCCAGTTTAAATATCAGCCATCAGATCTGCTTACCTTTTCATTTATTTATTTTTATTTTCATTTTCTTTCATTTAACTTCCACAATTTATTAAAAATAGCAAAATACATTTAAAAATTATGAAATTTTTTACCAAGAGTTTCATTAATTTTTAATACCCAAAAATATTTTTATTTTCATTTTTAGCATTAAAAAAGTATTTTTAAATATTTAAAAGTTTATTTTTAATTGATTAATGAAAATTAATTTATTAAAAATACTTTTAGGTATTTAAAAATCACCAAAAAATTCATGAAATGTTTTAAGACATTTAGAAACATTGTCCAACCTTCAAACCAAATTTCGTTTTTGATCTTGATGCATTTTGAGAATTTTTCATTGAATTGAAATCATTTTGATGCATTATTTTGATCCAAACTTCCAAAAATCATTTCTGCCTAACCATGAAGAGTTGGACCTTGATTCTTTTTGCATTGCATTGTGTTTAGCATGTAGTTTGTGAGATTAAATGGCCATTATTTGATCTTTCATTTTCCATTTGTTTGATAATTTTCTTGTTTAGGAACCCTAAAACCCTAGAAAACTTAGAAAAATCATAACTTGAATTAGGTTAAGAGTTGAGACCTCTCCTTTGGGCAGTGAGTTAGTATAGGTTTAGGGATCCTTTGAGTGCATTTTCAATTTTTTATAATGTTGTTTGCTTCTGATTTTGGTTTTTGTTTGTGGCATTGTTCATAAACCCTAATTTGGGCTTCCATATGCATCCATCTTGCATTTTCTTGCATAACATGACTTGCCATGACATTCCATGCATCCATGTGATTCATTTAACATCATAAGACATATTGAAAGCATGTTTGATCATTGCATCTTGTATTTGTCATGTTGTATGCCATATGCATTCCATAACTTTTCATGTATGATCATGTGTCTTAGCTTGCTTCATTTGCATCCATAAGTTTGTATGATCATCCACATGTGTTGTTTCTGGTTTGTAGCATCACATAGCATCATTAACATCATGTATGTGCTTCTGGTTTGGTTTTTCATCATGCCATTTCATCTCATTTTGCATTGCATTGCATTTTCTTTTCTAACTTTTCAGGTGGTAAGTGACTTTGAGAAGTGGATTTGCCTTCACTTCTCATAACTTCTCTTCATCTCTCTCTTGCATCCATGCTGCATTTTTATATGTGTTTGAGTTTGGGCTTGCTCATTCTTCTTCTTCCCACTTTCTTTCTTCAAGTGACTTGACTTCTTGAATGAAGCAAGTTGTTTTGCTTCTCTTGATCCTTTCATCTGCTTCCTGGTGGTTCCATTGAAGATTTCTCTTGTCAAACCTCACAAACCTTAGGAACAACCAAGCATAACAATGATTAGGGTTTTGATTAGTCCCCCCATTTAGTTTTCACCTTTGTGTCTCTTTGAGTCTTCTCTTCTCATCTCATAATCAGGGATTAAACCCTAAAGGCTTTAAGGCTTTGTGATTAAGCTTATGCCTGCATCCTTCTCTTAGGATGGAGTGTATAACTTTAATCCTAAGTGTTAAACCCTTAATGTGTTTAAATATCTTAATCAATTCACATAATAATCATCAAGACATCACACTTGTAACTTGGGCCTTGCATTAGGGTTCTAATTCTTCCTTAATTGGTTAAGAAGGACTAACCCTAGTGTTAATGGACAAGTCCCCCTCAAGTTGTCTTACAAATCATAAAATTCACTTCATCATCATATCATTAATTAAAATCCATCTAATAAAGGCTTTGTTTTGTCATGAGTTTAATCCCTAATCATGGATTAAGTTGAGGAGCTTTCCTCAGCTTAAACACTCTCATCTATTATCCTTCTATTAGGATGGTGTAATGAGTCTGTTTAATCCCTGATTATGGCTTAACCTCATTACTCAACACTAAACAAAAGCACCAAAAACATCTAAATAATCACAAGTAGGTTAATGATCTTAATCCTACATCAAAGGTGATTAAGTGTGAGAAGCTGACTTCACACTTAAGGTATTCTCATTACCCCTAATCAGAGGGAAGATGTGATGAGTTTACTAAATCCATTGGTTTAGGCTTAAGCTCATTAACTTATGACAAATTCCCCAAAAAAAAGCTATAAAAGACTGAAAATTCAAAAACAAACAATAATCATCTCCTTCGGGATTCTTTTCTCATCACCTTCACTCACAAACGAGAGCTCGCTTCTTCCGTCTAATGCAAGACAGTTTGCACCTGAGCCAGACAGGTCATACACTTGAGCATTGACAAGTAAGCAGTTCACAAGTCAATTCATCTTTCAGTCTCTTTGGGTCGAACTACGGCGTTCTGACTTCCTCATTGCACGAGAGGATACGTAGGCATAACTTAACGGTTATCGAACAAAAGTCTCTGAATATTCCCCTTCTTTCCAACTTTATTCTTTAAGCCTCATACTCCTGAGCATTTCACTCTTGTTCCTACACTGACACTGTACATTTATACACTTCACCTTTTACACTGACACCTGTACATCCTTTTCCAGCCCTTTTACACACAAATTACACTGACATTACCCCTTTAAAACACAAATCTTTTAAGCGTGGATCCCGTCGAGTACGACGGACAATCTGGGTGCTAATACCTTCCCAGGTTGTAACCAACCCCCTTTCTCAGTCTCTCTGGTTCGCGACCGTCTTATCCATCTCTTTCTAGGTCTATGCAGCATTACCTTTCCTCCGGGATAAAAATGCCTAGCTGGCGACTCTATTCATCTCCAGTGAGTTCACGGCTGTGTGTTCTCACTGTCCCTCTCGCCGACCGTTCGCGTCTGTACCTTTATTTGGGCCATTCCCCATCTATCGGGAGCGACAATTGTACTGTGACAATTTAAGTGCTATTAACATATCAAAGAATCCTATCCAACACAGCAGGACCAAGCACATTGATATCAGGCATCATTTCATCAGAGATCTTGTGGAAGAGAAGGTGATCTCATTAGAACATGTAGCCACGGATCTGCAATTGGCTGATATATTTACTAAAGCTTTGGATGCTACCCAATTTGAAAACCTAAGGGGTAAATTGGGAATCTGCTTATGTGAAATATAGAATTTATGGAGAAGTGCCAACATGTCCTATGACATCGTGTGGCATGAACACCAGATGGCAACACCAGTCTGGTCAAGAACTCTGTGTATTCCACTCTTTAAACTTCTCCAAGTAACGACTCTTATAAAAGCTCCAGCTTGCTCTCAGCTCTTCATCTCCTCACTATCGTCTCAAAACCATTTGCATGCTAAAGCTGTTTTTCTGAGCTCATAAAATTCAATCAACCCTAAACTCTTCTTTCACCACATTCGAAAATGTCTCAACATCAAAACCCTAACATCAGGGATGAAAATCTCAACCAAGAAGATGTGGTGCATGCAACCCCAATCTCTGTGGTACCTATGGAAACAACTCCCATAGATGAAATCAGAGGAAGTGTTCCTCTTGCTCAAAAGCCTAGAACTCCAAATTTGAGAAGAGCAAAGGAACCTGTATTCAGCAAAATCAAAGGGATGCCTTCATCCTCAAACACCAACCCCAAAGCCTCTGAATATGTGGATGCTTCTATTAAGGATCTTGTGAACAGGATTCTATCTGAACAAAGAGTTGTGAGTAGTATATCTGTTCCCCTGAACACCATGCCAGCTCCACAAGAAGAACATAGCAATAAGGCTGAAGAGGACACTCCTGCTCAACAGGATGTCCCAATAGATGTTGAAACATCTGAGGACCAGAACAAGGCCTCAACTGATGATGATGATGAAGCCACTGATGACCAAGCTTCTGTTGATCCACCTGCTGAAGAGGAGACTTCTCAACCTCCTCCTGCCGAAGCCATAGACAATGACTCTGACACAGAGATCATTGCATCTGTGGACCCTAGCATAGCCAAAAGGCTTAGGGCTAGGAAGGAAAAGAAGACTGCAGGACATGCAACTCCTGAAAAGAAGCAACCTACTCCAAAGAAAGACAATGCCAAAGTGGTATTTGGACCTACTAAACAATGGAGCAAGGTGAATACACAAAAGAGGAAAGCTGTAACTCCACCAGATTCAGATGTTGAAGAGGATGTCCCAACATCCCAACCAAAGAAGAAACCAGCACCTTCAAGGTCTACCTCTGCTGTTCCAGAAGCTCCTCTGGACAATGTGTCATTCCATCATGTGTCAAGTGTGAGCAGATGGAAATATGTATACCAAAGAAGGGTGGCACTTGAAAGAGAGCTGGGCAGCAATGAACTTGAGTGCACTGAGGTAATTGACCTAATATCTTCTGCTGGATTATTCAAAACAGTGTCAAATTTTTCACCCTGCTATGAGTTGCTAGTCAAGGAGTTCATTGTCAACCTTCAAGAGGACTGTGCTGATGGAAAGTCATAAGAATTCAGAAAAGTCTATGTAAGAGGGAGATGTGTAGAATTCTCTCATAGGGTTATCAATCATTACCTAGGGAGAGAATCTGATGGACCTAATGATATGGGGAAAAATGACAACCAAATTTGCAAGGTCATCACTGCCAATCAGGTCAAGACTTGGCCAGTCAAGGGCAAACTTTCTGTTAGCTTGCTAACAAGGAAGTATGCAATGCTGCATAGGATTGGTACTGTAAACTGGGTCCCTACCAACCATACCTCTTCAATAGCAACTGGATTGGGAAGATTCATTTATGCTGTGGGCACCCAAACAAAGATGGACTTTGGGGCTTACATATTTGATCAAACACTGAAGCATGCAGGAACATCGGCAACAAAGCTTCCTATTGCCTTTCCATCTCTGCTATGTGGAATCATCCTCAGCTAGTATCCAGGTATCCTCACTGAGAAGGACTCAGTCTGCAAAAGAGAAAGTCCTCTGGCCTTCCACTACAAGTTGTTCTTAAGTCATCATGCTGCTGATGTTGAAGCTCCCACTGGGACATCTGCTGGACCTTCCAAAGCAAAGTCTCCTATATCCAAAGCTGCCTTGATTGCAGAACTGAAGAACACTTGCAAAGAATTGGATGCCAGGAAGAAGAAGCTGGAGGAAGTCATCCAAAGGCTGGAGCTGGAAGAGGGTGCTCAGAAAGCTGCTAAGTCTGATGATGACTCTGATGATGAATCTGAAGAGGAAGAAGATACTGAATATGAAGATTCTGAGTGAAAATGTGTGTGAGGAATGTGTACTGTCTGCTTCAACATTGTATTTTGGTCTTGTAATTTTGTGTTTCTGTCTGCTTATGTAATTTGGCCCCAATTTCTGTCTAACAAGGGGGAGAAGAGAACAGAACAACAAACAATGTCTGCTGCAGTTTACATGATTAATGAACAAGCTGTTTGTCTGTTTAATATCTTCTTCTGAACTAAGTTTTTAAATTCTGTTGAACAAGTCAGAATACCTACAGGTTTGGGGGGGAGCAAACTCTCATATGATTAAAACAGAAAAGAACTCTGCTGCACTCTAATAAAACAAGAAGATTGTGTTAGCAAAAAATTAGCCAAAGGGGGAGTTTGTAGATGTTTAGAATTGGCAGAATTTTTGACCAACAAGAAGTGTTGAACTTAGTTCAGGATGTCACACCAGATGTTGTGATATTATCAAACAGAGTATAAGTTAATGAACTTAATTCAGGATGTCACACCAGATGTTGTGACATTGTATAAGTTAATGAAGTAAGTTCAGATTTCAGGATGTCACACCAGATGTTGTGACATCTCAAACCTGCTACCAGAATTAAATAATGCTTAACATAACTGAGTAAATTCAGGAAATTTATCTGGAACTAATTGTGAATGGATAATACAGTAGAAGGCACATCTGTAGGGAGATTAGTTATATGATTTCAGTATAACAGAAGAACTGACTCACCTAGAATCAAGGAAGTAACAAACCCTAATTCAAGGTGATGACATCATGCGTATCAGGATTGGATAACCTACAGAAAGCCCAAAATCCAAGCATCTATTTAAGCAACAGAAACTCTCAGAATAGAGTACGAAATTAAGAAGACTAAATAGGGTGTTTGTGTTTTAATAGCAGGTTTTATATGTGTATCACTTTATGAGCTTTTAAGCAAAAATGTATTGTGTCTTGATTGAAACTGTGAAGTAAGATCAAGCTGTTGTGTTTGAAGTGTGACTTCAATTTTATTAAACATTGTAATATATCATTGTGAGATTGAGGGGGAGTGAGTTGGTACTCATATCTAAGTTGTGTCTTAGGTAGAAATTGCCTTGGGTAGATATTAAGTGAGGGATTAAACTGAGTGGTTTAAGTCCAGAATTAATATTACTTATATTGGATTTCCTTTCTGGCTTGGTAGCTCCCAAATGTAAGTGTGGTTATACACTGAATTGGGTTAACAATTTTCTGTGTTGTTTAATTTTCCTGCACTTTAAGTTTTGTTCAAGTCTTCAAGTGTTTAAACATCTCATTCGACATCACGTACCTGATCCCAGAATTTCAGGTTGGTTACAACCTGGGAAGGTATTAGCACCCAGATTGTCCGTCGTACTGGACGGGATCCACGCTTAAGAGATTATGCTTAAAAGGGGTAAGTGTATGTGCTATATGTGTACAAAAGCCAAGAAAATAATATACAGGTGTTAGTGCAAAAAGGTGAATTGCTCAGGAACTAAGGCTTAAAAAGAAAGCTGAAAGAGGGGGAAGACACAAAGACTTTTGTTCGATAACTGTTAAGTTATGCCTACGTATCTTCTCGTGCAATGAGGAAGTCAGAACATCGTAGTTCGACCCAAAGAGACTGAAAGTGAATTGGCTGTGAACTGCTTGCTTGTCTATGCTCAAGTGTATGACTCGTTTGGCTCGAGTGCTAACTGTCTTGCATTAGACGGAAGAAGCAAGTTCTCGTTTGTGAATGAGTGTGATGAGAAAAGAATCCCGGAGGAAACGATTATTATTTGTTTTTTGTGTTTTCAATTTTGTTATTGTTTTTGGTGTTTCGCATAAGTTAATGAGCTTAAGCCTAAATCAAGGGTTTGCAAACTCATTATATCCTCCCTGATTAGGGATAATGAGCCTACTTAAGTATGATATAAGCATTTCAACTTAATTGCTATGATGATGTAGGATTAAAATCATTAACCTACTTGTGATTATTTAGATGTTTTTGGGTTTTTGTTTAGTGTTAAGTAATGAGTTTAATCTCTAATCATATATTAGTGAACTCATTACACCATCCTAATAGAAGGATAATAGATGAGAACACTTAAGCTGAGGAAGATACATCAAATTAATCCATGGTTAGGGATTAAATTCATTATATAACAAGCCTTTATTAAGTGAATTTTATTTAAGGGATGATATTAATACGTGGATTTTATGTTTGTAAGACAACTTGAGGAGGACTTGTCCATTAAACACTAGGGTTAGTCCCTCTTAACCATAAGGAATAGATAGAACCCTAATGTAAGGCCCAAGTTACAAGATAAAGTCTTAGTGATTATTAATGTGTTTTGATTAAGAGGTGTAAACAAATTAAAGGTTTAACACTTTGGATTAAAGTTATACACTCCATCCTAAGAGAAGGATGCATGCATAACCCTAATTCCAAAGTCCTAAAACTTTAAGAGTTTAGTCTCTGATTATTGAGATGAGAAGAGACACTCAAGGAGACTCAAAGGTAAAAGACTAAGCGGGACTATACACAACCTTAAAATTTATCATGCTTGGATATCCTATAGTTTTTTAGGCTTAAGAGAAAAGATCTTCAAGGCCATCAAAGGAAGAAGCAGATGAAAAGAGAAGGAGAAAGAAGAACAAATTACTTACTTCCTGAAGAAGATAAGTAACTTGAAATAAAGAAATTGAGAAGGATGGAACATAAGTGAACATGTTCACTTCAAAGACATGTAAATATGCATATGAATTAGATAAGAAGAGGTGGGAAGTGAAGGCAAATCCACTTCCCAAATAACTTACCAAAGGTACCTGAAATGGTTAGTTTGAACTCAAGACATGTACAATTTCAAAAGCATAGGCAAATCAAGTGATAAAAAATTGAAATTACATCCAAAGGGACCCTAAGCACTCATGAAATCACCATCCAAAGGGGGAGGTCTAAAGGTTTACCAAGTTCAAGTTATGGTTATCCTAAGATTGACTAGGGTTTTGGATATTTCTCAAAGGGAAAATACACATTAATTTGAAAATTCAATATAAAAATGTGACAAAAATATTTTTAGAAACTAAAGGTCAAATGTGAAAGATTTCAAAAAGAATCAAATGCAAACTCATCTTGGTTTGAAAGTTATGAATTTTTGAAGTTAGGGTTGAAAAATAAGAAATTTATAAACCCTAATTCAAAGAAAATTGGCAAAGTTTGATCAAAACCAAAAAGAAGTTTGTTAGATGAGTTTGAAAATGTTCCTAGATGTTTAAGAAACCTCTCTGAATTTTTTGGTGATTTTTAAATACTTTAAAGTATTTTTAATTAATTAAATGGACTTAATTAATTAAAATATACAATGAAATTATTTAAAATGAATTTTTAATGGAAAAAATAAAAATAAAAATATTTTTGGATTCTGAAAATTAATTAAAGTGATGATAAAAAATTTCAGAATTTTTAAATGATTTTTGCTATTTTAAATAAATAAGAGAAAATAAAATGAAATAAATAAAAAGAAAATGAAAAGTAATCCAAATGGGTGGTCCAGATTGTGTAGGGGAGAGATCAAGGGTCCAGATGGGAAGTCTGATTGACTTGAGGTAGGCCAGATCTAAGGCTGAGGTTTAAAGTTACATTTCGCGCGTGATCCAATGGTTCTCATTTAAACTGACTAATTAATTATAATTAATTTAATTAATCAGAATTAATATTAAATGAGCTAATCTAAGCCATCCACGCACTAACCCTAATCATGATCCAAGGGCCAGGAATGAATCTGGGGAATTAATCACAGTTTAACTATAATTATTTTCAGGGGACCGGAGGTAACCCCCGGTCATCTTCTCCGGCGAACCAAAATCCCAGAAACCTATACAAGCTTCTAAACTCCTAATTTCTTGCCCAGAATTACTCCTCTAACATCATAGAATATGAATCCACAGACAAAATTCATTTATCATGCATAACAAGGCTGAATCGAAGCAAAAATATTTCTAGGTCCAACTTTCAGATCATCATGAAATACTCATTTCTAGCCTATTTTCAATTCTAAACATATCATCATGATCAGGGAAGCATGTAGAATCATTCTATAACATAAAAACACGTTTCTAGAAAAATGTTCTTGAAGGTTACCTGAGATGAAGTTCTTTGGAATGGAGCTTTCTGGGCCCTCCTTTTGTGCAATCTAGTTCCCTTTGACCTTCTGATGTTATTGGCAAGCTTGAATGAAGCTTAGAGTGGCTGGTTTGTGTGTTTCAGTTCTGAGTTTGTAGAAATCGTGTTTATGTTTGTGCTTGTTTCAAGCTATGGTGATGGGTGGGAATTGTTCCTGAGGTTATATGGAGTTGATTGGTGAAAGAATTTATGGATTTGAGTGACTAGATTGAGAGATTCGAAGAGCTAAGGTTTGGGAGAAAATTCTTGATTCTGAAGTTGTGTCCTGTTTCAGGCCATGAAGGGTGCCCATTTATAGTGCTTAGGGATTGAATAAACAATTGTTATTGGCCAGGAGAGTTGTTGTGGCACTGTGGGATTGGTATGGCTTGAAATGCAAAAATGTCAACATATGTGTACTTGAGGTATGGGCTGATGCAACATAGATTTCTGTGGTTAGATCTCTTCAGCATTTTTCATGGAGAGCCCTTGGATCAATAAAAGTGAGTTGTGATGCTTGGATGAAGAGATTTCAATGTTTATGCATATTGGCCACTTTGAAATTTCTTGTGAATCAAGCCATGAAAATGCCAAATTCTTGGGCCAATTCTGGTTTAGGCAAGTTGTATTGACATGTTATGAAGTGTTTGTGCACATTAGAGGTCACTTAGAAGCTTGAAATGCCAATATGCAAAAATCCCTCTTTGACATGAACTTGAAAATTATAGGATTTTTGCCAACTTTGAAAGGCCATATCTTGAGTTCTAGGATGAATCAAGACACGTTCTAGTACTTTTTGAAAAGGGAAAGACCTAATCTACAACTTTCATGTCCAAGAATTTTTCATTTGAAGCATTTTTGGTCATGAAAGAGGAGGTTGAAAATCTTTCCCAAAGTGGAAAGTTTCCATTACAGGTCATTTCCAAAAATAGCAAGTTTGCATTTGGCTCAAAATTCTTCAATCTTGTGAACTTCCAACCACTTCTACGATCAAATAAAGATCATAGAACCTCAATTTGATGAAAATGATCCTTTGGTACCCTTGTTGGGGGCCTCAGATGCCCTGATTTTGACTTAACTTGCTCAAGAAGTTACCCAATGATCAGATGACTTCCACAATGAGTTTCTTCATCAAACTTGGTACACATGATGCTTATAACATATTAAGAACATTAGAAACAAGAATGACCAAAAAAATTGGAGTTAAGGCCTCTGAAACCAAAACCCCAATTTTGGTCATCTGTGTAGGAAAAACCCTAGCTCTGCTTCCATGCCTTTGCTAATTTTGTGATCCATTGACTTTCATGAACTTTGGGGGAGAATAATATGATTATATAACACACGTGGACCCCTTGGAAAGCTTAAAGACCATTGGGATGACTTAGATTGATTCTTGGATTGCTCAGATCACAAACCCTAGATGCAGATGAAATGACACTATGCAGATGAGTCAAATATGCAATATGAGATGGTATGCTTATGCTAATGCAAAAATGAAAGATCACAAGCCATGGTGTGAGAAAAAGTGAGGGCAAATTTGGGGTGTTTACAGCTGCCCCTATTCAATCACGAGTTAGTCGTGCAAGGTGTAAGTGCCTGGCTTAATAGACAAACAAGATAACTTGTGGTTGAATACCAAAGACAGTCCACAATTTGCACTCGATGTGGAGAAGAAGAAAAGGGATATAAATTGTAAAAGGTAGCATAGTATGATGATCAAATGAAAGCGATGGAGGACGACCATCGAGCAGAGGACGGCTGCTGGGGAAAAGGTGGTGAGTTAAGCAATGACGGGGACGACCGACAAGCTGGGGAAATAAAGAGACCACGACGGGGACGACCATCGGATAAGGAAAATAAAATTCTCTGGGGATTTAAGGTTTAATGAACATTGACTATTTGAACAGAATAAGATATCGTGGTTATGGTTTTGATTAACTCAGTCAGAAGGAGAAATTGTAGACTTTACGAAGGACCATGATCGAGAAGTTCAAGAAACATATTAGATAAGTTAAGTGAGAGCATGGGTAGTGGTTAATAAAATAATTAAATAAGAATATGGTTAAGACCATGAAGTATCAAGAGTTCACAAAAGAAGGGATTTTTCCAGGGGAGATAAACTAAAAGAATGAATATGTTAGAGATTTGAAATCGAAGCAAAGTCAAGTGTTGACCTTAAGACGGTGATGCATGGAGTGTTCTTTCCTTGAGTTGAAGAAATTCGGGGGCGAATTTCAATTTAAGGAGGGAGAATGTAATATCCCATATACCCTTAAGTGTTCTAAAAGTTGTCAGTTAGGACCAATAGAATCACCAGTGGACTCTAAAGAGATCATTCCTTATTAAAAAAGACTGACCTTTATTAATAAATACAAGAAGATACATTTTGGTAACATTAATAATTGGTCAATTGGTACTAAAGATAAAATATCAACTGAGAGGTATTTTGTATCATTACATGATACTCCCTCCGTCCCAAAATAATTGTCACATTTGAGGAAAAAAATTGTCCCAAAATACTTGTCACTTTAGATTACCAAGACATTTTTATATTTAATCTTCCAATTGTATCCTCTAATAAATACTCTTAATTAATTATTCTCTCACTTAACATTAATGCTAATTTGAATACACCAATAGTTAATTAGGATAATTTGGTAAAGTTACTATTCTCTCTCTTTCATTTATTATTGTTTCTTAATATGTGTGAAATGATCAATGTGACAAATAATATGGGACGGATGGAGTATTATATATATATATATATATATATATATATATATATATATATATATATATATATATATATATAGTGTGGTTGAGAAAATTGGAAGAAAAAGTGTGGATAAGAAGTAGAAAGAGATAAGAATGAGAAAAAAAGAGCTATCAGAAAGAGAAAAAGAGAGAAAGAGGAAAAAATAAAGAAAAGATACGAAAGAAAGAAGAAAAGAGAAGAAGATAAGGAGAGGAAGGAAACACTGGAGATCATGATCATCACGACCAATCATCTCATTTTCATCTCAATTTCATCATCCTATTCTTGAATCAAGGTGAGTTCTAGTTAGAACTCTATGATTTTAGGAATTAGGGTTTGTTTTGAATCATAGAATAGTTAGTGACATTCATGATAATTGTTCTATCTTAACTATGAAGATTTCCATGAATACATTATTTGCTCCAAATCTATATGATTGTTTTGATTCACATGATTGAGTGTTATTGTTGTTGTTATGACTATGTGCTTCATGAACTTGTGAATCCATGACGTGTATACATGTTGTTTGATGAGCCATGTCATGTTTTAAATTGTAGATTTGAGTAATATGTCTGTTGGAAGTGTAACAAATGTTAACAGGTTGGAAAAATGGAAGTTACATGAACTATGAACCAATCGATATGTCCTGGGCTGTCTTCTAGACCAATTTATTAGATGAGGTTGCTGGTTTGGTTTAGTGTATTCTATGAGAATTTGTCCCATTCATTCGGTTGTTCCTTTTAGTCAATCAATTGACATGAATTAATTCCTTCAAAAATGAAAATATGCCACCAATGGGGGTTGAACCTGGAACCTTCTTGTTATGGTGCATGCTTTACCAATAAGCCAAGGATTTTCTTGTTGAATATTTGCATAATGAATAAGTGTTAATCTAAATATTGATTAGGTTAGACTGTTAGATAAATGGAGTGTTGTAACTCCATTTTTAACGTGTCAGATGCATTGGAAAGATAGTTCAAAACTCTATTGCTTGGTGAGATAGAATCATGATTATAAGTTAATTATCATTTACTTGTTGGTATTATACTATTATGTGTTATGTAACCATGTGTACACTATGTAGGTTATGATTTATATCATGATGCAGGCTTTATACTGTGAATTGTTATTGTGTGGTTTATGTAATAACATGATTAAAAGTCTATGATGATTAGTGAGGAAACCTAGAGTTATAACTAGGTAAATGAACTAGAAAGATAACTTAGGTTATGAAAATGACTTAGATGGCGATTCTTGGATGCAAAGGTACGTTGGTATGTACTATGGATGAGTAGTCGCTAGAATTATAGTTTAATCACGAACTAAATATGCTTTGTATGGAACATGATATTTTATTACGAGAATTAGTGGATGTGAACACCTAGTGATTGATGTGTACAATCATATTGTGTTGGTGAAATAGTTATGTATTCGGAAACAACCCCATTGTCGTGCCTTCTCAAAGTTCGATGCTTATGAAAAGTAAGAATTGGAATATATGCATTTTTGCTTTGCATGTTCAAATAAATGCGTTAGAGTCCCATAGTGCAACCAAATGGATTAGAGTCCCATATGATCAACCAAATAGGTTAGAGTCTCATAGTGCAACCAAATAGGTTAGAGTCCCATAGAAGAATCAAGAAAGTCGAAGCATGATAGAAGGATCCATTACCCGTGTCGAGAATCCTAGACGTAGGGTTGTTCGAGGAAAAATACCTTAGTATGATTTTTGAATAATGATTAATTTGAGTTGGTGAACTCAAATGTACATGTTTCCATACAATGCGAAAATACCCTAGTTGCATAAGTATTTATCTTTTTGAATATTTGAATAAGGATTCGATTAGAAAAACTTGTAGAGTCGAGTGAACCCATAGGATAGGAGAACACATTGAGATTATTATCTCACCCCAATATTGTTGTTCTTTTCAGGTATTGTTTGCAAATTATATTATACAAGAGGAGTTTTTTATTGGTGTTTCAAGGGAAGCTTTTATTTTGATCTTTGTGTGCGTTTTGTACAATTGTAGATATTGTACATAGTTCTTAGATACTTTTTAGGCACTATTGTATGATATGTGCCATATGTTGTATTTTATATTATGAACATGTATATAAAGATGTCGTTAGGCACTTATGATGTGACGGTACCAAAAAAATTAACAATTGTATGATATTATTCTAGATATATATTATAAGGGTTGTTACACGTTGTCTCTTTGTTCCTGAGAAAATAATAGGACAAAAAGAAATCACTACCACTGTCGCAATCGTCAAAGGGGGGCAAATAATACCTTCAAAATCTACAACCTTACACTTATACTAAACCCTATTTCAAATATATCTTCGTAAACCCTGTTTACTACTGAAATTGATTCAAAGAGAAATCCATACTTGGAAGAAGGTTGTGAACAAAGAAGTAGGAGAGATGAGGAGTTGGGGAGTTCATATTAGCTTGTATGAGTAGGGAATGATGAAGCACATAAGATGAAAGAAGAAAGGTTTTATAGTTAGTGGGAACCATAAGGGATCTTTTAAACTCCCCATAACTTTGAAAAAACTCGGTACTTTTTTGACACATGCCACTGTCGTTTAAGGTCTCAAAAACAGACCATCATTACTTACACTAAACGGAAGTAAGCATGATCAGCTGAATGATTGTTTAACATTTCTAACTAACACTTTTAGTTAATCAGGAGACATCTAGTAGATTAATAATCCCTCAATTAAGGGCTTACGGAGAGACAATATGTTTTTTTAATAAGAAAAATATATATAACAAGGATACAAAGGGGGATCCCAACCCGAATACAAAATAGGCACTATCTCAAAATTGAAACCTACAAAAAATCGCAAGGAAACTTAACATGTTCGTAATAGTTACAAATATTTACATTTTTGTGTTTCTTGCCTAACCACCACCAAGAAAAAATAGTAATCCTATTAGTAACCGTATCTAGGTCCCAAAATTCTTCCCGAAACATAATATTATTCCTTGAAGACCACAATACCCAACAAATAGTCAGCCACATTCCAACTGCGTTATTAACAAAAATGTTCTTCAATAAACAACCTTCAATCCAACATCTTAAATGATTAAGAAGATCCCCAAGATAAAACCCCGACATGCCAAACTAAACACACGCATACTTCCACACCAAGTGAGATTTAGAGCAATGGAAGAATATGTGTTCAGCATTTTCGTCTTCAAGAAAGCAAAAAGGACAAACCTTCTCATGAGCGTTTGAAATGAATCCACACCGAAAAAGGTTATCTCGAGTTGGAAGCTTGTTGTGAATTAACCTCCACCCAAAAACGATGACTTTTAAAGGCACCGGGGCAGACCAGTTCAGTTTTAAAATTCCTCTTAAATCCGCTGCAATATTGGCTCCAAAATTGTTATCCTGCAAGAAACAACAAACAGACCAAACAGAAAAAACCCGCTGCTGTCATACGACCAAACTGCAGAATTAGGGACCTGTTCATCAACAACAGTAGATTCTAAGGCACGATAAAGTTCGCAAAGCTGCTATTCTTGCTCTACATTTACCCTGTCAACAAAAAACTCAACCTTCCAACACCACTTCCCATCAATATGGTACCCATTATCGAACACCCAACTATATTTGTTCAGAACTAAACTCCACAAATCCGGATACGTATTAGCTAGGCAGACACTACCAAGCCAACACGATTTCCAAAATGATACGGTTTTACCATTGTCAACTTTTAAAAAGAGCAGACCTGCAAATTGCTCGCTGCCACAACAAGAGGAAACCGAGAAAATGTCTCTCCACCATAATGAATGTGATACATAATATTTGGGAAGCTCACCAATATGTAAATCATAACTGTAACTAATATAGAGACACTCAATAATACGTCTCCAAATAAAATTTGAGGCCGACAAAATTTTCCAAATCCATTCGGTTAGTAAAGCAGTGTTGAAACATTTAATATCCTTGACCCCAAGTCCCCCTCCTCTTTGGGTTTGCAAATCACATTCCAACGAACCCAAGAGATCCCTTTCCTACATATCGGACTGTTCCATAAAAATCTTCTTTGAATATAGGTCAAAACATGAACAATTTTACTAGGAATTTTATAAAACGACATATAATGGATAGGTAACTTTGATAGCACCGAATTAATGAGCGTAACTCTACCTTCCATAGACAAAAACCGTCCTTTCCATGTGGCTAATCTAGAACGAACAATATTGATAAGAGACTTCCAAAAAGATATAAGTCTATGATTGCCACCAATGTATATACCTAAGAACTTGAAAGAGCCGACACAAGCTTTACAAGCCAAGAAGTTTTCCGCTGCCAATAAAAAAGAATCTTCCACACCATGTCCAAAAAGAGAACATTTGTTGAAATTGATCCCCAGCCCTGAAACTAAATGAAAACCTTTAAGAATAACCTTTATTGCCCAACGGTTACTCCACGATCCGTCTCCAATGATGACTGAATCATCCGCGTACTGAAGTAAATGAAAAGATACATCCTCGGCTAATTTGAAACCCGTGAACAAAGATCCCTCCACGGCTCTATCCATCAACACTACAAGGCCTTTCACTGTAATAGCTAGCAAATAAAAATGGTGAAAGAGGATCACCCTGTCTAAGACCTCTCGAAACGACAAAGTCTTTGGTCGGACTCCCATTTATGAGGACAAACATGAAACTATTAAAGACTCCATTTTCCATCCAACCCATCCATTTTTCTCTGAACCCCATGATTGACATAACGTTACAAAGATAACTCCACTCCACACAATCGTAAGCTTTGGAAAAATCAACCTTTAGAATCATTCCTTCTTTCTTACTTCTCTTAGCAAAATCAACAATTTCGTTAAAAACAAAAACTCTGTCTAGAAGATTTCTTCCTTCAATAAAAGTTGTCCGCGACTTAGAGATAATATTGTCAATCACACCTCTAAGTCTATTGGCTATGAGCTTGAAAACTATCTTGTGAACCGAACCAATTAATGAAATAGGTCTATAGTCGTCAAGGTTCTTCGGGGTGTCGGTTTTGGGAATTAGCACAAAAAAGAAGATGCAAACACTTTAGAAAGTTTCTCCCCATCGAAGAATTCCAAGATACAGTTAGTGATATCATGTCCAACAATATTCCAATAGTGTTTAAAAAACTCGAAACTAAACATGTCTGGTCCAGGGTTGCGATCTCCCACAATCAAAAACCACATTCCTAATTTCAAGTTCATCAAAAAGCTCTTCACGGGCAGCACTGTCCAGGATATCACTGAAACATTGTCATGTGGTATTTGTTTAGGAGAATATGCCTTAGAAGCTAATGACTAAGAAAACTATGTTTAGAAAAATTTTCACAAATGTATAATTTAATTTATAAAACCTATAAGCAGAATACAACTCATAATAATTCACAATTTTATCTTTGATTTAAAAAAAATGATATTGAAATAAAAGAAGAAACCACTATTAAACGTAAAAAGATATTGTGCAATTTTTTAAAAACTAATATACGATGAAATGAAACATTAAAAGTTAATATATATTTAGTACAAAAAGTGATCAATGTTTTTTCAATCAATATCTCTCTTTGTTTTTTCTTGAAGAGATCACTTACAAAATCTTTTAACATATTCAAGAATTGTAACTTGATAACTACTTTTGTAACAATAAGTAACTAATTCTTAAGTTAGTTATAACTAACTTTTAAGAAGTGATAACTAACCATTTTACTCTATCATAACCAAAAACACTCTTTCTCCTTATACATTCTTTTCTCAGTAACCATTTTACTCCTAATGGATACTTTCAAGAATTGTGCATGTGCATGCTGCTACCATCAAAGAAAAAAGTGTTCTCCAGATTGCCCTTTTGCTCCTTATTTTCCAGCCGATAAACCAAAAATGTTCGCCAACGCTCGTCGGTTGTTCGGTGTTTCCAAAATGTTGAAGACTCTAAAGAAGATTACCGACGACGAGAAAAAAGACGAAGCTATGAAGTCAATAATTTTTGAGTCGGATATTCGTGCTGAATTCCCGGTTCATGGATGTCTTGGTGTTATAATCGAGTATCGAAGTATGATACAGAAGTGCGCGGAAGAGTTGGATCGAGTAAACCAGGTGCTAAGTTTGTGTAAGGTATTTCAACAACCTGAATTTTCAATGGATCATTCTTTGGTACCTTCTGCTAGTTCTCAAATTCCAATATTTTACAATGTTGGTGAAGTTCATAATTATTATCACAAGTTCTTGTATTAATGATATCATCCCTCGTGATATTAAGAATACTTAAGTTCTTGAATATGTTGATGCACAAGGATCATTCTATGTATTCCTGAAAAATTGATCAAAGATCATGTTGATCATTTTATTTCAGGGTTCATTAATCAAACCTATTTTGATTCTTCAGTGGTATCTTTTTTTTTTTTTGGTATATTTTTTGCTGTTATTATGAGTACAAATAAATTGCTTCAATGTGATAAACTATTAGTAAAAGAACTTTGTGATAACAAATTAGAATTGTATTTCACAATAAGTAACTGTGCAATCCAACAATTAGAATCTTGAAGTAAATTGATGTTTTATAAATTAGAGAGGATCCCTCATGTTACAGTCAATCTGCTTCAAGTGCTTGAAAAAAAGCAAATCGATTCATATGTATAACAATAGAAAGGAACAAAATGCTTGCAACTCAACTGAAAAAATTTCAACACTTCATATAGTAATTTCAAATGTCAACACAAACATTATTCATATATACAACCAAAGAAGGAACAATTTTAAACAAAATGCGTGCATCTTAATTAAAACAAATTCAACAGCCCAAAACCTATTAACAAAATTATACAAATTAACTGAATTTTACTCCAGTTTAAAATGAGCAATGTGAGTCCAGCCGAATAAACACCATTTCATTTATGAGGTTGCTAATACTCGAGTTAACACTCGAGTCAATGCGAAATTATGGAGACGAGAACCCAACACACACACAATTACACACATACACACTTTTTTTTTTTTTTTAATTTCAAGACAAACATTTATTTATACAACCAAAGCAGGAACACATTATGATTAGCTAGTTTATATCAAGCATTAAGAATGAAGATAATCAATGAATGATTAGAACACATATGACTCCATGATTTAGATGAATACATATATTTGGACAGTTAGATCTAAACCCAACAAAAGTTTGAGATATTGGATCGAACTCTAGTATGGTCGAAGGGTAACTTCCGGTTCGACAGGGATTAAGCATGAGGTCAAAGTCTGTTCGTATGCTGTTGTCGAAGTAATGCGTGTTATAGTCGAAGTTGTTCTAACATGTGTTGGTCAATATTGCTAGATTTGTTAGTATGTTGAGTTGGTCATGGTTGTAAGCTCAATTGTTTTAAGTTAACTTGTTCCTTAAGATGACTTGTAATGGATAATTATTTAAAGGCTCATTCGGTTAGTATGTTAGTTTTCTTATAAATAGTCTGCTAATCTCTCATCTTGCATAATAAAAAATAGAAAGATAAAATCATAATTCAAGTGAGAGAGTTTATTTGTTATTTTTGTATATTTCTAATCTTGTTTGATAGAGAAAAGAAAGAATAACAATTTATAACCAAATTCTTGTTGTTATCCTTGTGTTTTTTCATAAACCCTAACCCTTGTGAGTTTCTTGATCCTAAAGAAATTGTTTATACTTTGTTTCTAATGCATCCGACTCACAACAAATTAGTGCGGTGAGCGTAGAAAAGATGCCTTCAATAAAGTATAAGATTTAAAAGTTCACCAGAGTGAACAATTTCGGTCTGTGGCGCTTGAAGATGAAAGTCATACTGGTTCAATAGGGTTATTTGGAAGTGTTGAAGGGAGTTGCAGCCATGGACGTTGCGTTAACGGAAAAATAAAAGGCGACCATGATTAAGAAAACCCACAATGCAATATTGTTGAGCCTTGGTGATAAGGTTCTCTGAGAGGTATCAAAGGAGACGACGACAACATGATTATGGTTGAAACTTAAAGGTTTATATGTGACCAAATCGCTAGTGAACCGACTTTATCTGAAACAAGTTTTGTATTCATTCAAGATAAGTGAAGACAAAGTATTGGCCGAGCAGTTGGATACGTTCAACAAAAAGATTCTTGATCTTGAGAATATTGATGTGAAGATCAAGTTTTGTTGTTGTGCGTTTTGCCCATAACACATGCTCACTTCAAAGAAACTCTCTTGTATGGAAGGGAGTCACTAACCTTTGAAGATGTTCAATATGCTTTGTACTCTAAAGATTTGAATGAACAAAAGGAGCATAAACCTTCGACAGTTGGTGAAAGTTTTGCCGTTAAGGGGGAATTCTTACGAAAGGATGATAAGTTCGGCAAGAAGAAGGGTAGAAGTCAGCATAAGTCTTATAGTGGTGAGGCATCTAGTATTCGATGTTATCATTGTATGAAGGAGAGCCACACAAAAAAAGTGTGCCCTGAACGTCCGAAAGATCATGGAGGTACGAATAATGACAACACAACCACTGTTCAAGATGATTTCGGATCATCTGATGTTCTTGTGGTTTCAAGCGGAGACTAAATAAAAGAGTGGATTATAGATTCAGGTTTTACTTGGCATATGACTCCAAACAAAGTTTTGTTCGAGGAATTATTGTAGCGGTAAAATCATGAGTGTAAGCTATCAATTAACTTAACTCAAAGTAAACAGAGTCGCCACCGCGTTTTTTTTATTCCAAGAGGAAAATGAAAAAAGAGCGAATAAATCCTAATAAGTCTAAAAGAAAAAAGCTAAAGAAACAAGCAGAGAAAGGGTAAGGGGATAAGTTACAAGATGGGAAGGTTTTAAGCAACCAAAATATCCGTGGTACTCCACGGGAGCCCTTTGAAAAATTGATTGCTTTTGTTTTGAAAATGGTTTGTTAAATGAGAATGGGGGGATGAGAAAAGATTAATTTTTAATGTTTTTGTGTTTGTGTTTGGAGAGGTTTATCATTTTATGCCTACGTACCCACAAAGTGCAATGTAAGATTAAAACCACATAATTTGTGGTACATATAGTGAAAATGTTTGGTTTTGATTGATTTTATTAAGTGAAGACAATTTGTCATTTTCAGTGGATAGTCTCACAAATCTACCATGAGAATGAGGGCATGGACTCATACATCATTATGAGGAGAACGCCAACTCAGATAAAACCGACGAGTATGTCATTAAACCCCCATGAATGACAAGAGACTCAATGATATCCAATAACAACCATGGAGATTGAGAGACTTGAACCCGACTAGAGAAGAATGACTCATAGTCTAAACTTGTAAAGAAAACAAACAAAGGTGCACAAAGACACAAAACAACTTGAATGAGTTTGATTCTTTTTATTTTTGAATTGAAGTTAAGATCATTAAATTCATTGACATTTATTAAAAGAAAAGAAGTAGTAAAAGCCACTTGACGAAAAGTCAAAGTTTTATTTGTTAAAGAGGTGATGGTTTTTAAATCAAGAATCCTTTGAAAATGAAATATATTTTGAATATCGAAGAAGGGGAGGAGATGAAGAGGTTATCGTAAAAAAGAAAATAAAAGAGATAAAGGAGGAAAAATCTAACCAACTTGATGATACTTCCAAACATAAGCAAATGAATTTCATCCTTATAAGCATAGACTAGCATGTGGCCAAATAAAGGTTAAGGTACTAACTCCATGATGATCAAAACAATGAGATAGTGTCCTAGAATCTAAGTCCAAAAGTCTATTTTCAATGCTAAGGATAGTATCCATAGTCCAAGATCGAGATCACAAGTTTTTTTAGAGATTTAATCTGTTATTAATATTTTTGTGTCTGATCGTGACTTTCCGAGTCTAAAGATTCTAACTGCAAGTATACAACCTAGTTGCATAGTAATAAACGATATTGATCCCACATAGACTCGATAATCAACCTAACGTTATCGGGTGTTACTATGTTTAGCTAAGGCGAGTAGTATTTTAGTTTTAAGGTGCGAGAAGGTACGAATTATGGATTAAATTAAATTATAATAATGATATCAGTATGTAATTGGTACGCCTTCATGAATTCGATAAAGGGTCGGCTTATTAAGGTTTTTCAAGTTATCTTTCCGTAGAAACTGTCGGTTTAAAAGTCGTTGACTCACACTCTCGTGGTCTTTCCTATTACTATACTCCTAAGTTTAATTGAGCGATCTCGATGTGTCAATTAAAGTTAGAAATACTTTTTGGAAACCTAAAGGTTCTAATTGATTTTAAAGCGCTTCCGCTATATTTAAAAGCAATGCTCGATTTCAGTTATCTACTTACAATCTCACACTCCCCTGGTCTTAATTCTAACCTCTTATGCTTTCTTACTCTCGTAACAAAAGTTGTTTTATAAATAAGAAATCGAAACCAAAAAGGTAACTCGAATTAAGGTTTTAGCTTATGTCTATTGAATTTGTTTCAATTATACAATCACATACTGATTAAATGATTTAGCCAGACATATTAAATAAATGTGAAGAAAGGTAGAAGAAGAAGTGCATAAAAATAAATAACATAATAATTAAATGGTAAAACATTAAATTAGGAAACCTGGTTGAAGTACTCTTGATCAATCAATCTTGTAGAAACTTAGACTAAAAACAAAATGCAGTGGCTAGAAAGAAAATAAATGGTGATAGCTTCCCAAGGAAGGAGACCATCACTTTGTATCGGTAATGGAAATAAAGTAAATACTGAAAAGAAAATACTAGAAAGCTCTGAACATAAAAATACGGCTTCAATCGGAAATTTGGCAGCAATTCAATATGGTAAACGAAGCTCTCTTTAGAACTTGTGGTAGCTGCTATCTATAGCTTCTGTAAATTGAGTTTGTTGAGAATAAGTCGGAATCATATTTGTTGGGCCTTGACTAGTTGTGTTGGACTGAGACTGTAGGGTTGAGGAAAAATCTCTGCTGAATGAGAAGAATTTGTATACGGTTATCTGTTATTAACTGTACTGAAACATGTCTTTTAGGTTTCTGATATAACAATTGGGACAGTCGTCCTGGATATGTGACGTACGTCTGGGAGCTGAGAAGATCGTCTTAAATCTGTGACGGTCGTCATACAGAAGAAATGCAAAATCTTCATTTTTGTCTCTGTATGCTTCATTTCTTGGGCTAAAAGTCTTGTTTCTGTCTCATTTTCATTCTTTTCTTCCACAAGTCAAGTATAACTAAATACCTGCAAAAATAAACACAAACTCACGTAATATTATTCGAAATAAGAAAAATCGTAACTTAAATAAATGGAAACCATGCTAATAAATCGATACAAAATCGTGCTATCAGTGTCCAAATGGACAAAGGAAAAAGAAACATAAGGATATAATGACATGAACATAAACATGATAATGGATGATAAAGCATAATAAAAGAAAAAGAGATATAGGAGCAAGAAGTAAATTAAAGAGAAATAAAATGCAAGAGAAATATAATAATAATAATATGGTCCATTACAATTTCATTTTCAGCTTTTTTTTTTTAAAAAAAAATTCTATCTTTTAATTTCTTTCTTAAACAAGACATGTTATTATTGCTTATTTTTTATTTTTTTATATTTTTCGTTTTCAATTATTTTTTCTATTTTGTTAAAATATTTTAAAATAAATTATTTAATTTTTTTCATCTATAACATCTATAATTTTATTATTTTATTTTTTAAACTAATTTTACTATTTGTTTTTAAGGTCATTCTGACACTAATTTTACTAATTTTTTTCTCTATTCATTCATTCGTTATTTGAATGATTATGATACTAAATAATTTATTAATATGATTTTTCTATTTATGATATGTTTTTAGGATATTTTTAAATTAGTTTTGGATTAATTTTTGTATTTAATTCTCTTATTAACTTTTTGATTACTTTTTTTTTTGTATTTTTTAACTTTTGGATTAATTTTTTGTATTTAATTCTCTTATTATTTTATTATTATTTATTTTTAGATAAAAAATTAGGATTAAACATAATAGTTCTTTCATTCGTATACAATACTTCTAAAAAATATATGGCATGATTTAGTATTAAAAAATTAATTCTAATTAAATTTTTTGTATTTGGTAAAAATTAGGATTAAACATAATAGTTCTATTTGTATTATTTGTATGTAATACTTACATACTTCTAAAAATATATGGCATGATTTAGTATCAAAAAATTAATTATAATTAAATCTTTGTATTTGGTAAATTTATAATATTTAATTTATTAATATTTAATATCTTTTTTGGTCTTGATTTTTGATTTTTAATCTCCTTTGTCAATGATAAGATACTTATAGTATTAGACTATATAAATATTATTAGTATGAGTATTTAAAATACTTTAGAACATGAAAAATAATTACTATTTTTTCACGGGTACAATATATTTTTCTAATTATCTAGGCTATTATTATTTAAACCAATCATTTCTCTATTAAAAAAACCAATCATTTTTCTATTAAAAAATATATATTTTTCACATGTACCAGAACCCATGCGAACACACGGATTTGTTACTCGAAACTGAACCCAATGAAATTTCTTAGTAACAAAATACTTAATTTTTTTTATAAATATCATTTTGAAACAAAATACGAATAATTTTTTAATTATACATAATTTTTTTTTTACATTTTTATTTCTGTTTTAGATTTCATAAAATAAAACATTCAAACAACTTCAGTCCCTGAATCAAAAATTAGAAAGTTGGAGAGGCAGGTTATTGGTTCGATGAAACCTTTACTTGCAATCTTCAGTTGAGGAGAAATTTGTTAGTCAGGGAACAAGAACTAGTTTCTAATATTAAATGTTGAGTGTTGGTGGTAGTGGTTTGGTAAGGAATGTATTTTCTATGGTGATTCCACTTTTAATTTCACTGAGAAATTCAATCTAGGGGTCGATTCAGCTTTGTATGAAGAGGACACAACTCTAGCTGATTTTTCCATTTGATTTAGCGAAGATTTTCGCTGCCTTTTCCCTTAGGTGTTCCATAAAAGGAGTATTTTATTTTGTCTATTTTATTCTGTCAATTATATTTCCTATTTAAGCTTCCCTATAATCAAGTATGATACTTGGATCATATATATATATATATATATATATATATATATATATATATATATATATATATATATATATATATATATATATATATATATATATATATATATTTGATAAATCTATTACAACTAACCTTAATAGGTGGCCGCCTTAAGGTTATAGTCTAGTTAATATTTGTACTTTTCCGATAATTATAAATGTTAATGTTATAAATTATATTCATTGTGTTGTGAATTAATTACATTATTGTCTAAAATTTTATTATAACTGTTGTTCTGGACTGAGCCGCGAAGATATGTAGGGGCACGGCCCAATACATGTCTGGCAAAGGCCCATATGCTCGGGCTGGAGAACCTCTTGGATAAATCATCTGCTGATACGATGGGCATACAGTGAAGACGGGCAGAGAGCATGTCTGCCAGCTCATCTGCCACGTCACCCAACTGCCCTTTGTTATCTCCTGAAAGATAGGGGCAGTTGGACCAAGGGGCAGATCTTTGGTCTAGGTCTTCACGCTTCTTACGCGTCCCTTGGCAGCTCCTCCATGGGCCTAGCCAGATTAAGCCCATTGAGGGGCCTTGGCCCAGCGCTGGGGGCACATTATAAATACCTTTTCTTAACAAAGGGGCAGGTATTCTCACTCATTCTAAAAAAAACCTTATTATTTTGTACCTCTTATGACTTAAGCATTGGAGTGTTTTGCAGGTACACCCCCTCCTTCACTTCATTCTCTGGCCTGTTCATCAAATCATTGGAAGGCTCTTCTGATCAGGTGAGATCAGTGGCGCCGTCTGTGGGAACCTATCTCCCCCTTCTTCCACAACAGAAGATCAAAGCTCAAACACCATCCTTCCAGCATGTCCGGAGAACAACCTAACGAGCGCAACCGTCCCCTCGTCGACTATACAATGGACGACGGCCTGCAGTTCCATGAAGCAGACGCCCGGGATGGCCGTCCGGCCACCCCGTCTCCTGAGCCCCTGAATAATGGGGATCCCCCTCAAGTTCAAAACCAGGGGACTGAGGCGTTTCAGCCCATCCCCGTTCCCGTCGAAGGAGACGCCACCATGATTGCTATGGTGAACGCCCTCAAACAGGCCAGCTCTATGCTCTACCAGCAGCATGAAAGAATCATGGCCCTAGAAGCTGACCGACGGGAGGTCCGACCTCAACAGGAGAGGAGGACACAACAACGTCCAGAAGCAACAAAGAAACGAGGACGTCGCTCCCCAGAGCCTAACGTCAGTAGGGCACGCGGCCGCCGTGACACCGGTTGATCGGGAACCTCACCAAGACGCGATCGTAGCCCTGACCGAAACGAGCTCTCTCCACCAAGGAGCGACGAAGAAGACCTGCACTGCCCTCTGTCACGGGAAATAATGGAGGCTCCGCTCCCCAAAGGCATGGAGAAACCTCTTAACCTGGCCGTGTACGACGGGACTACCGACCCCGACGACCACGTCGACAACGTTAACGCGATGCTCGACTACTATAATGACATCACCGGGCATCTCAAGTGCAGGCTGTTCTCGACGACCCTCAGGAAAGGGGCCATGGCCTGGTACAAAAGCTTGGCCCCCGAATCCATCACGTCTTGGAGAGTTATGCGATCCATGTTCATGAGGCATTTCACGGCCTCCCGGCGCCATCCCAAGACAGAGGCGACCCTTGAAGCCATAGTACAAAAGAAGAATGAAACATTACGCTCGTACATCGAGCGATTCAACCAGGAAGCTGTCGAGGTGGACACCACTGAACACATGAAGAAATACCTCCTCGAGAGGGAGCTCCTGCCCGGCAGCGAACTCAGCAGAGCTGTCGGGATCGAGCTTCCCCGCACCCTGAATGAACTTCTGCACAAGGCCCAGGCCTACATCAGATACGAGGAGAAGCAGATAGCCCACAACACTCGCAGCGGCCGTAATATCGGGGATATCGATCACCCCAAGCGTGAAGATCTGAATATTCCCCGTCGAAATGGGGACAAGCGAAGGGAAGAAAGGCCCTGCGAGCCTCGAGAAGGAAGAGGCCCCACGGGCCGATACAATGAGTACACCTTACTGACAGCTCCCCGCGAGTGCATCCTCGCCGAATGCATCAACTCCGAATTCAAACAGGGCAGAGTAAGGTACCCAAAACCCTCTGCACCAAAACCTCACACCGACAAGTCCAAATACTGCAGATTCCACAGGAGCCACGGGCATGTGACCGAAGACTGTGTTCACCTAAAAGATGCAATAGAGATTTTAATCCAAAAAGGGCATCTTAAACAGTATACTAGGAGGAATGAAGCTTCCAAGCATGAAGAGCCGGAGAAGAAGAGACCTCGGGAGGATACACCCCCCGACGACTCTCCTTATCAAGTGGCCCTCTGCGTATCACGTCCAGAGGATTTCATCTTCCCCAAGCCATTGCCCGAAGGCCGGATCACCGCACTCAGCCCCTGGGAAGACTTCCCGACCGCCCTTGTCATATCGGGCGGAGGGATGAACGGCGAGGCCGCCACCCTATAAGTTAAACGCAAGTTCGACGAGCTCCTTCTGACCGCGCCCAAGCAAAAGGAAACGCTGACAAAATACCGGGGCAAATCCAACCCAATATCCTTCTTTTTAGAAGAGCTTCCGGGCGGCTCCCCGAATTCGAGCATCCCACTACTGATTAGGGCCAAGATGGCCCAGTTCGACGTCAAGCGCATCCTGGTCGATCAAGGCAGCTCAGTGGACATCATGTACGTCCACCTTTTCAAGACTCTGAAACTGGACAAGACCAATCTATCTCCCTACGTCGGATCCGATCTCCAAGGATTCAACGGAGCCACAACGAAACCGTGGGGATACGTCGAGCTCCTCGTCACCTTCGGAGAGCAGGAGACGGCCAGGGAAGTCAAAGTCCAATTCTTAGTCATAAAGTGTCCCTCTCTCTACAATTGCATCCTCGGCCGCCCGACACTAGCCGAACTGACCGCGGTCCCATCCATTGTCCATCTAAAGATGAAGTACTACACCAAACTAGGTCGTGTGGTCACCATCCACGACGACATCAAGGCTGCCCGACGGTGTTACGACGCCGCGATAAAAGGACAGGCCACGGTCAGTACAAAGAGCAACAAAAAACCCAAAACCGAGGATCCTCCCCTCCAGGGAATCAACGTCATCGACCTCGACTGCCGCATCTGCCAGGACGAAATTGAAGAGTGGAAGCCCACCGAGGAGCAGACTCCCGAACACCCGTTCCGGCCAATCCCAGACAGAGAGTTCGAGCTCATCCCTCTGGGCGACGACCCTGGAAGAACAGTAAAGATAGGAAAAGGATTGCCCGAGGAAACAAGGGAAAAGCTCGTGGCATGCCTCAAGGAGAACTCCAACCTCTTCGCATGGAACTCCGCAGAAATGCCCGGCCTGGATCCTGAGGTCGCGTGTCACTAACTAGCTTTGGATCGGGCAGTCAAGCCCATAGCACAGCGTAGGCACAAGCAGTCCCCCGAGAAGGCGGAGGCTGCCGAGCGAGCTGTAAAAGACCTCTTAGAGGAAAATTTTATTTCTGAAGCCCAGTACACAACCTGGCTCTCTAATGTAGTCCTCGTTAAGAAAAATAATGGAAAATGGCGCATGTGTGTTGATTATACCGATCTTAATAGGGCTTGCCCCAAAGATGCTTTCCCCCTCCCTAACATAGATAAACTCGTTGACAACTCTGCAGGTTTTAGACTCCTGTCCTTCATGGACGCATATAGCGGATATAATCAAATCGCTATGTCGGACACGGACAAGAGACACACGGCGTTCATGACCCCGACCGACAATTACTATTACAACGTAATGCCGTTCGGACTCAAGAACGCCGGGGCCACATACCAGCGCATGATGAACAAAGTCTTCAAGGGAGAGATAGGGGATATACTCGAGGTATACATGGACGACATGATCATCAAGTCACACGAGGAGCTCGACCATGCTCGACACCTATACAAAGTCTTCGAGCAGGCAAGACAGTGTAAAATGAGGTTTAACCCTGAAAAATGCACGTTCGGCGTCCGGGCAGGAAAATTCCTGGGTTTCTACCTCACCGAGAGGGGTATCGAGGCCAACCCCGACAAATGTCGGGCGTTCTCGGAATTTCCAACCCCGAAGACCAAAAAATCAATCCAATCCCTCAACGGGGTGCTCGCCTCACTCTCCCGTTTCATCGCCAAATCTGCCCAGCATGCACTGCCCTTCTTCAGACTTCCTTCGTAAGGAGGCCAGCTTCGAATGGACCGACGAATGTGAACGGGCACTACTCCATTTGAAGAAGGTCCTATCCGAGCCCCCGGTCTTATCACGACCGTTGGAAAGAGAGACCTTATACTTGTATATGTCCGTGGCGACCGAGGACGTCAGTGTCGTCCTAATAAGGGAGACCGACGAAGGACAAAAACCCATCTATTTTACGAGCAAAGCGCTCCAAGGCCCCGAACTTAGATACTAGCAAATTGAAAAGGTCGCCCTGGCTCTCATAAATGCAGAGAGGAGGCTACGCCACTACTTCCTCGCGCACACGGTCAAAGTAAGAACCGACCAGCCAATCAAACAGCTTCTCGGACGACCAGATATGGCCGGCAGAATGCTCAAATGGTCGCTGGAACTCTCCGAATTCGATATACAATATGAGAACAGAAAGGCCTTAAAAGCCCAAGCACTGGCCGACTTTGTCGCGGAAATGACCCACAGCCCGACACCGACGGACGACACCCATAAATGGACGATCTTCGTCGACGGCGCCTCCAGTACGACGGGCAGTGGAGCTGGAATCATCCTCGAGAATGAGGACGGGATCCTGATCGAGGTCTCACTAGCACTAGCCTTCCCGACATCAAACATCCAAGCCGAGTATGAGGCTTTCATCGCCGGTCTGAGATTGACCGAAGACCTAGGAGCAAAGGAAGTAAAAATATCAACAGACTCCCAGCTCGTGGCATCACAAGTACGAGGAGAGTACCAGACCAAGAAAGACAACCTCGTCGAGTACCTAGCCTTGGTTAAGGAAAGACTCGAAAAATTCGAGAAATGGGAAGTACAGCACGTACCTCGCGAGCACAACACACGGGCCGACATCTTATCAAAGCTAGCTAGCACGAGAAAGAAGGGCGGAAACAAATCTGTAATTCAAGAGATCCTTCCTCGACCTAGTATCGAAAAACCACCTCCTCCACTCGAGGTCAACGTAATCGGGGATACTCATTGTTGGATGACACCTATCTATAATTACCTAACGAAGGGCGAGCTCCCCGCCGACCCAAAAGAGACGGCCACCACCAAACGTAGGGCATGCTCGTACGTTCTCCTCGAAGGGAAACTTTACCATAGGGGGTTTTCCATCCCATTACTCAAATGCGTCGAGGAAGAGAAAATCCCCGACATACTTGGAGAAATACATCGAGGAATAAACCCCCAACACCCCGGCGGACGATCACTTGCACAAAAAGCTCTTCGAGCAGGCTACTACTGGCCGACCATGCAACACGACTCCAAGGAACACGTCAAAAAATGCGACAAGTGCCAACGGCACGCTGACATGCACCTCGCACCCCGAACGAACTGAAAACACTCTCTTCTCCATGGCCCTTCGCATGGTGGGGCGTGGATATCCTCGGGCCTTTCGTGACCGGATCGTACCAGAATAAATACCTCATCGTAGGGGTAGATTATTTTACCAAATGGATCGAAGCAGAGGCGCTGGCTAAAATAACAGCGCAGAACATTCTTCGATTCTATAAACGAAATATCCTCGCTCGGTTCGGCGTGCCTCAGGTCCTCATCACGGAAAACAAAACGCAATTCGCGGATGGGGGATTCCAAGACTTCGTGGCGAGCTTAGGTACTAAGCAGCATTTCACATCCGTCGAGCACCCTCAAATCAACGGGCAAGCAGAAGCGGCCAACAGGGTAATCCTGCGCGGACTAAAACGCAGGCTTGGCGAGGCGAAGAAGGCGTGGGTCGAGGAGTTACATAGCATCCTATGGGCTTACCGTACAACACCTCACTCCACAACCGGGGAGACCCCATTCCGACTAACATACGGCACCGAAGCAGTCATCCCAGTAGAAATAAGAGAGCCGACGAGACGCATAGAAGAACCCCTAGACGAAGAAATGAACGATGAAGCACTCAGAGCCGAGCTGGACCTCGTCGACGAGATCCGCTCCGAAGCAGCCCTTCGAGAAATATCCCTCAAGCAAAAAATAGCCTTGCGCCACGACGGGGAGGTCATAAAAAGAGAGTTCCAGGTGGGCAGCCTGGTCCTCAGAAGAAACCAAAAAAACCCAAGAGAGGGTAAACTGGCCGCCAACTGGGAAGGTCCCTACCGCGTCCGCGATAAGACGAGCAACGAGGCCTACTATTTAGAAAACCTACAAGGCGAAGAACTTGCTCGACCATGGAACGCAGAGAAACTTAGACAATATTACAGCTGAATATGTCACGGGGAGACGTGGGAGGTACGACCACGCTCTTCGTCTCCAAAACAACAGAGAGGAACCGCGTGACCCGGGAACGAACTGACCCCTCCAGCGAACACAACCCTCCCCGACAGTTGGGACCTCGATCGAGCACCAACGTCGAAGTACCAAGACCGGCAGGGCACCCAGCTCGCGATGGGAAAGCCCAAGCCTTCGGAGCCGGAGTTCCAAACCACAAACTCGATTTTTGATCTGAACGGGCACGACGCCCACTACCTCGTCGGTTCCCTAAACCGAGGAGACTAACATGGTCGAGCATAAAATAGTTCGTGAATACAAGAAACAAACCATAATAAAAGAAAAACCGAGCAGGATGAATAATCAAAAACAAAACATTCATTCATTAAAACGGCCAAAGCCAAAGATAAGTACGCCCGAAGGCCAAAATACAAACAAAAAGGCACACATGCCATACAAAAAGGCACGCAGGCCATACAAACGGGCACGCAGGCCATACAGAGCGGGCACACATGCCATATGAACATAATAAATTAGAATTCCTAAGACTCCGCCCGGAGCTCCTCCTCAACATTCTCTTCCTCTCCTTCATCCTCCCCCAGCTCTTCCTCAGCTTCAAACGGGCACACAATCTCCCCCTCCTGGACACAGTAATTATGGGCTGACCCCTCCGTCACCAACTCGGGATTTAAAACCCTCAGTTGCTTGACGGTGTTGTCAAAACCCTCCTTAAATACATCCACGAGGTCCTGATTGAGAGAGCGAATGTGCCCCACCAACTTACCCCGAGAACCGAGAGCGAGCTCTTCGTCAGTCTCATCAGCTAACGGACGGACCTTGTCCTCGAGCGAAGCAAGCTGAGCACGCAATCCAGCATTCTCCTCAGCCACCTTCTGATGCCCAGCTGCTTGTTCCTCCAAACTCGCCTTGGCTGCCTTTAGTATATCTCGCTCCTCCTTGACCTCCTCCAACTCTTTCTTCAGCCCCTCCTGAAGCTGGTGCTCCTCCTTATAGTCTGACAAGTCCTTGGACAGTTTGTCCTTTTCAGACCAGACCCGCAGGAGGGCATCTTCCAAAGAGGCAGTGGACACGGAGGTGTCGATCAGGACCATAGCCGTTTCCATCACCCTGATGACGGCGGCCAAGACCCTGGCCAATTCCTTGCGCCGGACACTAGCCTCCTGGTTCAGGATAGCCCTTACTTCGGGCGCTGGCACATCAATGGCATCCTCGGTCTTGAAAAAGGCCTGCTCTATATAACAGGGGGGCAGTAAGTAACTTCCAGGGCCACCCGGACTGCCGTTCCCCGCTAAGGTCGACCTTGAGAGTGTCCCCTACGGGCGCTTCCGCTTGTGGAGAGGGGAGGTTGATGGAGGCGGGTTGTCTGGTATGTTAATCATGGATGCACGGGGAGGGGAGGAGAGCACTGGACTCGCTGTGTTCGAGGTCCCAACCCCGGAATCTCCAGCTATCTCCTGGACACGAGGCGCAGTCTTCTTCTTCTTCTTTGGAGCCCTGTCCGGGGCACCTGCCTGGTTGGCCAACTTGAGGACCCGATCACGAGCAGTGAGCATAGCACCTGCAAAACGAGGACATATACGTCAGCGGGCGAAAACATAAACAAAAAGACATAAGAATAAAAGGAACACCCACCCAACAATTCCATGACTTTCTCCTCGGTTCTACACTTGAGCAAAGCCTTGGTGTTAATAAGACGGGCCTCGCAGATCGGCATCCCGACCTCGTCAACATAAGGCACACCCTTTCGATCCGTCCAGACCGCCAGGTTGAAGCTCTGCACGTACTCAACCAACTTCTTATAAGCGAGCCTATCATCGACACCCAGCATCGAGAACTTAATCCTATAGTGGATGGTGGTGAGATCAAAATGGTCGCGTTGCCACCTCAGAGGTATCTTCGACATCAATTTCTCCTCCCCATTTGCATCCCGTTTGTAGTAATAAAGGGAATGCAGAGCAGCACGGGTGATCGGTCTCACTACATACCACCGACCCTTGAAATGACGGGCAGAATCTACGTACGTCTTGAACAAGCGCACAGGCTGTTTGAAAGAGACCCAGCTGTGACGCCCCCGAAGACCGGACCGTTGGAGATGGAAAACATGGAAGAAGAGAGCCCGGGTACACCCAATACCGAGGAAGCGGCAGACCAACTCAAACGCCCGCATAAAAGCAAGGGCATTGGGATGTAATTGGGACGGCGCCAGCCGGAGCCACTTGAAGATAGACATCTGGAAGGAATTGAAGGGAAGCCTGATCCCCGCCTCTCGGAAGGCGAACTCGTACATGGCGAACTGCTTCCCCGGGAAACGATGACATATCCGGTCCACCTCTTTGGGAGCATGGCACTGCCAATTTTCAGGATCTTCCCGACTTCTATTTTCCACCACGACATAATCATGGGTCGCCTCCTCGACGAAATAAGATTCCTCATCCAAGGGTTCGTCCGCAACCCAAGAGAGGTCATATTTCCCGGACGACGAGACATTCTCAGTACCATCTCGGGCGTTCCCCTCCTCGACGGACAAACGCGTAAGGTCCGTATCCGCGGGCCGCGGCTCGGTTTCTTCTCCTCTCGGTCGTAGACGCCCGGTTGCACCTGAAACGCAAACAAAAAGAGTGAATTCGACATCATATCAAATCCACCCTTCCACCGCAGGTCAAGTGAAAGGGCATGGGGGCGACGTTCACAGGCATCAGTGTGAAACCTCACCCACTGCCACCAGACCCAGTTGAGAAATTTCGCACGTGTTCGACGCAACAATGCATACTCGAACATTATCATGACCCGGGCAAAAATCTCATACATGCTTATGAAAATTTTTCCCGGCACATGAAATTGCTGCCCGGGACAGTCTAATCTTAACCCTATTTTTCACATCTACAACCTATTTAGCTACTTCTAAGTTAAATCTAACTACTCTATGCAGATGAAAACATGCATTCACGGCCATTAACGCAGGAAAACGGAAAAAATGAGGGATTAAGAAGGCAAAACAGTACCTGTCATAGTGAAGAGTCAAAGGGGCACGGTGGCGCTCGAGCAAACAGCGGTGGTTCAGTTAGTGTGACGGGCGGAGACGAGAAAAAATCTTCAGAGCTTCCGGTGAACGTCTGAGCGAAAAAGTGTAAATGAAGTCACTCAACCCCTTTTTATAGACACAGGCGCGTGGATTAACGCGCTAGGCCATCATTACCTACTGCCTACGCCGCCGTTTGCACATTAAACGAAGCGACACTATTAACACTGAAACACGTCAATCCATAAAGAATTTGGAACGACGTCGGGCAACTATACACCTCCCCGACTCTATGGGACGTCCCTGACCCGTATGGCGTCCTCGACTTCCACAAAAACATCACAAACCCGTCGGGGACCTTCATCCTCGACACTACTGGGACATCACGTGCCCGACCATATGCCCGCTACTTTATCCATGGCGCATGTGCCCGATTGCAATTCAAGTCATCACTCCGACTCAGAGACTCGACTTGGGGGCTCCTGTTCTGGACTGGGCCACGAAGATATGTAGGGGCACGACCCAATACATGTCGGGCAAAGGCCCATATGCTCGGGCAGGAGAACCTCTTGGATAAATTACCTGCTGATACGACGGACATACAGTGAAGACGGGCAGAAAGCATGTCTGCCAGCTCATCTGCCACGTCACCCAACTGCCCTTTGTTATCTCCTGAAAGATAGGGGCAGTTGGACCAAGGGGCAGACCTTTGGTCTAGGTCTTCACGCTTCTTACGCGTCCCTTGGCAGCTCCTCCATGGGCATAGCCAGATTAAACCCATTGAGGGGCCTTGGCCCAACACTGAGGGCACATTATAAATACCATTTCTTAACAAAGGGGCAGGTATTCTCACTCATTCTAAAAAAAACCTTATTATAAAAAAAAACCTTATTATTTTGTACCTCTTCTGACTTAAGCATTGGAGTGCTTTGCAGGTACACCCCCTCCTTCACTTCATTCTCTGGCCCGTTCATCAAATCACTGGAAGGCTCTTCTGATCTGATCAGGTGAGATCAATTGTTTATACTATTCTATAGTGTATAATAATTTAAGTGAAATTTGCTTTTCACATTTAAAGTAAATGGATTGAACGACACAATAAAGGTTATCGTCAAAGAATTTGAGACGAGATGAATGAATATATTTAAAGTTTAGACACTCAAAAGGAGATAAAAAGAGAGAAAGTTTTGTTGTGTAATTAAATAATTCAAATGTCAAACACATACAAAATAATATGTGAGACAAAAGAACAATGGAAGATTGGCAATGTTTTACCGTATAAGGATTAGTAGAATGGATGGTCATCCATACCTTCTACAATGGACTCTTGTACAATACAAGAATGACAATTGACGCTACCGCAGGCGGTGCACTAATGGACAAAGAATATAACGATGCATATGCACTTATTGAAAGTATGGCTCAAAACCATTACCAATGGGGGAGCGAGAGAGTCGCAACTGAGAAACCAACAAAAGGAGGTATGTACGAAGTGAGTAGTATGGACCAAGTCAATGCAAAGTTTGACCAACTAAACCAAAAGATCGACAACTTGGCCATAACACCAACAACCACCGTGGCTGCAGTAACACCTAACTGTGAGTTATGTGGAGTTCCAGGACATGATATTCCTGATTGTCAACTATTAACAGGAATTCCCACAGATCAAGTGAACTATGCTCAAGGAAACCCATACTCAAACACATACAACCTAGGTTGGAAGAATCATCTGAACTTCTCCTATAAGAACAACAATGCTTTATACGCACCAGGTCAAGCACCAGCTACACCACCAGGATATCAAAAGACTGCTCCTAATGTCCCTAGAAAATCGAACCTTGAGTTGATGATGGAGAACTTTATGGCTAACCAATCTCAAACAAACAAGGACTTCTTAAACCAAAACATACACACTAGTGAGCAGATTAAGCAATTAGTGAGCAAAGTAGATGCATTAGCTACACATAACAAAATGCTTGAAACTCAGATTTCACAAGTAGCTCAACAACAAGCACCTACCGCTGCACCAGCTGGAGTATTTCCTGGACAACCTCAACCTAATCCGAAAGGACAGGCCAATGTTGTGATATTAAGAAGTGGCAAGGAACTTGACGGACCTACCGATCCAAGACTTGACAATCCAGCCATGTACCAAAAACCGGATAAACCGACTGAAATGGTGAATGAACCAGAAGAAAAGGAAGATGATAATCAAGAGGCAGTGGAGAAAGAAAAGCCTTATGTGCCTCCACCACCCTATAAACCACCAATTCCGTACCCTCAGAGATTAACCAATTCCAAGACGATGGGCCAGTTTAAGAAATTTGTTGAACTTCTGAAATAGTTGAATATTACTATTCCATTTACAGAAGCTATCACTCAAATGCCCTCGTATGCTAAGTTTTAAAAAGAAATATTATCCAATAAGAAAAAGATAGAGGATAACGGAACCGTTACACTTACTGTTGAGTGTAGCGCAATAATTCAGAATAATATGCCTCCTAAGCTAAAAGATCTAGGAAGTTTCTCTATACCCTGTGTAATAGGAAAATTCGTCATTGACAAAGCTCTATGCGATTTAGGAGCCAATATCAGTGTTATGCCCTTAACGATTTGCAAAAGGCTAGACATGGGAGACCTAAGACCAACTAAAATGTCCGTTTAACTAGCCGATCGCTCTGTTAAATATCCTGTAGGCATACTAGAAAACGTCCCAGTACGTATAGGACAATTCTACATCCCTACTGATTTCATAATCATGGACATCTCTGAAGACTCCACTACACCTATCATACTAGGAAGACCATTCTTAGCTACCGCCGGAGCTATTATAGACGTAAAGAAAGGAAAGCTAACCTTTGAAGTAGGTGGAGAGAAAGTTGAATTTATTTTAACACAATTCTTACAATCACCAGCTATAGAGGATACATGCTATCTATTGGACGTAATTGACGAATGCGTAAGAGAAATGGAAATGAAAGAAACTACCTATTCTGAAATTATGAAAATTCAAATCCCTCCGATTTTCGAAGATGATAATTGGCGTGAACCATATCAGGATGATAGTCTAAGAGAAAGTTTAGCACTTACACCGGATCCCATGCCAAGTAAGAATAAACCTACATTAGGGTTAAAAACTTTACCTAAGAACCTAAGATACGAATTCTTAGACATTGAATGTACAAGACCAGTTATAATCAATTCCAGTTTAGGAACAATTGAAATAAAGAAACTTTTAGATGTCTTAAAGAAATATCCAACTGCATTAGGATATAACATATCTGATCTCAAAGGAATATGCCCTTCAATCTGTATGCATCGTATTCTGCTAGAAGAAGATTGCAAAACCTCCAGAGAATCTCAAAGAAGAATTAACCCAATCCTTAGCACTGTAGTAAAGGAAGAAGTTAAGAAACTACTAGATGCCGGAATAATATATCCAATCTCTGATAGTAAATGGGTTAGTCCAGTACATGTAGTACCAAAGAAAGGAGGTATCACCGTTGTGAAAAACGCTAAAGGCGAATCGATATCACAAAGAGTAGTGACAGGACATAGAGTGTGCATCGATTATCGTAAACTAAACAAAGCCACTCGAAAAGATCATTTCCCACTACCTTTTATAGATCAAATGTTAGAACGATTAGACAAGCATTCATATTTCTGTTATCTTGATGGTTACTCAGGATTTTTCCAAATCTCTATCCACCCAGATGATCAAGAGAAGACTACATTCACATGCCCTTATGGAACGTTCGCTTATAGACAAATGTCCTTTGGATTATGCAACGCTCCTGCAACCTTTCAAAGATGTATGATGTCAATCTTTGCAGATTTTATAGACAACATCATGGAAGTGTTCATGGACGACTTCTCTGTATGCGGGCAAAGTTTTGAAGGATGTCTATCAAATTTAGAAATGGTATTAGAAAGATGTGTAAAAGTAAACCTCGTGCTTAACTGGGAGAAATGTCATTTTATGGTCAGAGAAGGAATCATACTAGGACACGTTATATCCGACAAGGGAATTGAAGTTGATAAAGCTAAGATAGAAGTCATAAAAGATATTCAACCCCCTAAAACCGTTCGAGAAATACGAAGCTTTTTAGGACACGCCGGTTTCTACCGACGATTCATCAAAGATTTCTCGAAGATCACTAAACCTCTTACCGGTTTATTAATGAAAGACGCTGAGTTCATATTTAATGAAGATTGTCTTAAAGCATTCGAAACTCTAAAAACAGCCCTCATCACCGCACCAATCATGCAACCCCCTGACTGGAGATTACCTTTCGAAATCATGTGCGATGCGAGTGACTATGCTGTAGGCGCAGTTCTAGGCCAGAGGAAGGAAAAGAAACTTCATGCGATTTACTATGCCAGTAGAACCTTAGATTCTGCTCAGATGAACTACGCCACTACTGAAAAAGAATTGTTAGCAGTTGTCTTTGCGCTTGACAAATTCCATTCTTACCTAGTGGGAGCGAAAATAATCGTTTACACAGACCACACTGCTATCAGATATCTATTAACTAAGAAAGATGCTAAACCAAGACTCTTGAGATGGATTTTACTCTTACAAGAGTTTGATCTCGAAATAAAAGATAAGAAAGGTACTGAAAACGTCGTAGCAGACCATTTATCTAGAATAGAAGGTATTAAACCAAAACAAGTGCCGATTAACGATGATTTTCCGTATGTGTAGATGTTTAAGAATTGGCAGAATTTTTGACCAAACAAGAAATGTTAAATTCAGTTCAGAATGTCCTATCAGATGTTGGGACATTATCAAACAGAGTATATGAACTTATTTCAGGATGTCTCATCAGATGTTGGGACATTGTGTAAATAACTTAAGTTCAGTTTTTCAGGATGTCCCAACAGATGTTGAGACATCTCAGACCTGCTACCAGAATTAATTATTGATTAACTGATCAGAGATATTTAAGGAGAATTATCTGGAATTAATTAATGATGGATAAAAACAGAACAAGGCGCATCTGTAGGGAGTTTTATATTGAAGATTCAGATTAAAACAGAAGACCTAAATCACCTAGAATCTAGGAGGTAACAAACCCTAAATTCAAGGTGGAAGCTGCTGCGCATTAGGGCTGGATCACTCTACAGAAAGCCCAAAATTCAGATACCTATTTAATCAACAGAAACTCATAGAATTTAGTACGAATTACAGAAGACAAAATAAGGTGTCTAGAATTTAATAGCAGGTTGTGTTTTATGTACCACTTTATGAGCTTTTAAGCAAAAGTGCATTTGTGACTTGATTGAAACTGTGAAGTAAGATCAAGCTGTATTGTTTGAAGAATGTCTTCAATTTCTGTAAACTTGTAAACTTGATCACTGTGTGATTGAGGGGGAGTGAGTAGGGTACTATTATCTAAGGTGTGTCTTAGGTAGAAATTGCATTGGGTAGTTATTAAGTGATAGATTAAACAGGGTGGTTTAAGTCTAGAATTAATATTACTTATAGTGGATTTCCTCCTGGCTTGGTAGCCTCCAGATGTAGGTGTGGTTATACACTGAACTGGGTTAACAAACTTCTGTGTTGTTTACTTTTCTTGCTATTTGAGTTTTGGTTAAATCTGTCAAGTGTCCTATCAAGTGTTGGGTTATCTCTTAGGACATCTCATACCTGATCACAGAATTTCAATTGGCATCAGAGCAGGCACCCTGCCTGTTTATACTGGGTGAGATCTAGGGAAAACAAATTCTGTAACATGGACAGAGATATAGGGTCAGTAAATAGACCACCTATACTGGATGGATCTAATTATGACTACTGGAAGCCAAGAATGATTGCATTCTTAAGATCACTTGACAACAGGGCATGGAGAGCAGTAAATGTTGGATGGGATCATCCTGTCCAAGACACCAAAGATGGATCAAAAGTGCTGAAACCTGAAGAAGAATGGAGTAAGGAGGAAGAAGATTCAGCACTAGGCACCTCAAAAGCCTTAAATGCCTTATTCAATGGCATTGATAGGAATATTTTCAGACTTGTGCATCATTGTGAGCTGGCCAAAGATGTTTGGGATACTCTCAAAACAACTCATGAAGGAACATCAAAAGTAAAAATGTCAAGACTTCAACTTCTCACCACCAAGTTTGAAAACTTGAGGATGAAGGAAGATGAATCAATTCATGAGTTCTACATGAACATCTTGGATATAGCCAATACTTCTGGAGCTTTGGGAGAAAAGATGACTGATGAAAAGCTGGTAAGAAAGATTCTCAGATCTTTGCCAAAAAGATTTGACATGAAAGTCACAGCAATAGAAGAAGCTCAAGACATATGCTCCATGAAAGTTGAAGAACTCATTGGCTCCCTTCAAACTTTTGAGATGGGAATGAATGAGACAAATGTTAAAAAGAACAAAAGCATAGCATTGGTGTCAAATACTGATGAAGAAGAAGATGATGAATCAGAAAATGGTAAAAGCTTATCAGAAAACCTAGCTATGCTTGGAAGACAATTCAAACAGATTCTCAGAGGAATGGATGGCAAATCCAAATCCAGTGGAAAATACACAAACTCTTCTGAGAACAGGAGACCTTATGATGCTAATAAAAAGTCAAATTATGCTGAAAAGACCAGTCAAGAAGGAATCAAGTGCCATGGATGTGAAGGATATGGACACATCAAGAAGGAATGTCCTACCTTCTTAAAAAGACAAAAGAAGGGACTATCTGTAACCTGGTCTGATGAAGACTAAGGAGGAGATTCAGAAGAAGAATCAGCTAAGCATATTACTGCTTTAGCTGGACTGTGTGAATATGATAGTGATTCCAGTTGTGGAGAGCTTACTTATGCAGATCTTGAGCAAGCTTTCAAAGATCTATACAAGAGAAGCACTGAAATATGCAGTGAGGTCATAAAGCTAAAAAAGCAGAATGAGGTATTAGAAGATGAAAAAACAAGTGATCAAGTAATAATTGATACCTTGAAAAGTGAAGTAACTCTTCTCAACTCTAAGTTGGAACATATGTCCAAATCTGTTAAAATGTTGAACAGCAGCTCAAATACACTGGATGTTATTCTCAGCAATAATAAACATTCAGGGGACAAAAGTGGACTAGGATATAACAGAGATGAAGCCAGCTCTAGCAAAGCTACTGCAAAAACTACACAGTCAAACAAGATGTCCCAACAGATGCTTCAACATCAGAACACAAAGACAAACATAATGTTCCAACAGATGTCTCAACATTCTGGAAAGAACAAAATGAAGAAGAAGTATCAAAGATGGAGATGCCATCACTGTGGAAGATTTGGACATATCAAACCTCATTGTTATAAGTTGCATGGATATCCAAATCAGATGTATCAGCAACCTTCCAAGAAGAAAATAGAAGTTACCAAGAAAGTGCTGTATAAACATCATAGAAATCAGCAACCTCCTAAGCAGAAGACTAAAAACTTCAAGAAGGTATGGAAACCAAAAGCTAGCACTGAAGCTGATCAAAGCTACAAGAACAAGATCAACAATCAAGCTTGGAGATCAGCTGATAAACAACACACAGGGCAGAGGCATCAAAAGAAATCTCAACTCATCTGGTCAAAGAAAAATACTGCATACATAACACATACATCACTGAGAGTATCAGCTAAAGAAGACTGGTACTTTGACAGTGGATGTTCAAGACACATGACTGGATTGAAGAATTTGATAGTAAACTTAAAATCACATTCATCCAGGTATGTGACCTTTGGAGATGGAGCTAAAGGAGAAATCAAGGGAGTTGGAACCTTGGACTGTCAAGATGTTCCAAGACTAGATGATGTGCTGCTTGTTAAAGGTTTAACTGCTAACCTGATCAGTATAAGTCAGTTATGTGATCAAGGGTACAGTGTAAACTTTACCAAAACTGAATGCATAGTGACTAACAATGAACAAGAGGTTGTCATGAAAGGAGCCAGATCTAAAGACAACTGCTACATGTGGGAATCCCAAAATCTCAGTCTCACTTCAACTTGCTCTTTAGCTAAAGAAGAAGAAGTGAAACTATGGCAACAAAGACTAGGTCATCTTCATTTCAGAGGCATAAAGAAGATAATATCCATGGATGCTGTAAGAGGTATTCCTAAACTGAAGATTGATGATGGCAAAATATGTGGTGAATGTCAAATAGGCAAGCAAACCAAGATGTCCCATCCAAAGCTCCAACATCTGACAACTTCCAAAGTTTTGGAACTTTTGCATATGGATCTTATGGGACCTATGCAGGTTGAAAGTCTTGGTGGTAAGAGGTATGCTTATGTGGTGGTTGATGACTTTTCAAGATATACATGGATAAATTTCATCAAAGAAAAGTCTGATGTATTTGATGTATTCAAAGAATTATGCCAAAGATTACAAAGAGAAAAATCCAGCTGTGTAATCAGAATAAGAAGTGATCATGGAAAGGAATTTGAGAATCAAAAGTTCTTAGATTTCTGCTCTTCAGAAGGAATCAATCATGAATATTCTTCACCAATCACTCCTCAACAGAATGGGATTGTTGAAAGGAAGAATAGAACTATTCAAGAATCAGCAAGAGCTATGATCCATGCTAAAAAGTCACCTCTGTACTTCTGGGCTGAAGCTATGAACACTGCCTGTTACATTCATAACAAAGTTACCTTAAGGAAAGGAACTTTGTCCACAATATATGAAGTCTGGAAGGGCAGAAAACCCACAGTTAAGTATTTCCATGTCTTTGGAAGTAACTGTTATATTCTGGCAGATAGGGAGCAAAGAAGAAAAATGGATCCTAAAAGTGATGAAGGGATTTTCCTTGGATACTCCATAAACAGCAGAGCATATAGAGTATTTAATTCTAGAACCAAGGTTATCATGGAGTCCATAAATGTGATAATTGATGATGCTCCTACAGATGTCCCAGAAGATGTTGGAACATCTGCTGATATCAAGATTGAAGCTGAAGAAAAGAATGATCATTATAACTTCACTCAAACTGATACAAGAACAGAAGAATCAAGCAAACCTCCCTCCATCAGAATACAGAAGGATCATCCCAAAGATCTGATAATTGGTGATCCCAACAGAGGTGTGAGCACTAGATCAAGAGAAGTGATTTCAGGTTCTTGCTTTGTTTCCAAAATAGAACCTAAAAACATCAAGGAAGCTCTTACTGATGAATACTGGATTTGTGCTATGCAAGAGGAATTAGGTCAATTCACAAGGAATGAAGTGTGGATTCTTGTTCCTAGACCTGATGACATAAATGTAATTGGTACAAAATGGGTGTATAAGAACAAGTCAAATGAACAAGGAGTTGTTACAAAGAACAAAGCTAGACTTGTAGCTCAAGGATACACTCAAATTGAAGGAGTAGACTTTGATGAAACCTTTGCACCAGTAGCAAGGCTTGAATAAATTAGACTACTTTTGGGAATTGCTTGTATCTTGAAGTTCAAGCTATTTCAAATGGATGTGAAAAGTGCCTTTTTAAATGGCTATCTTAATGAAGAAGTATATGTAGAACAGCCTAAAGGATTTGTTGATCCAAGCTGTCCAAATCATGTATACAAACTAAAGAAGGCACTTTATGGTTTGAAGCAAGCTCCAAGGGCATGGTATGAAAGACTGACCACATTTCTTATCAAGCAAGGATACAGAAAAGGTGGGATTGATAAAACCCTGTTTGTTAAAGATGAAGAAGGAAATGTCATGATTGCTCAAATATATGTTGATGACATTGTCTTTGGTGGGATGTCTGACAGGATGGTCAAACATTTTGTCAAGCAGATGGAATCTGAATTTGAAATGAGCCTAGTAGGAGAGTTAACCTACTTTCTTGGTCTGCAAATAAAGCAAATGGAAGACTCAATGTTCATTTCCCAAAGTAAGTACTCCAAGAACATAGTCAAGAAATTTGGAATGGAAAATGCTTCTCATAAAAGAACTCCTGCCCCCACACATTTAAAGCTGACTAAAGATGAAAAGGGTGAGAATGTAGATCAAAGCTTATACAGAAGCATGATTGGAAGCTTGTTATACTTGACTGCTAGCAGACCAGACATTGCATTTGCAGTAGGAGTTTGTGCAAGATATCAAGCTGATCCAAAAGTCAGTCATCTCAATCAAGTCAAGAGAATTCTTAAATATGTTAATGGTACTTGTGACTATGGCATAATGTACTTTCATGGCTGCAAAACAATTCTCACTGGCTTCTGTGATGCTGATTGGGCTGGAAGTGCTGATGACAGAAAAAGCACCTCAGGAGGATGCTTCTTTCTAGGAAACAATTTGATTTCTTGGTTCAGTAAGAAACAAAATTGTGTATCCTTATCTACAACTGAAGCTGAATACATAGCAGCTGGAAGCAGTTGTTCTCAGTTGGTTTGGATGAAGCAAATGCTCACTGAGTACAATGTCCCACAGGATGTCATGACATTGTACTGTGACAACTTAAGTGCAATCAACATATCAAAGAACCCTATCCAACATAGCAGGACCAAGCATATTGATATCAGACATCATTTCATCAGAGATTCTGTAGAAGAAAAAGTGATTTCATTGGAACATGTAGCTACAAATCTGCAGTTAGCTGATATCTTCACCAAAGCATTGGATGCTACACAATTTGAGAACTTAAGGGGCAAACTTGGAATCTGTTTATGTGATATTTAGCAGTTAATGAGATGTGCCAACATGTCATATGACATTGTATGGCATAAGTTCCAGATGGCAAAACCAGTCTGGACAAGATCCTTGGGAATTCCATCTCTAATCATTTGCACTGTAACGGCTACTTATTTAGTAACTGTTTATAATCAGCTATCAAGATTCTCATTATACTATCACAAGCGAATCACATTAACTAGCTATTCTCCAGAAATCATAAACCCTAAAGCTTTTCATCCATCTTCCTCAACAATGTCTCAAAACCCTAACACAACTGAAGAAGTTCTCAACCAAGAAGACGTAGTTCATGCCACTCCCATTTCTGTGGTACCAATGCAATCAACCCCATTGGACGAACTCAGGGGAAGCGTTTCTCACACTAAAAAGGCAAGAACTCCAAAGAGAGCTAAAGATCAAGTATGCAGCAAAGCAAAAGGCATTCCCTCTCCTGCTAACAGGCCCCCAAACTCTTCAAAATATGTTGATGATTCCATCAAGGAGATTGTCAACCAAATTCTCTTTGAACAAAGAGTGGTGAGTGGGATCTCTGTTCCTCTGAACACCATGCCTGCACCTCAAGAAGAACAAGCTCAAGCTGCAGAAGAACAAGATGTCCCAACAGATGTTGGAACATCTGAAGATAAGAGAAAGAACTCATCTGATGTTGAGTTGGAACAAACTGAGGACCAGAATAAGGCCTCAAATGAAAATGATGAAGAAATCTCTGAGGATCAGACCAAAGCCTCAAATGAAGGTCAAATCCCTGCTGATCAACAAGCTGAAGAGGAGACTGCTCAATCTCCTCCAGTGGTGAACCTGGAGCAGGACTCTGATGCAGAGATCATAGCCTCTGTTAAACCTAGCATAGCCAAAAGGCTCAGGTCCAGGAAAGGCAAGATGCAAGCTGAAGCAGCAATTCCTGAGAAGAAGAAAGCCTCTCCAAAGAAAGGCAAAGCTAAAGCCACTTTTGGACAACATATCATTCCATCATGTCTCTAGTGTTAACAGATGGAAGTATGTGTACCAAAGAAGGGTTGCCCTGGAAAGAGAACTGAGCAGCAATGCACTTGAGTGCACTGAACTGATTGATATCATCTCTGCTGCAGGACTATTCAAAACAGTCTCAGATTTCTCTCCCTGCTATGAACTTCTTGTCAAAGAGTTCATTGTTAATCTTCAGGAGGATTGTTCAAATGGTAAGTCCTCTGAGTTTCAAAAAGTTTTTGTTAGAGGTAAATGTGTAGAGTTTTCTCCTCAAATCATAAATCAGTACCTAGGAAGAGAAACAGATGGACCAAATGAGCTAGGCAAGACAGATAATCAAGTCTGTAAGGTGATCACTGCAAACCAGGTCAAGGCATGGCCTGTGAAGGGAAAGCTCTCAGTGAGCATGCTTACCAGAAAGTATGCCATGCTGAACAGGATTGGTACTTCTAACTGGGTGCCTACCAATCACACTTCTTCAATCTCAACTGGTCTGGCCAGGTTCATCTATGCTGTGGGAACTCAAACCAAGATGGACTATGGAGCTTACATTTTTGATCAGACTATGAAGCATGCCATCTCTTCTGCAACAAAGCTTCCAATAGCTTTTCCATCATTGCTGTGTGGTATAGTGCTCAATCAATACCCTGGAATTCTCACTGACAAGGATACATCATGCAAAAGAGAAAACCCCCTGGCTTTTCACTACAAGTTATTCCTCAGTCATCATGCAGCAGATGTTGAAGCACCTTCTGGGACATCTGCAGGTCCTTCAACTGCTAAGAATTCAATCTCCAAGAAGGCTTTAATTGCTGAACTCAAAAGCACCTGCAAAGAGCTTGAAGCTAGAAAGCAGAAGCTTGAGGAAATCATTCAAAGGTTGGAGATTGAAGAAGACCAGACAGCTGCCTCTGATGAAGCAAGTGAAGCTGAAACAGAAGATGAGGAAGCAACTGAGAGTGATGAATCTGAGTGATCTTTGTAGGTGAGGAAATTGTAATGACAGCACTGCTTTGTATTTCTGGATAATAGTGATCTTTGGCCCCAAATTTTGTGACTAACAAGGGGGAGAACAACAACAACAAATTGTACTGCTGTTTAATTATAAATGAAAAATCTGTTTGTTACTGCCTGAACTGAATCAGTGTGTTTTGATGAATATTTCTGTTGAAACAAGACTGGACACATATATGTTTGAGGGGGAGTAATCTCAAATATGAATCAACAGAAAAGTAATGCTATACTAATAAGAACTTCTGCTGCACTCTGATAACCAGAAAAGATGTTAGCCAAAAATTAGCCAAAGGGGGAGTTTGTAGATGTTTAAGAATTTGCAGAATTTTTGACCAAACAAGAAATGTTAAATTCAGTTCAGAATGTCCTATCAGATGTTGGGACATTATCAAACAGAGTATATGAACTTATTTCAGGATGTCTCATCAGATGTTGGGACATTGTGTAAATAACTTAAGTTCAGTTTTTCAGGATGTCCCAACAGATGTTGAGACATCTCAGACCTGCTACCAGAATTAATTATTAATTAACTGATCAGAGATATTTAAGGAGAATTATCTGGAATTAATTAATGATGGATAAAAACAGAACAAGGCGCATCTGTAGGGAGTTTTATATTGAAGATTCAGATTAAAATAGAAGACCTAAATCACCTAGAATCTAGGAGGTAACAAAACCTAAATTCAAGGTGGAAGCTGCTGCGCATTAGGGCTGGATCACTCTACAGAAAGCCCAAAATTCAGATACCTATTTAATCAACAGAAACTCATAGAATTTAGTACGAATTACAGAAGACAAAATAAGGTGTCTAGAATTTAATAGCAGGTTGTGTTTTATGTACCACTTTATGAGCTTTTAAGCAAAAGTGCATTTGTGACTTGATTGAAACTGTGAAGTAAGATCAAGCTGTATTGTTTGAAGAATGTCTTCAATTTCTGTAAACTTGTAAACTTGATCACTGTGTGATTGAGGGGGAGTGAGTAGGGTACTCTTATCTAAGGTGTGTCTTAGGTAGAAATTGCATTGGGTAGTTATTAAGTGATAGATTAAACAGGGTGGTTTAAGTCTAGAATTAATATTACTTATAGTGGATTTCCTCCTGGCTTGGTAGCCTCCAGATGTAGGTGTGGTTATACACTAAACTGGGTTAACAAACTTCTGTGTTGTTTACTTTTCTTGCTATTTAAGTTTTGGTTAAATCTGTCAAGTGTCCTATCAAGTGTTGGGACATCTCTTAGGACATCTCATACCTGATCACAGAATTTCAGTATGAACAACTGATAGCACAAATAGGAAGCGACCCAGTTCAGTTAGACATAGATGAACCAGAACCCGTGGAAACAATCCAAACAACTGTAGGACTGCTATGGTACGCTGACATTGTCAACTACCTAGCTGCAGGAGCTCTTCCACCTGATTTAACCTATCAGCAGAAAAAGAAATTATTTCACAATCTCAAACATTACTATTGGGATGAACCATTATTGTTCAAAAGAGGACCCGATGGAATCTTTCGTCGATGTATTCCCGAAGAAGAAATAGAAGATGTCATTGCTCATTGCCATTCATCTCCTTATGGTGGACATGCAAGCACTTCCAAGACCTGTGCAAAAATCTTACAAGTCGACCTATTCTAGCCTAATCTATGGAAAGATGTCCACATCGCTGTTATAAATTGCGATCGGTGTCAACGCACCGGTAATATTTCAAGAAGAGATGAAATGCCTCAAAAAGGAATATTAGAAGTAGAAGTCTTTGACGTATGGGGAATAGATTTCATGGGACCATTCCCATCATCTTTCGGTAATAATTACATACTCGTAGCTGTCGATTACGTTTCAAAATGGATTGAGGCTATAGCTTCTCCTACAAATGACACACGAGTAGTAATAAAGCTTTTCAAAAATATAATCTTTCCCAGATTTGGTGTGCCTAGACTCGTCATAAGTGACGGTGGCTCGCACTTCATTTCAAAAATCTTTGACAAATTACTATCTAAGTATGGAGTCAGACACCGTGTGGCAACACCATATCATCCACAAACAAGTGGACAAGTCGAAGTCTCAAATAGAGAAATTAAACAAATCTTAGAAAAGACTGTCGCCATATCTCGAAAAGATTGGTCATCTAAACTTAATGAAGCTTTATGGGCTTATAGGACAGCTTACAAGACACCCATAGGAACTACACCTTTCAAATTAGTATATGGAAAATATTGTCATCTCCCGGTAGAACTAGAACACAAAGCATATTGGGCGATCAAAACTCTCAATATAAACTATAATGCTGCAGGAGAAAAGCGAATCCTTGATATTAACGAATTAGAAGAGTTAAGGTTAGATGCTTATGAGAATGCTAAGATATATAAAGAAAGAACTAAGCGATGGCACGATAAACGCCTATCTAGGAAAGAATTTAGTGTGGGAGACGTTGTACTCCTCTTTAATTCAAGACTTAGACTCTTTCCTGGAAAACTAAAATCTAGATGGTCAGGACCCTTTGAAATAACTAGAGTGTTCCCGAGCGGAGCAATAGAAATTAAGGGTAGGAATAGTGAACCGCTCACAGTAAACAGACAACGTTTAAAACATTACCATAAAGTTGAAAATAGAGATTATGCAAATAGTCTAAGGCTTTTAGAGTTGTCCACTAATTTCCCTGATTAATCTACACCTAAGCATTACGTCAGGCTTTTGACGATAAAAACAGCGCTTAGTGGGAGGCAACCCATTTAATCATTTAACCAATTAATCATTTAATCATTTCGTTATTTTATTATTCGTTTATTTGTTTGTCATTTTATTATAGTTTTATTTCATTATTACCATTATTGCTTTTATTTATGCATTTATTTTCTTATTTTCCTTATTTTAATTTTTAAATCACTTTTACAGATTTTCCAAAGTCTTTTCCACTTTCCTTCTCCCCCTGATTTGTTTCCTCCGTATTTACACTAACTATGGCTAACCAACCGATAAACCTTATGGAAACTAAATTTAGAGGTAGGAACCAAAGAATGAAATTTGAAGAGTTATCACAGAGACCAATGGATTTGACTCTGTACCCGGATGATCTGACTATGGAAACCTTAGGTATACATGATAGCATCCTATACTTGTTTAACCGACTTGGATGGGAGAATGCACTGATTAAACAAAAGTTTGTGACTTACCGCGAGCTCACCCTTGAGTTCCTCAGCTCCTTAGTTTACTTACCCGAGCGCGGTTTTGGATTCAGGAAAGGATTTATCAGTTTCCGCCTATTTGGAATAGAATATGACTTTAACCATAGAGAACTAGCTGACTTATTAGGATTCCCTAGTGGACCCTTTGCTTTTACTACCACACAGGTAGAATTGATGGACATTGAGCTGGACTTCTTTTGGGGAACCTTAACCGGAAATTACCATCCTGAACCAAATAACATGAACAATGATGAGATACATAACCCTGCTATCTGCTATTTCCATAAGATCCTTGCCCACACCTTCTTTGGAAAAGAAGAAAACCTTACTGGAGTATCTAAAGATGAGATATTCATTATGTTATGTCTGACTAATGGACAGCCAGTCAATGGTGTACCTTTCATGATGCAAACCTTCACCTGAATCCAAGAAGAACCTGATCTACCCATATTAGTAGGAGGTCTTGTAACCATGATTGCTGATGCCTTAGGACTTAGATACCAATTACAGAGGTGTAACCGTTTCGGTACCATCCGTCCTATGAATCTTAACTTTTGCTTTAACCGCCATATCATAAGAAATTTAGGACAACCACCTTTCGAGTACCTAATCAGGAATGAAGTAGTAACTCTGATCACACTACCAAACCATGCTAGAGTCAGTGTTCACAATAAAGATAATTGGCTTTATGAGCTTACCCCTCCTGACTATCCATCCACTCCTAAAACACCTCAATCCTACAAGATAAGGGATGATATAATGACCGATGTAGAAAGTGACCCTGAGACACCTCCTGGTTACCATGACATTGACCACACTAATGAAGTGATTGAAACCCCTAAAGTGAATCAAGTAGAATATGCTGACAACTTAAAGAAAATCATGAATACTCTTGAAGTTTACCAAGCCGATATAAATACTGTTAAGGATGAGATTAAAAGCATGCGATTGGACGTTATAGGTTTAACTGACATAACATGTGAGCAATTCTACCACCTGAACTCTGCAATTGAAGATTTGAAGAAGCACTTTTGAAAATGCTGTAGTGATCTAACTTATTTTATTTATTGTTTTCGTTTCTAGTTAGTTTAACATTTCGCAAACATTTTCGTACCTTATTTTTATTAATGTAATTTCCCTTCAATTATATCAAAAGCAAAGCACTTCTAGTTTTACAAATTTTTCCAATTTAATCAATTTCTATGCTTTAAATTCATTTACTGTTATATTTAAATTGATTAATGTTTTATATAATTTCTCGTGTGACGAAATTTACTAATTTATGTTGATCTAAAAATATTATATATTGTTTGTGTTACAATAAAATGAGAAGTGATCATAAAAAAAAAAGAAAAATTGTATTGAACGTGTGAGAGATAATGCATTCTGGAAGAAAATATTCTAAGTTTTAATCCCTCACGGTCATCATCACCCTCTAACGATCGTGACAAGCTAATTAGCGCGTCACGACCGTCATTCCCTCATCACGACCGTGACGACCCCTGTTATAGGAATTCTGAGAAACAGAACTGTTCTTCTTCGAAACCTCCTCTTTTTCAACTTCCACAACATTTAGAAACCCCCCATTATCTCTTCCAAATCCCGTAACCTCCCATTACCCTAATTAAACTCCATTAACCTCTCCATTTACTCCAAACCTATCACATTCACATCTTTCACTATAATCAGAACCAATTTCTTCACATTTTACACTTTTCTCACAAAACTCAAAAACCTCTCATCTCCCATTCCCGTACTTGCATGCAATGGAAGAAATTCAGTTTAGAGATGGTGAGCATGGAGAAAATCAGAGACAGAAGTTCATCAGGTTCCAGAACCGTGGTGTTCAACCCACTCGATATGTCGACACTGACTGTTTGAGGGAGTTGGGAATGCTCAACAGTGTGAAGAACCTACTTCGGAAGGTTGGTTTGTGGCATTTGTGCAGTCAACCCCAGCCTACATTCGAGCTTCTGACATTGGAATTTCTGAGCTCATTTCAATATATCACTCCTCCCGGTTCACAAAGCCAACTTACCGGCGCTGCTAAGTTCAGATTGCTCGTCCGGGAGTTCGAAGTTACACAAACCAGGATCGCCGAACTGCTAGGCTTCGATCACGGTGACGATGCTCATCTCCGCGTGCCGGACAACTTCAGTGAAACCGCTTTCACCTTATGGCACGACATCACCAACACCTGTGCCACTGCCTTTCAGAGCCTGAATGCTACGCATATCCACAACCCGGCGATCAGATACTTTCATCGCATCATCTGCAATACCATTTTTGCAAGAGAGAGCAATCACAAGCTTAACTCCAAGGAGCTCTTGTTCTTGCACTGCGCCTTAAATGACGAGCGCATCAATGCTGCCCCGTTCATGTTGTCCCATATCCAGTCCATAGCGCAAAGAGGCGCAACCCCCTTCTTCATAGGCGGGATTGTCACTACCCTCGCCATTCAGCTGGAGCTTGGTGACTTGGTTATCAATTTGCCTCGCAGAGCCGCAGAGTTCCTAACGAAGAATTATTGCAGGTCCGCCCACTTGATTGCTCAGAGAGAGGATGGCAGGTACAACCCTGTTATCCAAGGCACTGTTTATCACCACATCATCTTGCCGTGTCGTGACCGCATCGATCCGTCCAACCGAGCCAACTGGCTATTTGCTTTACTGGATGCTGCCGGCCCTGCCCCCATTATTGATAAACAGGCCGATCCACCAGTGGACGAGATGCAAGACACCATGGATGCAGCTGAGCCTGTACATGACATTCCTGAGTCATCCACCCGACAGCCTCCTGCACAGGAATTCACACTTGAAGACGTCCTCCGTGCGATTCATCAGCAGAACCAGATGAATGCCGCACTGGAGCGAAGGCAAAAAGAGCAACATGACGCATTACTCCTAGCTGTTGCCACCAACCAGAGGACAACTGATGAGAAGCTCGGAGAGATCTTTAGCGAGCTAGAGTCTTTGCGAATTGATATCACTGCTCTCACCGGCACCGGTTCTGATCCTGAAGCGACTCCGACCAGACGCTCCCGCACCAGAAGCCGAGGCCGTGGTCAGTAGCAGCCTTAGTTTTAGTTTTTGTTTATGTTTTTCCTTTTCCGTTGTTTGTATTGTACTTTAATCGCTATTATATCACAACATTGAGGACAATGTCTGATATAGTGTGGGAGAGGTACCTTTCATTTTTCCGCATTTTCCCTTTCCGCACTTTCCATTCCGTTGTATTTCCTTTTCGTATTTTAATGAAACAGAGTAATATTAGTGCTATTTTCTTTAGTTTCGAATTCTCCCCGTTTATTTAGCCATACCGAAAAAAAATCTTTAATTTATTCTTCGCACTACCCGACTTACCTACGAAATCATAGTTAGGAAGCTGAGAACGATTCAACAAGATCAATACAGTCTTGACACCTTAGACTTCCCACTTAAGCATTCCGTTCCGATAATTGTTACGACTACACCTTAAGTTTCAGTTCAAAAGTAACCCCTAGTAGTTTATACTAGCAGTCAGCACCGTCTGAACACAAACCACGTGGGGAGCCGATGAATATAAGTGTTTGATGCCTAATCTATAATGATCCTTCATATCTCGATGCAAATGAAAAGAAATTGCACCAAAGTACACGGTCGCATATAAGAAACGAGAAATATGAGAAGGAGTCCATTGCGGGTTGGTTAAGAGGTACCTGGTTCTGAACTTGGTAGGGCGTGCTACGGCTCGATCCCCCATAACCTCCAAATCGGATAATGTATATAGGGTTACCACATTCGTGTACCAGACCCCGTGCTTATAAAGGATCAAAGTCACTAACCTGCTACTCCACTACGTGCGTGCTAAGGCAAAGGGCTTAATGTGATTGCGCTAGAATGAAACCGGGCGAAATAAGATCGAAAGACTCTAGATGGAATCGTAACGCAATTACCGAATGTTTCGTTTAACGGGAAGTCGACGACTTAGCTTGTTGCTTGTGTCATTAGTGTATCGTTAGTGTTTTATTCTAGTACCAGTTTATCTGACAAAACGATCCTTCGTACGGTTTGTTATGTGTGTGCGTCGATGAAAACCTGTCCAATAATTTTCAACCGACTATTTGCTTGAGGACAAGCAAAGGTTTAAGTTTGGGGAAGTTTGATAACGAGAAAAAGTTATCGTTTTTATTGCTATGTTTCAATAACGTTTTATCGCACAATTGCCGTTTTAACACCCGATTCCTCGAGTTTTCTTTGTCATTTTGCAGGTATATCAATTACAGAGCTAAATCATGAGCCACAAGTGAAATGAACAAAAACAACCATGAAAAAAAGAAGAAAAGAGGAATTCTGCATAATCTGCACTTTTTGTAACAGTCACGATCGTCACCTAGGAGTCACGACCGTGACACGCTAAAAGGAGCAGTCACGGTCGTCACCAGTCCCTCACGACCGTGACGCACATAATACACGGGAGACGAGCGTGACACCCTTGTCACGAACGTGACAAGGGGAATTTAGGGTAATATGCTGAGACTTGGTCATGTACGTGTGTGCTACGTGAATTCAACTTTCCTATTCTCCCGCAGACCAAGTGTTTCAACTATTCCCTGGATTTTCTCAGCATCTACGAGGCCCATGCATCATTTCTAACTGCCAAGCCCAAATTGCTTCCTATAAATAGCTTAGTTTCAAAGAACAATTTACAGATTTTTTATTTTAATTTTCTTGCGGAAGCTCTGCCGTATTTTCATTGCACCCTATTTATTTTTCCAGCATTTATTTGTTCTTGTTTTAGTTTATATATCCCAACCAACCATATAACAATTTCCAACATTAGGAAATTGTTATAATTTAATTTCTTTCAAAGCCTTCAGAATTCTTTTAGTAATTTTTATTTCCGATTCCGGTTCGTACTCCGAGCTTGCCAGATTGTGGAAGAAGGAGTCTAACATTATAATTGTTTTTCAGGTTTTTATTTAAATTGCATTTATATTAATGTTAAGTATTTATTTTTCTGTTATGCATATTTTATTTTGTATTTCTCTGTTTCTGCCTCTGTCTGGTTCAACAATCATGAGTAGCTAAACACCTTAGGGCGGTATGTAATTAAAATTAACTAAATCGATAAAATAAATTCTAGGCTTAAAATAATTAAGAGCTTAAAATTCTGACTGTGACTTTTTATTATAAAATCAACCTTTTTGTTACGAGAGTAAGGAAAGTGTAATAGGTTAGGTCAAGACCACGAGAGTGTGAGATTTTAACCAGATAGCTAAAGTTAGGCATTTAATTTAAACACAGCGAGAGCGCTTTAAAATGAATTAGAATTACTAAGTTTCCAAAAATTATTTCTAAACACTTATGGGCTAGCGAGAGCAGGCATAGGACTTTAGGGGTAAGATCTGAGATAAGACCACGAGAGTGTGAGTTAAAGATATTTAAACTGGTAACCTCTACAGAATAGATTAAGTGAACCATCTTTATAAGCCTAGGTTAGATTGACCCGCCTAAGTTAACATAATTACATACCGACCGCCTTAGTATTATTTTATTAAACTTAAATTTAATTCCCGCCTTTAATCTTTAAAAACAACCAAAAAATCGTGACAACCATTCACCTTAGCTAAACTAGTAAATCCTCTAGCACTAAGTAATCATAAAGTCCCTGTGGATCGATAATCTTAAATATTACTTCGATAGGCTGTGCACTTGCAGTTAAGATACCGCTAGACACATAATTAGAGTACGTCTTTAGCCCATCAGTAATGAACCCTCATATGTTTGATCCTAGTGATGCTCGTACTCTTGGTTTGGAAGAAGTTGCGACTTTAATCGACGCACAAAGTCTTGGATTCTTTTTATATGTTAAAGATGAGTATCATGAAGATTTTATTCGTGCTTTCTATGGTGGTGTGAAAACTGCAAGAGGATATATGTTTAAGTGTTTAATTGGAACAAGAACATATCGTTTTGAGGCTGCTGACTGGGCCACTGTGTTCGGTATGTCATCTAAGGTGGATGATTTGCAGATGTGGCATGACCAGAGTTTCGAAACTCGGTTTAATTTGAAGGAATTCTGTGCATCCATTTCTAAGTTGGATAGACCTCTTGCTGATGATGAGCCACTAACTTCAGGTATGATCAAAAGTGTACCAAGAATTCTGCACTGGATCCAAAAACATTACCCTTGCCTATGCTTCTCAAATCATGAGGATTCTCAAGTTTTGGAAAGTCACTTTTCCTCCTGTGCCTCTCGTATCAATCTCTAGTGTGCAAGAATTCAACAATGCCACACTTTCTCATATGGGGTATCGATGGGACATCGGGCGTCGCTGTTACTACTTCTTTGAATGCAACACACGTACTCGCATTTACAACTTTGACAATCCGGCTGAACACATATATGTTGAAGAAAACAGGGATGAAGATATGGAAGAAGCTGAAAATCCTCCTGATGCGCCTGCCAACACCGGATGGGGTGAGTGGATACCACAAAGGTGGTCTCCCACAAACTATGATCCTGCTCCCTCGTCGGCTGCACCAACTTCCTCTACTGCTGCTCCAGCCTATCTCACTGACATGTTTGCACAATTGGAAGTTGCAAACAATGCCCGGCACGAGGAAGCTCGTGCGTGGCATGTCCAGCAAACAGAATGGCATAAGGAGCATCGTGAATGGCATGATGACCATACTCGAATGTACCATAATCAACATTCCTGGCATACTGAACTGGTTAAGTGGCATCAAGTGTTTTATAATGAGATGTCTGGATTTATGGATGATTGCCGTTCGCACCCGGGCATTATGGAAAGGTTTCAAAGCACCGAAGTCCAGAGGCGTTTCTGGCGTTATGCTTTCATGGGGCAGAATCCAGATGAAATGCCTCCTCCACCTCCTCCTCCAAGCTTCCGTGACCCTGATCGTGATGATGCGGAGTCGTGTGGTGGTCATTTCCCTCATTGACGCATTTCATATTGCATTTCATCATTGTGTGTTACTTGAGTTTCTTTTGTTTTTCATGTTTGAACAATTTATGGTTTGGTTTGGCTATGTAATTCGCAACCTTCTTTGACAATTTCCCTGCCTATGATTATGTAATTTGCTTTTGTTTAAATTGTTTGCGCTTTTTATTTCATTCTTTGTGAGTGAATTTTGCCTTTGTATCTTAGTTTTGCTGTTTCTGGTTCATCATCTATAACTCTTTCTTGCTGTTGACAAAGGGGGAGAAAAAGGCAAGTGTGAAAAGAAAATGACAGGCACAAACTCAGGGGGAGTACTCTCTCACACTTCAAATTTTGTCATCATCAAAAAAGGGGGAGTTTGTGAGCAACCTTAGTTTTTGATCGATTATAAATTTTAAGTGTTTTGTGTTTGTTTCATATTAAGAAATATGCTTGTTTTTATTTTGGTTCTTTTGGTTCTCAATGATTATGAATTTTTTGAAAATCACGCATAATGAATCGATTCATTCTAGCTTGAATCGATTCATGCTGTTGGATGGTTTCTGGATTTCGCAAAATGAATCGATTCATTACATGATGTATCGATTCATGCTGTTTAAATAATTCTGTTTTCTTAAAATTGATCAGTATGTATCGATTCATCCAAGCTTGAATCAATTCATTCTTCTGTTATTTGTCTAACAGATTCTGCATACATATATGTAGTTTTGTTTCATTTTCAAAAATACAGATCACAGATTACAGAAATTTCAGAGACGAATTTTGTAGTGATTAAGCATTGAAGAACACATCAAGATAGGGTTTGTTGAGTGTTGGAACTTCAATGTTGAGCAAGTTTGAAACCTAGAATCAAAGACATCTTCATCATCTTCTCAAAGATCTTAATTCAAGAACATCAACAAGGGTGTTTGTTGTCCTGTGAATTGAAGGCTTTCGAGATAACGTTCAGTGGTACGATCGTAGATCCAGCTGAGTTGAAGATTGATAGAAGGTTTCAAGGAAAAACCAACTGGGTTTTCCTTCAAGAACGGGCGTGTTCTTGAGGGTTTTGTGAGTCACGTTTACAAGTCAGATTCAGCCGCAGCGAGAGTCGTGGAACCGGTGGATTGATTGTATAACTTGCAGGAAATCTTGATTGGGCTCAAATCGAGTGGAGGTTGATACAATAGGAAATTCTAGGAGTTTAGAATTCTGGTATTTGTATTCGAACCTTGTAATCAACGGATTCAGCAACTTTGATATAAGAATTCTCAATTTCGATTTGAAATTGAGAGGGAGACGTACCCACACGCGAGGACGAACATGGGGAACTTCCTTACCAAATCTCGGCGTATTATTTCTCCTCTCTATCTTTACTTTTGTTTTAATTTGTTTTTCGATTCATTGGAAATTGCTTTAGTGATAGGTGCATTCAACTGTTTTTCATATTGTGTGTTTAATCTTTTATCATAGCAATCGTAAAATCCAGCACGTTATCGCTTGTCTGGTCTTCTAATGGCCGGTTCAGAATAGACGCTTGTTTATTTGGGACCTTCGTTTCCGTAATTCTTTGAAAACTCTGAAAAACTTTTTAAATCCTTGAAAACAAGGAGGTGATCCATTCACCCCCCCCCTCTAGATCACTCGCCACAGCGTCTAACACCCACTACACCACATATACTTCTTTCCTTTGTAAGGAACATCAACTAACACACTATCCTCTATGAAACCATAAATATTACATGTAAATATTACAAAATTAAACCATAAATTTGCATCTATCGTTTATAATTCTTTACATAAAAAGTACTATAATGTATTGATAAATTGTAAATAATTGAATTCGAATAGCTAATTCAATTGAATTAAATCAATAGTAAATGTTGCAAATTAATGATATAGTAAAATAGAAAGCTTCATCTAAGATTTTAGTGTTGATTGTAATACATGGTTAGATAGAGTTTGAGTTGTTTGAATGTGAAACGTCTTTCATCCATGAAATAATGAAGGATAAACATTCTTATAAATGTTGAAAAAAATATTAAAAAATATTGAAATTTGTTACATTTATTTCACATTTTAAAATTAATTTGTGATGTGTTATTTGCATTTCTATGATTCAAACATATTTCTTTTCATTTAAAATTTTACTCTTTTTTATCATCTTCGTCTTATCATCTCAATTACAAAAAGTTATAATAAACAAAATCAAAATATATATTTTTATAATACATTCTAAAAAACTTATTTCAGCCCGCGCATCGTGTGACTCTTAATATACTTTAATATGTTAAATTTGAAGCACACAATATTGTGTGAACACTTCATCTATTTGTGTACCACATTACCCATAATCCTATTTGACACGTCTATATGACATATTTTAAATTAAAAAATTTATAAGTTTATTTCACATGACCCATAATTCTATATGACATATCCCAAAATTCTTCTTTATTTCTCACATAGACAAAAATCACATGTATTATCTAAATCATGAGTTCAAAGTTCAAACCTAACAACTATACATTAACCTAACAACTATATACTAACTTTGATATATATATATATATATATATATATATATATATATATATATATATATATATATATATATATATATATATATAATTTTATAAACATTATAAACACTATTTATATATTTTTTCAAGATTTTTTCAATGATATAAATAAGAGAAAAGAAATGATGATTACACCATTTTCAAATATAAGTCACTCTTAATTTATATTAAAATATGATAGAATATGCAATACTTTTTTACTGTATTGATATATTTGATTACTACATTCTTCATATTAATTCTTTTAATTATTTCAAACAAATAAATAAAGACAAACAATAATATATCTAATTTCTCAAATAAGAGAATATTGAGTTTTTCGAAAGTGATATTTTATATTAGTGACCATATAAATATAATAAAAAACAGAGAAAGTAATTACTAATATACGAACTCTTATATTCCAATTAATATTAACAATTTTTTAATTTAATTTATAATATTTTATTTATTGTATAACTAAAGTTTGTCGATATAACCATAAATTTGTTAAATTATTAAAAAAAATTAATAATAATTATCAAGGAATTTTAAATTTAAAAAAAAAATTAAGACAAAATAAAGATAAGTTCAAAAAGATAAAAGAATTAAATTTACAATTTTTTCATGGTGGTGGTTAGGCAGGAAACATATGAATACTTGTAATTATTATGACTGGTCTATTGTTCCTGGGTTAGGATACCCCTTTGTATCCTCTTATAAATATATTTTGCTTATTAAAAAAAAATACAATATAAACCACTAATGATAATTTTAAATTATATAAATATGCAAAATTAATTCCTGATTGTCTCTTTCATTTTATAAATATATATTTTTATTTGCAAATAAAAAATATTTTTTTATTTATGATTAGTTATAATTAATGATAAATTAGTATATATTAATTATTAATCGTATTTATTTTTAAAGAATTTTAAACATAATTAAAGTTCAATACTAAATAAATATAACAAATTTACACCCGCGCATACCACGGGCCTCAAATGAGTTTTGAGGGTGTTCGTTGTCGAATTTGGCGAACAACCTCTGGTTTTCCAATCTCACCGAATTAGTTTACTTGTAGGACCAACCACACAAATCCTAGGACACATGTGCAAATTTTTGATGAAATTCTGAACTATTAGAGTAAGAAACCTTTTTATCTTTGATTTGATTGATTATGTCTTTCATATATGAATGATTTTGATTATTTTAAGTAAAAGTTTATTTAAAGTAAATTTGACAAAAACAAATTCAACAAAGTAAATTTGACAAAAGTAAAGACTTGCATAATGTAAATGACGAAAGATAAATTGACTGGTAAATGTAAAGGAAAGAATTAATAAAGAACTTTGAATTTGATAAAACTTAAATAAATGGTGTTGTTTACACGTACATTTTCGAGATAAAACTCTTTTTCTCTCACACGGGTACTTTAGAGTATTTTGCAGGAATTCTGTACAAGTTTTTTCCACATACTAATCTAACAAACATTATCCTATTTATATACAAATAAAATAACTGCTACTAACGGAAAAATCTTCAGATTAATGACACTTGGCTTTCTGCATGTTCCCTTTTCCTCAAAATCTTCCACGCGTCCTTCTGCCAAACGAAACAACTGTCTGAATTTGAATTTTCCCCTAATGTCGAAGCGATGTGTCCCTTCAGGCTTGTCTAATTGTCGAACATAACACATCAACCAAATCTGTAGAAACAGTGCATCGTTCTCCTTGTCAAAACGTCGAACGCTTCAGGTTTCACCCAATTTCTGTCGAACTTTCGAAAACAACATGTCAACGAGAACTGTCGAAATATCTCTTCAAATATATTTCTTCAATTTTCCTTCCTTTGTCGAATTTCTCCTCTGTCAAAGAACACAATTTTATCCTCCAAATCATGGTGTCTAAAATATGTGTCTACAAATTGCCCCCAGTAAAGGTCTTTTAGACTATTTTGGAGAAATATCATTTGTTGTCGAGAATTGCTCCGACACCATATCAACATTTTCTTTCATCATTTCCAAGGTTAGATATTTCAAATCCCCAGAAATCTTCATCATCATCTCTTTTCTCAAAACATCAACTCAGCCCACGTTCTAGGTAACTATTCCACTACCTCCTAAGGCTAGGCCATCATGAGTTTTTTCAACTGCCATTAGTTTTTCACCATCATCGTTGAAATTTTACACGTGTCCCATGATCACTCAAACACTTTCATCACCTTCCTATAAATACCCAGTTTCTTCTTTTATGAAACTTTTTCACTTCTGAACTTATTTCCCTCACAATCTACTTCCAAGTCTCATTCATCTTCTATGAAAACATATTTTTCTTGCTCTTAACAATGGCATCTTCAAGCAACAAGAAGATTAAAGATACAACTTTTCTTCCTCCAGCGCACAAATTATCTGGACCAGTGACTGTGGGCAACAATCAGTATGTTCCTGAACCTCCAAATGAAAGAGAGAAAACAAGTATTTATCAATCCCATGTATTAATCCTAGTTTTATTTCTGGTACTTGCCATGCAATGTTAGGTCCACTCCCTAACCCAAATACTGATCAAACTCGTTTAAAAGAGTTCTTTCCCACATACTCCCACTCAAGGCCCATAGGTGTTGGAGTAAGATCCAACCCTAGTGGAACGTCCACTGAGAATCCTGAAAATGCATCTACTTCTGCAGAAATAAATTTAACTTATTTGAACCAAACTAGAATTTTCAGGAGCTGTCCCTTAACAAAAGACCCTTCTGATTACCTAGCTTGGTTAACTAAAGTCGAAAAAGTTAAAGGAAAATTTTGGAAACGCATTGGTATTTTCGACTTGATTCAACTGTCGAAGGTAGGCCCTAATTATTGCCCAAACATGATCTTAGCTTCTCTTTACTTTTGGGGTAACACTTATAACAACTTCCATCTTCCTTGTGGGATGGTCACCCCAGCCTTCTTCGACATAGCTGCCATAGTTGGCCTTAGCCCTGTAGGAATAAACTTCGACCCCATAGTTTTGGATGACAATCCCATAGCCTTCAACACTAGTTTTGCCTCCTATTCTCTATTTATAGCTCACTATCATGATCAAGATACTACTGAAGTTTCTGATATAGAGCATATAGCCTTTTTGACCCTCTGGTTGTCGAAGTTTGTTTTTTGCTCCCGCTCCATTCAAGTTGCCAAGAAATACCTCACTATTTCTAACCAAATCCATGCTAGGAACAACCTTTACTTAAGTGAAATGGTTTTAGAAAACCTTTACGAATCACTTAGTGAGGGTGTGGCGTTTCTGAAAACTGTCAACGAGAAGGGCAAATAAATTTGGCAGGACCCTTTTGGCTCCTACAATTATGGCTTAATGCTACTTTTGAGGCTGCTCTTCCTGTCAAGAACAAGGTGGATAAAGAAGGAGTTAAGGACAAGACCATCGAATGGCATAGGTTAGTACAACTAACCCCATCTGATGAGGGAACTAGCCTTCGACGCTCTTTTACAAATTACATAATGATGTCCACCAAAAGGTACAACTTTACCTCAACTATGGCACCCTTTGCCAACATGACTGTTGGACCCAAATGGTTCACCAAAGAACTCCCCTTTGAGATGAAAAAAGATGAAGATACCTTTTTGGTTATCTAGGAATCGATTTTGGCACCAAGACTCCTTTTCTCCCACCACAATATGAACAACACTAATATTTGTCTTATTGTTTATCAGCCTAACCTTGTTGCTCGACAATTTGGGTTAAGTCAAATAAAACCAAAATCCATTTATCCAAATAAAGGCTCCATCATCTTCCACAATTCTTTCCACGGTGCAGAGAAAAGCATGGAGCTGTCGGAAAAGTTTACTGATGAAACCCTGGAGATTCGACCAATGATTTTTTGACCTTCATTCCTATGTACCCAAGAATTTGACGTTTGGTGGAAAGATTATTATCTCAATAGATTTTGACGTGACAGCTTTTACAACTCTTCTGACGCACGCTTTTGCTTTTGTGCAGGATCAAACAAAGAAAGGTATTCAACAACACATTAAAGAAATCCAAAGATTTCAAAAGTATTTTGAAACCATATACATACCAAATGATCTTAGTCAAACCATAGGCGAAGCAGCAGTGACTTTGAAACAAAAATTTACAGAAAACTGGGGAAACTGACGTTGCCTTCGTATGTTCGACCAGAAATACGTTATGATTTGGGATATAGCTATTATCCACCAAAATTTCCCCCTCTACCTTCTGCTGAATTTGGTGTGGCATTGAGCCCTCCATTTCCAGACTGGTTCGTTTGTGGATCTGATTTGAAGTTGCTTCGTGAATCTTGCAAAAAACCTGCTGAGTGAGTGGTTCCGACTAAGTATCATTTGGAAAATTTCCCAGGGCACCTTCATATTGGCATAAAACACGTTCGCGTGGAATCTCCCATACTTGAAGGTGTTAAAGAAAACACAATTTTCTATTTCGTTCTAACTTTATTCTTATATGCTTTCCTTTTGTATTTATTTATTTATTTATTTCTATGTTTGTTAGTTGTCAAGATTACTGCCAAGAAAGCCCCTGTCGAATGTAGCCTTGGGAAGGTGGTCGAAAAACCAACCTCTACTGCAAAAAAGGTTCCACCAAAACATCAACCTTTCTCTTTTTATGTAGTAGATTTATTTTTCACATACTAATAAATTTCTCTTTGATGTATTAGGTGAATCGAAAACCCCCAAATCCCTAAAAAAGAAAACAAGAGGAGGCAAAGGTGATTACTGAAGAATCTGGGGACGAATCTCCATAACAACAACCTCTTAAAAGGAAGAAAGCCCTGAAGATCAAGACGATTGACTCCTGTAAACACCCCAAATCTGCCATCACGTTTTCTCACACTTTGGCTTGTGATCTTTCATTTTTGCATTAGTATAAGCATACCATCTCATATTGCATATTTGCTTCACTGCATAGTTCCATTTTCATCTGCATCTAGGGTTTGTGATCTGAGCAATCCAAGGATCAATCTGAGCCATCCCAATGGTCTTGAAGCTTCCCAAGAGGGTCCATGTATGTTCTATGATCATAATATGCTCCCCAAAGTTCATGAAAGTCAAGGGATCACAAAGATTGGCTAAGGCATGGAAGCAGAGCTAGGGTTTTCACTACACAGATGACCAAAATTAGGGTTTTGGTTTCAGAGGCCTTAACTCCAAATTTTTTGGTCATTCTTGTTTCTAATGTTCTTAACATGTTATAAGGATCATGTATACCATGTTTGATGAATAAATTCACTGTGGTAGTCACCTGATCATTGGGTAACTTCTTGAGCAAGTTATGTCAAAATCAGGGCATCTGAGGCCCCCAACAAGGGTACCAAAGGATCATTTTCATCAAATTAAAGTTATATGATCTTTATTTGATCTTATAAGTGTTTATAAGTTCACAAGATTGAAGAATTTTGATTCATTTGCAAACTTTCCATTTTTGGAAATGACTTGTAATGAAAACTTTCCATTTTGGGAAATATTTTCAACCTCCTCTTTCATGATAAAAAATGCTTCAAATGAAAATTTCTTGGACATGAAAGTTGTAGATTAGGTCTTTCCCTTTTCAAAAATTACTAGAACATGTCTTGATTCATCCTAGAACTCAAGATATGGCCTTTCAAAGTTGGCAAAAATCACATAATTTTCATGTTCATGTCAAAGAGGGATTTATGCAATTTTGAGTTTCAAGCTTCTAAGTGACCTCTAATCCACTCAATTATATCACAACATTTTAATGCAACATGCCAAGATCAAAATTGACCCAAGGATTGAAGCATTTCATGGCTTGATTCACAAGAAACATCAAAGTTGGAAAATTGCATAAACATTGACATCTCTTCATCTATGCATCACAGCTGCCTTTCTTTGATCCAAGGGCCCTCCATGAAGCATGCTGAGGCAATCTATGCTCAGAATCCCCTGCTGCATTGACCCATACCTCAAGTACACATAAGTTGACATTTTTGCATTTCCTCCCATACCAATCAAACTGAGCCACCACCCACTCTCTGACCAATCACAATGACTTATGTGAACCCTAAGGACCTCATTCCATAACACATTCAAGCCTGAAACATTGGAGAGCTGAGAATCCACAAAAATTGTCAAAACCTTCCCTTCTTTGAAACTCAAAACACAGCCATCAAACTTCAAAACAAACTCCACCAATCATCTTCAAATCACTCATAGAACACAGAGCAACCCTCAAAATGGCCTGAAACCTCCCAAATCAAAAATACGATTTCTGCAAAACCAGAACCAAACACTTCAAAATAGCCACCACAAGCTTATTCTAAGCTTCTCTTTAACTTCAAGGAATCCATTGGGGTTGATTTGCATCAAAGGAAAGGTCAGAAAGCTCAAAATAGAAAAGCTTCAACTCAGGTATACCTCAAGAACAAATTTTCCAGAAACCTTCTTTTAAGTTTTAGAATGATTCTATATGTTCTCTAGATCACACTGATATGTTTAGTTTTGAGAAATGAGCATGTATGGTTGTTCTGAATGTTTGCCCGAAAATCTTGTTTGCTTCGATTCTTGCTTTTGATGAAATATAAATGTTATATGATGATGGATTCTTACTTAGGGGGGTTAGAAGATCATTTATGGAGCTTTAGAGCTTTTAATTTGACCTAGGGAAGAAGTTGAGGTTTTTGAGTGGCCGAACCTGAAAATCATTAGAACCCTAATTAGGGTTAGCTTTCCAGATTCATTCCTGGCCTTTGGATCATGATTAGTGTTAGCGTGCGTACGACTCAGATTAGCTCACTTAAGTTTAATCCTGATTAATTAAATTAATTATGTTTAATTAGCTAGTTTGAATGTGGACCTTTGGATAGCGCGCCAGTCAATTCCCACCTTTTTCATTCAAATCTCAGCCATTGGATGCGCTGACTTTTCTTTTTATTCAATTTTAATTCATTTTATTTTATTTTATTTTCATTTCTTTTGTTTAATTCATAAAAAATATCAAAACACTTTCAAAAAATATGATTTCTTGCATTTCTGTTTTAAATATTTTTCTCAACCTGAAAATAATTTTTATTTTATTTTTTGCATTAAAAAAGTATTTTTAAAATATTTAAATGTTATTTTTAATTAATTAATGGATTTTAATTAATTAAAAATGCATTTAGCTTTCTAAAAATCACCAAAAAAATCATGAACCATTCCAATATATTTAGAAACATTTTCAAACTCTTCATACAATTTTATTTAGGTTTGATCATAATTTCACAATTTTCTTTGAATTAGGGTTCTTTAAAAATCACATTTTCTAACCCTAGTTTGAAAAATTCATTTCTGCCTAACCATGAAGAGTTTGAACTTGATTCTTTTTGAATTGTTTCACATATTGTATGTAGTTTCTAGGTTATTTTCCTCATGAATTTATCTTGCATTTTCAAATTGATTTGCATTTTCCTTTGAGAATCACCCGAAAACCCTAGCAAACTTAGGAAAATCATAACATCTTATAGGATTAGCTTCTGACCTTTTCCTTTGGGGTGTGACCTAATATAGGTTTAGGGTTTGATTGAGCTTGGTTTCAATTTTTTATCATGTTGTATGCTTCTTTTTTGTTCATTTTCATCTCATATGTCCATAAAACCCTAATTTCTCATGTTCATTTGCATTCTTCTTTGCATAGCATCATCACATGAACTTGCCATGACATTTTAAGCATTCATATGTCATCTTAGACATCTTAGGACATGTTAAAACATTGTTTGATCATTTCTTAATTCATTTTCCATGTTTTGCATTCATTACATTTCATGAACATCCATGTGTTTCATGCTTCTAAACATGCTTCCATTGCATCTCATCCTTGTATGATCATACATATGCATCTTGTATGACTTTTCATCATCTCATATTCCATTTACATTGTATATTCACTTCTGAATTTGGTATTTGCACCTTCATTTGTCTTATTTCTTTTCATTTCATTCCTTATGCATTCATACTAATATTTCAGGGGCTTATGGTAAGTTGTTTGGGATGTGAATTTGCCTTCACATCCCATTTCTTCTCATCTCTTCATATGCATTTCTTATTTGTATTTGAAGTGAGCATGATTCACTTGTGCTCTCCCCTTCTTACTTTCTTTCCTTAAGTTACTTATCTTCTTCAGGAAGTAAGTAACTTATTCTTCTTCTTCTTTCTCTTCTCATCTGCTTCTTCGATTGGTGGCCTTGAAGAACTTCTATCTTAAGCCTAACAAACCATAGGATATCCAAGCATGATAACTTTTAGGGTTGTGTATAGTCCCCCTTAGTCTTTTACCTTTGAGTCTCCTTGAGTCTCTTTTCTTATCTCAATAATCAGAGACTAAACTCTTAAAGTTTTAGGACTTTGGAATTAGGGTTATGCCGGCATCCTTCTCTTAGGATGGAGTGTATAACTTTAATCCTAAGTGTTAAACCTTTAATTTGTTTAAACCTCTTAATCAAAACACACTAATAACCACCAAGACTTTATCTTGTAACTTGGGCCTTACATTAGGGTTCTAACTCTTCCTTATGGTTAAGAGGGACTAACCCTAATGTTTAATGGACAAGTCCCCCTCAAGTTGTCTTACAAACTTAAAATCCACTTCTTAATATCATCCCTTAATTAAAATCCACTTAATAAAGGCTTGTTATATAATGAATTTAATCCCTAACCATGGATTAAGTTGAGGTATCTTCCTCAGCTTAAGTGTTCTCATCTATTATCCTTCTATTAGGATGGTGTAATGAGTTCACTAATCTGTGATTAGAAATTAAACTCATTACTTAACACTAAACAAAAAAAAAACCAAAAAACATCTAAATAATCACAAGTAGGTTAATGATCTTAATCCTACATCATCATGGTAATTAAGTTGAGATGCTTATCTCATACTTAAGCAGAATCATTATCCCTAATCAGGGAGGATATAATGAGTTTACAAGCCCTTGATTTAGGCTTAAGCTCATAATCTTATGCAAAACACCAAAAACAATAACAAAACTGAAAACACAAAAACAAACAATAATCGTCTCCTTCGGGATTCTTTTCTCATCACACTCATTCATAAACGAGAACTCTCTTCTTCCGTCTGATGCAAGACAGTTAGCACTCGAGCCAGACGAGTCATACACTTGAGCATAGACAAGCAAGCAGTTCATAGTCAATTTATCTCTCAGTCTCTTTGAGTCGAACTACGGTGTTCTGACTTCCTCATTGCACGAGAGGATACGTAGGCATAACTTAATAGTTATCGAACAAAAGTCTTTGTGTCTTCCCCCTCTTTCAGTATTCTTTAAAAGCCTTAGTTCCTAAGAAATTCACCTTTTTACACTGACACATGTACATTCATTCTTTAACTTTTGCACACAGATAGCACATACACTTACCCCTTTTAACACAATCTTGTAAGCGTGGATCCCGTCGAGTACGACAGACAATCTGGGTGCTAATAACTTCCCAGGTTGTAACCGACCCCCTTTCTCAGTTTCTCTGGTTCGCAACCATCTTATCCATCTCTTTCCAGGTTTATGAAGCATTACCTTTCCTTCGGGATAAAAATGCCTAGCTGGCGACTCTATTCAATTCATTTCATCTTCTCTTTTCACCGACAGTTCGCGTCTGCACCGGGATGCAAATCTTTGGGAGCGACACCTCCCAGAAGTCTCTTGTCAAATCCAGGAGAACTCCATCCACCAGTCCAATTACCAAAACTCATACAAAAAATGCAGAGAGTGGGAATTCTAGTTTCCATAATGAGATCCCTCAGGTTATCTTGACAAATGGAGTTCACTTTTTCTTGTATTTTCTCTTTGTTCTGAATTTGCTTGTTCTCATGTCCAGGTTGTGGTCGAAGAACAACCTGCAGCAAAAGAAACACCACAATTCCAAAGCACTTCTGCTTTTAAGGCTATTGTTTATGCTCCCAATTCTCCTAGGGGTTCGACTAAAAGGTCAGGGGCAGCAGTAAATCAAATAAAAACCAATCCTCCAGCTGAGACAATTTTGTCAGAGAAAGTACAAGAGGAGGATGATCCCAAAGACGACGAACCTAAACCACAAACCACAACAGATTTCGACACCAATATGGGTGACCAATCTGATGACAACTCTCCCTTTCATCCATGATTAAATACTGAAAAAGATGTTGATGCTCCCCTAGATGATAAGGTCGAAGACGTTAATGAAGGAAAAACTGCTGAGGATGAATGTAACCAGAAAAAGGACCAAGCTGCTAGAGCTGGAGAAAGCAATGGAGAGAAGACTATTGAGGAAAAGGAAAATCAGTCGAAACAAAAAGATGCTGAACTGACTTCTGGGCCAAGTACTCAACCAATTCCTGCCTAGACTCAAGGAACTTCTCCATCAACTGGTTCGACCAGTCTCTCTCGTGAGGAGCTTGAGACCTTGAAGGTGAAAAACCCTTAGACTATCTGAAAGCTATGCTCAATGCTCGCTACAACCTTCAAGACTCCTCCTACAGTAGTTCAACCACTTCTGGTGTCACTTATTAGGTTAGGTCACTTGATGCCACCATGACTGAGATAAAAATCAAAATACTTGGTGTGGAATTGTTCAAGGTTTTGGGCGAAAACCCCACTGCCCAGTTCAACCTGAAGAAACTCCTCAGACAAGTAAATGTTTTGGAGGCCTCTGTCGAAGAAAGTTTCCTGGTGATGGATCTAACCTACATGATCAACATGGTGAGTGCAAATTTAAATCGTCACAAAGAGTTCTCCCAACAAATCTCTTCAAAGTCCGAGGTTCAAATTGCTGAGTGGGATGTTGTGGCTGCTTCGACTGATAAAGTTTCAGAGCTACAAAAAATTTCAGAAATTTATTCTAAGGATGCTGCTGAATGCGATACTAATATCCAAAATTTGGAAAAACAGATAACTGATCTTCAACAGAAGATTTCCCAAGAAAAACAATGTAAAGCAAATCTCCAGCAACCCAAGAAAGATGAATTTGACGAAGAGATTAGTGTGGGACTTCATCATGCAGACAAAGCTCAACAGTTAAATCAGGAGATCGACAACCTTTCTCGTAACAAAAGCCTCTGCGAATGTCAACTCCAGTTCCAAAAGAGGAAGTTTGAAGAGCTGAAAGAGTCTTTTCTTAAAGATTAAATTGTAATAGAAATAGTTCTTTTATTAACTAGAAACCTTTGAGGCCTTTCTTTGTAATGATAATGATGCCATTTGTTTGGCGAAACACATTTTTTGTTTTATATAATTATTCCATTTCTATTTTAACTTCTTGCAATATTGGCTTATACCTTTTTAAATACTTGCCATTTATCTTTAGTATTCTTTTATCTCTGTCTACCTCTTCGACCTCATATGTGCCATTTTCAAAAAGTCTTAAAATTTGGAAAGGTCCCTCCCACTTGGGAGACCATTTTCCCATTAATCTAGATTTTCAATCCATAGGAAGAATTACTTTCCAAACAAGATCATCCACTGAAAATGTCTTAAATTTTACTTTCTTATTGTAAGACTTTTTGACTCTTTATTTTTTCCTTTTTATCAATTCTAACGCACACAACCTCTCTCTGTCCAAGTGAACTAATTCGTCCATCATTATGCTCCAATAAATTTCCGATGGGATTTCATGTTGCCTTTGAACTCGTATCGACTGTAAATAAATTTCGATGGTAGCAATGCGTCATGTCCATAAGTAAATTTGAAAGGGGTAGAGTTTGTTGCTTCTTTGGAAGACCTTCGACAAGCCCATAAAATTTGATCCAAAGTCTTATGCCAGTTTCTAGGTTTTCTACCTATGTGATTTTTTATTAAATTTATCATAACCTTGTTTGCAACTTCGACTTGTCCATTTTCTTGGGCATAATAAGGTGTCAAAGTTAAGAGTCTAAAACTTGTTTCTTTTGCAAATATTTGCATGTTTTTCCCAGTAAATACAGATCCTTTATCAGTAGTTATTGTTTATGGTATCCCAAACCTATAGATTATATATTTTTGAATAAACTCTATAACTGCCTCCTGGTCCACATTTACCAATGGTATGGCTTCAATTCATTTAGTGAAATAATCTATTCCAACTAAGATGTACCTCTTCCCTTTTGAAGAAGCTAGTCGAATTTCTCCAATTAAGTCCAAAGCCCAACCCCTGAATGGCCAAGGCTTTATAATTGAATGCAAGTCACTTGCAGGGACATGTGGTATACCTGTATGTACTTGGAATTCCTGGCAACCTTTTGCAAATTCGACACAATCTTTCAACATTGTTGGCCAGTACATACCTTGTTGAAATAATAACCATTTCATTTTATGGTCTGCTTGGTGCGCACCACACGCACCACTGTATACATTCGACAAAGATATGTAGGCTTCGTCTTTGCCCAAGCATTTCAGTAAGACTCCTCCTGCAGTCTCTTTATATAATTCATTTCCAAGAAGCACGTAGCTTAAGGATCTGTATTTTACCTTTATTTCGACTTTCTGATTTGGGTCCTGTAGATAATCCTTAACAGGTTTTCTCCAGTCTTCAATTTCTGAATCATCTATATTGAAGATTTCAAATTTTTCTTTATCTCCATAACCCAATTTTATTGTCTCCAAATATGATGGGGACAATTTGGTGGATATAACTCTCCCCCTTACTTCAATAGTTTTTTCCAAGTTTTCTTTCGACACTTTGTAGCCTGATGCAAGTTGAGCCAAATCATTTTCCTCTTGATTCTTCAACCTAGGGATATGTTTAATGGCTATGTTGTCGAATTTTTTAAGGAGTTTGTTAGATATTACGAAGTACATAATTAGGTTCTCTTTGACACATTTATATTCTTTTGTCAATTGTTTTATTACTAACTTAGATTCACCCATTATTTCGACTTTAGTTGCCCCCAATTCCAACAATGTTTCAAGTCCAGTAATGAGAGCTTCATATTCTGCTTCATTATTTGAACATAAGCCTTCAACCTTGTACTTGAATTTTGTTAGAATTTTGTCAGGAGAAATAATTAATATCCCAATGCCAGTTCCATTCTTATGACTGGAACCATCGAAATATAACTTCCATGGTTCTAATTTGACATATTCGATCTCATCTTCTTTTATTGAGTGGTCAGCTATAAAGTCAGCAACCACTTGTCCTTTGACAACATTTAAAGGCATATATTTCAAGGAATACTCTGTCAATGCCAAAGCCCATTTCCCAATTCGACTATGCAATATAGATTTAGATAATTTAGTACGTTGAAATGAGAGGAAACATATACATCGATTGGTTTCATATAGTGCTTTAACTTTGTACAAGAAAAATATACATACAAACATAATTTTTCTATCACACTATATCTAGTTTCAACATCATTTAAGACTCTGCTGAGATAATAGATGGCCCTTTCGACGCCATTTTCATCTTCTTGACAAAGCATGCTTCCCAATGTTTTGTCTGATGTTGAGATGTATAACCTCATACTTCTTCTTCTACAAGGGGATATCAAGACTGGAGGACTAGCTAGATACTCTTTGATCTTGTCGAAGGCATCTTGCTGTTCTTGCCCCCATTCAAAGTTTTCCTTCTTTATTCGAAGTAGAGGAGAGAAGGCTTACGTTTTTCCACTAAGGTTGGAGATAAACCTTATGAGAAAGTTGATTTTCCCTAGCAGAGACTACAATCCCTTTTTTGTTGATAGCGCTTTCGCTTCCAATATGGATTTGGCTTTGTTTTCATTTATTTCGATCCCTTTTTTGTGGACCACGAAACCTAAGAAATCACCCGCCTGCACACCAAAAGCACATTTAAGGGGGTTCATTTTTAAACCAAACTTCCTCATCCTTTCAAAGGACCGTCGAAGATGATCCAAATGATTTTTTCCTGAAACGGACTTGATCATAATATCATCAATATAAATTTGCATGAAAGTTTCAATAAAATCATGAAAAATTGAGTTCATAGTTCGTTGGTAAGTTGCTCCATCATTTTTCAAACCAAAGGGCATTACTACCCATTCGTAAGTCCCTATTGCTCCAGGGCAACGAAATGCTGTTTTAGAAACATCTTCTTTTGCAATAAAGATTTGATTATAGCCAGAGTATTCTTCTAACATACTTAAGTACTCATGGCCTGCTACAGAATCTATAAGCATTTCTGCTATTGGCATAGGATATTCATCCTTTGGGGTAGCTGAGTTCAAATCTCTAAAATCAATACATACCCTTAGTTTGCCATTTTTCTTAATGACAGACACTATATTTGCAATCCATTTGACATACCTGGTAGTGCGGATGAATTTTCATTTTAGAAGTCTTTCGACCTCTTCTTTTATTTTTGACAGAATTTCTGGTGCGAAGCATCTTGGAGTCTGTTTTACTGGCTTTTTTCCCTCCATTATTGGTAGCTTCAATTCGACCAAACTTCTGTCTAAACCAGGAATCTCGTCATAGTCCCACGCAAAGCATTCTTTGAACTCTTTCAAGAAACAGACTATTTCGACCTTGAACTGAGGGTCCATCTTTGCACTTATGTAAGTTGGCCTTCTATCTGCCCCCAGTCCCAGGTTTATTTCTTCCAATGGATCCTGCGCCACCATTTTCATGTTAGTTGACACTGGATCTTTTTCGAACCCCAGGGTCAAGCTTTTGGTCTTGCCATTCGCCTGACTGGTTGTCATCATAATTTTTGTCAACGTCCCTTGGGGGACATTATTCGTCAAAATTTTCTTTATTGGCTTCGACGACCATATACTTCACTTCAGCTTCAAGAGCCTCTTTGAATTTATTTTCGGCTATATAAGCCGTAATTCTTTCAAGAGCTGTTTTTTCAGTCACCATCATCAAATTCACTTCCCCAACCTGTTGGATCAATAGGAGAAGTTCCCCATATGTAACTTGGTCCGCCTATTACTTCTTTATCCCACTGAAAACCGTGCGTTGGGTGAAGATACATGGAACAGTAGGCGTTGTCAGTTGCCTTCAAGTCAAATTCTGCTGGACTGCAAGGAGGTATGTGAGCCAAAATCTTGTCGAAACTTTGACTGTTTGCATTGTTTATTTCAGTCATAAAATAGTTTTGATATGCTTCAATATTCTCAGCAGCTCCATCAGGACGCCAGATAGCTATTCGCTGGTGCATTGAAGAAGGTACGACTCCTATTCCATGAATCCATTCTCTTCCAAGTAGTAAGTTATAATTCACCTTTGAAGTAATGACTATGAACATTGTTGGTCTTGTTATGGTTCCAACAGTCAAGTTCACCTGGATAACGCCCATGGTAGTTCCTACTTTCCCTTCATAATTTGACAGCACCATATTGTGAGGCTTTGCATCAGAGTCATCCTTCCCAATCTTCCTTAGCATGAAGTGGGGCATCAAATTCACTGCAGCTCCACCATCCACTAGTATCTTATTAATACCAACACTTTCGACCTTTCCCTTAATGAACAAAGGCTTCAGGTGTCCTTTCATTGAATCATCTGGCCTTTCAAAGAATGCATTGTGCTCTTCAACTAAACCGTTATTCATTACATAATAACACACTGGCCTAGGCCTCATTGTACTGTCTTCCATGCTCTCTTCTTCATCTCCGACTACCATAATCCTGTCTAAGTCCCTGGGAAGGACAAACACCATATTGCAGACCACATCGAATGAGCCTTCTGAGTCAGACTTGAAATCATCAGTTACTTCATCGTCTTCTGGCACTTTGTTGTTGAGTTTCGACATCTATAACACACTGCTTGGTTTGTTCTTTTGGGAAGGCTCCTCTTCGCCTATGGCCTGGACATTTTTTCTTGATTCTGCGTTGTTTTTGTTTACACTTTCCTTTTCGATCATGCTTCCTTCTGCAACTTCTTTTTCTGCCATCTTCTTGTTAGACGATAGCGTGAATCTAGAAAGGGGGTTGAATAGATCCCTTTTTAAAATTTACCTTTTCAAAATTAAGTTGAAAGAGAATAGCGGAAGTTTCCCGGAAAATCGTCTAGTTCAAATTTGAAATCACCGGAGATCGGATTTGCGTAAAACCTAATTAAAATGAAATGATGACTCGATGAATTAATGATTTACAAATGATACACTTGAATATTCAGCACTTGATAAAACTAATCTTAATGATGAATGGAGAAGAAAACAAATACAAAGAAGTTGATTTGTGTGATTTAGATTTTTATCAAACACTTGGAGTGCACACTCCAAGGGCAATTTTGTTGTCTCAAATAGTGCAGAATTTTACTCACTCTAATCAACACTTTTGAGTGAAGCAATGTATCAAACACCTTGTTTGCACTAATTTGATACACCAGAATTTTCAAGCACACAATATCAATTTAAACAGAATAAGAATGCGAGAAATAATAAGAACACAAGGAGTTTGTTGAGGCAGTTCCTTCGTCGTCCTCGCTTGAAGTACTCTGCCCCCAATTCGAAATTGAATTGGGCAATTTTATTAAATCGCAATTGTTTTACAAGAATAGAAATGAATTAACCAACAAACCAAACCAAATTGAAAGTGCTGTCAATTCTTCTTCTTGTCTCTTGATCCAAAGTAGAATCAAGTCTTCCACGCGTGTCGAGAAAGCCTCCGATTAATTTGCTCCCTTATTGCAAGAATACACAATTCTTCAAACTTTGAGCACGACTGAGTTTCTCCCACACTTGTGAACCCACAAAGACCTTCGAAATCCTCCGTCTACCGTGATATGAGAGAACGATCCAATTGATCTTCAATCTACCTCACTCGGCTGAATCTACGACTGATCAATGTGTGCAAAACCCCCAAATCTTCAATGATCTTGGAGGATAAAATCCTATGGATTTTTCCAAGGAAAACCCACACACTCTAAACCCAATCTGAAATTATGATTCACAATTGAACGTTATCTTCAAAACATACACCAAGATCGAACAAAGATTATTGTGTGTAATTGTTTGATTGATGCAAGAATGAAGAAGATGAAGAGAGCTATGTGTATATCTTTCACTTTCCTTGTTCCCTTCTCAAAAGAAATTCAGCAGCTATTTATATTGGTTAGATGAAATAAATCATAAGAGAGAGAAAAATAAATGAAAAAAATGAGTCAGCACAGTAATGAGCCGACTCAAACCTTTAAATGAGCCGGCTCAAACTTACAGATGAGTCGACCTAAAATAACATAGAGGCAGCCTGTTGAGACCCGTGAAAAATGAGAGGAGAAAATTTCTTGATGAGTCGGCTCATGAGAGATTATGAGTCGGCTCATTCACTCTCATGAGTCGACCAAAATTATGATCCAGGCAGCCTGTTTGGACCCGTGCATTTACCACTATTTTTACACTTGAATGAGTCGGCTCATAAGGAGTTGTGAGTCGACTCATTCTCTCTCATGAGTCGACCAAAATTATGTTCCAGACAGCCTGTTTGGACCCGAGCATTTCTCATCAATTTAACACTGAATGAGTCGGCTCATTGATGAATTTGAGTCGGCTCATTCAGTATATTTTTCCAAAATTGCCAATCCTTCCTTTTTCATTTTGAACCTGTCCAGCTTTAGAAACATGCCAAGTTTTTGACACATTAAAATCATGCTATGTCACACAAACTCCCCCTTTTTGATGATGGCAAAAACTTGATGAATTAATCGCCAAAACTCCCCCTGATTAAGTGACCCAATCTCATATACATCGATCTCAGTATCATCTCCCCCTTTGACAACATCAAAAAGAAGAGAAACCACATGAGTGAAGTTAAATAGCAAGCCGAATGAAATGTTAATTTGAGAAGCCAATTGCGATAAAACCAGGCAATAAAAAACACACAAATTTTGAAAGACAAGTAAAAATAATAATAAACAAAGATAATTGGATTAACGCGAAATAAAATTTCATTTAAGCAAACATTACATAACGAAAATAAAATTCATGACAATTACATATGATGCAACTATTCTCTCAAGGGTGTGTATAACGATCTCTAGTGGAAGGATAGCGGCGATGATAGGTGATGGGCTGCGAATCATCCATGTCATTTTCCGTGAATTGAAGGACGCTACTGTTCAGAGAGTTAAAGGTTGTATCCTGAGCAACCAAGTGTTCCTGCAATGCAGTATACCTAGTGTCTTGAACAGACACATACTCAGCAAGAGCGTTGTCCTGCGCAGTTAAGCACCTCTCTAACTCAGTGTATCGCTCTGTCTGAGTGGTGTAGTAAGCCTGCTGTTGGATTTGCATATTTTGAAGCATCACCATTATTCTTGATGAATCATCTGGTTGCGGTTGAGATGGAGGAGGAGAGGGAGGAGCAAACTGAGTAGTGGTGTTGGTCTACCCGGTGTGTTGCCATTCACCCCAACCTTGATTTTCATAGGATTCATCATAGGGGATGCCATACCACTCTTCATTATCAGCAGGTACGTCTTCATCCGGAATTTCATTTTGTTCGGGTTGATCTTCAGGATCATTCCCATCAGAATTATCTTCATGTGGTTGATTTTGATCACCTCTTACCACATAACGATACCGGCATTCTTGAGAATCCCATATGTGACCCATAAGGCTTAGGGTTTTCTGCTGAAACCAATTTGTATCCGGAACAGATATCAATGGAACATCAAAACCAACAACCTCAACTTTGTCAATAATCTTCTCAATAATGGAAGGATAAGCAAGAGCAACGCCTTTCTTTTCCTTCAAAGCAAAAATACGACTCGCAAAGTAGTGAGGCCAGTTGACTTTGACCTTGTTTCGAAGGATATAAACCAAATGCACTTCACTCATATCAATGTGAGAGAAACCGCCTTTCTTGGGCCGTAAATTGTGGGCAACAATCCAGTGCAGAATACGATCAACAGGCTTGATTTTTCCAGTAGTAATGTTATTCGGAAACAATTCAGAATTAACAACAAAATCAGTAAATGGTTCTTTAAGCATGCCATTGAGTTCCTTACGGAAGATGTAGTTGTCAACTTGAGCCGTATCTGTCATCAAAATACTCGCTTCTTCAGGATCAATGCGAAATAGATCTTTCCATACTTGAGCATTGACAACAAACATTCGAGAGCCCATACGGAAATTGAACTCAAAACCCTTAAATTTACCAACCAAGCCAATATAGAACATCTTAACCAAGTCTTCATTGTAGTCCTCATGACAAGATAGAAAAGGATTGATACCTTGGAAGTCCATAAGCTCAATAATGTGAGGGATGTGCATTTGAGAAGCAGTTGACTTTGAGTAAACATATTGAGGAATTACTTTTCTATTCTTGAATTTCTTGTTATAGACTTCCCCCAGATCAGAAGGAAGAAGAGAAAGAGCACTAGCCGGAAGAGATGATTGAGAAGAGGATCCACGGGACCTTTTCCCTGTAGTCTTTGAAGCCATTTTTGCAGAAAAAATGGAGCTTTGAGAGAGATTTGAGTGATTGAGGAAGATGAGAAAACTTGAGATAATATGAGAGTTTTATGTGATGAGAATGATAAAATGAAATAATAATGAGTTTTTAATGAAAAGAATTAAGGGAATAGTAAATGGAAAGGTGAAAGTGGATGTATGTATTGATGGGCCGACCTAGGGAGGCAAACTGGCAGGCTGCGCGTCTTTTCAAGACAGCCACACATCAGTCGAGGCGTCAATGAGCCGACTCAAATTCATCCATGAGTCGAATAAATTTGAATTTGAAATGAGTCGGCTCAAAGGATCATTTAGTTCGACTCATAAGAGTCCATGAGCCGACTCATGAGTCGGCCTGTTGGGACCCGGCGATTTCCAACAACATGTGTCACCAAAAACCACTTAAAATATCTCAAAATATAAAAACATCATCATGAATGCATGTTATTTGTCACACAATCACACATAATCCACTTAGAAAAGAAAAAATGGATTAATTTAGAAACACAATCCATGAACACATTCTTACTAAATACATACATTAAGAATGAATTAAGATAAGTGAGTAAAGAGAGATATTACCTGGAGTATATGAGAGATGAATGAAAGATGATACCTCATAATAGGATGTGAGATACAAGTGAAGTTAACTCAAGGAATAATATAATCAAGACAATGATTACTAAGATCTATCAGATATATCAAGAACACCAGGTTCTCTACGGATAAAGAAGAAAGAATCGGTAGCAAGTGGTTTTGTAAAAATATCGGCTAGTTGATTTACACTATCAACATGCTCAAACACCACATCACCTTTCTCTACATGATCCCTAAGAAAATGATGCCTGATTTCAATATGTTTAGTGCGTGAATGAAGAATAGGATTCTTGGTAAGATTAATTGCACTAGTATTGTCACAAAATATTGGAATTTGCTTGAGAGAGATATTGAAGTCGAGCAATTGTTGTTTTATCCATAGAATTTGGGCACAACAATTTCCGGCTGCAATATACGCTGCCTCTGCAGTTGACAAGGCAACAAAGACTTGCTTTTTTCTATGCCAACTTACAAGAGAGTTTGAAAAGAAATGACAAGTTCCACTAGTGCTTTTCCTATCCACTTTGCAACCGGCAAAATCGGAATCAGAAAAACCTACCAAGGAACAATCACTACCCTTAGGATACCATAAACCAAACTTAGAAGTACCACAAAGATACCTAAGTATGCGTTTAACTGATTTTAAATGTGATTCCTTAGGGCAAGATTGAAACCTAGCACACATACATACACTGAACATAATATCAGGACGCGATGTAGTGAGATAAAGAAGAGAACCAATCATACCTCGATACCTTTTTTATATCAACATCCTTACCTTTTTCATCACGATCAAGACTTGCAGCCGTAGGCATCGGTGTATCAATAGGCTTAGAGTTGGTCATATCAAACCTCTTGAGCAATTCATTGCAATATTTAGTTTGACTTATGAAGGTTCCATCTTCAAGTTGTCTAATTTGAAGTCCGAGGAAGAAATTTAGTTCCCCCATCATACTCATCTCAAACTCACCTTGCATAGAACTTGAAAATTATTTAACCAACTTCATATTAGTAGAGCCAAAGATAATATCATCTACATACACTTGAACTAATATATAATGTTTTCCTTCACGTTTAATAAAGAGAGTAGTATCAACTTTTCCTCTTGAAAAACCTTGATTGATTAAAAATTTTCTTAGACGCTCATACCAAGCTCTAGGAGCTTGTTTGAGACCATATAAAGCTCTTTTTAATTTGTAAACATAATTTGGTTTTTCAAAAATTTCAAACCCAGGAGGTTGACACACATAAACCTCTTCATTTATATATTCATTGAGGAAGGCACTCTTAACATCCATTTGATATAGTTTAAAGTTTTGTGAACAATCAAATGCAAGTAAAAGGCGTATAGCTTCAAGGCGGGCAACAGGAGCATAAGTTTCCTCATAGTCTATGCCTTCCTCTTGGTTATACCCTTGATCAACAAGACGAGCCTTGTTGTGAATGATAGTGCCGTTTTCATCCAATTTGTTCCTAAAAACCCATTTGGTGCTAATTACTCAATGATTTAATGGAGGAGGAACAAGGTCCCAAACCTCATTTCTTTTAATTTGATTTAGTTCCTCTTGCATAGCTAGGAATCAATTTTCATCAAGTAATGCTTCTTTGGCATTCTTAGGCTCAATTTGAGATATAAAGGCATGATAAAAACAAAAATTACTTAGACTTGATCTAGTAATGACACCCTTTGAGATATCTCTAATGATGTTATCGATAGGATGATCTTTTGATGTCTTCCATTCCAATGGTAGATCATTTTCAGGGGATGCTTCACCTTCATCTTTGATACTAGACACATCAACCGGCTCCTTATACATAAAATCCGACAAGGGTTCAACACGAGAAACAACAATGTCTTTAACAATCTCACTAGAGGAGGCACCTGCACCAATAACACCACTACCTTTTTCGACAACATTAGGATAAGCTTCATCAAAGGATACATGTACAGATTCTTCGACTATAAGCAATCTTTTATTGAAATTTCTATATGCTTTGATTGAATTAGAGTATCCAAGGAAGATGCCTTCATCTGCCTTTGAATCAAATTTTCCAAGATTCTCTTTTCCATTATTAAGCACAAAGCATTTGCAACCAAAAACATGAAGATGTGAAACATTTGGTTTTCTTCCTTTTAAAACTTCATAGGGTGTTTTGTTTAGAATAGGTCGAATAGTGATCCTATTCAAAACATAGCAAGCGGTGCTAATAGCATCGGCCCAAAAATATTTAGGAAGACCGCTATCATTAATCATAGTTCTTCCCAATTCCTCCAACACATGGTTTTTACGTTCCACAACACCATTTTGTTGTGGTGTTATAGGAGCGGAGAAGTTATGATCAATGCCATGATTTTCACAAAAATTTTCAAAGAGATGATTTTCAAACTCACCTCCATGGTCACTTCTAATAGTTACAATTTTTGTGCCAAGTTTGTTTTGAGATAATTTGGCAAAAGTTTCAAAGGCCGAAAAGGTATCACTTTTACTAGCTAAAAAGATAGTCCAACAAAATCGAGAGTAGTCGTCAACAATAACAAAACCATAATAGTTCCCTCCTATACTTTTGATTCTAGAGGGACCAAAAAGATCCATGTGTAGAAGTTCAAGAGGTCTAGAAGTAAAGACTAGATTTTTTGATTTGAAAGATATCTTAGTTTTCTTACCCATTTGGCATGCATCACAAAGACGATCTTTAGTGAACTTTATGTTAGGCAAGCCGACTACCAAGTTTTTGGACACAGTCTTATTTATCAAGTCAAAGTTTATATGAGCTAAACGTCTATGCCAAAGCCAAGATTCCTCACTTTTGGAAATGAGACATTTAGGGTTACTCATGGTCATAGAATTCAAATCAAGCAAATAAACATTATTAACCCTCAGGCCTTTAAACACATCCTCTTTGTTGTCATTGTGTTCAATTATGCATCCTTCTTTAGAGAAAGAGACATTATATCCCTTATCACATAATTGACTAATGCTAACAAGGTTATGTTTAAGACCCTCAACTAAAAGGACATTAGAGATAGATGTAGAAGAGGGATTACCTACACTACCTTTACCGAGTATAGCTCCTTTGTTGTTATCACCATAGGTAACAAAGCCCTTCTTCTTAGCCAAAAAGTCATAGAATAGGGAAATATCACCCGTCATATGTCTTGAGCATCCACTATCAAGAAACCACCGTTTCTCCATAGTCTCAAGACACTCCACCTGTATGATTAGACAAGAGATAAAGGTACCCAATTTTCATTGGGTCCTAGAGTGTCAGTCAAAATTTTGTTGCTTTTAGGCAACCATTGACAAATGCCTTTTGGGACCAAGTGTTTCCTAAAGCGACATTTGGCAATTTTATGACCTTCCCTGCAACAATAGTGACATTTCAAGAATGGTTTTGATTTGCATTGACTATTTTGATCTTTCACAACATAGGTGTATTTTTGAAATGGATTATTCATTGATTCCCTAAAGTTTGAATGGTCAATAGTGAATGTCATTTTTGGTTGTGATAACTTGTTTAGTTTGGCTTGAAGAGTTTTGACTTCCTTTTGCCAAATCCAACAAGTTTCACAACCATGAAAGTTGTGCCATTCTCGTTTGTCTTCTACAATAGATTCTACCATTGATTCCTTAAGAGCTTTCATAGCATTTTCACTATCCGAAACTTTTCCTTCTAAATAGGCAAAAATTCTTTTATCGGATGCAATACGCTTGAAGGCTTCTTTAGCTTCTTGATGGAGAATATTAAACTTACTAAGCAAATCATTATAAGAGAGTTTTTCGGCATATTCGTATTTAGCGTGTTTTACCTCTTTCTTGCTTTTCTTGTGAGCCATGAGGCAAAGATTTACTTTCTCTTCCTCATCACTTGAGGTATCTTTGCTAGACGACTCACTATCGCTTTCCCAAGCTATATATGCTCTTCTAGCCTTGTTGCCTTTTCTTTGATATTTGTCTTTTGCCTTGTCTTTCTTTAACATAGGGCAATCCGGTTTGTAATGTCCCGGTTTTCTGCAGTTGTAACAAGATCCTTTGCCTTTAGTATTTTTAACATACTCTTGTTTGTAAGGATTTGATTTTCTTCGATAGTTGATGAGACGCTTGTCCGAATGAGAGATCTCATTCTTTTTGAGATACCGATTGTATCTTCTTACAAATAAGCCCATATCTTCATTTGATTCGTCATCATCATCACTCGTATCACTCCCACTATCTTTATTTGTGGAGGATTTTGATGAAGAATCTTTTAACGCAATGGACTTATTCTTCTTCTCATGATCTTTATTTTTCTCGATCTTTTCTTTCTTCTCTTTGTCTTCATGCTCATTTAAGTTTAAGAGCTCTTGTTCATGCTCTTGTAGTTTTCCAATGAGAGTCGTTAGATCCAACGTTCTTACGTCATTGGCTTCTTTAATTGCCGTAACTTTTGGCAACCATTCCCTAGTAAGACATCTCAAAATCTTGCTGGTTGCAACATCATTAGGAGTAGTTTTACCAAGAGCATTTAATTTATTAGTCAAGTGAGAAAATCTTTTTCCCATTTCACCAACGGTTTCCCCTTGGCTCATGTGAAAACGATCAAACTCTTGTTGTAAAGTATTAATTCTAGCTAACTTAACATCATCGGTTCCTTCATGGGCAACTTGTAAGGCTTCCCACATAGCTTTAGCCGATGTGTGATGAGAAACTCGAAAATATTCATCAGCTCCCAAGGAAGCTATAAGTATGTTTCGAGCTTTCCAATCATAGCTATATTTCTTTTCATCATTATCATCCCATTGTGCTTCCGGTTTCTCAATTTGGACATTATCCGGTCCGGCCATGGTTATTTGAAAAGGGCTTTCTTGGATAACTTTCCAAATTTTTCTATCAACAGAGTTGATATGGATACGCATACAATCTTTCCAGTGACTATAGTTTTCTCCGGTAAAAACTAGAGCTCTATTGTACGCCCCCGTTGGATCGTTGTCCATTTTCCAATAAGTTGTATGTGAAGCACTAGATAAATCGGTGCTCTTGATACCACTTGTTAGACGATAGCGCGGATCTAGAAGGGGGTTGAATAGATCCCTTTTTAAAATTTATCTTTTCAAAATTAAGTTGAAAGAGAATAGCGGAAGTTTCCCGGAAAATCGTCTAGTTCAAATTTGAAATCACCGGAGATCGGATATGCGTAAAACCCAATTAGAATGAAATGATGACTCGATGAATTAATGATTTACAAATGATACACTTGAATATTCAGCACTTGATAAAACTAATCTTAATGATGAATGGAGAAGAAAACAAATACAAAGAAGTTGATTTTGTGTGATTTAGATTTTTATCAAACACTTAGAGTGCACACTCCAAGGGCAATTTTGTTGTCTCAAATAGTGTAGAATTTTACTCACTCTAATCAACACTTTTGAGTGAAGCAATGTATCAAACATCTTGTTTGCACTAATTTGATACACCAGAATTTTCAAGCACACAATATTAATTTAAACAGAATAAGAATGCGAGAAATAATAAGAACACAAGGAGTTTGTTGAGGCAGTTCCTTCGTCGTCCTCGCTCGAAGTACTCTGCCCCCAATTCGAAATTGAATTGGGCAATTTTATTAAATCACAATTGTTTTACAATAATATAAATGAATTAACCAACAAACCAAACCAAGTTGAAAGTGCTGTCAATTCTTCTTCTTGTCTCTTGATCCAAAGTAGAATCAAGTCTTCCACGCGTGTCGAGAAAGCCTCCGATTAATTTGCTCCCTTATTGCAAGAATACACAATTCTTCAAACTTTGAGCACGACTGAGTTTCTCCCACACTTGTGAACCCACAAAAACCTTCGCAATCCTCCGTCTACCGTGATATGAGAGAACGATCCAATTGATCTTCAATCTACCTCACTCGGCTGAATCTACGACCGATCAATGTGTGCAAAACCCCCAAATCTTCAATGATCTTGGCGGATAAAATCCTATGGATTTTTCCAAGGAAAACCCACACACTCTAAACCCAATCTGAAATTCTGATTCACAATTGAACGTTATCTTCAAAACATACACCAAGATCGAACAAAAATTATTGTGTGTAATTGTTTGATTGATGCAAGAATGAAGAAGATGAAGAGAGCTATGTGTATATCTTTCACTTTCCTTGTTCCCTTCTCAAAAGAAATTCAGCAGCTATTTATATTGGTTAGATGAAATAAATCATAAGAGAGAGAAAAATAAATGAAAAAATGAGTCAGCACAGTAATGAGCCGACTCAAACCTTTAAATGAGCCGGCTCAAACTTACAGATGAGTCGACCTAAAATAACAGAGAGGCAGCCTGCTGAGACCCGTGAAAAATGAGAGGAGAAAATTTCTTGATGAGTCGGCTAATGAGAGATTATGAGTCGGCTCATTCACTCTCATGAGTCGACCAAAATTATGATCCAGGCAGTCTGTTTGGACCCGTGCATTTACCACTATTTTTACACTTGAATGAGTCGGCTCATAAGGAGTTTTGAGTTGACCAAAATTATGTTCCAGACAGCCTGTTTGGACCCGAGCATTTCTCATCAATTTAACACTGAATGAGTCGGCTCATTGATGAATTTGAGTCGGCTCATTCAGTATATTTTTCCAAAATTGCCAATCCTTCCTTTTTCATTTTGAACCTGTCCAGCTTTAGAAACATGCCAAGTTTTTGACACATTAAAATCATGCTATGTCACACACTTCTGCCTTTGGAATCTTCTCCATTGAGATCTTGACATAGGATTCTTCCCTTTGTATTTCTCTAATGGGTATGGTCTTGGTTTTGGCCTTTCAATCTCTTTCTTTCCTTCTATTGAAGATCCTCTCTGAATTTCAAAATTTCTCCACTTCTTTGGTCCTTGAGCATCCCTAATGGGCTGGACCCATCTATCATCAACAACCTTGCTAGATGGTTTGTAAGTGTTGTAGTGTCTTTCTCCAAACCTCTGGAGGTATGCTCAGTTCTTCTTGGGTCATATCTCCCAGTTTTGATTGCAGGGATTGTCCCTTAGTTTCCTTTTTTCTGGGACTTATACACTGCTTCTAAGTTTGCTACTGCCTTCCTGTCAAAGATTGCACTACAACGTGGAAACAATATCACTTAAGTCTTCTTCCTTTGACACCTTTGGATGAATTCTTCCAGATTCTCATCCTCCTTTGGATATGCCAGCCTCAGGTGCTCTTCTCGATGGTGATCCTCATCAATTTTCTCTTGGATTCTCTGGGACAAATCTACCATGTTGCTGTCTATTTTCTGTCCATCAGTAATACTTAATTTATTCATTTTTCAACAAGATCTCCTTCGACTTCAACCTGGTTCTTTGTCAGGCAGAAACGTTTCTCTTTGATTTATTTCTCTTTAGGATCCTCCATTGTTCAACCTGGTTCTTTGTCAGGCAGAAAGGTTTTACATGGTCTTCAACAGCTTCTTCCTTGATTCTGGTGATGTCTTTATTGACAACTCCCATAATGTTGACACAGTTTACAGTATTGGTCATCTTTATGAAGCCTTCAAAGACCTTCTTTTCGACGCTAAGGAAATTGTCAGCCATCTCTTCATTAGTGCTTGCAGGAACATCTTTCCATCCAGTTGGTTGGATTTTGCTTATGTCAATGCGAGGGCTTGTGGGAGCAGTGTATTTCACTAGATAATCAAATTTTCCACTTGGCTCTCCCAAAGTATCCCATACTATTCCATCTTCAACAATGTTGTTGTTATTTTCTTTGTTGAAACCCTCATAGTTTCCAGCCTTTTCTGGTTATCAAAGCCTTCAATAGCTTCAATTGTTTCCTGACTGTCGAAACCCTCAGTAGTCCCAACTTTGTCTTGACTGTTGAAACCTTCAGTAGTCTCAACTTTGTTGTGATTGTCGAAACCTTCAGTGGTCTCAACTTTGTTGTGATGGTCGAAACCTTCAGTAGTCTCAACTTTGTTGCTATTGTTGAAACCTTCAGTGGTCTCAACTTCATTGATGTGGTCATTTAGTTCCTTAACATCAAGATATTCAATAACCTTGATCATTATTGGCAGAGTCACGCAATCCTTGGATACTTCTTCCATTTCAGGCTGACCTGGGAGATCGTCAACAATCCCCACCATGTTTATGTGGATATCGAAACCTTCAGCAGCTTCTATCATTTCAAAACTGTCTTCAGATGTCTTTTCGACTTCGACCATATTCACAATGAAAGGTTCAACATAATTGGCTTTGACAATCTGCATAGGATTTGAGTCAATCCTCATTTGTTGTTTTAATTTGCCTCCAAATTTAAGTCTTCCATCACGGATTGCGTTTTGAACAAGATCCCTGAAAAGGAAACATTGAGAAGTTTTATGACCCCAAAAGTTATGGTATTTACAAAAACCTCTCTTATTCTGTTGGTCAACAGGAGGCTCTTTAGCGCCTGGTGGTTTTATCAAATGACCATCTTTGACCAACACGTCAAAAATTTCGTCACACTTGGTGACGTCGAACGTATAAGTTCTTATAGGAAACTTATTATTATTTTCTGGTTCGACTGGATTCTTTCCATTCAACGGAACCAGTACTTTACAAGAGTATGGTGGGCCTTGCTTTAGTTCTGCTAAATCAATTTCTTGTTCGTTGAAATTAACTGATTCATTTTTGTCATAATCATCGTCTTGACATACTCCTACATAGGCCACCCTCTCTTTTTTACTTTTATTTGCTCTAAATTTTTCAGCTTTTAACCTTTCAATTTGTCTCACTCTATCTGCTAGTTGTGACATGTCTCTGAAATATTGAGTGTCTAGTTTCTTTCTTATAGAATAATCTAGACCTCCTGCAGCCATTTCGAATAACTCTTGCTCTGGCACTTGTGTGAAACATCTCGCTTTTAGCAATTTGAACCTATTTAGATAATCATTTATAGGTTCTGAAAATTTCCTCTTGAGACTGGCTAATTCTTTCAAACTTATTTTAGTTTGTCCCATATAAAATTGCTCGTGGAACAATCTTTCTAATTTGGTCCACGTATATATGGAGTTTGCATGAGAGGATATAAACCAAATAAATGCATTTTTTGTCAAAGAACTTGGGAAGTATTCATTCTTAAATTTTTGTTTTGGGATATTTCCCCTGCTTCGATCAAATAAATGCATTTTCGACCGTCTTGGATATGTTTTGATTTGGGGATCTTCCTCTCTCATTTCATAACCTTGACAGTTATGTGCAGCTGGGGACCGATCATTGAGAACCTTGTGGAAACATCCCTCTCTAGTGATGACAGTGGTAGACTACATTGTGTGGCAAACCCATTCGCATCCGAGGGCCCACCTGGAACTTGCATAGGATGACCTTGTTTTCCCGGACTCAGCTGAGGCCTCCCTGCGTAGTATATAATGCCAAACCGATTCCCTGATCTGGTCATGAGCCATTTCTCGGATATGATGAAAGTATTATTGCTATTCGGCTTTGAGAGTCTGTGATGTTTGACCCGGAGCACACCCGTGAGATTGGGAGGGGTTTACAGGTTTGCAGGAACCCTTGACCTCAACATACCCTTCATCATCAGTGTGATCTTATGTTTTGATCCGGTTATTATAATCCTGGAGTTCTTGATCTTTGGTTATGAGTTCTTATTAGATGGTTATTATTCAGAGGACATACATCACCATTTACTTGGTTCTTAGCTCAGTGTTCCATATCCAGACAGACACCAACTCCCGATCACTTGCCAGCTGCATACATGCCATCATAGCATTCTAGCATACATGTTCAGTTATTTCCGAGGATCTCATATCTGAATTATGCTGTTGGATTTTATCAAAATATGGATCAAAGCAGATAGATTCTTCGGAAATAACCGAACATGGCATCTCATAGCATTTGCATTGCATTTCTGTTCTGCAGGCATGGCTCATCCGTTCTTTGTTCACCATCTACAGTTGAGACTCCAGCTCTAGTATCAGACTTGAAGCAACTTTTGGACAGTCATGGACCCTGGAGAGCAAAGCCAGTCTGCAAGTGTTGGGTTGACGAGAGATCAGTGGGACCAATTTTTAGAGGCTATGATGACTTTGGCAAGGCAGGATGGCCGTAATTCTACTCAAGCTCAACCTGCACAAATCCCCGTTGAGAATCCAGATGTTCAAGAGCGCCAGGTCACCCGAAGTGGACATTCTTCTTCTGTTGATGCTGCAGATTATCACAGTTTTGCTTTCACTATGCCAAGTTCCCAAGAGGCAATCCCCGTGGTGAGAATCCAAGATCCACGAGTTGTGGAGAGGGAGGAAAGATTTCGTGTGTTGGAGGAAGAGATTAAAGCCCTTCAAAGTCGTAATGTCATTGATCTAAGTGCTGCGAGCATGTGTCTGGTACACGGCCTTGTAATACCTCCAAAGTTCAAAATACCGAAGTTTGAAAAGTACAAAGGGGATAGTTGTCCAAGGCAACATTTGGTAAAATTTTGCAGAAGGATGACCTCATATGATCATAACGACAAATTGATGATTCATTGCTTCCAATACAGTCTGAGTGAGGCATCATCGAGTTGGTATATGCAGTTAGAGAGCAGTCGTATCCAGTCATGGTCAGACCTAGCCGATGCATTTGTGAAGCAGTATGACTACAATCTTGACCGAGCTCTTAGCCGCATGGATTTACAAGTTTTATCCCAAGGAGATGGTGAATATTTCAGAAAGTATGCCTAGAGGTGGAGAGAAGTAGCTTCTCGGGTGCAACCCCCGCTATCAGAGAGATAATTAGTTGATCTTTTCATAGAGACCTTGCAGGGGCCATACTTGGAGAGGTTGAGTGGCAGTGGAACTTCGAGTTTCTCGGACTTGGTGATAGTTGGAGAACGCATTGAGAGTTTTATAAAGATAGGAAAGATCCAAGGCATTTCAGATAGCTCAGCTGAAGAGAATGAATCTTTTGTCAGTTCCCAAGATAAGGATGTGATTGATGCAATCTGGGAAGATCCTCAAACTCCATTGACTTATCAACACTACCCATACATTTCAACTGCTCAGAGTCAGCAACCTTCTGAAGTCGTATGTCAGATATCAGTTAATAGTGAATCTCCTCAGTATCAACAACAACCATGTCAACAGCAGCATACTCCACAAAGGCGTCGTTACTACACTAAAAGATCCAAGAGGTATTTTGATCCATTGCCAGTGCCATACAGTCAGATACTTCCATGCCTGATCGATAGTGGATTGATAGTGCCGAAGAAACCGGGTCCGGTTCCTTTTCCATACCCACCAAGTTTTGATCCCAGTGTTCGATGTGGTTTCCATGGCAACGCACCAGGTCATTCAGCTGAAGGATGCAAGCCTCTCAGGGATAAGGTTCAGGATTTGATTGAGTCTGGTTTGATTTCAGTGACGCCTCAAGGCATTCAAGTTAACAAGTTTTCTCTTGGTCATGTGGGTTCGTCAGCTCATGTTATGGAGGAAATTATTGAGGATGTGTGTGAAGGTGATTCTCAGTTTGATTCGGAAGAGCGGCTATGAGGATGGTTAGTGTAGGATCAAGCGCTTACCACTGCACTAAAAGCAATTGCTGTTAGTGAAGGCGCAACTTTATCTCCTTATAGTATAGAGCCCTCGAGGGGCTGCGCCTATTAAGCGCCATGGGTTGGGATGTTAAGCCCATCGAATCCCTAAGGGTGACGCTGAATTAATAAATCCAACAATCTCCCCCCCAGTGTTAGCCAGGGGGATTCGAACCTATGACCTTGCTCTGATACCACTTGTAGGATCAAGCGCTTACCACTGCACTAAAAGCAATTGCTGTTAGTGAAGGCGCAACTTTATTTCCTTAAAGTATAGAGCCCTCAAGGGGCTGCGCCTATTAAGTGCCATGGGTTGGATGTTAAGCCCATCGAATCCCTAAGGGGGATGCTGAATTAATAAATCCAACAGTTAGTTTATGTACCTCATTTTCATCCCTATTGAGGGGAACTACGTCGCTCTGATTCTTTATTGGTCTTTGGTCAATGGAGATACGTAGGCAGAAGATCGTCAGGTCTTTCCGAGCAAACTTTTGTGGCAATTTCATCTCAGTGTCACTCTTTTCTTCAGACGTCTCGTGTTTATGTTTGAACGTTGAAGATTGCAAATTCCATCAGGAAAAGGCTGCTGACTACTGAAAGTATTCAAGATCAACAGGTCCATACGGAGTAAAGTCTCCTCAACAATGGCATTGCTCAGTTTCTTTACTTCATTTTCATGTGTCGCTTTTATATGTTTGTCTAAACATTTGTATGCTTGCATGAAACTTGTTTTCTTTTTGAATGTTAATTAATGAATTGCACATGTTTTTCTTGAAGTAATTCATTCGTTTTACTTATAATTTTGTGAATGTGCATTGCAATACCAACTGTTGTTCTTAAACTCTGTGATGGAGGATAACGAAGTGAAAACACAAAAAAACTCCATTGTGTGCTCTTGAATAAGACCCTGTTGACGATGTACATGCTTTGTTTCAAATCCTAAACACCAGAGATATAAGGGAGATAAACACTCCCTAACCCCTTTGAGCCTTTAAGTAGGAGTTTCTTTTCGCATGAAAAAACCCTTACATTTAACCCGGGGTAGGGTAGGTGTCAGCTAGTTGGACCAGGCGTTCATGCTTTCATAAAGGAGTGTATATGAGGATCCCTAACATTTCATTGTTCCAAATCAAGAGGTCCAAAGACCGGAAACCACCATGGTTATCCTTCATCAACCAAAAAGTGAGACAATCACAACCCTTACAAAACAGTCTAGACAAACAGTGTCACACGATTTGTTCAAACAGAAAAGAGAAAAAAAAGGAAATAAATAGCCCGCTAAGTCGAAACTTGAAAACAAGCGACTTAGGCAAAAATTAGGGCATCCCGCTGGACTTCAAAATCAAAGATTCAAAAGAATCAGTCCAGGCAAAAGTTAGGGATATACAAAAGAATGAAAAGCGAAAAATGGAAAGGATTACACGAGAAAGATCCTTAAGCAAGAACAAGTCGTGTGATACAAGCACAAAAGATAATAGGGGTGACTATTACTCCAACAACCTCAGTGGTGCTTAGACCGTTAGTAGTCATTGGTTCCTCAACCATCACGAAACCCTTGTGAGAACTAGCTGAACATAGGAATGGAAGGACATCACGAAGATGGGTGGGCACATATTAGCTTTGAGCCTATATCTTTGTTTCTATAACCGTGAGCCAGACCACGATACAACCCTCAAAAGTCCTAACTGAAATGGGGTTAATTCGAGAGTGTACTACCACAAGATAGCGTTCCTGACTCCTATGAGTTATGCTAAAAGATCTTTGTTGGTATTGTATGTGCATGTTTTCTTTTAAAAAAAAATAATACATGTCGTATCTTAACCAGTGAGTTACTCACAAAGTTTTGCGACATGTTTTCAATAAGAACTTCAAGATTAACATGTGTCACATTAGAATAATCATTCTCAGAATAAAACATTTTCTGCTTGCATACATTTGTTTGGCATCAAAGAAGTTCACATATGGAACCCCAGTATATCAGCTTAATCTTGCCAAGTTGATAAGGCGGAAACTTCTAAAGGACATTCATGTCAAGGGGCACTTTTCCAAGAAACTTCGTTGAATAAGGACTTTTCCAACCAGTTGGGTTAAATGTAGCCAATATGGGGCAATAACATCGATCAATCTCTTCAAATTACAGCCAAACTGGGGCAATCACTTCGAGATTTAAATCTCTCGCAGAGCAGTTAGTCTGGGTGTTTATCTCCAAAGCAATACTAGTACTAGGGCAGGTCACCCTAGAAGCACTAAAAGTTACTCTCTCCAGAAGATGGTTAATCAGATGCACCAACCCAAGGTTTAGAATACTGGGGCAGAACACCTTATGATGATGAAAGATCTTGGGGAAAATTCCTTCATGGACCATACAGTCTGATGTGGTTACTTCGAGATATTCAAGAGTTTGAAAACACTGAAGCATTTCGGATGCCGGGTTTTCTATAAAATCCTCTTGAGACAACCTTATAGTATGCAAGGTAGTTCCCATAATGAATGTCTGATGATTGATCCCAGTAGGGCGCGGGAAGCATGTTTTCTTAATCAGAGAATTTCTCCTCAGTCGTTATGGTTACTTCATCTGATCATCATACACGACTAAAGTCCAATAGTCATTGGCATTTCCATGGTTAAAGTCCAATCTTTGTTGGCATCTCTTCAACTATGACTAGTTGGCATCTATATGCGTTCAGCCTCTCACTTCAGTCGAGCATGGAAATCTTCGCTTTGGTGTTTGCTTCGACCCTCGAGTCGATATCATCGCTTCTGTTTCTCGACCCTCGAGTCGATATTGCTTCCTTCGTTCCCTCAACCCTCGAGTTGATGTTGTTTTGTTTTCCTCGACCCTCGAGTCGATATTGTCATCTTGTTTGCTCAACCCTCGAGTTGATGTTGCTTTATTTTCCTCGTCCCTCGGGTCGATATTGTTGTCGTCGTTTCCTCAACCCTCGAGTTGATGTTGCTTTGTTTTCCTCGACCCTCGAGTCGATATTGTTGCTTTCATTCCCTCGACCCTTGAGTCGATATTGTCATCTTGTTTCCTCAACCCTCGAGTTGATGTTTTTATGTTCTCCTCGACCCTTGAGTTGATATTTCCGTTTCTAACGACCCTTGAGTCGATATCATAGTCTTCACTTCTTCAACCCTTGAGTTGATACCGAGTGAGTCTGTTATAAAAGAAAAATCAAAATCATATCAAAGTTCAATCATAATTGGTTCACTTCTATTTGTGGCATGTATGCATATCCTTGTGCTTACAGGTAACAGTTTCAGGCTGAACTCGAAATTGAGATTGAAGTTTCTTTGGGGTTATGATACATCCTTCCATCTTGACAATTGATAGACCTATATATGGTCCATAATACCAGGGAACAGTATTTTGCAGTGATACGAGGTTTTTCATGAATCCTCGTGAGACAAATTCTTTCACAGTCTATGCAGTCTGGGGCAGTTATGTCAAGATTCGACGAATCTCTAAGAGTTTGAAGACATTTGGGCATTTTGGATGTCATGTCTTCTGTAAAATCCTCTTGCATTGATCTTCAAGCAGTCAACTAGTCCAAAAAATGTAAGATGTCGCTAGATGAATTCCCTTGCAAAGTTGTTACTTTTTTTCTCAAATCAACTGATCGCGTTGTCCCGTGTCAACAGACTTATTGTGGATGGATCGCTCGATACCATTCTCTTATCAGATTTCTCGATCTTGTTTGGGTTGCAAATCACACGATATTGCAATGCCGTTAAAGTCCACCGTCGTTGTGGCAAGCCAGTAGTCGCTTGGCGTTGTACCAAAAGACATTGTCCGAGTTGTAAATCGCGTGATATTACTCCTCGTTGTTTGAGCCGTGCTCATGTTCTTGGTTATGGATCGCTCGGTGCCATTTCCTTAGCAGATCATTTGATCTTATCCAATGCTCGTCTGGGTTGGATTTCTGGTATTCATCTGTATCAGTGGCTGATATTCGTCTGTATCATCGCCTGAAGCGCTCGTCTGTGTTTCTCAGATCATCATCTGATATTCGTTTGCATCATTGATTTATGGCACTCGTCTGTGTTCTCTTGATGATCATCCAATACTCATCTGCGTTGAAGAGGTTTGAAGTCCTGACAGTAGAATTAAACGTCAAAATGTTTACTGGTCCTGGCGTAACAGTTTTCCCGAAGAAGACTCGTCTGTCTTAAGCATCCCATGTCTACGCAAGATTTGTGAAGAGGGCTCGTCCGTCCTAATTACTTCTCACCTGACGTAACAGGTTTATTTGAGGAAGACTCGCCTGTCTAAGTTACCTCTCCATCTGGTACAGTAGTTTAGTTTGGAGAGAGCTCTTCCGCTCCGTGTTACTGCAGTCTGCACAAAATTTTGGGTTACTGTCTTTTCTTGATTGGGTTTATTTCCCATCTCGTTTCTTCTCCAGCAGAGTGCAAATTTCAGGGTTATTTTTGGTATTCAACCACAGTTCATCTCGAACGGCCGACAGCCCACACTCTCGTCCTTTTCAGATTAACAGTTGCTTGAATAGGGGCAGCTGTAACACCCCAAATTTGCCCTCTCCTTTTCATAGCATTGAGCATATCATTTTCATACTTCGTCACTGCATCATCTGCATAGAAAAATGAAGCATGCCACTCACATATTCTAGCATAGGGCATTTGATCAATCAGCTGAAGATTCTTGATTCTACAAGAAGGGCCAAGATCCAGGTGACATTACAAGAAGCTAACAAGGTCTCATCATGTCTTATACAAGCCCAAAGTCATTCTCAAAGTCTTAGGAGGATGGAATTTCATCAGAAGCTCAGCAGTACATTTTCTCCTGCACAGACAAACCTTAAATAGGGTGTTTCTCTAAGTCAGAGAATTCCCTTTAGCTTTGACCGATTCTCGTGGTCAAAGGATCTCATGTTATTTACAAGGCTCATGTATGAAACTTGGGACAAAAATTCATTGAAGAAGTCAAGTATGTGGGCAGTTACTTGAGAATGAAGGAAGAAAGTCAACTGTGCAGTTCAAAAGTCAACGGAAGTATTTCTAAGGTCTTGATCATTGATTGTCAATCTTTTAAAGTCGTATCATGTCAAGAAATGGCTTGGGAGAGCTTAGATGTCAAAAATTGGGAATATGCAGAAAGTTGTTAAAACTAGAAATTTTTCGCATAGGAAATTTCTATTTTTGGGTTAATTTGTCATAAGTCTTCAAGTTTAGCTCCAGATGATTTTTCAGAGAACAAAAAGTCGCAGATCATAATTTTCCCTTTCCGAAAAGTCGTAGAACACTTTCATAGCATTGGTAGAACTCAAGATGTGAATTTTAGAAGTTTGGTTGCATTTTGGGATTTTTTTTATGTGACACTTGTCAATATCCTATTGGTCTTTTTTTTGTTGATTTATTTTTTGGGATGTCACCTTTTTATCATGTTATGACTTCATTTAGTAGGTCATTAAGTCCTTTCCTTATTTTCTCTTTTTTACGTGGCAAGGAGAATTGGTTTTTTGTTGTTTAAGTGAAGAATAATAAGGGATATAATTGATACAAAGAAGCACATGTATGGTGCCTTGATCAGTACACAAACGCTTAACTCACACGTCCTTCATTATCTTCCATTATGGTACCGATCCACACCAATGTCTATCACACACGCGTATTACGCAATGAAAATGCACAAAAATAAAAAAAGATGAGAATAACAGAATGAGAAAGTGGATCAAAGTCCTTTAGCAGTCACGTTTCAAAAAAAGAGAGGAGAAAACAATCACTAAAAAAAACCGTTTTTCATCACACTCTTCACAACGCCAATACAAAAACAGAGAAAAAAAATTTCATGCTTCTTCACCATACCAAAAGGTGATTTTCACTCTCTCCATCGCTCTTCTTCAAAAACTGAGTTCAACCACTTTAAAGCAGAAATCACGTCTTCTTCATCACCAATAGTAATGCAGAATTTCATTGATTCTTGACCACAAAAATAAACAGATTGGTTTTCTCATCACATTAAACTTCAGCTCATCACTCATCATCGTCATCACTGCAACATCAACATCAAGCTTCAGTCTCTTCATCACTATTCATCAATCGAATTGATCATCTTCGTCTTCATCGCGTTTCGTCAAGTTTTCAACACGCAACCGACACGAGCCACGGCGTCGTAGGTTGGAAAATTTTCTTACCTTTTTACCTGATTTTCGTATGGATATAGTGATTGTATTTGCTCTTTTGATTTCTTCATGCTGTTGTTGTGATCTGTCTGTCGTTCGGTTTGTGAAGAGAACTTAAGTGCGGTTTTTGTTTTGCATTTGGATTCGGTTTGAGGACGAAGATTAGAGGATGTGTGTTGTGTGTTGTTGATCGGAGGAGACTAGGGGTGGCTGGCGGATAGAAGATGAAGCTCCGGCGGCGGTTAGGTTAAGCGAAGAAGGAGAAGGAGAGCGTGTTTCAGTCTTCTGTTTTATTTAATTTATTTTTTTTCTTTTGTTTGTGAAGAATAAGAGGTTTTTTGGTTTTGAATTGTAAGAAGTTAAAAAGTATATATTAAAGTTGTTAATAAAAAGTTATGATAGTAATCAAAATTGGGAATTCCGAGGCGATAAAAGGATAAGGGCAATGGAGATTTTGTTGTTGCTGTCCATACCGGCGGTGACACTTGTCACCGTCCGGTAGGACCTTTTTTTTCAATTCCATGCGGGCATGTGTACAGTAGCAACCATGGGTCTTTTGTTTTCTCAACCGCATGATGAGCATACCACCTCAGGACTTGAATCTAACGCTCATCTATTCAGTCAACGATTTGACTGCGCTTCACTCTATGCACCCTCAGACCTCATTTCTTCCTTGGGCCTTGTCTGATCGCTACTCGCACCCCCCTCTGTAGCCCATTCTTTTTTTTAAACTGTGTTTTTACTAATATTGCACCCCTCCCTATTTTCTTAGTTTTTATTTTCTTTTTCATATCAGTTTCGTTTTAATCCATTTAAAATTTTAAAGTACATCAAAAAAATTCCATAAAAAATTATTTTAGTTTCATAGTCCATTTTAAAATTTTGTCATATTTTTTATTTTCTGATTTAATTAATTTCTCAATTTTATTTTGAATTTTCTTTTATTTTCTTTTCATTCAATTTCCATAATTAACGCCTTATCTTGTAGGATTTATTTCTTTCACCTCGGTTAATTTTTTTACTCCGTTCTTTTTGCATTATTTCGTAGACCCATAAAAGTAAATAAAAATATTTTTATATTATTTTTAATTCCATTTTATCCATAGTTTTAGGAGTCGTGTTTGCGTGTTTTCGTTACTTGTTCCTAAGCGGCTTTGTGCGTTCCTTTGGTGGAGTTTAATTGTGAATTTTTGTGAGCCATTTTGACACATTGTTAGTTGCTGGTTGTTGACTTTAGAGATTTATTTTCATAATTTTCTCATGTCATTTGATATTTGTTTGGAGTCTCGTCTCTTAGGTAGCGTTTCGTGCCCCCTTATTCCCTCTTTCTAACATAGTTTGAGGAAGGCATTTATGCCATCCTATTAGGATTTATCGGTCTTCATTCTAGGGTTAGGTACTAATTTTTTTGATTGTGATTGATTCATGATTGTCATTTCTGGTTTGCGTAATGTCTAAATGTTCTTATTGTATGCTTATTGCGGTTCACTAACCATTTCAGGGGCTCCGGTAAGTGGGAGTTGTGGATGTGATTCCCACATCTCCAAATCTTATCTCTTCTCTTCTTATTCTTACTTGTTCTAACCTTGTGATTGTTGGGCTTAGGCCTTGCTTCCCCCTTCTTCTATTCTTCTTGCTTCTTCTCTTCTTCTTTCTTTCTTCTTTAGGATAGTAAACCTCACTAACCTAGAATTTCCCATGCATAACAACAATTAGGATTCATTAGTCCCCCATTAAACTTTTACCTTTGTGATCCTTTTGGTTTCTTTTCTCCTCCCATCTCAAAAATCTAAAGAAAACACTTAATAAAGTTTGAAGTGATACCTTGAGCAATAGCCTTATCCCATGAGACACTTGTAGTCTTCCCATCTTGGGATAGTACAAGCTTGCCTTGTGATGCACAAGTCTGATCAGGATATTATCTTCACCAAGAAAATCATAAAACACACTTCTTCATTATAAATACAAAAGCACTTAATAAGTTAATGAGTTAGTGAGCTTAAGCCCTAATCTCTGGATTCAATTTTTGGGGATCTTCTCCTTACTTGAGTGTGCTTGTTCTATTATTCCATCTTGGAATATAGTGACAAGTGCACATTCCATGGAAAAGAGCTTGAGTTCACTTCCTTGTGACACATTCCTAAAATCTTCTAAAAAACACAAACAAACAATAAGCGTCTTTCCTTCGGGAATTCTTTTCTCATCTCCTTCGCTCCGTACGCGAACTTGCTCCTACTTGTCACTTTGCAAGACGGTTACGCACTCGTCGTCCGAGCCTGCAACACCTGAGCATTGGCATAGGCAGTTCAAGCCTTAAGACACAAGCAATTCTTTCCACCCCTATTTAGGGGAACTACGACGTCTCTGATCCTCATTGTCCAGATGAGGTACGTAGGCAGCGGGGTAGGGCCCATTCGAGCACAATATTTATTTTCCCTACATTTTTCCGTTTCATTTCTTTTTCAGTTCCCTTTTCATTTCTTTTATCCAGTTCAGTTCATTTTCTTTGCAACAGTTTTCATTTCTTCACCCTTTTAAACAGTTTTCTTTGCAAGCGTGGATGCCGTCGGGTACGGCGGACGATCTGGGTGCTAATACCTTCCCAGGTCGTAGCCGACTCCCGAACTCAGTGTCTTTGGTTCGTAGGACCTGTGTCCTTTCTTTTCTTTTCTTCTGTTTTGTGCAGCATTACCATTCCCGTTCTTTCGGGATAAAAATGCCTGGTTGGCGACTCTATTCTTTTCTGCGCCACTTTCGCGTTTGTACCAGGATGGAAATCCGGGGAGCGACAAACCCAACAAACAGCTGTAGGCCGGCTGAATGTCCATCACGTAGAAAGTAGTTTGAAAGACCTGCGTGCCAATTATCACAAAAAGCTCCACTTCTCCAAGAACAAACCTCTTGGAACCATCAAAAGCTCGGACCACCAGATTGCTTGGTCGGAGAGCTATACCATCATATTCAAGCTTAACAAGGGCTTTCTTTGACAAGACATTGAGCGAAGACCCAGTGTCAACTAGAACATGTGAAAGCACAACCCCTTTACACTCCAGAGTGATGTGTAAAGCTTTGTTATGATGACGACCTTCCGTGGTCAAATCAACGTTGGTGAAGCCTAGCCCATAGCTAGTATTAACATTAGACACCACTGTCTCTAGCTGATTTACTGTGATCTCCTCGAGCACATAGGCTGCGTGCAAGACTTTAAGTAATGCATCCCGATGAGCTTCAGAACATAACAATAGGGATAAGATGGAGATCTTGGAAGGAGTTTGGTGGAGCTGATCCACAACATTGTAGTCGTTTCTCTTGATTATCCTCATAAATTCATCCACATCTTGATCAAAGGATGTTTTATGGGCTTCTTTCAAAACTGGTTCTTCCGGCACCACATTTTTACCCTTAGCTTTGGCAGCAGCCTCTGCCTCAGTATTAACTCTTGGGACTTGTGACGCGAAGAGGCGTCCGCTTCGGGTGAAGCTTCCGCCTCCCCCGACATTATCCACCTATTGTGTATGAGCTGAAGAATTAAGAAGGACTCTCTCCCCGTTGCAGTAGAGGTCTGAACCATAGTGCCATGGTACATCATTATCTTTTTCATATGGGATGGGCCCAGGTACCGTGATGGTGACTGGACTGACTGCAGCGAAGGTAGGAACTGTGATCATCTGTGGATTGTAATATATGGTGACAGGATTTCTGACTGGTGGCGGTGGTGAATGACTGAAGTTGGGTTGTTGCTGAGATCGTTGCTAAAAATTGTTGGAATCGGGGACCATTGTTGGGTCGTAGTATATGGTGACTGTGGAGACGTCGTTGTTAATGGTTGTTGTAGTTGTAGAAGCGGATGCAGTTGAACTAGTGTTTGTTGAAGTGGTGGAAGAGATGATTGTTGATTTTGTAGACAAGTCTGTCGGAACAATTGTCTTTGAAGTTGTAGGAGGAGTATTTGTTGTTGCTGTAAGAGGAAGTGCTGATGTTGTAGAAACTGTTGATGTTATCTGCAGGATACCTTCTCTGATAAGGCCATTGATGCCATTTCTTAAACTTGCACACCCATTGTCGGAAACTTTGCAAGATTCACAGCAGGCCTCACAACCTGGCATTTTAAAAGTTGAGCTTTAACCTCTGCCAAAGGTGTTTGAATGCTTGCAGTATCTTCAATTAAATTCATGGGTTGATCCTCCTCAATTGCATTTATCCTTGGCCCACCATGGCTGGGCATAGGATTCTTTGTGACGTTGGGAGGTGGTGCAAAATTTAAAGCCTTTGAATCAACTAGATCCTGGACCTTCATGTGCAAAGCTCTGCACTTTTTTGTGGTATGGCCAGGCGCGTTAGAATGGAAGGCACATCTGGCATTGACGTCGTAATTTCTCGGAAGGTTCTGAGGATCTGGTGGACCAAAGTCCTTAATTCAACAAGATTAAGCTTCAGAAGTTGTGGCAACAAAGTGGCATAGGGAATTGGTATAGGCTCAATTACCCTGTTGACTTGAGATGGCCTTTGCTGGAAAGGACGCTGTTGTTGGTTGTTGTTGTTGTTATAGGACCTTTGTTGAGGAAAATGTTGCTGAGGGAACTGTTGTGGTTACGGGGTGTATTGTTGTTGAGGAGGTGGAGTAGGAATTGTGATAGTGGCAATGGATCTTGGCATATACTGGGGTCTTCCTCGGCCCATGTGTACTGAATTTGTTTCACCGGACCTTCGAGGCCATGCAAAAGGTTTTCTTGTGCTGCTTGAGCTGGCGCTGTTATCAGAAATATTTCCCATTTTCAATAAACTCTCAATCCTTTCTCTAGTTATGACCACATCTACAAAGCTAGTGGAAGAGAAAACAACCAACCTATCAATGTATGTTCCCTGGAGGGTGTTCATAAACATATCTGCCATTACTCTTTTTGACATTGGAGGTTGAACGGCAGCAACTAATTGCCTCCATCTCCGAGCATACTCTCTGAAGCTTTCCCTGGAGGATTGTAACATACCCATTAGAAGTGTTCTGTTAGGAGCCATGTCTAGATTGTATTGATATTGGCGAATGAAAGCCTCGGCCAAATCTTTCCAATTTCTTACTGTGGCCCTATTCAGATGAGAGTACCACTCACGGGATGCCCCTGACAAGCTATCTTCAAAATAAAACATCCATAGCTTTTCATCCATGGTGTAGGCCTTTAATCTTCCCAAGACATATTGAAGATGGGTGTGAGGGCAAGATATTCCATTATATCTTTCGAAGCAGGGAGGTTTGAATTTGTGAGGAATTCTAACTCCCTCCACTAGCCCCATATCCATGACATCAAACCCTAAGGAATTTTGAGACTCCAGAGACCTCAACTTTTCTGCTATCTTGTCCAACCGACGATCATAGACTTCATCTCCTGCCCCAACTACAGTGAATTGTTCCTCCTAAGGGTCCCCTTGCAAGGCACGCCCTCCTGTATTACCCTGGGTATTCCTGATAGAATTAATGTCAGGGTTAAGATGAGGTCCAAACTCCGGGGGATCAGTACGAGGCTGTACATGATCATTGTTGCTGGTACCCCCTGTACCTGGGTGGTTTTCTTCAGGAGTTTGCCGCTCGTCCAACTCTCTTAATCTTTCTTGGCTTTGGGCCAACCCAGTCATTACTGCCATGAACTGGTTCATATGAGCCCTCATTTCAGTTCTTTCATTAGCCATCTGGGTTCTCACATCAGTCAGATCTTGCTGAACCTGGTCCATCTGTAAGCTCGAAAGGTTGTTTCTTGTCGGGTACCGGTGAACTCGGTTGATGGGGAAAACTCTCCTACGAGCAATGTTTCCTGAAACCACAACAAAGTGAGAAAACAACAAACAAAAACCTACAAAACAAAGAAATGAGGTTAGCATGCAATGCAGGATGTCTATTTGTCTTCCAAGGGTATCCGGTTTGGTTCTTTGTTTTTGACCTTCCAGACCTCGGGAAATGATGATGTTGAAGAGAAATGAAGCCCGAAAGATAACACAAACCATATATTACAAAATGTAAAGATACATAGTTTTGATTACAACAAATCCCCATGGTGGGTCAAAATATAACAACAGAAACAAAAGTACAACCAAAATGAAGTACAAATAAATCAAACATCCAGCCCATAATCATCTTCTTTGACTTCCTTCTCAGGAGAGCATCAAAAATGCAATAGGAGGTGCTATGATTGAACTTATGCATATGAAGAGATCATAAGCCATGGTGTGAATGGGTGAGGGCCTTTGATCTCTTTAATCCCGCCCGAAGTTTTAATTCAGAGATCTCCTTCTGTGCTGCCAACAAGACTTCCCGATTCTTCTTCTCATTAGCTTCCAGCTGCTCTATCCTAGCCTGGGTCCTCTGATCTTCCTGTGAACGAGCCTCAGTAATTCTGATCCATCTAGCCTGACTCTCTTCCAAGTAGTGTTCAGCTCTGGCCTTCTGCATCTTGGCTTCCTTGCAAGAATTCTTCAACACTAACTCCCCTGCTCTAGCCCTTTGGATGTAATCATCTGTCTTCTCAATCTTGGTCATGTGCTCGATCCGGAGCTTTTCTAACCTCTCATTATCCAGACGACTGTAAACACCCCAAATTTGCCCTCACCCATTCACACCATGGCTTGTGATCTCTTCATATGCATAAGTTCAATCATAGCACCTCCTATTGCATTTTTGATTCACTGCATTGGTTCAAACTCATCTGCATCTAAGGTTTGTGATCTGAGCAATCCAAGAGCCATTTGAGCCACTCCAAAGGTCATAAATCACTTCAAAGGGGTCCATGTATGTTCAAGCATCATATTATATCATCTCAAAGTCAAGAAAGTCAAAGAATCACAAGAACTGGGAATGGCATGGAAGCAGAGCCAGGATTGACTGCACAGATGACCTAGAATTAGGGTTTTGGTTTCAAAGGCCATAACTCCAAATTTTTTGGTCATTCTTGTTTCTATTGGTATCTATATGGTATAGGGATCATGCATATCAATTTTCATGAAGAAATTCCATGGGGAAGGCATCTAATCAAGAGTTGACTTCTTGAGCAAGTCAGTGTAAAATCAGGGCATCTGAGGCCCTCAATGACCCAACCAAAGGGTGTTCATCATCATTTTGATTATGTATGATCTTTATTTGATCATAGAAGATGTTAGAAGTTCACAAAATTGAATAATTTCAAGCCATTTGCAAAGTTGACTTTTTGGGAAAATGACTTGTAATGGAAACTTGCCATTTTGGGAAACTTTTTCAACCCTTGCTTTTTGATTCAAAAATGATTCAAATGAGAAAACTTTGGTCATGAAAGTTGTAGAATGGATCATTCCCTTTTCAAAAAGTACAAGAACTTGTTCTAATTCATTTTGGATCAAAAGTTATGGTTTGTCAAAGTTGGGAAAAATCACATAATTTCAAGTTTTCTACCAAAGAGGCAAAGTTGCAAAACCACTTGACAAGGCAAATTGTGCTATCAAATGGACTTCTAATCTTCATACTAACATAAACCAAGGCCTAAGGATCAGATTGCATCAAAAGTTTACTCATTTTCATGGCTTGTGGATCAAGAAATTTCAAAAGGGGCAAAGTGGAACAAAGTTGCAAAACATCCTTCAAACCCTAATCCACTTGCTGGCTGGCTTCAAAACTGATCCTATGGTCCTCTTAACTTCTTGCTACGCAGGACACCCCTCTTGTCCTTGGCTAGCCATGAGCCCATACCTCTCTTACACAAAGCTTGACTTTTTTGCAAAAGACCCATACCAATCACAATAGGGCACAACCACTCTTCTGACCTACCTAAGATTGATAAGTGGACCAAATACATCACAACACAACACACAACTCATGTTGAAGCTCTCCCCAAGCCATAGTTCAAGAAACTCACCTCTTATGCATTTTGCTTCGAATCACACAACACAGCCTTCAAACACAAAAACAAACTTCATAGAACATCTCAGCATGTTCCACTGATCATAAACCAACCATTGAAACAGCCCAAAACCTCACACAAACCGAACACGATTTCTCCCCCTCTTTGAACAGAACTCAGTCAATCTCACAAACTAACCTAAATAAACTCCAGATAAACTTTGCAAACACTTGAGGGAGGTCAGTAGAGTTGATTGAAAGCAAGGAACTGGTCCAGAAGCTCTTGGGTTGAAAGCTTCGATTCAGGTAGCCATGGAAATTCATTTTTCCAGAACTCTTATTTCTTGTTTCTAAATGATAAAGCATGCTCTCCTGATCACACTGAACCTTTTATTTTTGAAAATGATTGATTTTTGAGGTTGTATGGATGTTCTGAAATTTTGTTCAGTTTTAAGTTTTTGTTCGAATCTTGTTGTTGATGATGAATAAATGAAATTTGATGCTGGATTCTTGTTCTAGGGGGTTTGGGGATCATTTCTGGAGATTTGGGGGGTTTGATTTGACCTAGGGAGTGTTTTTGAGATTTTCAGGGAGAGAGGTCACCGGAGAAGACGACCGGAGCTCGTCTCCGGTGACCTGAGAATAATTAGGGTTAATTAATTAGGGTTAGCCAAGTTTGAATGTGGACCCTTGATCTGGTTGACTAAGTCAATCCCCCGCGCGTTTCAATTGCCAGGATGGTTTCATTAAACCCTAATCCACGTCATTAATTTAATTAATTAAGTTTATAAATTAATCCTGTCAGTTTGAATTTCAACCCTTAGATCTGGCGCCAGTCAATTCCCGCGCCCTAGGTTTAAATCTCATCCACTGGATCTGCTGACTTTCCATTTAATTCATTTCTATTTCATTTTTCTTGCATTTTCTTGCTCATTTTATTAAAAATAGTAAAACCAATCACAAAAATCTCATTTTTTGCATGCTGACTTAGAATATTTTTCTCATCCCAAAAATATTTTTATTTTTATTTTTTGCATTAAAAATTATTTTTAAATCATTTAAAAGTTTATTTTTAATTAGTTAATGAAAATTAATTAATTAAAAATACTTTTAGGTATTTAAAAATCACAAAAAAATTCATATAGTATTTAGAAACATTTAGAAACACTGTCCAACTCTCAAACCAAATTTCTTTTTTGATCTTGATGCCTTTTGATAATTTTCTTTGGATTTAATTGCATTTCAATGCAATATTTTGTTTCAAACTTCAAAAATTCATTTCTGCCTAACCTTTGAGAGTTGGATCATGATTCTTTTTGCATTGCATCTTGCAGGGCATGTAGTTCATAGGATAAAATTGGCTTGAATTGATCTTGCATTTTCAATTTGTTTTGCATTTTTCTTGGTGAGGTACCTTAAAACCCTAGCAACCTTAGGAAATTCATAACTCTCACTAGGTTAAGGGTTAGATCCCCTCCTTTGGGAAATGAGTTTGTATAGGCTTAGGGTTCCTTTGATTGCATTTTCAAATTTTTATCATGTCATTTGCTTCTGGCTTTGGATTTTGCTTTGTGTGTTGATCATAAACCCTAATTTATGCCTTCCTTTGTATCCATCTTCCATTTGCTTGCATACCATGACTTTCCATGACATTTTATGTATTCATTTGATTCATAATACATCTTAAGACATATTAGAATCATGTTTTATCATTGCATCTTGCATTTGCCATGTTATATGTCCATTACATTTCATAACTTTTCATGTACATCCATGGTTCAAAACATGCTTCTCTTGCATCCATATGTTTGTATGATCATTCTAATGCCTTGCCTCATGTTGGCATCATCTCTTAGCATCATTAACATCATACTTATGCTTCTGGTTTTGGTTTGAATCATGACATTGCATCTCATTTTGCATTGCATTTCATTTCTTTTGCTGACTTTTCAGGTGGTAAGTTGTTTGAGAAGTGAATTTGCCTTCACTTCTCACATTCTCTTTTCATCTCTTTCATACTTCCCTTGCTGCATTTTGTATGTGTATTGGATTGAGCTTGCTCATTCTTGTTCATCTTACCTTCTTTCTTCAAGCAACTTGTCTTCTTAAGTGAAGCAAGTTGTTTTGCTTCTCCTTTCTTCTTCTCCTTTCATCTGCTTCCTTCCTGGTGGTTTCTTTGAAGATCTTCCTTTCTTAAACCTCATAAACCCTAGGATCTCCAAGCATGATAACAATTAGGGCTTGATTAGTCCCCCATTTAGCTTTACCTTTGTGTCATCTTTGAGTCTTCTCTTCTCATCTCATAATCAGGGACTAAACCCTAAAGGCTTTAAGGCTTTGTGATTAAGCTTATGCCTGTATCCTTCTATTAGGATGGAGTGTATAACTTTAATCCTAAGTGTTAAACCCTTAATGTGTTTAAATCCTTTAATCAATCCACTTAATAATCATCAAGACATCAAACTTGTAACTTGGGCCTTGCATTAGGGTTCTAATTCTTCCTTAATTGGTTAAGAAGGACTAACCCTAGTGTTAATGGACAAGTCCTCCTCAAGTTGTCTTACAAATCATAAAAATCACTTCCTCATCTCACCATTAACTAAAATCCATCTAATAAAGGCTTTGTTTTGTCATGAGGTTAATCCCTAACCATGGATTAAGTTGAGGAGTCTTTCTCAGCTTAAATATTCTCATCTATTATCCTTCTATTAGGATGGTGTAATGAGTCTGTTTAATCCCTGATTATGGCTTAATCTCATTACTCAACACTAAATAAAAACAACAAAAACATCTAATTAATCACAATTAGGTTAATGATCTTAATCCTACACCAGGGTGATTAAGTGTGAGATGCTGACTTCACACTTAAGGTATTCTCATTACCCCTAACCAGAGGGAGGATGTGATGAGTTTACTAACCCATTGGTTTAGGCTTAAGCTCATTAACTTATGACAAACTTTCAAAAGTAATAAAAGACTGAAAACTCAAAAACAAACAATAATCGTCTCCCTCGGGATTCTTTTCTCATCTTATTCACTCACAAACGAGAACTCGCTTCTTCCGTCTAATGCAAGACAGTTTGCACCTGAGCCAGACAGGTCATACACTTGAGCATAGACAAGTAAGCAGTTCACAAGTCAATTCATCTTTCATTCTCTTTGGGTCGAACTACGGTGTTCTGACTTCCTCATTGCACGAGAGGATACGTAGGCATAACTTAACAGTTATCGAACAAAAGTCTCTGTATATTCCCCCCCCCCTTCAGCCTTATTCTTTTAGCCTCATTATCATGAGCACTTCATTCTTCCTTACACTGACACTTCACTTATACACTACACCTTCCTTTTGCACTGACACTTGCATTCTTGCCAGCTTTGATACACATATAGCACTGACACTACCCCTTTAAAGCACAAATCTTTTAAGCGTGGAACCCGTCGAGTACGGCGGACAATCTGGGTGCTAATACCTTCCCAAGTTGTAACCAACCCCCTTTCTCAGTCTCTCTGGTTCGCGACCGTCTTATCCATATCTTTCTAGGTTTATGCAGCATTACCTTTCCTCCGGGATAAAAATGCCTAGCTGGAGACTCTATTCCTTTCTCTTCCCTTTCGCCGACCGTTCGCGTCTGTACCCCTCTTGGTCCTGTGTCATTTTGGTGGGAGCGACAGCTTAGCGACTCTGCTGGGGACCCTTATACTGTAACCAGGGCTTCTGGTTCTTTTTTGTGGGTTCCTCCTAGCGCTTGTTTGATTTGTGTTTACTGGGGTGTTATGTGCTAATTGTGTTTGTATATTTGCTTTATTTACTGCTTTATGTACAGTTATTTATTGCTTTCTTTACATTTTTATACATCATATTGTCATACTGTTATCTGGCTGGATTTGGTTTTTGTCTTGGTGGGTGGGGTTCTGCTGAGAGTTTAAGGTCCTATACCTGGGACCTGAGTGACACCTAGGCTAGAGTGGTTCATGTTCTTTCCCATTCCATTTCGGTCTGGTGCGGGAATATGAAACACGGTTCAGATGTGGGTTTCTTCTTGAGAACTCTGTGCTACAGATTTCCTGTAGTGCTAGGGCTATCTGGGAAGCCTGCTAAGTCTGTATGACCTTTTATTATTGACCTTCAGAAACTGAGGTGAATTAGAGGAGGATCTTTTATGGTTATTGTAAACACTGTACCTCCGGGTTAGAAGTGTTTACACTTCTCATAACTGATCCAAGTCTGAGGATCCTTGTTTTAGAACACTACCTGTGAGAGGGTTGGGCTGTTTACAGGTTTGCAGGTACCCTTTGCCACATCATACCCTGACATTTGTTTTATTTAAGAATGCTTCACTTTGGACAGTTCTTGTGATTTAACCCTGGACATGTGACTCTTTATTTGAGTCCCCCGCCTTGGTTACTGGATTTCTGAACCTCCATCTGGACTTCTTAAACATACATGGGCCTTTATATCAAGGAAGTAATCAGATCCAGCTTGATCACAAACCCTTGCATATCATTTGCATACATCATCATTGCATCATTTAACATTTGTTTATTTGTTTTTCAGGGTATCCATATTACATCTGGCTTGGTTTTGACCCCTTCATCTGCATAGACCCTTGTTCATCAGCTATTTGCTTCAGCTATTTTCATCAGTTGCCTGCTTCAGCTACCTCCATCATCATCATCAGCCTATCAGTGGCTCATCTCCAGTATCATCCTTCATCATCAGCATCTGATTTCAGTTCTTCATCAACAGTCATGGCACCTAAGAAGAGCAACATTTCATACCATTTCTTTGAGCCTGTACTGGTTGGCATCAGGCAGGTCCAGACACTTATCACTCCAGACCACATCTCATTATTCAGGGAGCATTATGGAGGCATCCTTGATATGGTTATGGACTTGGACCCTTCTCAGAGGAGTTTGATCCACACTTGCCTACAGTTTTATGACCCTCCTTTGAGATGCTTCACTTTCCAGAACTTTCAGCTGGGACCTTTGCTGGAGGAGTTCTCATCATTGATTGGAGTACCTGTCAGGGGTGGTGTCCCCTTCAACCCTGAGATGACTTTTCCCAGCAATGGAGAAGTGGCAAAGGCACTATACTTAGAGCCTATATTGATTGAGCAGAACATGACCACAAAGGCTGGGATCCCTGGTTTGCACTTAGATTTCTTGACTTCTCAGGCCATCTTGAAGGCCTCCTTGGGAGAATGGAGAGCAGTCTGTGCATTGTTAGCCCTCAGTGTATATGGGGTTATACTATTTGCATATGAGCCCAAGTTTATCAGCAAGAATGCCATTCATCTCTTCCTTCTGAGGAACCCAGTGCCCACATTTCTGGGGGATTTTTATTATTCTGTTCATCAGAGGAATGAGAAGCAGAGAGGAAGATTGGTGAGATGCTGTGCTCCTCTATTTCACACTTGGCTGCTTAAACACTTACCCAAAACTGATGCCTTCCTAAACCCTCACCAACAGAAGAATTGGGCCAGGAGACTTATTGCTTTGACCTCAGATGACATCAGATGGTGCACCCAGAGCACCAAAGGCAGGGACATAATTACAAGCAGTGGACAGTACCCCAATGTACCTCTAGTGGGAGTGAAGGGTTGCATCAACTACAATCCTTTTCTGTTTAAGAGGCAATTGGGCTATGCTTTGGTCCACCCTCCTAAAGTGCAAGACTTGGCTGAAACCTTGTATTGTGAGATAAAACCTAATCTAGCTGTTGTCAGACAAGCATCCTGGGCATGGGACAACATCCAAACCAAAGGGATGGCCATTCTTGGGAGATGCAATAATGTGGCTTCAGCTCAGTATTATGACTGGTCTCATGCTAGGGCTCAGATTTCTGGGATGCCCTTCACCATTGAGGATGCACCTGGACCATCCACAGTACCACCCCCAGCCACTGTTAGCCTGGAAGAATTTGAGAAGCTAAAGGAGAGGAATGAGAATCTGTCTCAAGCTCTGAAGAAGACCCTCTGGGAGAGGAGTGATGGTCGTCTAGACATTGAGAGGTTGGAGAAGCTTAAAGTGGAGCATCTGGCCAGGATTGAGAAAGCAGAAGACTACATCAAGAAATCAAGAGCTGGAGAGAAAATATTGAAGAATGCCTGTAAAGAGGCCCAGATTCAGAAGGCTAGGACTGATCTCTATCTAGAGGAGAGTCAAGCTAGGTGGGTCAGGATCACTGAAGCTCGCACTCAGGCGGATAAGAGAACTCAAGCCAGGATTGAGCAGTTGGAGGCTAATGAGAAGAAGCAACAGGAAGCTTTGCTGGCAGCCCAGAAGGAAATCTCGAATTGAAGCTTAAAGCTGGTGTGAAGAGGTCAAAAGACCAAGACAGGCACAAGAAGCTGACCACTGCTATTGCCACCAGAAACCTCCTTATCAGGAACATCACAGAGCACCCGACTGGTCCTGTAACTGAAGCACTTTTGAAGGAGGTTAAGGAGGATGAGTTTGGTTTAGATGTTTGACTACTTTGCTTGTTGTTATTTCCACTTGATGTACTTTTCTTTTATGTTGTATTTTGACCCCTCAGGGGCATATTATTGTAAGAACAGACTATTTATTATTCAACATCTGTAATATATTTGTTAGTTTGTTTCACTGAGTTTTCTTTCCATCAAGCAACATCAAAGCATCTTCCTCAGGGTCTGGAAAGGTCAAAACCAAGAGCCAAGCCGGATACCTTGGAAAATGAATAAGCATACTGCATTGCATACTGACTGTTGTTTTGTTCTGTAGGTTTTGTCATTGCTTTATTTTGTTTCTAACTCTGTTGTGGTTCAGGAATTATTGCTCGCCGTCGGATGTTCCCTCTCAACCGTCCACACAGATATCCTACTCGCAACAACCTTCCTGGTATCCAGATGGATCAAGTACAGCAAGATCTGACAGAGGTCAGAACCCAGATGGCTAATGAAAGGCTGGAGATGAGAAACCAAATGACCCAATTCATGGAAGTAATGAATGGCTTGGCCCAAAGTCAAGAAAGGTTGAGGGCATTGGTAGAAAGACAAAACCCGGAAGAACCCCATCTGGGAACTGGAGGAACAAGTAACAATGAAAGGGGTCAACCTCATGTTAATCCACCAGTATATGGGCCTCATCTACATCCGGAAGTCAACATCCCGGGTAATGTGCAAGGAAATACTACTGGAGGAAGAATCTTACAAGAAGACCCCCAGGAAGAGCAGTTCACTGTGATGGGAGCTGGGGATGAAGTCTATGATAGGAGGTTTGATGAAATTGCTGAGAAATTAAGGTCTCTGGAGTCTCAAAACTCTTTAGGGTTTGATGTCATGGATATGGGGTTAGTGGATGGGGTAAGAATTCCCCACAAGTTTAAACCCCCGTGCTTTGAGAAGTACAATGGAACTTCCTGTCCACGAACTCACTTACAGTCTTTTCTTGGAAGACTTAAGGCATACACCATGGATGAAAAACTGTGGATGTTTTACTTTGAAGATAGTTTGACTGGAGCTTCAAGGGAATGGTACTCTCACCTGACCAGAGCTACTATCAGGTGCTGGAAGGACTTAGCTGAAGCTTTTATCAGACAGTACCAATACAATCTGGACATGGCTCCTAACAGAACCCTTCTGATGGGAATGTCTCAGTCCTCTAGAGAAAGCTTCAGGGAATATGCCCAAAGGTGGAGGCAGCTTGCTGCTGTTGTCCATCCACCCATGTCGTAAAGAGAAATGGCCGACATGTTTATGAATACCCTGCAAGGAACATACATTGATAGGCTAGCTGCCTTCTCTTCCACCAGCTTCGCTGACGTAGTTATAGCCGGGGAGAGAATTGAAAGCCTTCTGAAGATGGGTAAGATTTTTGATAATGGTTCAAGTTCGTCAAGTAATCCTAGGAAGCCTTTTGTGGGACCTAGAAGAACCGGTGAGACAAATGCCATTCATGCCGGCAGGGGCAGACCTCAGTATGTCCACAGATCAGTAGCAACTGTCACTATTCCAGCTCCGATCCCTCAGCAACCAGCATACCAACAATAACAATAACCACATTATCAATAGCAAGTTCAGTATCCTCCACCAAGGACCTACAACAACAACAACAATCAACAGCAAAGACCCTTTCAGCAAAGACCATCACAGGCAAATAGGGTGATTGACCCTATCCCTATGCCTTATGCTGCTTTATTGCCATAACTCCTGAAACTCAACTTGGTTGAATTAAGGACATTGGCACCACCAGATCCCTCTAATCTGCCAAGAAACTATGATGTCAACGCCAGATGTGCTTTCCACTCCAATGCACCTGGCCACAATACTGAGAAATGTAGGGCTTTACAAATGAAGGTGCAAGATCTGGTGGATTCCAAAGCCCTCAACTTTGCACCCCCTCCAAGTGTCACCAAGAATCCCATGCCCAATCATGGAGGGCCAAGAATTAATGCCATTGAGGAAGACAAGCCATCTTTCTTAATCACCAGTGTTGGGCAGATTCGGACACCTCTGGTAGAAATTAAAGCTCAACTTCTAGAGTGCCAGATGTTCCCCGGGTGTGAGCTCGGTTGTGGTTATTGCAACATTTCAGTCAACGGGTGTGATAACTTGAGAAGCGGCATAGATGGTCTTATCAAAAGCGGTGTAATTCAAATCACAACATCAGCGCCTACAAATCCAGCAATCCCTTTGACAACAATTCCTGACTCTTCTACAACTGCAACAACAATCATTCCGACCAATTCATCGATATCATCAACAATGGCTCCATCCATCACTTCAACAAATCAAATGTCGTCAACCATTCCTTCTACAACCTCAGCACCCATTTATTCAGCAGGATCTTCTACAACGCCAACAGAAATTAATGAAGATATTTCAGCAGTCACCATCTACTATGATCCGTCATTTGTTCCTCCAAACAATAACTTTCAACAACAAGCAGTGGCACCTCCTGCCAGATCACCAGTCACCATCTACTACGATCCGCACACCATTTCAGTACCCTCCTCTGCTGCAGTCAGTCCAGTTACCATCACAGTGCCTGGACCCGTTCCATATGAAAGCAGTAATGCCATCCCTTGGCATTATGGCTCTGACCTTTACTGCAACGGGGAGAAAATCACTTTGGACTCTTCAACTTCTTCTCCACAGATTGATAATGTTGGGGGAGGCGGAGGCTTCACCAGAAGCGGACGCCTTTTTGCCTCACAAACTCAAAGACCTAATGCCGAAGCAGAAGCTGCTGTCAAAGCTAAGGGGAAGAGTGTGGTACCTGAAGGACCAACCGTCAAAGAAACTCAGAAGACATCTTTTGAGCAAGATGTAGACGAGTTTATGAGAATTATAAAGAGAAGTGATTACAAGGTGGTGGATCAGCTTCACCAAACTCCCTCAAAGATCTCCATATTATCCCTGCTGATGTGTTCTGAAACTCACAGGAATGCATTATTGAAAGTCTTGCACGCAGCATACGTGCCAGAGGAGATCACTGTTAATCAGCTAGAAACTGTGGTGGGAAATGTCAACACCAGTCATGGACTGGGCTTTACCAATGCTGACTTAACAACTGAGGGACGTAACCACAACAAGGCTTTACACATCACTCTAGAATGCAAGGGTGCTGTTCTATCTCATGTACTGGTGGACACTGGATCTTCACTCAATGTTCTACCAAAGAAAGCCTTAGTGAAGTTGGAATATGATGGCTTGGCACTGCATCCGAGTAATTTGGTGGTAAGAGCATTTGATGGCTCTAAGAGATCAGTGCTAGGGGAGATTGATCTGCCTGTGATGATTGGCCTGCAGACTTTTAAGATTACCTTCTATGTGATGGACATTCAGCCGGCCTACAGCTGTTTGCTGGGTAGACCTTGGATCCATGCCGATGGCGCTGTTACGTCTACCCTTCACCAGAAGCTGAAATTCGAGTGGGAAGGCCAGATCATCACCATCTGTGGTGAAGAGGACATCTTTGTTAGCTATCTGGCTACGTACAAATACATTGAGATGGATGGAGAGATCCATGAAACTATGAGTCAGGGGTTTGAGGCCCTGAACATTAATGAAGCATCTGCTGTACTGGGAACCTCCATGACATCTTATCAGCAAGCCAGGAAGGTTGTTGAAGAGGGGACTGCCCAAGGCTGGGGCAAGCTGCTGCCCGTGGAGAAGAAGGAGGACAAATTTGGGTTGGGTTACAAACCAACTCAACAAGATCAATCAGAGGCTTCCAAGAAGCCCAACTTTGTCAGCGGGGGAATGCTCACCCCGGATGCACTGAACAACTTGGAAGATGAGTCGGAAGATGAGCGCAACCTGGAGAGCTGGATACATCCAAGGACCCCGGGGAGCCATATCTCAAACTGGTCTTCCTAGGAAATTATAAGGGTTACTCCTGCAGAGTAATTATTATTTCCTGTATATTTTAAGCATGCATCAAGTCTTGCATCTTGCCCAAGATGTCAAGACTCATTTTGTAATCGGGCCATCTTGTAATTTTGTGCAAACAGATCAATCAATGAATATCGGACATCTTTTGCAAATGAGTTTTTTCTTTTCCACTCACTGTTTTTCATTTTTCTTTTTGTACAAAAATAAAATGGCAATGTTTTCCAAAATGACAACTTTATTTCACTTTTCTAAACAAGATTAAAATCAATCACTAAAATGAACAATCTAAACCCTTGCAGAGAGTGCCTTTCAGACTACACCGACAACAGCACAGCTATGACTTCGTATGACTTTGACAATCCAATCAATCAAGATGATGAAGGGGTTGAAGAAGATTATGAGTTTCCTGAAGAGCTAGCCAGGTTGTTAAGGCAAGAGGAGAAGGTTATCACTCCTCACCAGGAGGAGGTCGAAACGGTTAATCTCGGTACAGAAGAAGATGTGAAAGGAGTCAAGGTCGGGGCCTGCCTACAAGATTCAGTAAAGGGACAATTGATCGACTTGCTTCGTGAATACGTGGATGTCTTTGCTTGGTCTTATCAGGATATGCCAGGGTTGGACACCGATATTGTCATGCACAAGCTGCCTTTAAGAGAAGACTGCCCACCAGTAAAACAGAAGTTGCGCCGTACTCGCCCAGATATGGCAATGACGATTAAAGAAGAGGTGCAAAATCAGTGGGACGCCGGCTTCCTTGCTGTGACTAGCTATCCTCCGTGGGTCGCTAATATTGTACCTGTGCCTAAGAAAGATGGCAAGGTGAGAATGTGTGTAGATTACCGGGATCTGAACAGAGCCAGTCCGAAAGATGATTTCCCTTTACCTCACATTGATGTATTGGTTGATAATACGGCTCAGTTCTCGGTATTCTCCTTCATGGACGGATTTTCAGGATACAATCAGATCAAGATGTCACCTGAAGACATGGAGAAGACAACTTTTATCACACCCTGGGGCACGTTCTGTTACAAGGTGATGCCGTTCGGACTGAAGAATGCTGGTGCAACTTATCAACGGGCTATGGTAACATTATTCCATGACATGATCCATAAAGAAATTGAATGTTATGTGGATGACATGATAGCCAAATCCCTTACAGAAGAAGACCACCTGGTAAATCTGTTGAAGTTATTTAAGCGTCTGAGGAAGTACCAATTGAAGTTGAACCCCAACAAGTGTACATTCGGGGTACGGTCTGGTAAGCTGCTGGGATTTATTGTAAGTGAGAAAGGGATTGAAGTTGACCCTGATAAAGTCAAAGCCATTCAAGAAATGCCTGCACCAAAAACTGAGAAAGAAGTTCGAGGTTTCCTAGGTAGATTGAACTACATCTCAAGGTTCATATCTCACCTTACGGCAACCTGTGAACCATTGTTCAAGCTGTTAAGAAAAGAACAAACGGTCAGGTGGAACGAAGACTGCCAGAGGGCTTTTGACAAAATCAAGGAATACTTACAGGAGCCTCCTATCCTTATGCCTCCAGTTGAAGGAAGACCTCTAATAATGTACTTGACAGTATTAGAAGAGTCAATGGGGTGTGTGATGGGCCAGCATGACGAGTCTGGTCGAAAAGAGTATGCAATATACTACCTAAGCAAAAAGTTTACCGACTGTGAACAACGTTATTCACTGCTCGAGAAAACTTGTTGTGCTTTAGCGTGGGCTCCTCGCCGACTGAGACAGTATATGTTGACCCACACTACCTTGTTGATCTCAAAGATGGACCCAGTTAAATACATATTTGAGAAGCCAGCACTTACCGGACGGGTTTCAAGATGGCAAATGATTCTCACAGAATGTGACATCCAGTACACATCTCAGAAAGCCATCAAAGGCAGTGTATTGTCTGATTATCTTGCTGAGCAACCCATTAATGATTACCAGCCTATGAGATTTGACTTCCCTGATGAAGATATCATGTTCATAAAAGCAAAAGATCATGAGGAGCCTGTTCATACTGAAGGGCCTGACCCAGAAGAAGAATGGACTATGATGTTTGACGGGGCTGTTAATATGAACGGTCGGGGTGTTGGTGCAGTACTCAATACACCTAAAGGAGTTCACATGCCTTTCTCGGCAAAACTCACTTTTAACTGCACTAACAACGAAGCTGAATACGAAGCTTGTATTATGGGTCTTGAGGAAGCCATTGACCTCAAGATGAAGACTTTGACTGTGTTCGGAGATTCAGCTTTGGTAATCAATCAAACCAACGGCAAATGGTGCACACACCAGGATCATCTGATACCTTACAGGGATTATACAAGGAGGTTATTGACTTTCTTAACAACGGTCAAGCTTGAGTATATCTCTCGGGACGAGAATCAGTTTGCAGATGCTCTTGCCACCATTTCATCCATGATCAAAGTTCAAGCTGCCAACTTTGTACCTCGGATTTCAGTATCCCGACTTGACAGACCAGCATATGTATTTGCAGCAGATATTGTCAAAGATGATAAGCCTTGGTTCCATGATATTAAATGCTTCTTGGAGGATCAAACATACCCACCTGGGGCATCTTCCAATGATAAGAAGACTTTAAGAAGGATAGCTGGTAGTTTCTTCTTGAATACCGACGGTTCCCTATACAAGAGAAACTTTGATATGGTACTGCTCAGATGCGTCGATAGAACAGAAGCAGGCTTGTTGATGCACGAAGTGCACGAAGGATCCTTCGGTACCCATGCAGGAGGGCATGCCATGGCAAAGAAATTGCTAAGATCAGGTTATTACTGGATCACCATGGATGCCGACTGTTGTGCCTATGCCAGAAGATGTCATAAATGCCATATTTATGCGGATAAGGTGCATGTGCCTCCAAATCCTTTGAATGTGATGTCTTCACCCTGGCCCTTTGCCATGTGGGGCATTGATATGATTGGCAAGATTGAACCAACTGCTTCAAACGGCCACAGAATCATCCTGGTTGCTATTAAATATTTTACCAAGTGGGTTGAAGCGACTTCTTATGCAAATGTTACAAGGCAAGTAGTAGCCCGATTTCTGAAGAGAGATATCATCTATCGGTATGGAGTGCCCGAGCGAATCATTACTGATAATGGTTCCAACTTGAACAACAAAATGATGGCAGAACTGTACCGGGACTTCAAAATCCAACACCACAATTCTTCTCCTTACAAGCCAAAGATGAATGGCGCTGTTGAGGCAGCTAATAAGAATATCAAGAAGATTGTGCAAAAGATGGTAGTTACGTACAAGGACTGGCATGAAATGCTACCATTTGCCTTGCATGGGTACCGAACGTCAATCAGAACATCCACTGGGGCAACACCATATCATCTTGTTTACGGTATGGAGGCAGTCCTACCTCTCGAAGTTGAGTTACCCTCCATACGGGTATTAATGGATGTTAAGTTGAATGAAGCAGAATGGGTCCGATCCCGATACGAGCAACTGAGTCTGATTGAAGAGAAGAGGTTAGCTGCAATCTGTCATGGGCAGCTGTATCAGAAAAGAATGAAGAAAGCCTTCGATCAGAAAGTCAGGCTCCGAGAGTACCAAGTAGGAGATCTTGTGCTAAAAAGACTCCTTCCTCCTCATACAGACCACAGGGGCAAGTGGACTCCGAACTATGAAGGACCATTCGTAGTAAAGAAAGTTTTCTCTGGTGGAGCACTGATGCTCAGTACTATGGATGGTGAAGACTTCCCATCCCCTGTGAATTCAAATGCAGTTAAAAAATACTTCGCATAAAAATGACCCGCTGGACATAAAAACAGAATGTAAGTCCAGGCAAAAATAGGGCATCCCGACGAGTCAAAAACAGAATAAAAGACTCGGGCAAAAGTAAGGGAAAATAAATAAAAAATGTACACCCGCTGAGTTGAAAAGCCGCATTGGACAACTCAGGCAAAAATGGGTATCCCGGTGGATTGAAAACCCGAAAGGGCGATCCACGCAAAATAAGGGAATAAGCGAACAACTGTACTCTGAATTCGTCTGTATCACCTATAACCTGACAAGCTCCGAAAGTTTCAAGCTTCTTTCAGAACCGGCCTTCTTCAGAAAGCAAGACGAGAAGAGCGTCAAATGTCATACGAGCCATAGCCAAAGGAAAGCTCCCTGAAGCGTCATCAACATTGCCAATACCTTTTATTTCTCAATTTGTAACAATCTCCTCATTTTATGGGATTTGTTTCTTTGACTGTATCTTGCCGATTCAGGGCACATGAATTAATAAAATCAGATTTTCAGTCATGTTTTTTCTCGTACATTTTATTTTCATTTGCAAGAATGTCCGATGTCCTTAAGATACTGATTGCATAAATACAGATGCTTCTCTTCTAAAAATGTGTGCTTACAGGAAATATACTTACTCCCAGAAGTGTCTGAACTCCTATAATGGGATCCGGTAAGGGATACCTCGGGATTACTTGTGCGTTTCTTTGTCTTTTCAGGATTGCAGGTATTCAAAGCACAACGTGGGGCATGAAAACTTCATCCCGGCAAGCTGGCCAATCATTATCTACTCAGTCCTAGCACCAGAGGTGCTTTCTCCCCAGCTGAGTCTCCATTTGTTATCTCCTCCCCGACCAAGTACAAAAGCCAGAGAACCATCTCCCCACAGAGTGTCAACCTCTATCCAGAGAAGCAAAACCTGAAGATCTCACAACAGAGTGACGAAAGCTTCTACAAACCCCCAGTTGGGTCCCTCATTACCAAAATAGGTCTATCAGTGACCTATATCCATAAGCAGAGTCCCATATGTCAGATTTACCAATGATCTCATCCCCAGCTGGGATGTCCACTCCAAGCAGATCAGTCAGAGATCTCCTCAGCAACGGGATCCGAATCCCGAATCTTTACCTTTGCATAATCATAGAATTCACATCATATTCTCCCCGCAGAGCGTAGCATTCCGTCTAATACGGAGCATTGCGGCAAAAATCAAACATGTTGCATAATCATGAGCCATGTGCTGAATCAAACACTTGTGAATACTGACAATCCATCAACAAGATACAGAAAACTCCCCAAATTCCCCGGCAGAAAGCTAGGACATGAGCCTTACACTCGCAAATACAGATACACACTCCTTTTGGCGCTCGTCCGTGTCATCATTCCCCAGTAAAGCCGCCCAGGAATTCTTTACAAACAGACACTTATATATTACAGATACTTCTTGACACCCGTCCATGTCATATCCCCTAGTAGAAGGCCAAAGCGTCCTCTTTACACTCACAAATACATATATATACAAATACACTTGTTTATATTACACTCTCTTCTTTTGACACTCGTCCGTGTCACTCTCCCTAGCAAGTTAAACACTCATCTGTACACCACTCATACTTATTATTCTTGTTTCACTCATACAGATACTCGTTCGTATCTTTTATACACCACTTATACATCCTCAGATTCGACACTCGTCCGTGTTCTTTGTTAACCAGTTGGTACTCGTCCGTACCATCATCTCTGAACACGCGTCAAGCATTTGTTTCTACCCGATACTCGTCCGTATCGTAGTCTTAAGGATGCTTGTCCGCATCTTTAATCTATACACCGTACCCAAACACTTATACCTCTCAATTCTTAGATGCAGACACTCGTCCGTGTTTACTTATCCCAGCAAATCCCAGTGAACTATTTCCTTTCTATCTGACATTCGTCCTATGTCATGATACCCTTTCGGCAGCCGTACCCTGCCAGGTGATCGTTCTTCACCTTTGAATGACCGTCCCTCATCCTTTCCCCAGCGGAGTCTCCATTATTGGAAACCCTTTTCTATCCGGCATTCGTCCTATGTTGTGATATTTAGCAGCCGTACCCTGCTAGGTGATCGTCCTTCACCTCCTGATGATCGTCCTTCATCATTATCCGATGGCCGTCCCCATCGTTGATCTTGTTATCTGACATTCGTCCTATGTCATGATAAACCCCGAGAGCAGCCGTACCCTGCTAGGTGATCGTCCTTCACCTCTTGATGATCGTCCTTCATCAAGCTTATCCGATGGCCGTCCCCATCATTGACCTTTTTGTCCGGCATTCATCCTATGTCGCGATACTTCAGAGCAACCGTACCTTGCCCGGTGATCGTCCTTCACCTTAGATGACCGTCCCCCATCTTATCCCCAACGGAGCAGCCGTCCCCTGCTAGGTGATCGTCCTTCACCTTTGATGACTGCACCTCATCATTTACTTCATTCACCTGTAACCCCCAGATAATCTTACTTGATGGTCGTCCCCATCACAATCTCTTACATCCCCAGCATGTCGGCCGTCCCCGTCATTGCTCTTTCCCCAGCAGTCGTCCTCTGCTCGACGGTCGTCCTCTGTCGCCCGCACTTTATAAATATACTTTATTTTCCTTTACAATCTATATCCCTTTTCTTCTTCATTCCGTGAGCGCAAATTTTGGACTGTCTTTGGTATTCAACCACAAGTTATCTTGTTTGCCTGTTAAGCCGTTGCTTACATTCTGCACAGCTAACTCATGCTTGAATAGGGGCAGCTGTAAACACCCTAAATTTTCCCTCACCCATTCACACCATGGCTTATGATCTCTTCATATGCATAAGTTCAATCATAGCACCTCCTATTGCATTTTTGATTCACTGCTTTGGTTCAAACTCATCTGCATCTAGGGTTTGTGATCTGAGCAATCCAAGAGCCATTTGAGCCACTCCAAAGGTCATCAATCACTTCAAAGGGGTCCATGTATGTTTAAGCATCATATTATATCATCTCAAAGTCAAGAAAGTCAAATAATCACAAGAACTGGGAATGGCATGGAAGCAGAGCCAGGATTGACTGCACAGATGACCTGAAATTAGGGTTTTGGTTTCAAAGGCCATAACTCCAAATTTTTTGGTCATTCTTGTTTATATTGGTCTCTATATGGTATAAGGATCATGCATATCAATTTTCATGAAGAAATTCCATGGGGAAGGCATCTAATCAAGCTGTTGACTTCTTGAGCAAGTCAGTGTAAAATCAGGGCATCTGAGGCCCTCAATGACCCAACCAAAGGGTGTTCATCATCATTTTGATTATGTATGATCTTTATTTTATCATAGAAGATGTTATAAGTTCACAAAATTGAAGAATTTCAAGCCATTTGCAAAGTTGACTTTTTGGGAAAATGACTTGTAATGGAAACTTGCCATTTTGGGAAACTTTTTCAACCCTTGCTTTTTGATTCAAAAATGCTTCAAATGAGAAAACTTTGGTCATGAAAGTTGTAGAATGGATCATTCCCTTTTCAAAAAGTACAAGAACTTGTTCTAATTCATTTTGGATCAAAAGTTATGGTTTTTCAAAGTTGGGAAAAATCACATAATTTCAAGCTTTCTACCAAAGAGGCAAAGTTGCAAAACCACTTGCCAAGGAAAATTGTGCTATCAAATGGACTTCTAATCTTCATACTAACATAAACCAAGGCCTAAGGATCAGATTGCATCAAAATTTTACTCATTTTCATGGCTTGTGGGTCAAGAAATTTCAAAAGGGGCAAAGTGGAACAAAGTTGCAAAACATCCTTCAAACCCTAATCCACTTGCTGGCTGGCTTCAAAACTGATCCTATGGTCCTCCTCACTTCTTGCTGTGCAGGACACCCCTCTTGTCCTTGGCTAGCCATGAGCCCATACCTCTCTTACACAAAGCTTGACTTTTTTGCAAAAGACCCATACCAATCACAATAGGGCACAACCACTCTTCTGACCTACCCAAGATTGATAAGTGGACCAAATACATCACAACACAACACACAACTCATGCTGAAGCTCTCCCCAAGCCATAGTTCAAGAAACTCACCTCTTATGCATTTTGCTTCGAATCACACAACACAGCCTTCAAACACAAAAACAAACTTCATAGAACATCTCAGCATGTTCCACTGATCATAAACCAACCATTGAAACAGCCCAAAACCTCACACAAACCGAACACGATTTCTCCCCCTCTTTGAACAGAACTCAGTCAATCTCACAAACTAACCTAAATAAACTCCAGATAAACTTTGCAAACACTTGAGGGAGGTCAGTAGAGTTGATTGAAAGCAAGGAACTGGTCCAGAAGCTCTTGGGTTGAAAGCTTCGATTCAGGTAGCCATGGAAATTCATTTTTCCAGAACTCTTATTTCTTGTTTCTAAATGATAAAGCATGCTCTCCTGATCACACTGAACCTTTTATTTTTGAAAATGATTGATTTTTGAGGTTGTATGGATGTTCTGAAATTTTGTTCAGTTTTAAGTTTTTGTTCGAATCTTGTTGTTGATGATGAATAAATGAAATTTGATGCTGGATTCTTGTTCTAGGGGGTTTGGGGATCATTTCTGGAGATTTGGGGGGTTTGATTTGACCTAGGGAGTGTTTTTGAGATTTTCAGGGAGAGAGGTCACCGGAGAAGACGACCGGAGCTCCTCTCCGGTGACCTGAGAATAATTAGGGTTAGCCAGGTTTGAATGTGGACCCTTGATCTGGTTGACTAAGTCAATCCCCCGCGCGTTTCAATGGCCAGGATGGTTTCATTAAACCCTAATCCACGCCATTAATTTAATTAATTAAGTTTATAAATTAATCCTGCCAGTTTGAATTTCAACCCTTAGATCTGGCGCCAGTCAATTCCCGCGCCCTAGGTTTAAATCTCATCCACTGGATCTGCTGACTTTCCATTTAATTCATTTCTATTTCATTTTTCTTGCATTTTCTTGCTCATTTTATTAAAAATAGTAAAACCAATCACAAAAATCTCATTTTTTGCATGCTGACTTAGAATATTTTTCTCATCCCAAAAATATTTTTATTTTTATTTTTTGCATTAAAAATTATTTTTAAATTATTTAAAAGTTTATTTTTAATTAGTTAATGAAAATTAATTAATTAAAAATACTTTTAGGTATTTAAAAATCACAAAAAAATTCATATAGTATTTAGAAACATTTAGAAACACTGTCCAACTCTCAAACCAAATTTCTTTTTTGATCTTGATGCCTTTTGATAATTTTCTTTGGATTTAATTTCATTTCAAGGCAATATTTTGTTTCAAACTTCAAAAATTCATTTCTGCCTAACCTTTGAGAGTTGGATCATGATTCTTTTTGCATTGCATCTTGTAGGGCATGTAGTTCATAGGATAAAATTGGCTTGAATTGATCTTGCATTTTCAATTTGTTTTGCATTTTTCTTGGTGAGGTACCTTAAAACCCTAGCAACCTTAGGAAATTCATAACTCTCACTAGGTTAAGGGTTAGATCCCCTCCTTTGGGAAATGAGTTTGTATAGGCTTAGGGTTCCTTTGATTTCATTTTCAAATTTTTATCATGTCATTTGCTTTTGGCTTTGGATTTTGCTTTGTGTGTTGATCATAAACCCTAATTTATGCCTTCCTTTGCATCCATCTTCCATTTGCTTGCATACCATGACTTGCCATGACATTTTATGTATTCATTTGATTCATAATACATCTTAAGACATATTAGAATCATGTTTGATCATTGCATCTTGCATTTGCCATGTTATATGTCCATTACATTTCATAACTTTTCATGTACATCCATGGTTCAAAACATGTTTCTCTTGCATCCATATGTTTGTATGATCATTCTAATGCCTTGCCTCATGTTGGCATCATCTCTTAGCATCATTAACATCATACTTATGCTTCTGGTTTTGGTTTGCATCATGACATTGCATCTCATTTTGCATTGCATTTCATTTCTTTTGCTGACTTTTCAGGTGGTAAGTTGTTTGAGAAGTGAATTTGCCTTCACTTCTCACATTCTCTTTTCATCTCTTTCATACTTCCCTTGCTGCATTTTGTATGTGTATTGGATTGAGCTTGCTCATTCTTGTTCATCTTACCTTCTTTCTTCAAGCAACTTGTCTTCTTAAGTGAAGCAAGTTATTTTGCTTCTCCTTTCTTCTTCTCCTTTCATCTGCTTCCTTCCTGGTGGTTTCTTTGAAGATCTTCCTTTCTTAAACCTCATAAACCATAGGATCTCCAAGCATGATAACAATTAGGGCTTGATTAGTCCCCAATTTAGCTTTACCTTTGTGTCATCTTTGAGTCTTCTCTTCTCATCTCATAATCAGGGACTAAACCCTAAAGGCTTTAAGGCTTTGTGATTAAACTTATGCCTGTATCCTTCTATTAGGATGGAGTGTATAACTTTAATCCTAAGTGTTAAACACTTAATGTGTTTAAATCCTTTAATCAATCCACTTAATAATCATCAAGACATCAAACTTGTAACTTGGGCCTTGCATTAGGGTTCTAATTCTTCCTTAATTGGTTAAGAAGGACTAACCATAGTGTTAATGGACAAGTCCTCCTCAAGTTGTCTTACAAATCATAAAAATCACTTCTTCATCTCACCATTAACTAAAATCCATCTAATAAAGGCTTTGTTTTGTCATGAGGTTAATCCCTAACCATGGATTAAGTTGAGGAGTCTTTCTCAGCTTAAATATTCTCATCTATTATCCTTCTATTAGGATGGTGTAATGAGTCTGTTTAATCCCTGATTATGGCTTAATCTCATTACTCAACACTAAATAAAAACAACAAAAACATCTAATTAATCACAAGTAGGTTAATGATCTTAATCCTACAGCAGGGTGATTAAGTGTGAGATGCTGACTTCACACTTAAGGTATTCTCATTACCCCTAACCAGAGGGAGGATGTGATGAGTTTACTAACCCATTGGTTTAGGCTTAAGCTCATTAACTTATGACAAACTTTCAAAAGTAATAAAAGACTGAAAAACTCAAAAACAAACAATAATCGTCTCCCTCGGGATTCTTTTCTCATCTTATTCACTCACAAATGAGAACTCGCTTCTTCCGTCTAATGCAAGATAGTTTGCACCTGAGCCAGACAGGTCATACACTTGAGCATAGACAAGTAAGCATTTCACAAGTCAATTCATCTTTCAGTCTCTTTGGGTCGAACTATGGTGTTCTGACTTCCTCATTGCACGAGAAGATACGTAGGCATAACTTAACAGTTATCGAACAAAAGTCTCTGTATATTCCCCCCCTTCAGCCTTATTCTTTTAGCCTCATTATCATGATCACTTCATTCTTCCTTACACTGACACTTCACTTATACACTACACCTTCCTTTTGAACTGACACTTGCATTCTTGCCAGCTTTGATACACATATAGCACTGACACTACCCCTTTAAAGCACAAATCTTTTAAGCGTGGATCCCGTCGAGTACGGCGGACAATCTGGGTGCTAATACCTTCCCAGGTTGTAACCAACCCCCTTTCTCAGTCTCTCTGGTTCGCGACCGTCTTATCCATATCTTTCTAGGTTTATGCAGCATTACCTTTCCTCCGGGATAAAAATGCCTAGCTGGCGACTCTATTCCTTTCTCTTCCCTTTCGCCGACCGTTCGCGTCTGTACCCCTCTTGGCCCTGTGTCATTTTGGTGGGAGCGACAACGACTATCATTCCTCTCACAGAGGGTATTCTTTAGAGCTTCAGACAGCTGATTATTCCTCTCCTTCAACTTCTCAAACTCCTTTAAACTGACTGTAGCTACAGGCTCTACTGCTGATGGTCCAGGCACATCCTCCAGGGTTAATGGCATGCGAGTGATCTTCCCTCTGATACGAGACCAATCAAGATACTAAGCTGAAGCTATGTTGTTACACTTTCCCAGAATGGCAATCCCTTTTGTCTGAATGTTGTCCCAAGTCCAGGCTGCTTGTCGGGTAATGGCATGGTTGTGTTGAATGTCACAGTAAAGGGTTTCTGATAAGTCTTGCTATCTTGGTGGATGCACCAAGGCATACCTTAATTATATTTTGAACAGCAAAGGATTGTAGTTGATGCAACCCTTCACTCCAATCAGAGGTACATTGGGATATTGCCCACAACTGGTAATTATGTCTCTGCCCTTGGTGCTCCGAGTGCACCACCTGATGTCTTCTGATGTAAGGGCAATCATTCTCTTAGCCCAGTTTCTTGACTGGTGAGGATTCAAGAAGGCTTCTGACTTTAGCAAAAGTCTCAATAACCAACAATAGAAGAGAGGTGCACAACATCTGACTAATCTTCCCCTCTGCTTCTCATTCCTTTGATGCACTAAGTAATAAAAGTCCCCAAGCAAGGTAGGGACTGGATTCTTCAACAGGAAGAGATGGATATCACTCTTGCTTACAAACTTAGGCTCATCTGCAAACAAGATGATACCATATATGCTAAGGGCCAAAAGAGCACAAACAATGTCCCATTTCCCTGCTGCAGCATGAATGGGGGCCTGAGTAACCAAGAAGTCCAAATGGAGGCATGAGATTCCAACCTTGGTGTTCATATTCAGATAAATGATGGTGGATTCCAAGTACAGAGCCTTAGATATATCTTCATTCCTGGGAGCAGTCATCTCAGGGTTGAAAGGAATCCCTCTCCTGATGGGGACACCCAACAACATGGAAAATTCTTCTAACAAAGGGCCCAACTGAAAGTCTAGAAAGGTAAAACACCTGAGTGGAGGGCATAGAACTGAAGGCAAGTGTGGATCATACTCCTCTGTGATGCATCCAAGTCTATGATCATGTCCATGATACCACCATAATGTTCCCTGAATAAAGGGACATGATCAGGAGTGATGAGTGTCTGAATCTGCCTGATGCCTGCCAGAGTAGGCTCAAAGAAATGGTATGTAATGTTGCTCTTCCTAGATGGGTCCATACTGATAACAGATGCTGATGAAGATGACTGAGGAGAAGTACTGATGAAGGCAACTGATGAAGGTGCTGAAGGGAATCTTTGATGAAGATAGCTGGTGAAGATGGCTGATGTAGATGAACAGTCAAAACCAAACCAAAGGTGATGTGGATACCCTGTAAAACAAATAGAAAAATGTTAAAATGATGCAAAATGATGTATGCAGAATGATATGCAAGGGTTTGTGATCAAGTGTTGGATCTGTTATCTGCCTTGATAGGGTCCATGTGTGTTCATAAGTCCAGATGAAGGCTTAGAGAACCAGTAACCAGGTGGGGGACTCAAATAAAGAGTCACAAGTCCAGGGTTTCACAAGAATAGTCCAAAATGATGTAACTTTAACAATATCAGTAACAGGGTATGATGAGGCCAAGGGTTCCTGCAAACCTGTAAACATCCCAACCCCCTCACATGTATTGTTCTAGAACAAGGATCCTAAGACTTGGATCAGTTATGAGAAGTGTAAACACTTCTAACCCGGAGGTACAATGTTTACATTAATCATAAAGGATCCTCCTCTAATTCACCTCAGATGCTGAAGGTCATAAAAAGGTCATCCAGACTTAGCAGGCTTCCCAGATAGCCCTAGTACTACAGGAAATCCGTAGCACAAAGTTCTCAAGAAGAAACCCATGTCTGAACCGTGTTTCATATTCCCGCACCAGACTGAAATGGAATGGGAAAGAATATGAAGCAACTCTATCCTATGTGTCACTCAGGTTCCCGGTATGGAACCTTACTCATTGAATATCCCTCCCAATCAAGGCAAAATAAGATCCATCACATGATATGATGATAATAATATGAAATGCATAAAAACAGTAAATGAAAGCAATAAATAAAGTTGTACAGAAAGCAATAAATAAAGAAATAAACAACAAGCACAAGTAGCACATAACACCCCCATAAACACAAATCAAACAAGCGCTAGGAGAAACCCACAAAAAGAACCAGAAGCCCTGGTTGCAAGATAAGATCCCCACCAGAGTCGCCAAGCTGTTGCTCCCAAAGATTTGCATCCCGGTGCAGACGCGAACGGTCGGCAAAAAGAGAAAATGAAAGTGAACTGAATAGAGTCTCCAGCTAGGCATTTTTATCCCGGAGGAAAGGTAATGCTGCATAAGCTTGGAAAAAGATGGATAAGACGGTTGTGAACCAGAGAAACTGAGAAAGGGGGTTGGTTACAACCTGGGAAAGTATTAGCACCCAGATTGTCCGTCGTACTCGACGGGATCCACACTTACAAGATTATGTTTAAAAGGGGTAGGTGTTTGCGTTATCTGTGTGCAAAAGCTAAGGAATGAATGTACATGTGTCAGTGCAAAAGGGTGAATTTCTTAAGAATTGAGGCTTTTAAAGAATACTGAAAGAGGGGGAAGACACAGAGACTTTTGTTCGATAAGTGTTAAGTTATGCCTACGTATCCTCTCGTGCAATAAGGAAGTCAAAACACCATAGTTCGACTCAAAGAGACTGACAAATAAATTGATTATGAACTGCTTACTTGCCTATGCTCAAGTGTATGACTCGTCTGGCTTGAGTGCTAACTGTCTCGCATTAGACGGAAGAAGCAAGTTCCCATTTATGAATGAGTGTGATGAGAAAAGAATCCCGAAGGAGGCGATTATTGATTATTTCTGTGTTCTTAGTTTTGTTATTGTTTTTGGTGTTTTTGCATAGGATTATGGGCTTAAGCCTAAATCAAGGGCTTGTAAACTCATCATATCCTCCCGGATTAGGGATAATGAGCCTACTTAAGTATGAGATAAGCATCTCAACTTAATTACCATGATGATGTAGGATTAAGATCATTAACCTACTTGTGATTATTTAGATGTTTTTGAATTTTTGTTTAGTGTTAATTAATGAGTTTAATCTCTAATCACAGAGTAGTAAAATCATTACACCATCCTAATAGAAGGATAATAGATGAGAACACTTAAGCTGAGGAAGATACCTCAACTTAATCCATGGTTCGGGATTAAATTCATTGTATAACAAACCTTTATTAAGTGGGTTTTAATTAAGGGAAGAGATTAAGAAGTGAATTTTATGTTTGTAAGACAACTTGAGGGGGACTTGTCCATTAAACACTGGGGTTAGTCCCTCTTAACCATAAGGAAGAGTTAGAACCCTAATGTAAGGCCCAAGTTACAAGATAAAGTCTTCGTGATTATTAAGGTGATTTGATTAAGAGGTTTAAACAAATTAAAGGTTTAACACTTAGAATAAAAGTTATACACTCCATCCTAAGAGAAGGATGCAGGCATAACCCTAATTCCAAAGTCCCAAAACTTTAAGAGTTTAGTCTCTGATTATTGAGATGAGAAGAGAGACTCAAGGAGACTCAAAGGTAAAAGAGCTAAGGGGTACTAAAAACAACCCTAATTATTATCCTTCTTGTATATCCTATGGTTTGTAAGGCTTAGGATAAAAGATCTTCAAGGAATCCAACAATGGAAGAAGCAGATGGAAGGAGGAAGAAGCAGAAGAATAAGTTACTTACTTCCTAAGAAGATAAGTAATTTAAAGGAAGAAAGTGAGAAAGATGGAACATAAGTGAACTTGATTCACTTCAAAGACATGTTAAAATGAATATGAAAGGGATAAGAAGAAGTGAGAGGTGAAGGCAAATCCACCTCCCACAATAACTTACCAAACGTTCCTGAAATGGTTAGTATGAATGCATAAGGTATAAAGCATAAAGAAATGAATTAGAATGAGATGAAAAGACCAAAGTCAGAAGTGATTATGCAATGCAAATGGCATATGAGATGATGCAATGTCATACAATGTGCATATGGATGATCATACAAAGATGAGATGTCATGAAAGCATGCTTTAAAGCTTGAAAACACATGATTGTTTATGAAATGAAATAAATGCAACATATGGCAAATGAATGAAGAAATGATCAAGTCAGTTTTTAACATGTCCTAATATGTCTAAGATGACATATGAAAGCTTGAGATGTCATGGCAAGTTCATGTGATGATAAAAATGCAAGGTGAATGCAAATGAACATGAGAAATTAGGGTTTTACGGACATGTGAGATGCAAATGGACAAAACAGAAGAATGAAACATGATAAAAATTTGAAGTTAAGCTCAAACAAACCCTAATCCCATATTAGGTCACACCCCAAAGGAGAAGGTCAGAAGCTAATCCTATTGAAAGTTATGATTTTCCTAAGTTTGCTAGGATTTTTAGGTGATTCAAAAGGGAAAATGCAAATCAATTTGAAAATGCAAGATAAATTTATGAGGAAAATATCCTAGAAACTACATGCAATATGTGAAATAATGCAAAACGAATCAAGTCCAAACTCTTCTTGGTTAGGCATAAATGATTTTTCAAAGTTAGGGTTAAAAATTGTGATTTTAAAGAACCCTAATTCAAAGAAAATTAAGAAATTATGATCAAACCTAAAAAGAAATTTGTATGAAGAGTTTGAAAATGTTTCTAAATGTATTGGAATGATTCATGATTGTTTTGGTGATTTTTAGAAACCTAAATGCATTTTTAATTAATTAAAATCCATTAATTATTTAAAAATAACATTTAAATATTTTAAAAATACTTTTTAAATGCAAAAAATAAAATAAAAATTATTTTTAGGTTACGAAAAATTGTTTGAATCAGAAATACAAAATTTAAGAATTTTTTGATGTCTTTAGCTATTTTAAATAAAATGCACAAAAGAAATGAAAATAAAAATGAAATTAAATCAAATTAAATGAAAGTCAGAGGATCCAAAGGCCAGGATTCAAACTTGGGAGGGAAATGTTGACTGGCGCGTAATCCAAAGGTTGAGGTTCAATCTGAGTTAATTTATTTAATTAAATCTAATTAAACTAAATAAATGAGGATTAAGGTTAATGAAGCAATCCTGGCCACTCACTCACGCGGGAACCACAACATCCAAGGGCCTACATTCAAACTTAGCTAATTACGCAGATTAGGGCAAATGACTCAAAGTGGTGAATCGAAGAAAAACATTTTTAGGTCAAAAATTTCAGAGCAAGCATACATCCCGGTTTCTCAACCATTTTCAAAAATAATCATATCAGCATGCTCAGGGGAACACATAGAATCATTTAAGAACTTAAAATAGAGTTTCTGGAAAAAATGTTCTTGATGGTTACCTGAGTTGAAGCTTTAAGATTCTGAGCTTTCTGACCCCCTCCTTTGTGCAAATCCACTCCACTTAGTCCCTTGAAGCTTCTGAAATGCTTGAAACAAGTTTGTGGTGGCTGGTTTATGATGTTTGGTTTTGGTGTGGCAGAAATCGTATTTCTGATTGAGGGGTTTTTAGGCCATGGCAATGGGTGGGAAATGATCCTTGGGTGATGTTGAGATGAATGGTGAAAGAATTTGAGTTTTGATGGCTGGTTTGAGAGAATCGAAGAAGGGAAGGTTTTAATGGAATTTTTGAGCAATCTGAGTTCTTGGATGTTTTAGGCTTGTGTGTTGTGTGAAATGAGATCCATAAGATTAGTATAGGCCAATGAGAGTGCTCAGAAAGTGGGTGGTGGCATAGTGTGATTGGTATGGTCCAAGTTGCAAAAATGTCAACTTTGTGTACTTGAGGTATGGGCATGGTGCAGAGCTGGCTTTAGGGGTGTCTTGGCCTCAGCTTGGTTCAAGGATGGCCCTAGGATCAAGTTTATGCAGCTGGCACAAGTGGATGAAGAGTTGTCATGGTTTTTGCAAAGTTTATGCATAATGGTCATTTTGAGATTTCTTGTGAACCAAGCCATGGAAACCATGCAATCTTGGGCCAATTCTGATGTTTTGAAGTTGCGTTGACATGTTATGGTGCATAGAAGTTGATTAGAGGTCATGAAATGGCTTGGCAAGTGAAATTGCAAAATTCCCTCTTTGGCATGAACTTGAAAATTATAGGATTTTTGCCAACTTTGAAAGGCCATATCTTGAGTTCTAGGATGAATTAAAACATGTTCTTGTACTTTTTGAAAAGGGAAAGACCTAATCTACAACTTTAATGCCCAAGAATTTTTCATTTGAAGCATTTTTGGTCATGAAAGAGGAGGTTGAAAATATTTCCCAAAATGGAAAGTTTGCATTTCAAGTCATTTCCAAAAATGGCAAGTTTGCAATTGGCTCAAAATTCTTCAATCTTGTGAACTTCCATTGCTGGGGGCCTCAGATGCCCTGATTTTGACTTAACTTGCTCAAGAAGTTACCCAATGATCAGATGACTTCCACAATGAATTTCTTCATCAAAATTGGTACACATGATCCTTATAACATATTAAGAGCATTATAAACAAGAATGACCAAAAAATTTGGAGTTAAGGCCTCTGAAACCAAAACCCTAATTTTGGTCATCTGTGTAGTGAAAACCCTGGCTCTGCTTCTATGCCTTTGCCAATTTTGTGATCCCTTGACTTTCATGAACTTTGGGGGGAATAATATGATCATAGAACACACATGGACCGTTTTGGATAGCTTTAAGACCTTTGGGATGGCTCATATTGATTCTTGGATTGCTCAGATCACAAACCCTAGATGCAGATGAAATTGAACTATGTAGTGAAGCAAACATGCAAAATGAGATGCAATGCTTATGTTAAAACAAAAATGAAAGATCACAAACCATGGTGTGAGAAAAAATTGAGGGCAAATTTGGGGTGTTTACATGGGGTAAGCTGCTACAAGTTCAGATTAAAGAAGACAAATTCGGGTTGGGTTACAGACCATCCCGACAAGCTCATGAGGAGGCTGCTGAAGCTCCCAAGTTCATAAGTGGGGGAATACTGACCCCGGATGCTAACAACAATGTGGAAGACAAGGCTAAAAGCGACTACAACTTGGAAAGCTGGATTCGTCCAAGTGTTCCGGGCCAACAAGTCCTCAACTGGCCTTCCCAGGAAATTATAAGGGTTACTGCTGCAGAGTAATTATTATTTCCTGTTGAAGCATGCATCAAGTCTTGCATCTTGCCCAAGGTGTCAGGAATCATTTTGTAATTGGGTCATATATGTATTTTGTGCAAATTGAGATTAATTAACAATGGACATCTTTTGCAAACAATATTTTCTCTCACTGATTTTTCATTTTATTTTCGCACAAAACGATAAATGGAAATGTTTTCTTAATAAACTTCATTCACTTTTTATAAATAAGATAAAATCAACCACTCAAATGAACAAATCTCAACCCTTGAAGAGATAGCCCTCCATATTGCACCGACAACGATACTGCTATGACCTCGTATGACTTCGACAATCTGATTAATCAAGCAGATGAAGGGGTTGATGAAGACTATGATTTTCCTGAAGAGTTGGCTAGGTTATTGAGACAAGAGGAAAAGGTGATTGCTCCTCATTAGGAGGAGGTTGAGACTATTAATCTTGGTGTCGAGGAAGATATGAAAGAAGTGAGGATCGGGGCCAGTCTGCAAGCTTCAGTGAAAGAACAACTCATCAGTATGCTTCGGGAATATGTCGACATCTTTGCTTGGTCTTATAAATATATGTCGGGCTTGGATACGAATATTGTCATGCACAAACTGCCATTGAAAGAGGATTGCCCACCGGTCAAACAGAAGTTGCGCCGTACTCGCCTAGATATGGCCATGAAAATCAAAGAAGAAGTACAAAAGCAGTGGGACGCCGGTTTTCTTGTTGTAACTAGTTACCCGCTGTGGGTTGCTAACATTGTACCCATACCTAAGAAGGATGGAAAGGTGCGTATGTGTGTGGACTACCAGGATCTGAACAGAGCTAGCCCGAAAGATGACTTTCCATTACCTCACGTTGATGTATTGGTGGATAACACAACTCAGTTCTCGGTATTTTCTTTTATGGATGGATTTTCTGGATACAATCAGATTAAGATGTCGCCTGAAGATATGGAGAAGACAACTTTCATCACACCTTGGGGCACGTTCTGCTACAAGGTAATTTTGTTTGGTCTGAAGAACGCCAGTGCAACATATCAACGGGCTATGGTAACATTATTCCACAATATGATCCATAAAGAAATCGAGTACTATGTGGATGATATGATTGCCAAGTCCCTTACAGAAGAAGATCATTTGGTGAATATGCTGAAATTGTTCAAGCGTCTGAGGAAGTATCAGGTAAGGTTGAACCCCAACAAATGCACATTCGGGGTACGTTCGGGTAAGCTGATGGGTTTTATTGTAAGCGGAAAAGGAATTGAGGTTGATCCCGACAAAGTCAAAGCTATTCAGGAAATGCCTGCACCTAAGACTGAGAAAGAATTTTGAGGGTTCTTAGGTAGATTGAACTACATTTCAAGGTTCATATCTCATCTTACTGCAACCTGCAAACCCTTGTTAAAACTGCTAAGAAAAGAACAAACAGTCAGGTGGAACGATGACTGTCAGAGAGCTTTTGACAAGATCAAAGAATATCTGCAAGAACCACCAATTCTCATGCCACCAGTTGAAAGAAGGCCTCTAATCATGTATCTGACAATATTATCAGAGTCGATGGGGTGTGTGTGTTGGGCCAGCATGACGAGTCTGGTCGAAAAGAGTATGCAATATACTACCTAAGCAAAAAGTTTACCGACTGTGAACAACGTTATTCACTGCTCGAGAAAACTTGTTGTGCTTTAGCGTGGGCTGCTCGCCGACTAAGACAATATATGTTAACTCATACTACCTTATTGATCTCAAAGATGGACCCCGTCAAGTACATATTTGAGAAGCCAACACTTACCGGAAGGGTTGCCAGGTGGCAAATGATTCTAACAGAATATGACATTTAGTACACTTCTCAGAAAGCCATCAAGGGCAGTGCATTGTCTGACTATTTGGATGAGCAACCCATTGATGTTTACCAGCCTATGAGATTTGACTTCCCTGATGAAGACATCATGTTCTTGAAAGAAAAATATTGTGAAGAGCCTATTCACACTGAAGGGCCTGACCCAGAAGAAGCATGGACTATGATGTTTGACAGGGCAGTTAATTGCAACGGTCGTGGGGTTGGTGCAGTGCTTATAACACCTAAAGGGGTTCATATGCCTTTCTCAGCAAGGCTCACCTTTGCATGCACTAACAACGAAGTAGAATACGAAGCTTGTATCATGGATCTTGAGGAAGCCATTGACCTCAGGATCAAAACCTTGAATGTATTCGGAGATTCAGCTTTGGTAATCAACCAGACCAACGACAAGTGGTACACTCATAAGGAGCATCTGATTCCCTACCGTGAATATACGAGGAGATTGTTGACCATCTTCACAACAGTTAAGCTTGAATACATCCCTCGAGATGGGAATCAGTTTGCAGACGCCTTGGCTACCATTTCATCCATGATCAATGTACAAGCTGCCAATTATGTACCTCGGATTTTGGTATCCAAACTAGACAGACCGGTATATTTATTCTCTGTGGACACTGTCACTGATAACAAGCCTTGGTACCATGAAATCAAATACTTCTTGGAAAATCAGACATACCCACCTGGGGCATCGTCCAATGATAAGAAGACATTAAGAAGGCTAGCTGGTCGTTTCTTCCTCAATACTGATGGTTCTTTGTACAAGCGAAACTTCGACATGGTCTTGCTCAAATGTGTTGACAAGAAGGAAGAAGACCTACTGATGCACGCAGTACATGAAGGTTATTTCGGTACCCATGTCGGAGGACATGCAATGGCAAAGAAATTGTTGAGATCGGGTTACTACTAGATCACAAGGGATGCAGATTGTTGTGCCCATGCCAGAAAATTCCACAAATGCCAAATCTACGCAGATAAAGTGCATGTGCCTCCGAATCCTTTGAATGTAATGTCGTCACCTTGGCCCTTCGCCATGTGGGACATTGATATGATTGGAAATATTGAACCGACTGCTTTAAATGGTCATAGATTCATCCTGGTAGCCATTGATTACTTCACCAAATGGGTTGAAGCAACTTCGTATGCAAATGTCACCAGGAAAGTGGTAGCTCGATTTCTAAAAAGGGATATCATCTGTCGATATGGAGCTCCCGATTGAATCATTACTGATAATGGTTCCAATTTCATCAACAAGATGATGGCAGAACTTTGTTGGGACTTCAAAATTCAACATCACAACTCTTCTCCTTACAGGCCAAAGATGAATGGCGCTGTTGAGGCCGCTAATAAGAATATTAAGAAGATTGTGCAAAAGATGGTAGTTACCTACAAAGACTGGCACGAAATGCTACCATTTGCCTTGCATGGGTACCAAACCTCTATCAGAACATCTACTGGGGCAACACCTTATCAGCTTGTGTATGGTATGGAAGTTGTCCTACCTGTTGAAGTTGAACTACCCTTCTTACGGGTAATGATGGATGTGAAACTGGATGAAGCAGAATGGGTCTGATCTCGATATAATCAACTGAGCCTGATAGAGGAAAAGAGATTAGCAGCCATCTATCAGGGGCAGTTGTATCAGAAACGGATAAAGAAAGTCTTCGATCAGAAAGTCAGACCTCAGGAATACCAAGTGGGAGAGCTTGTTCTGAAAAGCCTTCTTCCTCCTCATACAGACCATAGGGGCAAATGGACGCCAAACTACGAAGGCCCATTCATAGTAAAAAACGTTTTCTCTGGTGGGGCACTAATGCTCACTACTATGGATGGAGAGGATTTCTTATCTCCTGTGAATACAAATGCAGTTAAAAAATACTTCGCATAAATGACCCGCTGGACATAAAAACAGAATGTAAGTCCAGGCAAAAATAGGGCATCCCGACGAGTCAAAAACATAATAAAAGACTCGGGAAAAAATAAGGGGAAAATTGAAAAAAATGTACACCCGCTGAGTTGAAAAGCCACATCGGACAGCTCAGGCAAAAATGGGTATCCCAGTGGATTGAAAACCCGAAGGGCGATCCACGAAAAATCAGGGAAAAAGCGAACAACTGCAATCTGAATTCGTCTGTATCACTCACAACATGGCAAGCTTCGAAAGGATAAAGCGTCGGTTGGAATCAACCTTCTTCAGAAAGCAAGATGAGAAGAATGTCAAGGTCATACAGGTCATAGCAAAGGAAGCTCACTAGAGCGTCAACTTCAACATTGCCAACACCTTTATTTTCTCAATTTACAGCAATCTCCTCTTTTCAGGGATTCGCTTCTTCATTGTACTTGCCTATTCAGGGCACACAAATCAATAAAATCAGAATATTCAGTCACACTTTGTTTTGTACATTTTTGTTTCATTTGCAAAATGTCCAAAGTTCATAATACAACACTTGCATGAAAACATATAAGTCATTTTCAATATATGCTTGCAAGAAATATGCACTCTTAAGCAAATCTAACTCCTATGACGGAATCTGCTTGAGGATACCTCGAGACACTTGTACGTTTCTTTTTAACAGGTTGCAGGTACTCAAAACAGAAAATCTCACAGCATGGGGTATATCAAGCCTCGTATCCCCAGCCAAGTCAGTAATCACCTCATCAGCAGGATTACTTGACAGGGGTTTCCCCCACGAAGTTGTCATCCCCTCAGAGGATCCTTCGAGAAACTCATTAAATCCCCAGCTTGTCGCTTGGACGAAGGAGTTACAACAGATTACTTCCCAGAAGATCTCTTCTCCCCAAGCAGGATCTCCCGAGCAATGCTTGAACTGCTGTTCCCCAGCGGAGTTGCCGAAGCCTCCCCATCCCTAGTATGAGTCTCTTCAACATAAGATTCCCCAACCGAGATCCCCACAGAGTTCCCTAGGAAGATCGTTTGATGATCCTCTCTCCCCACAGATCGGTGTAATACCTCAAAATTTGCCCTCATTATTTATTACCTTAATTGGCTTATCGCTTCGCATTCATCTGCATTTTCCACTAGGTCATTAACATCACAATAATGCATTTCATTGGCTCCTAAGGCGTGGTATTAAAGCTTTTTCCTATGATTTGAAGCCCTCAACATTAAGTGTATATTCTCATCAAAGTTCATAGATCACCAATGTCATATACTTTAAGATTTCTCGAGAGTATCGAGTGGTTAGGGTTTCACCATTTTTCTACTTGAGACGAGTCGTGAATTAAGGGTTTATTTTCTTTCAACAGCTCAGGCGGCCTTCATCATCAGTGTGAAATACAAGGTGACTTAGAATTTCATGTTAAAGAGATCAGGGGCCCTCAAGGCCAAATGTCAGATTGATTCAACCTACAGAGTAATGGGTCAGGAAGCAAGAGATTCGGTCGTGGATTCATATGGTAATCAGGGCATTAAGGTTCTCTCAGTGGCTAGTTGTTTGGACAATTGATTTTATTAACTGAAAGTTGGGATTCATTAAGAGTTCAAGTTGGGTGTTGATCATTCGTATTAAGATTTGTCGTGTGGAATTCAAGAAACTAATCCATTAAAACCATACTTATTTCAAGCCCATATCCATTCCAAGGGTTAGAAGCCCAATTTTATCAATCCATTTATATCCATATATTTCATTAGTCAAAACCACTAATTCAGTTCAAGATATCTTTTAAACCCTCATTTCAAATTTGGGCTTGAGCCCAAATTATTCAGTTCAAGATCTCTTTTATACCCTCATTTCAAATTATTCATGTTCATATAATTCATTCCTTCAGTTCATCATCAATCCACTCTTTCTTAATATTATTATTGTCATGATTACACACTTCCTTGGTCAAATCATCCTGCGCTATATACATCCCATTTTATCAGCATTTAATATTATCAATAACAGCTTTAAGAGAACCATTATCAACAAAAAATTAGCTATAAAAATTCATGGGAAAAATAAATGAATAATAATGGCACAATTTTACTTCAGTCGATACACAATAGAATGTAGAAAAGAAGGCTCAAAGTCATGATATTTACACCAGGAAAAACCAAATCTAAATTCGATTATCACATGGAAAATATGTCAGAAAAGAAAATCAGTCTAAAAGCTGATGTAGTAGAAATAAGGAGACAGAAGTAACACAAAGTCCGGAAAAATCCTACGACTTGTTTTCATCTTCGATCTCCGTTCATTAATGCAGTAGTTAACACCCACTCTCCTCATCGATCTTCTGCAACAAAGTCTTTACTTCACCAATCCGCAACACCATCAATAATCTTCACCGATATCAACTCGAACGCGGTTGTTCCAATGCCAACATCAGTTCCGAAAGAGACTCTTCTATTCCAAGTGGATACTTCCGCATTGTTGTCAAGTTGTAACTTCGCAGATTCCAATTTCTCGACGCCGGCTCAGTCAACTTCTAGCAGCAACAATATTCTGCAATACGATAGCATTCCAAGAACATCACTTTCAAAGATTCACATAACAGGCGGTGAAGGAGTAATGATACAGAATTCAGTACAGGGAATTGATAGCAAAAATTCAGAAGAAGATCAGTTATAAGTCCACAAAAATCTGTAAAAACTCAAAACAGAAACTATAAAAAAAAACTCAGATTTCCTTCCACAATAAAAAACCTTCAAAGGAAAAATCTCATAGAAAAATCAGATGCACAAGAGGATAGCTTGACAAAAATCAATAATCTCAACAAACTCCCATTATTTCATAACAGAATTTTCTAACCGACTTTACCTGGAAATGTCATTTAAACCCTCATGAGTATCATCTATAAAACGGATCCATGGATGCAATTTCAAGCTCTCCTGATCTTCCCCCATTTTCGGATTCACCTCCCCACTCTTCAATTTCATCTTCATTATTCACTTTTCTAATTCTTCTTCAGCCATAAATCCCCTTCAATCTCCAACGAGCTCTGCAACAGAAATAACAGAAAGATGGGAGAAGAAGCATAGATCATAGAGATGCAAAAATCAAATTGATACAAAAAAAGGAAGGGTAATAACAGGAAAAGAGATATGGATCCACTCTCGATTTGCTTCTTTCCAAATCATCACAGCTTCTTCTCAACTCTTCAATAGGGATCTTCAATTTCCAAAACACTGTCTTCAACCTCTGAATCTCCGCAACCGGGAATCAATCAATGTCTTCATCATTCTGTAGTTTATTTTTTCGCTCAGCTCCATCTTTAACCGCAACAAATCTTCAGTCAACTTCTTCAATCACCATATCCATTTCCATAAGAAACCTGCAAATTCGATAAGCAAAGTGTATCAATAAAAAAATTGCAACTCCATCAACTACGAGGACTCACTCGAACAACGAAGATCAACAAGAACATGCTTACTTCGTTACCATTAATGTCATCGTCTTCCTTGCAACGTCAACCGTAACCTGCAAATTCCAAGAATGCATCAACAACAACCACGATTCAGAATCCACTCACGCAGAAAAAGCTCGAGTGCGACGAAATTGAAGAAGAGGAGCGTTCGTAAACAAAAATGAAAACGTGAAAAAGAAGATCGTAGCCATACCTGTACGTGACTCGTTATCACTTTCGGAATTAACATCATTTTGCGACGCCGCGAGCTACGGGTTCGTCAATTGCAGGTACGCATCGTGATCCTCTCATGGTGTTCGGCTAGGATTTTGAGAAATCCGCGTTCGAATTCATAATTAGGATGCAGGTTTGGTTAGGATTATAGGAGAGTGATGGCGCGGCGGCTCTCCGGAAGGTAATTAAGATAGTGGTGGCGAGAGGTTGACAAAGGTGGTGGATGGAATGAAGACGGCGACGGCAAGGGAAGGAAGGAGAAGAAGTTTAGGTTCGGTTAGGGTTTTGATTCCGATGAAGTAGGTTTAGAAAGAGGAGGTTATGTTCGGATTAGGATTGAAGGGAAAGATATGGTAATCAGTTTAGATTCACCGGTTGGAAATGGTTTGGGATCGGAAGAGGGGGAAGGAGACGGCGGCGAAGGAGAGTGAGGAAGAAGACCAAGGTTAGGTTTTGATTCATGTTTCAGCCCCTCTTGTATTTGGATGTCGTCTTTAGCCTTAATTATAAGAAATAAAACTTAAATTAATGAAATGGTTATGTGAATATTAGGAGTTAACAAGAATTAATGCAGATTAATGAGGATTAATTTCGTTCAATTCCCATATAAATACCGTTAAATATTCCTCCATGATAAGGTTGGGTTTGTGGATTCTTGGCCACACCGGCGGTGACACTTGTCACCGTCCGATTGGCATTTCACGCGGCCGTTCCAGTGGGTGGCAGTCACCACAGTAATCGTGTTCCTGCGCATTGTGGTCCGCAGGATGAGCAAACCCTAGATCTGATGGACCACAATTAGTCAAACTAGTTGACTGAAGCCTACCACATACACCCTCATGTCCTGCGTTGGATGGGCCCAAAGCTTTGCTATTCGCACCCCTTTCTAAGCCCATTTAGAATAAAAACTAAGAAAAAACCACTTAATGAACCCCCCCTCCCTATTTTCTTTAGATTTAATTTTGGTTTTATCATAGTTTAGAAATAAATCATGAAAAAATAGTAAAATTCATCATAAAATTTCACAAAAATTAAGTAGCTTAATAATCCACTTTAGAAATTTTTGGCACTTTTATTTTCTGAATTTTGATTATTTTCGATCTAATTTCTATTTTTCTCTTAATTAGCTTTTATTGAATTTCTTTTAACTGTACATGATTTTGTCCCCATTCTTTTTGCTATATTTAAAGGACTAATAGGAGAACCTAGAATAATTTTGGTATAATGTTTATGCCATTTTATCCACTGTTTTGGTAGCTTAATTCATAGAAAATTATAGTTAATCCTTAAGTAGATTTAAGTGGTTTTTAGACTTAAGTAACTTCTGAATTTTTAGGATAATTTTTAGCACAATGTAATAATCAATTTTTGGACCCTATAGGATTAATTTCACATTTTTTCCAGGACTTTTAATATTTTTAGTGTATTAATCTTTAGGGTAGTTATACATGTAAAATTCACCTATTTTAGTTTAGAATATTAGGATTCATTAAGTACTAGTTTAATTAGACTTAATCTTAGGATTTTAAAATGACTTAGCATAGTTTAATTACTGATTTTTAGGGAGATAATATTAGGTAGTTCCCTTAGTTTTAGGACTTAGGCTTAACATTTCTAATAAATAGACTTAGATAAAGTTTAAGTTTGTTTTGGTTTTATACCTAAAATGAATTTGTTTTGAATTTTATTCCTTATTCAATTTTAATGCCTTGCCATATTATTTGATTTTTTCAATTGAATAAGTCTTCCCATTGTTTTAGAATCAACTTAACTTCCTTAGGAAGTAAGTTGAATTCTAGTAGTTTCTAGTTCCTTTCTTCATTAGGTTTAGAAAACCACATTAACCATTAGGACCACTTGTGAATAAATAAACAAAATTAGGATTGAGTCTTAGTCCTTTAGATTTTGCCTTTTGCAACTTGAGTCATTCTTTCTCATCTCATAAAGAAAAGCAATAAAACACTTAACGAAAACCGAACTTTCTTGTACGACACGAGACTTTGTTGCGGAGTGTTTATACGCGTCCTGTTTCGGGGCGAGGTGTAAATACTTACCGCGATGGATAGGTCTTAGTATGAGAATGTTCACAAACAAATTCAAAACATTTCTCATAAAAGACAAAAACAAATAATAAGCGACTATCCTGCGGGAACTTCTCTTCTCATCTCATTCACTCACAACATGAACTTGCGACGACTTGTCTCATTTGCAAGACGGTAAACGCACTCATACCAGATGAGCCTGCAACACCTGAGCATAGACATACGCAGTTCCAGCTGTAAAAAACACAAACAATTAGTTCCCGCCTTAGTTAGGCGAACTACGTCGACTCTGATCCTCATTATCCCGATGAGGTACGTAGGCAGCGGGGTATGGCCCGTTCAGCTCATTCTTTATTTTCCCTACATTTCCCCTTTTATTCTCATTCTCTTTTTTTCAATTCCCTCTCTCATTTCGTTCCTATTCTCGTTCCAGTCAGTAGTTTTATTCAGCAGCTTTATTCTTTCTCACCGTTTGAAACAAACAAGCAAGCGTGGATCCCGTCGGGTACGGTGGACGATCTGGGGTGCTAATACCTTCCCAGGTCATAACCGACTCCCGAACCCAGATCTTTGGTTCACAGGACCTTGTCCTTTCCTTCTTCCTTAGGTTTGTGCAGCATTACCTTTCCCGTTCATTCGAGATAAAAATGCATGGCTAGCGACTCTATCTTTTCTGTGCCACTTTCGCGTTTATACTAGGATGAAAATCCCGGGGACTAAACCCAGAACCTCTGATTTCCCTTGTAGAGTCAATCCTAGCGCCTGTTTGGTGTTGTTTCTTTGGGTGTTTATCTGTTTGTTGATGTGTGCTTTAGTTTAACTTTACTATTTTCATTTACAGTTTTATTTTACAGCTTTACTTTACCGCATTTATTTACTGCTTTCAGTATTTATTTTCCATGCATCATATTATACTGGATTGTTTGGCTGTGCTGGTTTTCATTTTTTTTGTGGGATGGGAGTTACTGTAAGATAAGCCAAATACCCGGCTTGAGTGCAGTATAGGATTAGCGTGGACATACGTTGTACTTCCATGGTATCTCACCATGATGAGTGGCGATGTGTTCCACACCCAGATTGCGACCGTCTTGGAACTATTCTGTGTGGGGATTACCCCACTTCAGGGTACGACCTTGATAGTTATGTGCATCTGGTGAGCGAAAAATCGAGGACCTTAATGGGAACACCCCTCTCCAGTGATGATAGTGGCAGACCACATTTGTTGGCAATCCCACTCGCATCCGAGGGTCCATTGGGAACTCGCATAGGATGACCCGGTTCTCTCATAGGAATCCAGTTAAAGCAAAATGTTCCTATGATGGTAGTATTGTACCCTTCAGGATGAATGTACTATTGTTTCTCGATTCAGTGCTTGAAGTTGAGGACTTGTGAGGGATGCTTGTTTTTCCGGACTCAGCTGAGGCCTCCCTGAGTAGTACATAATGCCAAACAGATTCCCTGATTTGGTCATGAGCCATTTCTCGGAAATGGTGAATGTATTATTGTTATTCGGCTTTGAGATTCCGTGATGTTGACCCGAGTAGCACACCCGTGAGATTGGGAGGGGTTTACAGGTTTGCAGGAACCCTAAGACCTTCAGCATACCCGCTTTGCCTTTGGTTCAGTTTTGTGATCTGGATTTCTGGTTCTAAGATATGGATTCCAGATCAGAGGGATTGTTATTGTGATATGTGGATATTGTGACCTTGCATCGACACCTGATTATATGATTGGCACATCACAGACACTTCACTGATCACATGCCTCGCCTTGCATAAGCATCATAACATCATTAATCATTTGTGTTCTTTTTATTCTCAGGGTCCGCACTACTCCCACTGCCTGGTCATATACTTGCTTCAAAGATGGAAGATGTCAGAAAGAAGAATATTTTCTACAAATATTTTGATACCAAGGTGCACTTGCTCAATCAGATGGTGTCTCTTATTACCCCGGGTCATTTGGGATTTTTCAAACAGCGATATGGTGATATTCTGGACATGGTGTTCAATCTGGATAGTTCACAAAGGAGTGCCATCCATACCTGGCTACAGTATTATGACCCTATACTCCGATGTTTCACATTCCCTGATTTCCAGCTAGGTCCATTGCTAGAAGAGTATGTTGAGATTTTGGGACTACCTATCAATGACCAAATTCCTTTCAATTCAGAAATGACAAGACCGACTCATGCTGACATCGCTAAAGCTCTTTATTTGAGCTCGTCAGAGATATCTTCTAATCTGGTTGCCACCAAGGCAGGAGTGCTTGGTTTTCCCTTAGAGTTTCTGGTCAGAAGAGCTGAAGAATGTGCCGTGGAAAAGCAGCGGGATTCAGTTTGCGCCATCTTGGCATTATCTGTGTATGGGATAGTTTTGTTTGCTGAAGTGGAGAAGTTCGTGGATATGAATGCCATTCATTTGTTCGTGATGAAGAATCCTGTACCCACTCTCTTGGGAGACTTGTATTATTCAGTACACTATAAGAACGAGAAGAGACGAGGTGGCCTGGTTAGATGTTGTGCCCCATTATTCTACACATGGTTTATGAGACACATCCCTATTACTGGAGTATTCACTGATCCCAAAGTAATCTGGTCGCAAAAGCTAAGCACGCTGACTGCCAAAGACGTTAGATGGTTCACCTTAAGGCTAAAAGGGAAAGAGCTCATCTCCAGCTGTGGAGGGTATCCTAATGTTCCCCTCTTAGGAGTGCCTGGGGCATTAATTACAACCCCATACTCTTGAGAAGACAATTAGGATATGCTCTAAAGAATGTGCCCAAAGATTCGGAGCTGACTCAAACTTTCTATTTCCCTGTGAATGACAATCTCCCATTGGTTCGAGAAGCTGCAGGTGCTTGGAAATTGATTAATAGAAAGGGTATAGAACAATTGGGTAGGAGTAATAACCAAATGTTTCCCGAATTTGAAGCCTAGGTAAGAGAGAAAGCTCAAGTAACTCTAATCCCTTTCTCTGCACCGTTACCACCACCTACCACAGTGCCTTTAGAAGATTATCAGAAATTGGAAGCTTTGGTCAAGCAGCTTAGAGTTGAGAATCAGGAGGCTTACAATTCTTGTCAGAAATTGATGATTCAGAACCAGCAGTTAGAAGATAGAGCTCACCGAGCTGAAGAAACGGTTCGCCTTAAGCAGAAGGACTTCGAGGAAAGGGAGCTATACTTTAGGAAGAGAGGATTAACTGAGTTCCATAAGGCGAGTCAACGCCGGAGGGATAAGAAAGAACTGAATGAGGCTAATAAAGCCATCACACTTTGGCAGGAGAAGTGGAGCGATAATCAGAAGAAGCAAAAGAAGGTAGAAGTTGAATTCGAGTTGAAGATCAATAATCTCCAGGATGCCTTGGTTGAGCAAGCGAAGCTAGTTCGGAAGGCACAAGAGCAACAGAGAGAGTACCTTCATCAGATGACAAAGAGTCAACAGATAGCCGAAGATTTCCAGAAAGAAGTTGAAGAGCTGAAGCTTTGTGCTGATGTGAAGAGGTCAAAGGCCGAGCCGGGTCCGAGCGAAGAGAATGAGATGACTTTCCTGCAGCAGATTGAAGAGTTACATGCTTCCTTTGATCTAAGGGACCTCCTCATCCAGAGACTCATCCAGGAGCCCGATTATCCGGATATCGTTCAGTTGTTCCAGAATGTCAAGTGTCTTAGCTAGAGGCTGCAAGACTTAGAGCTCCCTAGGGTTTAGTTTCATGCTATTGTACTTGGATTACCCACAGGCTTGTTGTGGGATTCCTTTTATTTGATATACTTTGTTTTTCTTTTGATTGGCACCCTTCGGGGACTTTGTTGTTTCAAACTTCAGTTTATGAGATTGACTTGCTCTGAATCTCTTGTTTGTTATTTGTTGCACCGACACGCGGTAATGAGCACCAATTCTCCACGGCTGTCACTTTATTTGAACATCACTTGGGTCTTCTTCCCAATTATTATTCTCTTAATACCAGGACCGGAAAAAGGAAAGCCTTGGGAATAAAAGGAACACATTGCATTGCATACGCATCATTTGCATTTCTTCTTTGTTTTTGCAGGTTTTTTCTACAAGATGCTTAATTTATCTATGTTTCAGGCAAAGATTACGAGAGCTACCAAGACCCGGCATCTCCGACAAGATATCCCACATCGCTACACGACTCGCAGCAACCAGAGGACAGTCATGGACGTTATGCAGACGGAGCTTAATGAGTTTCGCACCAGAATGGGAGAATTCATGGTCATGATGCAAGGGATGGCTCAAGGATAGCAAGAGTTAAGGAATGCAATTCAAGGGCTGAACCTTCCTCAGACTAACACTCCTTTGACCACTCCTGACGTGCAAGTGGCTCCTCCCAACACCATCAATGGACCAGGTGGACCTCAAATTCCAGAACAGGGCACGACAACTTTCATTCCAGTACAAGACAGGCAGGAGGATCAGTTCCCTTCTTTCAATAACGACATGGGGTTCGGTGGAGAAGGAAATTTTCATGATTTTTTTATGCTTGCTGAGAAAGTCAAAGCCTTCGAGTGTAGAGAAACTTTAGGGATAGATGTGTCTGACATGGGTCTATTCCCCGGGGTGGTTATTCCTCACAAATTCAGGCCGCCTACTTTTGACAAGTATAATGGTAGCTCCTGCCTAAAGACTCACTTGCAGGCATTCTATCGGAAGATCACTGCCCATACTAGGGATGAAAAGCTCTGGATGTACTACTTCCAGGATAGTCTCTCCGGAGGGTCCTTGGAATGGTATATGAAGCTAGAGAGAAGTTCTGTAAGAAACTGGAAGGAATTGGGAGAAGCATTCCTCAAGCAGTATCAGTATAATATTGACATGGCGCCCAGTCGCACTCAACTTCAGAGTCTGACTCAAAGGAGTTCAGAGAGTTTCAAAGATTATGCACAAAGGTGGCGAGAAGTGGCCACTAGAGTGCAACCGCCTTTGTTGGAGAGAGAAATGGTAGACCTATTCTTGGATACCCTCCCAGTGCATTTCATGGAAAGGCTTGCTAGATGTTCTTCAAGTGGATTCTCAGATATCATCTTGACTAGCGAGAGGATAGAAAGTTGGATCAAGCAAGGGAAGATTCAGAACGAAGGCGCTTCAAGATCTGGTATTAAGAAACCCTTCGTGAAGAGAAGAGAAGGAGAGTCCGGGGCAGTGTACGCGCAGAGGGGAGGAAGTAGCAGAGGTTTTTATTAGCAAGTGGCTTCTATCACTATCTCAGCTCAACCTGTTCAACAGCAAGTCCAACCACCGCAGTCGCAACGCTCACAAGGGTATCAACAAAGAACTCCCCGTCCATACTATTCTCAGAGGACCAGAGAAAGGTAGTTTGACACTCTTCCTATGTCCTATTCACAACTTCTGAAGAATCTCCTCCAACTCCAGCTGGTTCAGCTCAGAACTTTGCAACCCCTGAAGCCGGGGCAACTTCCTGAAGGGTACGATGTGAATGCTAGATGTGAATTTCATTCAGGAGCTCCCGGACATACCACAGAAAACTGCAAGGCCTTGAAGTATGTAGTCCAAGACCTAGTAGATTCCAAAGCGATCAACTTCGCTCCTACTCCTAATGTAATACAGAACCCCATGCCTCCTCACGGAGGTACAGTTGGGGCAGTTGATGAAGGGGAGAATCTATACTTGGTGTGTGATGTCAACGACCTTCAGACTCCGTTGAATGTTGTTAAAGTCTACTTGTCAAATAAAGGTATCTTTCCTGGGTGTGAAGAAGATTATCCAGGATGTGTTAAAGCTATAAATGGGTGTGAGCAGTTGAAAGCAGGGATCCAGAGTATGATTGTTGAGGGAATGTTGCAGTTTGACAAGATTGTAAAAGAAAGCGAAGTCTCCACAGTAACTATCTTCTACGATCCATCTCAAGTTCCTTCACGGGCCAGAGCGGCACCGATAACCATCACCACTGCAGGACCAGTAATGTATCAGAGCGATAGAGCACTTCCCTGGAATCATGGTGGCGAAGTATACTGTAACGGCCAGAAGCAAGAGTTGGCCACGTCTAGTACAACCCCAACTCAAGTAGAAAATGTTGGAGTAGGGGGCTTTACTAGAAGTGGAAGGTTATTTGCGCCAGAAACACTAAGAAATAGTGTGATACCACCTAGAGATACCGCAGAAGCCCAGACTAAAGCAAGAGGGAAGCAGCTAGTGGTTGTCAACGATCCTGCACCAGTAACTGATCCAGACCTTACCTTTGATAAAGAAGCCGAAGAATTTCTGAGGATTATCAAAAAGAGCGACTACAAGATTGTAGATCATCTGCAGCAGACTCCGTCGAAGATTTCCATCTTGTCCTTGCTCATGTGTTCTGATTCCCATAGGAAGGCTCTCTTGAATATTCTGAACAAGGCGTATGTTCCTCAGGATATTTCGGTAAATCAGTTGGAAGCGGTGGTATCTAGTTTTAATGCCAGTCACGGATTGGGTTTCACATACATGGATCTACCTTCTGAAGGGCGTGCCCATAATTGGGCGTTGCATATCTCTTTAGAATGTAAAGGTGCAGTAATATCTCACGTGTTGGTAGATACCAGATCGTCATTGAATGTCTTGCCAAAGAAAGCATTGATGAAGTTGGATTATGATGGAGTAGTTTTAAAGCCCAGCGACCTGGTAGTTCGAGCATTTGATGGGTCGAGGAGATCGGTGTTCGGGGAGGTGGAGTTACCAATCAAAGTAGGTCCGTAAATCTTCAATACCACGTTTTACGTAATGGATATACAGCCTGCATATAGTTGTTTACTCGGAAGACCTTGGATACATTCAGTGGGAGCAATATCGTCCATACTTCATCAAAAGCTAAAGTTCGTCTAGAAGGGTCAAATTGTAACTGTCAGTGGGGAAGAAGACATTTTTGTTAGTCATCTGGCTTCATTCAAGTATGTGGAGATGGATGGCGAAATAGTTGAGACTCCATGTCAGGCTTTTGAGCCCTTGAAGACTGAACAAGCATCTGTAGTGGAAGCTTCTCCTGAAGAACCGAAGAAGGGGGTTTCTATGGCCTCTTATAAGCAAGCGCTTGAGTTGGTAGAATCTAGGATACGAGAAGGCTGGGGCAGTCCAGTAGAAGTGCCAGAAAAGAAAGATATGTTCGGAATTGGTTACCATCCTGGGAAGTCATCGTCTGAGCCAAGTGCTAATGGTTGTCAAAGCCCGATTACTTTCACGAGTGCGGGAGTGGTGGATTATGGAAACATCAGTGCCGTGCAGGATGACGCAGTTGATAGTGACTGTGACCTAGATGAGTGGATCAGGCCTACCGTTCCAGGGACTCAGCTTAGCAATTGGACATCAGAAAGGCTTATCTCAGTCACCTCTTTCGAAGAGTAATAATTTTTGTTTCTGTTTTTCCTGTATTCAAGCATTATGTCTTGCCCGGGGCATAGTAGCTCTTTGTAAGGGTTCTTTTGTTCTTAACACAATTCATAATCATAAATAAAGCTGACGTTTCACATTCATTCATGTTGTTCTTTGTCTTTCATTTTTGCTTTTTTGTTTTTCAAAAAGAAAGAAAAGTTTTAAAATGGCAATGTTTCTCATTTTCTCAAGTTTTTGCTAAAGCCTTGCATGAATCACCATTCATGCAGGTGTTCGTCACCGAATCTTATCAATGACAAACCTGTTATGGATGAGTATGACTTCGACAATCCAATTTATCAAGCCGATAAGGAAGGTGAAGAGGATTGCGAACTACCTGAAGAATTGGCCAGACTGCTTAAGCAGGAGGAGAAGATGTTTCAGCCGCACGAGGAAGTTGTCGAAGTAATAAACCTGGGTACTGAAGAAGACAAGAAAGAAGTCAAGATCGGGGCCGCATTAGAAGAATCTGTCAAGACTCGTCCAATCGCTATGCTTCGAGAGTATGTTGATGTCTTCGCATGGTCCTACCAAGATATGCCTGGTTTAGACACTGACATTGTGGTACACAAGTTGCCTCTCAGAGAAGATTGTCCTCCAATAAAACAGAAGTTGAGGTGCACACGTCCTGATATGGCAATTAAAATAAAAGAAGAAGTACAAAAACAGTTTGATGTTGGCTTCTTAGCCGTGACCAGTTACCCTCCGTGGGTTGCCAACATTGTGGTGGTTCCTAAAAAAGACAGTAAAGTCAGGATGTGTGTAGACTACAGGGATTTGAATAGGGCCAACCCCAAAGATGACTTCCCTCTACCTCACATAGATGTGCTCGTCGATAATACTGCTCAGTTTTCCGTGTTCTCCTTCATGGACGGATTTTCTGGTTATAACCAGATCAAGATATCTCCCGATGACATGGAAAAGACAACCTTCATCACGCCTTGGGGCACCTTCTGTTACAAGGTTATGCCATTTGGTTTGAAGAATGCTGGAGCCACTTATCAACGGGCGATGGTGACGCTATTTCACGACATGATTCATCATGAAATTGAGGTCTATGTTGATGATATGACAGCAAAATCCCAAACAGAGGAAGAGCACTTGGTTAATCTAGCAAAGTTGTTTGACAGACTCCGGAAGTTCAGACTGAGGTTGAATCCGAATAAGTGTACCTTCGGGGTCCATTCTGGCAAGCTACTCGGCTTCATTATTAGTGAGCGGGGAATTGAGGTTGATCCAGCCAAAGTGAAAGCCATCCAAGAAATGCCTGAGCCGAAGACTGAAAAGCAGGTGCGTGGTTTCTTAGGGAGACAATACTACATTGCACGGTTTATCTCTCACCTAACTGCCACGTGTGAGCCTATCTTTAAGCTTCTGAGGAAGAATCAGGCCATTAAATGGAATGAAGATTTCCAGCAAGCCTTTGACCGAATCAAAGAATACCTGCTAGAACCTCCAATTCTTATGCCTCCAGTGCCAGGGAGACCTTTGATTATGTATCTTACTTTGCTTGAAGGATCGATGGGATGTGTGCTGGGTCAGCAGGACGAGTCTGGTCGAAAAGAGCACGCCATTTATTACCTTAGCAAAACGTTATCGATTGTGAGACACGCTACTCACTACTTGAGAAAACTTGCTGCGCTTTGGCATGGGCTGCTCGCCGACTAAGACAGTACATGCTGTCTCACACTACTCTCTTAATTTACAAGATGGATCCTGTGAAATACATCTTTGAAACGCCAGCTCTGACAAGAAGAGTAGCCCGGTGGCAGATGATACTAACAGAGTATGATATACATTACACTTCGCAAAAGGCAATCAAAGGAAGTGTGTTATCAGAATACTTGGCTCAGCAGCCAATCGATGATTATCAACCCATGAGGTTCGAGTTTCCGGATGAGGACATCATGTTCCTCAAGTTGAAAGAATACGAAGAACCACTTCCGGAGGAGGGGCCAGACCCTGAATCCAAATGGAAGTTGATGTTTGACGGAGCTGTGAACATGAATGGAAGTGGAGTAGGTGTTGTTATCATCTCGCCAGAAGGGGTCCATACACCTTTAGCTGCTCGGTTGACTTTCGAATGCACTAACAATGAGGCAGAGTATGAAGCTTGTATCATGGGAATTGAAGAGGCAATTGACTTGCAAGTCAAGAAGCTCGAGATCTTCGGAGATTCTGCTTTGGTGGTCAATCAAGTCAATGGCAAATGGCTGGTTCATTAACCTCATTTGATTCCTTACAAAGATTATGTCAGGAGGCTGTTAACTTTCTTCACCAAAGTCAAGCTGAATTATATTCCTCGAGACGAAAACCAATTCGCCGATGCTATAGCAACTTTGTCGTCCATGATTAAATTTTGTCAAGAGAATTTCATGCCTCGAATTACGGTCTCCCGTCTTGAAAGGCCTGCTTATGTCTTTGCAGTTGACAGTGGTGAAGACAACAGACCTTGGTATCATGATATCAAGCAATTCCTGAAGGCTCAAGAATACCCGGCTGGGGCATCTAGTAAGGATAAGAAGACCCTTAGAAGACTGGCAAGAGGTTTCTTCTTAAATCAAGATAGTGTGTTGTACAAGTGAAACTTCGACATGGTTCTGCTCAGACGCGTGGATAGACACGAAGCAGACCTGTTGATGCAAGAGGTCCATGAAGGCTCCTTTGGTACCCATGCTGGAGGACATGCTATGGCCAAGAAATTGTTGAGATCGGGATATTATTGGATTACCATGGAATCCAATTGCTATAAATACTCCCGTAAGTGTCATAAGTGTCAAATTTATGTCGATAAGGTCCATGTGCCTCCGAATCCGTTGAGTGTCATGTCTTCACCATGGTCATTCGCTATGTGGGGCATTGATATGATTGGCAAGATCGAGCCGACATCTTCTAATGGTCATCGCTTCATCCTGGTTGCTATAGATTATTTCACGAAGTGGGTCGAACTGGCATCTTACGCCAATGTCACTAAACAAGTGGTAGCCCAGTTTATTAAAAGAGACATCATTTGCCGGTACGGAATTCCTGAAAGGATCATTACTGACAATGGTTTTAATCTCAACAACAAGATGATGGCTGACTTGTGTCGAGATTTCAAAATAGAGCATCACAACTCTTCTCTATATCGCCCGAAGATGAATGGCATCGTCGAGGCGGCCAACAAGAACATCAAGAAGATCGTGCAGAAGATGGTTGTGACATATAAAGACTGGCACGAGATGCTACCATTTGTGTTGCACGGGTACAGAACATCAGTGTGTACTTCAACAGGGATAACCCTGTTCAAACAGGTGTATGGTTTGGAGGCAGTCCTTGTTAGACGCTGTGGCTAGTGATCTAGAGGGGGGTGAATGGATCGCCTCCTTGTTTACAAGGATTTAAAAGATTTTTCAGAGTTTTCAAAGATTAACGGAAACCAAGGTCCCAAATATACTAGCATCTATTCTGGACCAGCCACTAGAAGACCGGACATGTGATAACGTGCTGGATTTACGATTGAGATGATAAAGGTTTAAACACACAAGCTGTAAAAGAGTTGAATGCACCTATCACAAAAGCTATTTCCAATGAATCAAAAAACGATTAAAAACGTAAATAGAGATTGAGAAGGAATACAATAAGCAGAGATTTGGTAAGGAAGTTCCCCACGTTCGTCCTCGCGTGTGGGTACGTCTCCCTCTCAATTTCAAACCGAAATTGAGAACTTTTATATCAATATTGTTGAAATCGTTGTTTACAAGGTTGCTATACAAACACCAGAAATCTATACACCTAGATCTTCCCATTGTATCAACCTTCACTTGATCTGAGCCAAATCAAGATTCCATGCAAGTAATACAAACAATTCACCGGTTCCACGATCTATTTGCGAAATCTCCCAATTTCCAAATCTTACGCTGCGACTGAATCTGTCTTGTAAACGTGACTAACAAACCCTCAAGAACACGCTCGTTCTTGAAGGAAAACCCAACTGGTTTTTCCTTGAAACCTTCTTTCACTCTTCAACTCAACTGGATCTCCGATCGTACCACTGAACGTTATCTCATAAACCTTTAATTCACAGAACAACACTAATTCCTTGTTAATGTTCTTGAATTAAGGTATTTGAGAAGATGATGAAGATGAATATGAATCTAGGTTTCAATCCTGCTCAACATTGAATTGTCCACACTCAAAAATCCTTTTCTTGATGTGTTCTTCAATGATCCTTGACTTTGAAATTCGTATGCAATTTCTGTGTATGTCCACCTGCACTAACTGAAACACTAAACATATACTATGCAGATTCTGTTAGAAGTAAAAACAGAAAAATGAATCGATTCAAGACACGAATGAATCGATACATAATGGTATTTATACTGTTATGTATCAATGCATAATAATATGAATCGATACATACTGAACAGATGAACAAAAACAGAGAAATGAACATACAATGAATCGATGCATGTTTGTATGTGTCGATTCATAGAAGAAATTCTAGAACCATTCTTACCGCATGAATCGATGCATGATAGAATGAATCGATTCATTTTGAGAATTTCCAGAATTGTTTCTACAGCATGAATCGATGCATGATGGAATGAATCGATTCATTTTGCAAATTTTCAGAAATTCAAAGACATTATTAAAAATGAGACAAGAGATATAAAGACAAGCAATGCAAACAAAGTGTCTTAATATGAAGCATATGATAAAAGCACAAACACCTAAAATTTATAATCATACAAAACTAAAGAGTTGCTCACAAACTCCCCCTTTTGATGATGACAAATTTTTTTGAAGTGTGAGAACCACTCCCCCTGAGTTTGTGCATGCCTGTCATTTTTCACACTCGCCTTTCTCCACCTTTGTCAACATCAAGAAAGAATGCATAGGTGAAGCAAAATTTTAGCAATACCAAGATATATAAGCAGAATTCACTCACAAAGAATGAAACATAAAGGGCAAACAAATTAGTCGAAAGCAGCAAACAAGCATAGGCATTGGAATTGTTAATTAGAGTTGCGAATTACAGAAACAAACCAAACTCATACAATGTTTAAACATAAAAAGCAAAGAAACTTAAGCAAGAAAACAATGATGTAATGCAAAATGAAATGCAGCCTCAATGAGGAAAGTGGCCACCACAAGACTCCGCATCATCTCTATCGGGATCTCGGAAACTTGGAGGAGGAGGTGGAGGAGGCATTTCATCAGGATTCTGCCCCATGAAATTGTAACGCCTGAACCGTTTCTGAACCTCTGTGCTTTGAAATCTTTCCATAATCCCCGGATGCGAACGACAATCATCCATGAATCCAGACATCTCATTGTAGAAAACTTGATGCCACTTAACCAAGTCGGTATGCCGTGAGTGTTGATTATGATACATCCTAGTGTGCTCATCATGCCATTCTTGGTGCTCTTTATGCCATTCCGTTTGTTGGACATGCCACGCATGGGCTTCTTCATGACGGGCATTGTTTGTAATTTCCATTTGCTCAAACATTTGAGTAAGATATGCCGGAGCAGTAGTTGATGAAGTCGGTGGAACCGATGAAGGAGCCGGTTCATAGTTAGTAGGAGACCACCTTTGTGGCACCCACTCACCCCAACCAGTGTTGGCATTTGAATCAGGAGGATTTTCTGCATCCTCCATATCTTCATCTCTTTGTTCTTCAACAAAAATCTGTTCAGAAGGAATATCAAAGTTGTAGATTCTGGTTCTAGTGCTGCGTTCAAAGAAGTAATAGCAGCGACGCTCGATGTCCCACCTATATCCCATATGAGAGAGAGAGAGAGAGAGAGTCGCATTGTTGAATTCTTGAACACTAGAAGAAGATAAGAGAGGCACAGGGGGGAAAACCACTTTCCAAAACTTAAGGATCCGCATAATCTGTGTGGCATATGCAAGAGTGATGTTCTTTGAACTATTCCGCGTAAGAAAGATACGCTTTACAAAGTAATTTGGCCAATTCAATGGGATCTTCTTCTGCAGAATGTACATGAGATGGATGTCTGGCTTATCCAATCGAGAGTGCCCACCGGACCTTGGACGCAAGATATGTGAAAGAATCCAATGCAGAATTCTGGGAACGCTCTTTATCATTCCAGATGTCAAAGGCTCATCATCAGCAAGAGGTCTTTCCAATTTAGAAATGGATGCACAATATTCCTTCAGATTAAACTGTGTTTCAAAGTTCTGATCATGCCACATATGCAACTCAGGCAACAGGGATGGCAGTTTGAACACTTTGGGCCAATCATCAGCCTCAAAACGGTAAGTTCTGGTTCCAATAGAACACTTGAACATGTAACCTTTACCAGTTTTCACACCAGCATAAAAAGCACGAATAAAGTCTTCATGATAATCATCATTAGTAGTTAAGAAGGACCCAAGATGTTGTGCGTCGATTAAATCAGCAACTTCTTCTAAACAAAGAGTACGTACATCACTAGTATTGAAAACATGTGGTTTCATGACTAACCTCGTCTTAAAAGAAACCTCAAATTCTTCAACAATGGCAGGATGGAGAATGGAAGCCCCAGAGGGAGGAATTTCGGGAACAGAAGGAGCTTGATGGGAAGCCTCAACAGGTTCTTTGCCTTTACCTTTTCCTTTTCCTCTAGGAAGCATAACTCTTGGAGGCATAATGATGAATTTAGGGTTTTTGAGAGAAAAGGGGTTTTGTGGCAGTTAGGGTTAAGAAACGAAAATTATGCAAATGGGATGAAGAGGAAGACAAAATGGAGTTTTATAACTGATGGACATGTCATAGCAGTTGCTGATGTGTCGATTCATAAGAAATAAACTGAATTTAAAACAGTATGCGTCGATTCATGACCTTATGAATCGATTCATTTGACAAAATTTTTTGAAAATCAGGTTGCTATGTATCGATACAAACCACGAATGTATCGATACATACTGTAATTATTTTGACTGATTTAAAAGAAAATGAACATTAATCGATTCAATATGGATGTGATCGATACATAATGCGAAATTTTTGAAATTCAAGTGGCTATGTATCGATACAAGCCACGAATGTATCGATACATACTGTAACAATTTTGAGAGAATTAAAAGAAAGTGAACTTGAATCGATACAAAATGGTTGGGATCGATACATACTGTAATAATTTTTACAGTGATAAAAGAAATTTAGCATGAATTTGACACAAAAATGAATATGCAGAACACACATTATGCAGAATGCAGAATGAATCATAACATTGTACGGATGCTTAAGAATACTTTACAAACAAAACATCAACGCTCAAACATTCATATGTAAAGAAGTACATGTAAGCAAGAAATAATTGCTCAACCATACATTGATCACACAATATCAACAAAGTGAAGAGAGGAACAATATTACCTCCGTCGTAGTAATCTCATGAGGTACGAGTGAAGTCTACATCCAGAACTTAGTAAACACGATGAGATAAATATACACTAAATCAAACAAACTTAAGACACCAATGCAGAGAGATCAAGAATCCCTAATTCGCGACGAATGTTGAAGAATGGTTCAGTTGCCAAAGGTTTAGTGAAAATGTCAGCACGTTGATTTTTAGTATCAACATGCTCAAAAACAACATCTCCTTTTTCAACATGATCGCGAAGGAAGTGATGTCTAATCTCTATATGTTTGGTGCGTGAGTGTAAAATAGGATTCTTAGTGAGATTAATGGCACTAATGTTGTCACACTTAATTGGAATGCGTTTAAGTTCAATGTCAAAATCTTGTAGTTGTTGTCTTAGCCACAAAATTTGAGCGCAACAGCTACCGGTTGCAACATACTCAGCCTCTGCAGTAGACAAAGCTACGGATACTTGCTTTTTACTATGCCAACTTATTAAAGAATTTGAAAACAGATGACATGTACCACTAGTGCTTTTCCTAACTGATTTGCAGCCAGCAAAATCAGAATTAGAGTAACCTACTAAGCTGCAATCACTCCCTTTGGAATACCAAAGCCCATATTTAGGTGTTCCATTAAGATACCTAATATACGCTTGACTGATTTTAAGTGAGATTCCTTAGGATTTGATTGATATCGTGCACACATACACACACTAAACATGATGTCCGGTCTAGAAGCAGTAAGATACAAGAGAGACCCAATCATACCTCTATACCTTTTGACATCAACACACTTACCATGTTCATCTTTGTCCAAGTTTCCATTGGTAGGCATGGGAGTGTCAATTGGTTTTGAATTATTCATTCCAAAACGCTTGAGCAGTTCTCTGCAGTATTTTGTTTGACATACTGTAGTACCTTCATCGAGTTGCTTTATTTGGAGGCCTAAGAAGTAGTTCAACTCCCCCATGAGACTCATCTCAAACTCACCCTGCATAACATTAGAAAATTCTTCGACCAAGTGTATGTTAGTTGAACCAAAAATTATATCGTCTACATAAACTTGAACTAAAAGAATGTGCTTTCCTTTGTGTTTAATGAAAAGTGTATTATCCACTTTACCTCTAGAATATCCATGATCAAGTAGAAATTTGCTAAGTCTTTCGTACCACACACGCGGTGCTTGCTTAAGACCATATAAAGCACACTTTAATTTGTAAACATGATCTATATATTCAGAATTTTCAAAACCGGGAGGTTGTGAAACATATACTTCTTCATTTATGACACCATTTAAAAATGCACTCTTTACGTCCATTTGGTAAAGCTTGAAATTCATAGAACACGCATAAGCAAGCAAAAGACGTATAGCTTCAAGGCGAGCCACTAGAGCATAAGTCTCCTAATAATCTATGCCCTCCTCTTGGTTATACCCTTGTTCTACCAAGTGTGCCTTGTTTCTAGTTATCACTCCGCTTTCATCAAGTTTATTCCTAAACACCCATTTAGTACCTATGATGTGATGATCTCGCGGACGAGGGACAAGTTCCCAAACGTCATTTCTTTTAAATTGATTAAGCTCTTCTTGCATGGCCATTAGCCAAAATTCATCAATCAAGGCCTCTTTAGCATTTTTAGGTTCCACTTGTGATACAAAAGCGAAGTGAGAACAAAAGTTACTTATCTTAGAACGAGTCAACACTCCCTTTGAAATATCTCCCAATATATTGTCTATAGGGTGGTCTTTAGAGGATTTCCAAGCTGGTGGAAGGTCTTTCACTTCAGATGTTTCTTCCTCTTTATCTTTTTCATGACTAGTATCTTCCTCCTTCTCAATATCAGCCGTTTCAGATTGATCAATTTCCGAAACAGCTTCTTTGAGTATGTCATCTGTAGATACACCTGCATCATCAAAAGAGATACCTGTAAACACCCCAAATTTGCCCTCACCCATTCACACCATGGCTTGTGATCTTCTCATATGCATAAACACAATCATACCATCTCATATTACATTTTTGGTTCACTGCATTGGTTCTAAGTCATCTGCATCTAGGGTTTGTGATCTGAGCAATCCAAGAGCTTCTTGAGCCACTCCAAGGGTAACCAATCACTTCAAAGGGGTCCATGTGTGTTCAAGCATCATATTATATCCTCTCAAAGTCAAGAATTCCAAAGAATCACAAGAACTGGGATTGGTGTGGATGCAGAGCCAAGTTTGACTGCACAGTTGACCTAAAATTAGGGTTTTGGTTTCAGAGGCCATAACTCCAAATTTTTTGGTCATTCTTGTTTCCATTGGTCTCTATATGGTATAGGGAGTATGCATATCAAGTTTCATGAAGAAATTCCATGGGGAAGTCATCTGATCAAGAGTTGACTTTCTGGACAAGTCAGTGCAAAATCAGGGCATCTGAGGCCCCCAATGACCCAACCAAGGGATGATCTTCATCATCTTGAGTGTATATGATCTTTATTTGACCATGGAAGAAGGTTGAATTTCACAAAAATCAAGAATTTGAAGTTTTTGCAAAGTTGACTTTTTAGGGCATAGTTGACTTTTAAAGAATATGTCATTTTAGGTCATTTTTCAAACCTTACTTTTTGATCCAAAAATGCTTCAAATGAAAAAACTTTGGTCATGAAAGTTGTAGATTACATTTTTCCCTTTTCAAAAAGTACAAGAACATGACCTAATTCATTTTGGATCAAAAGTTATGGTGTGACAAAGTTGACAAAAATCACTAATTTTCAAGATATGCCTCAAATGAGAAATTTGCAAAATCATGTACCAAGGCAAATTGTAACTTCTAGTTCACATCAAACCATTACACAAACATTCTATGTGACCTAAAAATCAGATTTGGACCAAGACTTCTCATGTTTCATGGCTTGTGGGACAAGATCTTTCCATATGAACCAAAAGTATACAACTTGCAAAACCATCATCACACTTTCACCAACTTGCTGCATTGGCTATTGGACCTTTCTAGCTTCACTTACACACCATGCTGCACCAGCCCATGTACTTGTGCTAGCCTAGGGTTCAACCCATGCCTTCCTTACAACAAAGTGGACTTTTTGCAAAAGTAAACATCCCAATCACAGCAGGCCAAGTCACATCCTCTGGCCACTTGGAATTGTTTATACTATCCATTTGCAAGCTAAACACATCATGAAGCCAGCCTGAAAACTCACCACAACACACATACACAAACTCACCCTAATCTGCATCTTCCTTCGAATCTGGTTCCACAAGCTACAAACATTCAAGCAAGTCTCACCATCATCCTCACCTTGTCTCACTGAACCTAAAACAACAAAGAAACAAGCCAGAAGCACACTAGAACACAACATTCACAAAAACACTCCAACCTGCATTTCCATTCGAATCACCTTCCACAGCCACAAAACATCCAAACTCTTTTCACCAACAAATCAAGCACATCAAAAGGAATCAAAACCACCCTTCACATTGATCTGAAACAGCCTATACACAGAGCTCATTTTCTGCTATATCAGATTGGAACCTCTCAAAATAGCTTGCTTAAGCTCATTCCAAGCCTGCCATTAGCACCAGGAGGATCAATGGAGTAAGTTGGCACCAAGAAGTAGTCCAGAAAGCCCAGAAATAGAAGCTTCCATCTCAGGTATGACCATAGAAACTTTTCTCTCAGAGCTTGATTTTTAAGTTACAAACTGATTATTCATGTCTTGCTGGTCATGAGGATGTTCTCAGAATAAAAAATGAGCAAGAAATGAGCTTGTACTGATGCTCTGAAATTTCACCCGTGGATTTTGTTTTCTTCGATTTGCATGATTCTTGGGGTTTAAATGATGTTTGAGGGTGGATTCGTGTCCTAGGATGTTAGAGGATCATTTAGATGTGTTTAATTTGTTGAGTGGTTGCCTGAATCATGTTTTAGGGTTTTGGGGTCGCCGGGGAAGATGACCGGAGCTTCTCTCCGGTCACCTGAATGTTGTTAGCCCTAATCTCAGGTCATTAAGTGCGTTTGAATATTGAGCGTTGGATTGGTTGACCCTGTGGACTTCCCGCGTGGATGGATGGCCCAGATTCACTTGTTTGTGACCTAATCACTTTAGTTAGGTTAATTAATCATAATTAAGTGAATTAACTCAGATGCAATCCTGGCCACTAGATCTGGCGCGTGGTCAACACTTTTAAACCCAGAGCTCATCTCAGCCTTCCATTCGTTTGACTTTCTCTTATTTCAATTTATTTTCATTTCTTTTTCATTTTATTTGCATAATTTATTTAAAATAGCAAAATTGTTTTAAAAATTATGAAACTTTTTCCCAAGAGTTTCATTAATTTTTAAAACACAAAAATATTTTTACTTTTATTTTTAGCATTTAAAAAGTATTTTAAAATATTTAAAAGTTTATTTTTAATTGATTAATGAAAATTAATTTATTAAAAATACTTTTAGGTATTCAAAAATCCCCAAAAAATTCATGAAATGTTCTAAGACATTTAGAAACATTGTCCAACCTTCAAACCAAATTTCTTTTTTGATCTTGATGCATTTTGAGAATTTTTCATTGAATTAAAATCATTTTTGTGCATTAATTTGGTCCATAGTTCAAAAAATCATTTCTGCCTATTCATGAAGAGTTGGACATTGATTCTTCTTGCATTGCATTGTGTTTAGCATGTAGTTTTTGAGATTAAATGTCCATGATTTGATCTTTCATTTTCCATTTGTTTGACAATTTTCTTGTTTAGGAACCCTAAAAACCCTAGAATCTTAAGAAAACCATAACTTGAACTTGGTTAGAAGTTGAGACCTCTCCTTTGGGCATTGAGTTAGCATAGGATTAGGGGTCCTTTGTGTGGCATTTTCAATTTTTTATCTTAGGGTTTGCTTCTGATTTTGACTTTTGTTTGATGTATGGTTCATAAACCCTAATTTGGGTTTTCATATGCATCCATCTTGCATCCTCTTGCATAGCATGACTTGCCATGACATTCCAAGCATCCATTTGATTCATTTGACACCATAAGACATATGGAAAGCATATTTGATCATTGCATCATGTATTTGCCATGTTGTATGCCATGTGCACTTCATAACTTTTCATGTTTGTTCATGGTTCCTAACTTGCTTCATTTGCATTCATGAACTTGTATGATCATTTCCATGTGCTGCCTCATGTTTGTAGCATCTCATAGCATCATTAGCATCATGTAAATGCTCCTGGTTTTGTTTCTCATCATGTCATCTCATCCCATTTTGTATTTCATTGCATTTCTTTTCTAACCTTTTCAGTTGGTAAGTGATTTTGAGAAGTGAATTTGCCTTCACTTCTCATACTTTCTTCTCATCTCTCTCTTGCATCCATGCTGCATTTTTATATGTGTTTGAGTTTGAGCTTGCTCATTCTTCTTCTTCCCACTTTCTTTCTTCAAGTGACTTGACTTCTTGAATGAAGCAAGTTACTTTGCTTCTCTTGATCCTTTCATCTGCTTCTTGGTGGTTCCATTGAAGACTTCTTCTTGAAAACCTCACAAACCTTAGGATCAACCAAGCATGACAATGGTTAGGGTTTTGATTAGTCTCCCCTCTTAGTTTTACCTTTGTGTCTCTTTGTGTCTTCTCTTCTCATCTCATAACCAGGGACTAAACCCTAAAGGCTTTAAGGCTTTGTGATTAAGCTTATGCCTGCATCCTTCTCTTAGGATGGAGTGTATAACTTTAATCCTAAGTGTTAAACCCTTAATGTGTTTAAATCTCTTAATCAACCCACTTAATAACCATCAAGACATCACACTTGTAACTTGGGCCTTGCATTAGGGTTCTAATTCTTCCTTAATTGGTTAAGAAGGACTAACCCTAGTGTTAATGGACAAGTCCCCCTCAAGTTGTCTTACAAATCATAAAATTCACTTCTTCATCTCACCATTTAATAAAATCCACTTAATCAAAGGTTTGTTTTGTCATGAGTTTAATCCCTAATCATGGATTAAGTTGAGGAGCTTTCCTCAGCTTAAACACCCTCATCTATTATCCTTCTATTAGGATGGTGTAATGAGTCTGTTTAATCCTTGATTATGGCTTAACCTCATTACTTAACACTAAACAAAAACAGCAAAAACATCTAATTAATCACAAGTAGGTTAATGATCTCGATCCTACATCAAAGGTGATTAAGTGTGAGAATCTGACTTCACACTTAAGGTATTCTCATTACCCCTAATCAGAGGGAAGATGTGATGAGTTTACTAAATCCATTGGTTTAGGATTAAGCTCATTAACTTATGACAAACTTTCAAAAGCAATAAAAGACTGAAAACACAAAAACAAACAATAATCATCTCCTCCGAGATTCTTTTCTCATCTCATTCACTCACAAACGAGAACTTGCTTCTTCCGTCTAATGCAAGACAGTTTGCATCTGTGCCAGACAGATCATACACTTGAGCATAGGCAAGTAGGCAGTTCACAAGTCAATTCATCTTTCAGTCTCTTTGGGTTGAACTACGGTGTTCTGACTTCCTCATTGCACGAGAGGATACGTAGGCATAACTTAACAGTTATCGAACAAAAGTCTCTGTATATTCCCCCTCTTTCTAGATTCATTCTTTTAGCCTCATGATCTTGAGCATTTCACTCCTGTTCTTACACTGACACTTCACTTATATACTTCACTTTTCTCTTACACTGACACCTGTACATTTTGTTTTCCAGCTCCTTTACACACAAATTGCACTGACACTACCCCTTTAAAACACAAATCTTTCAAGCGTGGATCCCGTCGAGTACGGCGGACAATCTGGGTGCTAATACCTTCCCAGGTTGTAACCAACCCCCTTTCTCAGTCTCTCTGGTTCGCAACCGTCTTATCCATGTCTTTCTAGGTCTATGCAGCATTGCCTTTCCTCCGGGATAAAAATGCCTAGCTGGCGACTCTATTCATCTCCAGTGAGTTCACTCCTGTGTGTCCTCGCATCCCCCTTTCGCCGACCGTTCGCGTCTGTACCCCATTTGACCCGGCTTCATTTGGTGGGAGCGACAGCTTGGCGACTCTGCTGGGGAACCTTATATTGCAACCAGGGCTTCTGGTTCTTTTTGTGGGTTCCTCCTAGCGTTTGATTGATTTATGTTTATTGGGGTGTTATGTGCTTATTTGTGTTTGTATATGTTTTATTTATTGCTTTATGTACAGTTTGTTTTATTACTTTCTTTACTGCTTTACATATATCATATTGTCATGCTGTCTGGCTGGATCTGGTTTTGCTTTGGTGGGTGGGTGTTCTATTGAGAGTTAAGGTCCTATACCTGGGACCTGAGTGACACCTAGGCTAGAGTGAATCATATTCTTTCCCATTCCATCTCGGTCTGGTGCGGGAATATGAAACACGATTCAGATATGGGTTTCTTCTTGAGAACTCTGTGTTGCAGATTTCCTGCAATGCTAGGGCTATCTGGGAAGCCTGCTAAGTCTGGATGACCTTTAGTTTTGACCTTCAGAAACTGAGGTGAATTAGAGGAGGAACTTTTATGGTTATTGTAAACACTGTACCTCCGGGTTAGAAGTGTTTACACTTCTCATAACTGATCCAAGTCTGAGGATCCTTGTTTTAGAACACCACCTGTGAGGGGGTTGGGTTGTTTACAGGTTTGCAGGTACCTTGACTTCAGAATACCCTGTTACTTTGACTTGATTAAGAATGCTCCATTTTGGGACAGTTCTTGTGATTCTAAAACCCTGGACATGTGGCTCTTTATTTGAGCCCCCCCACCTTGGTTACTGGATTTATAGACCTCCATCTGGAATTCTTGAACATACTTGGACCTATATCAGAGTTTTTGATCAGATCCAGCTCAGTCACAAACCCTTGCATATCATTTGCATACATAAACATTGCATCATATTGACATTTGCTTATTTGTGTTTCAGGGTATCCATCTTCATTTGGTTCTAGTTTTGACCCCATCTTCAGTATTTGACCCATCTTCATCAGCATCTGCTTTAGTTATCAGCTATTTATTCCAGTCACCTGCACCAGCCAATCAGTGGCCCTTTCTTCAGTATCATCAACAGCACTTGTCTCTACTCAGTCTCAGCATCATGGCTCCTAAAAAGAGTAACATCACCTACCACTTCTTCCAGCCAGAGCTATCTGACATCAGGAGGATTCAGACCCTGATCACTCCGGATCACATACCATTGTTCAGGGAACACTACGGAGATATACTTGATATGGTTATGGACCTGGTCCCTTCACAGAGAAGCCTGATCCACACTTGCATTCAGTTTTATGATCCCCCACTGAGATGCTTCACTTTTCAGGACTTTCAGCTAGGCCCTCTATTGGAAGAATACTCATCATTGGTTGGTATACCTATCAGGGGTGGAATCCCTTTCAACCCTGAGATGGTCTTCCCTGGTAATGGAGAAGTAGCAAAGGCTTTGCATCTGGAACCTGTCCTGATTGAACAGCATATGACTTCTAAAGCTGGAATCCCTGGCTTCCATCTGGATTTCTTGATCTCTCAAGCTACCCTGAAAGCTTCTTTAGGAGAGTGGAAAGCTGTCTGTGCTTTATTGGCCTTGAGTATATATGGAATTGTATTGTTTGCAGATGAGCCTCGATTCATTAGCAAGAATGCAATCCATTTGTTCATCCTGAAGAACCCAGTGCCCACTTTATTGGGGGATCTCTACTATTCAGTGCATTAGAGGAATGAAAAGCAGAGGGGAAGATTAGTGAGGTGTTGTGCTCCATTGTTCCACATTTGGCTTCTCAGGCATCTACCCAGGACAGATGCATTTTTGAACCCTCATCAGCAGAGAAACTGGGCTAAGAGACTCACTGCTCTAACTTCAGCAGATATCAGATGGTGCACTCAAGGCACCAAAGGCAGGGATATCATCACCAGCTGTGGGCAGTTTCCCAATGTGCCCCTAATAGGAGTTAAGGGTAGTATCAATTACAATCCTCTGTTGTTCAAAAGGCAACTGGGCTATGCACTGGTCCACACTCCTAAGGCACAGGACTTGGTTGAAACACTCTATTGTGAGAACAAGCCTAATCTGGCTATTGTTAGGCAGGCTGCTTGGGCCTGGGATAATGTTCAAACCAAGGGAATAACTATTTTGGGGAAGTGCAACAATGTGGCATCAGCACAATATTATGAGTGGTCCCATGCCAGGGCTCAATTCTCTGGGATGCCCTTTACCATAGAAGATATGCCTGAATCATCTTCAGCACCACCCCCTGCCACTATCAGTTTGGAGGAGTTTGAGAGCTTGAAGGAAAGAAATGAGAAGTTGACTCAGGCTTTGCAGAAGACCCTCCGGGAGAGGAGTGATGGCAGGTTGGATATTGAGAGGTTAGAGAAGTTGAGAGTGGAGCATCTGGCTAAGATTGAGAAGTCTGGGGATTATATCAAAAAGTCTAAAGCTGGAGAACAAATCCTGAAGAATGCTTGCAAGGAGGCCCATCTCCAGAGAGCAAGGACAGACGTGTATCTGAAGGAGAGTCAGGCCAGGTGGGTCAGGATCACCGAGGCTCGTACTCTGGAGGACAAGAGAGTTCAAGACAAAATGGAGCAACTGGAAGCTAGTGCAAAAGAACAGAAAGAAGCCCTGGCAGCAGCCCAGAGGGAGATATCAGAGCTAAAGATCAAAGCTGGAGTGAAGAGGTCAAAGGACCAAAGTCAGCACAAGAAGTTAACAGCAGCTGTTACGACCCGGAATCTCCTCATCAGGAATCTCACGGAGCGTCCAGCTGATCCTGTGACCGAAGCACTTCTCAAGGAAGTTCGTGAGGATGAGTTTGGTCTTGGTGTTTGACCATTTGTTTGTTGTTGCTTTCATTCCATGTACTTTTATTTTCCTGTAATGTATTTTGACCCCTCAGAGGGCTTGTATTTGTAAACAAACTATGTACCATTTTGCTTTTGTAATATATGTATTAGTTTGTTCCATCCAAGTTTCACTTCTAAAGCAGCATCAACAACATCTTCAAGGGTCTGGAAGGGTCAAAACTGAATGCCAAGCCGGATACCTTGAAAACAAATAAGCATACTGCATTGCATGCTAACCCTTTTGTTTGTTTTGTAGGTTTTTGTTTTATTGTTGCTAACTCTGTTGTGATGTTCAGGAACTATTGCTCGGCGCCGGGTATTTCCCCTCAATCGTCCGCACCGTTATCCGACCCGTAACAACCTTCCGGGAATTCAAATGGATCAGATGCAGCAGGACCTTACCGAGGTAAGGAACCAAATGGCCAATGAAAGGCTAGAAATGAGGAATCAAATGACGCAGTTCATGGAAGTGATGAACAACATGGCTCAGAGCCAGGAAAGATTGAGGGCCATGGTGGAAAGGCAAAATCAAGAAGATCCACATATAGGGACTGCCGGCACCAGCAACAATGAAAGGGTCCAACCTCATGTTAACCCCCCTGTATTTGGCCCCCACCTCCATCCTGAGGTCAACATCCCTGCAAATGTTCAAGGGACTGCCACTGCAGCCAGGGTACTTCAAGAAGACCCCCAAGAGGATCAGTTTACTGTAATGGGTGCTGGGGAAGAAGCTTATGATAAAAGGCTGGATGAGATAGCTGAGAAGTTAAGGTCCTTAGAGTCTCAAAACTCTTTGGGTTTCGATGTCATGGACATGGGTTTGGTAGACGGGGTCAGGATTCCCCATAAGTTCAAGCCTCCTTGCTTTGAAAAATACAACGGGACTTCATGCCCCCGGACTCATTTACAATCATTTCTGCGGAGGCTGAAGGCCTATACTATGGATGAGAAGCTCTGGATGTTCTATTTCGAAGACAGCTTGACAGGAGCTTCAAGAGAATGGTACTCTCACTTGACAAGGGCAACTATCAGATGCTGGAAGGACCTGGCAGAGGCCTTTATCAGACAGTATCAGTACAACTTAGATATGGCACCCAACAGGACCCTCCTAATGGGAATGTCACAGTCGTCAAGGGAAAGTTTCCGAGAATATGCCCAGAGATGGAGGCAATTGGCTGCTGCTGTTCAACCACCTATGTCTGAAAGGGAAATGGCAGACATGTTTATGAACACCCTTCAGGGGACATATATTGACAGGCTGGCTGCTTTCTCTTCCACTAGCTTTGCGGATGTTGTCATAGCTGGGGAGAGAATTGAGAGCCTGTTGAAGATGGGCAAGATCTCAGACAATGGTGCCAGCTCGTCCAGTAGTACAAGAAAGCCTTTTGCAGGCCCGAGAAGAACTGGAGAGACCAATGCCATCCACACCAACAGGGGCAGGCCCCAATATGTTCACAGATCAGTGGCAGCAGTCACCATTCCCGCTCCAGCTCATCCTCAACCAGTTTATCAACCTCCGCAACAAAACTATCAACAACAACCTCAGTACCATCAACAAAATCAGTATCCTCCGAGAAATTACAACAACAGCAACACCAACAACAATAACCAGCAAAGGCCATTCCAACAGAGGCCTTCTCAAGCCAACAGGGTAATCGATCCGATCCCTATGCCATATGCTACATTGCTGCCACAACTCCTGAAACTCAACCTAGTTGAGCTAAGGACGTTGGCACCTCCGGATCCCAACAGTCTACCCAAGAATTATGATTCCAACGCCAGATGTGCCTTCCATTCAAATGCACCTGGCCACAGTACAGAAAAGTGCAGAGCTTTGCACATGAAGGTACAAGACCTGGTAGACTCAAAAGCTCTGAATTTCGCACCACCACCTAATGTCAATAAGAACCCCATGCCAAACCACGGTGGTCCCAGGATTAACGCTATTGAAGAAGACAAACCGTCTTATTTAATAACCAGTGTGGGTCAGATCCGGACACCGTTGGTGGAAATTAAGGCTCAGCTCCTCGAATGTCAAATGTTCCCAGGGTGTGAGTTGGGGTGTGCTTACTGCAATATTTCAGTCAATGGGTGCGATAACCTGAGGAATGGCATAGACGGTCTCATTCAGAGTGGCCAACTTCAGATCACCACATCATTTCCTACGAATCCAGCAATCTCATCAGCAACAGCTCCAGAACCTCCTACAACTGCAACAACCATTGTTCCTGACAATTCTTCAGCTTCATCAACAAGTACTTCATCTATTATCTCAACTGATCAGTTATCAACAAATTTTCCTTCCACAACTGCAGCATCACTCCATTTTGAAATTCCTACAACAACAACATCCACCCTTCCACCAATGTCTCCTACAACACCAGCAACAAATCATGAAGACGTCTCCACTGTCACAATATTCTACGATCCAGAAAACAATTCTGCCTACAATTCAGAAGGTGCTGCTCCCATCAAAGCACCAGTCACAATTTATTACGATCCACAGACTATCACAATTCCTTCCGCAGCTGCAGTCAGTCCAGTCACTATCACGGTGCCTGGACCAATACCTTATGAAAGTAGTAATGCCATCCCCTGGCATTACGGCTCTGACCTGTACTGTGAAGGACAAAGAATCACTTTTGAATCATCAACCCCTGCACCACAAATTGACAATGTGGGAGGAGGCGGAGGCTTCACTCGAAGTGGACGTCTTTTCGCTCCACAAATTCAGAGACCCACTGCCGAAGCAGAAGCTGCTGCTAAAGCAAAAGGAAAAAGCTTGGTGCAGGATGAGCAAGCTGTCAAAGAAGCCTTGAGAACACCCTTCGATCAAGAGGTTGATGAGTTCATGCGAATCATCAAGAAGAGTGATTACAAAATAGTGGATCAGCTTCATCAAACGCCTTCCAAGATCTCAATCCTATCATTGCTTATGTGCTCCGAAGCCCATCGGAATGCACTACTCAAAGTCTTGCATGCAGCTTACGTGCCTGAAGAGATCACTGTCAATCAGCTAGAAGCTGTAGTTGGAAATGTTAATGCTAGTCACGGACTAGGGTTCACCAATACTGATTTGACGACGGAAGGCCGCAACCATAACAAAGCCTTGCACATAACCATGGAATGTAAAGGTGCTGTCCTTTCCCATGTGCTGGTAGACACGGGGTCATCCCTCAATGTCTTACCTAAGAAGGCCCTGGTGAAGCTAGAATACGATGGATTGGCGTTGAGACCCAGAAACCTGGTGGTGAGAGCCTTTGATGGTTCAAAGAGATCGGTTCTGGGAGAAATTGAGTTGCCCATAACGATTGGCCCGCAGACCTTCAAAACGACCTTCTACGTGATGGATATACAGCCTGCCTACAGCTGTCTATTGGGTAGGCCATGGATTCACGCCGCTGGTGCCGTGACCTCTACCCTTCACCAGAAGTTAAAATATGAGTGGGAGGGTCAAATCGTTACAATCTGTGGAGAGGAGGATATTTTTGTCAGCCACCTGGCTACCTATAAATACATTGAGATGGATGGGGAGGTCCATGAAACAATGTGCCAGGGTTTTGAAGCTTTGAATATCAATGAAACATCTGCTGTGCCTGGAACTTCTATATCATCATACCAACAAGCCCGGAAGGTTGTTGAGGGAGGAAACGCCCAAGGCTGGGGCAAACTGCTATCGGTAGAGAAGAAAGAGGACAGATTTGGGTTGGGTTACAAACCAACTCAACAAGATCAAGCAGAGGCTGCGAAAGAGCCCAACTTTGTGAGTGGGGGGATGCTCACCCCTGATGCGGTCAACTGTTTGGAAGACGAGCTGGAAGAAGAACGCAACCTGGAAAGCTGGATTCGTCCAAAGATCCCGGGGAGCAGTATCTCAAACTGGTCTTCCCAGGAAATTATAAGAGTTACTCATGCAGAGTAATTATTATTTCCTGTATTTTTATAGAATGCATCAAAGTCTTGCATCTTGCCCAAGATGACAAGACTCATTTTGTAATCGGGCCATCTGTACTTTTTGTGCAAACAAGATTAATTAATGAAATATCAGACATCTTTTTGCAAACGAGTCTTTTTCTTTTCCGCTCACTGTTTTTCCATTTCTCTTTTTGTACAAAAAAATAAATGGCAGTGTTTTCAAAATGACAACTTTATTTCACTTTTCTAAAATAAGATTAAAATCAAATCACTAAAATGAACAAACTGAACCCTTGCAGAGAGTGCCTTTCAGACAGCACCGACAGCAGCACGGCTATGACTTCGTATGACTTTGACAATCCAATCAATCAAGCCGATGAAGGGGTTGAAGAAGAGTATGAGCTTCCTGAAGAGCTAGCCAGGTTGTTAAGACAAGAGGAAAAGGTTATTACTCCTCACCAGGAGGAGGTTGAAGTGATCAATCTTGGTACAGATGAAGACGTGAAAGAGGTTAAAATCGGGGCTTGCTTACAAGACTCAGTGAAGAAACAACTGATTGACCTGCTTCAAGAGTATGTGGATGCGTTTGCTTGGTCTTATCAAGATATGCCAGGGTTGGATACCAACATTGTCGTGCACAAGCTACCTTTGAGAGAAGAATGCCCACCGGTCAAACAGAAGCTGCGCCGTACTCGTCCGGACATGGCAATAAAAATCAAGGAAGAGGTGCAAAAGCAATGGGACGCCGGGTTCCTTGCTGTAACTAGTTATCCGCCGTGGGTTGCTAATATTGTACCTGTGCCTAAGAAAGACGGCAAAGTAAGGATGTGTGTTGACTACCGGGATCTGAACAGAGCCAGCCCAAAAGATGACTTCCCATTACCTCACATTGACGTATTGGTGGATAACACAGCTCAGTTCTCGGTATTCTCCTTCATGGACGGATTTTCAGGATATAATCAGATCAAGATGTCACCTGAAGACATGGAGAAGACAACTTTCATCACACCCTGGGGCACGTTCTGCTACAAGGTAATGCCATTTGGGCTCAAGAATGCCGGTGCGACATATCAACGGGCTATGGTGACATTATTCCACAATATGATCCATAAAGAGATAGAATGTTATGTGGATGACATGATTGCCAAGTCCCTTACAGAGGAAGATCACCTGGTGAATCTGCTGAAACTGTTCAAGCGTCTGAGGAAGTACCAACTGAAGTTAAACCCCAACAAATGCACATTCGGGGTGCGATCGGGTAAGTTGCTGGGATTTATCGTAAGCGAGAAAGGGATTGAAGTTGACCCTGATAAAGTCAAAGCTATTCAAGAAATGCCTGCACCGAAGACTGAGAAGGAAGTTCGAGGGTTCTTAGGTCGATTGAACTACATCTCACGATTCATATCTCACCTCACTGCAACCTGTGAACCTTTGTTCAAGCTGTTAAGAAAGGAACAGACGGTCAGGTGGAATGAAAACTGCCAGAAGGCTTTTGACAAGATCAAGGAATACTTACAAGAACCTCCAATCCTTATGCCTCCAGTTGAAGGAAGACCTCTGATAATGTACTTGACAGTATTAGAAGAGTCAATGGGGTGTGTGCTGGGCCAGCATGACGAGTCTGGTCGAAAAGAGTATGCAATATACTACCTAAGCAAAAAGTTTACCGACTGTGAACAACGTTATTCACTGCTCGAGAAAACTTGATGTGCTTTAGCGTGGGCTGCTCGCCGACTGAGGCAGTATATGTTGACCCACACTACTTTGTTGATCTTAAAGATGGACCCAGTTAAGTACATATTTGAGAAGCCAGCACTTACCGGACGGGTTGCAAGATGGCAAATGATCCTCACAGAATATGACATCCAATACACATCTCAGAAAGCCATCAAGGGCAGTGTATTGTCTGAATATCTTGCTGAGCAACCTATTGATGATTACCAGCCTATGAGATTTGACTTCCCTGATGAAGACATCATGTTCATAAAAGCAAAAGATCATGAAGAGCCTGTTCACACTGAAGGGCCTGACCCGGAAGAAGAATGGACTATGATGTTTGATGGGGCTGTTAACATGAATGGTCGTGGCGTTGGTGCAGTACTCATTACACCTAAAGGAGTTCACATGCCTTTCTCGGCAAAACTCACTTTCAACTGCACTAACAACGAAGCTGAATACGAAGCTTGCATTATGGGTCTTGAGGAAGCCATTGACCTCAGGATCAAGACATTGACTGTGTTCGGAGATTCAGCTTTGGTAATCAATCAAACCAACGGCAAATGGTACACCCACCAGGATCATCTGATACCTTACAGGTGTCGCTCCCGACAAATGAAAACGGGGTCAGATGAATGTACAGACGCGAACGGTCGGCGAGAGGGACAATGAGAACACACAGCCGTGAACTCACTGGAGAATGAATAGAGTCGCCAGCTAGGCATTTTTATCCCGGAGGAAAGGCAATGCTGCATAGACCTAGAAAGATATGGATAAGACGGTTTGCGAACCAGAGAGACTGAGAAAGGGGGTTGGTTACAACCTGGGAAGGTATTAGCACCCAGATTGTCCGTCGTACTCGACGGGATCCACGCTTAAAAGGTTTGTGTTTTAAAGGGATAGTGTCAGTGCAATTTGTGTATAAAAATAGCTGGAATAGAATGTACAGGTGTCAGTGTAAGAGAAGTGAAGTGTGTAATATATACAGTGTCAGTGCAGGAATGAGAATATGCTCAAGATAATGAGGCTAAAAGAATAATGCTGGAAGGAGGGGGAATATACAGAGACTTTTGTTCGATAACTGTTAAGTTATGCCTACGTATCCTCTCGTGCAATGAGGAAGTCAGAACACCGTAGTTCGACCCAAAGAGACTGAAAGATGAATTGACTTGTGAACTGCTTGCTTGTCTATGCTCAAGTGTATGACCTGTCTGGCTCAGGTGCGAACTGTCTTGCATTAGACGGAAGAAGCTAGTTCTCGTTTGTGAGTGAATGAGGTGAGAAAAGAATCCCGAAGGAGACGATTATTGTTTGCTTTTGTATTTTCAGTCTTTTATTGCTTTTGAAGTTTGTCATAAGTTAATGAGCCTAAGCCAATGGGTTAGTAAACTCATCACATCTTCCCTCTGATTAGGGGTAACGAGAATACCTTAAGTGTGAAGTCAGATTCTCACACTTAATCACCTTTGGTGTAGGATTAAGATCATTAACCTACTTGTGATTATTTAGATGTTTTTGGTGTTTTTTTTTGTTTAGTATTGAGCAATGAGGTTAAGCCATAATCAGGGATTAAACAGACTCATTACACCATCCTAATAGAAGGATAACAGATGAGGGTGTTTAAGCTGAGGAAAACTCTTCAACTTAATCCATGATTAGGGATTAAACTCATGGCAAAACAAGCCTTTGATTAAGTGGATTTTATTCAATGATATGATGATGAAGTGAGTTTTATGATTTGTAAGACAACTTGAGGGGGACTTGTCCATTAACACTAGGGTTAGTCCTTCTTAACCAGTTAAGGAAGAATTAGAACCCTAATGCAAGGCCCAAGTTACAAGTATGATGTCTTGATACTTATTAAGTGAATTGATTAAGAGATTTAAACACATTAAGGGTTTAACACTTAGGATTAAAGTTATACACTCCATCCTAAGAGAAGGATGCAGGCATAAGCTTAATCACAAAGCCTTAAAGCCTTTAGGGTTTAGTCCCTGATTATGAGGTGAGAAGAGAAGACTCAAAAGAGACACAAAGGTAAAACTATGAGGGGAGACTAATCAAAACCCTAATTCATTGTCATACTTGGTTGTTCCTAAGGTTTGTGAGGTTTTCAAGAACAATCTTCAAAGGAGCCACCAGGAAGCAGATGAACAGGATCAAGAGAAGTAAAGTGACTTGCTTCATTCAAGAAGTCAAGTCACTTGAAGAAAGAAAGTGGGAAGAACAAGGATGAGCAAGCTCAATCTCAAACACATATAGGAATGCATCAATGGATGCAAGAGAGATGAAAAGAAAAGGTTATGAGAAGTGAAGGCAAATTCACTTCCCAAGTTTACTTACCACCTGAAATGTTAGAAAGAAATGCAATGCAATGCAAGATGAGATGAAATGGTATGATGCTAAGCAAAACCAGGAGCATGTTGATGATGATTATGATGTTATGAGGAGCTGCAAACATGAGGCATGACATGGAGATGTTCATACAAGATCATGGATGTAAATGATGCAAGCTAAGGAGCATGAATGAACATGAAAAGTTATGAAGCATACAAGGTAAATGACATGGCAAATATGTGATGCAATGATCAAACATGCTTCCTACATGTCTTATGATGTCAAATGAAACACAAGCAAACATAAAATGCAAAGACAAGTCATGTTATGCAAGAGAATGCAAGAAGGATGCAAATGAAAGCCCAAATTAGGGTTCATGGATCAAACATCAAACAAAAACCAAAAACAGTAGCAAACCCTAAGATAAAAAATGGAAAATGCCACCCAAAGAAACCCTAATCCTATACTAAACCAAGGTCCAAAGGGGAAGTCTCAACTCCTAACCAATCTCAAGATATGATTTTTCTAAGTTATTAGGGTTTTTTTAGGGTTCTTAACAAAAGAAATGCCAAACAATTTGAAATTGAAGGATCAAATCAAGACCATTTTATCCTAGAAACTACATGCTAAACACAAAACAAAGCAAAAATAATCAATGTCCAAACCTTCTTAGATAAGCAGAAATGAATTTTTGAACTTATGATCAAAACAATGCACAAAATATGATTTAATTCAATGAAAAATTCTTAAAATGCATCAAGATCAAAAGAGAAATTTGGTTTGAAGATTGGACAATGTTTCTAAATGTCTTAGAACATTTCATGAATTTTTTTGTAATTTTTAAATACCTAAAAGTATTTTTAATTAATTAATTCCCATTAATCCATTAAAAATAATCTTTTAAATATTTAAAAATACTTTTTTAATGATAAAAAATAAAATAAAAATATTTTTGGGTCTTAAAAATTAATAAAACTTTTAAGAAAAAGTTTCATAATTTTTAGGAATTTTTAACTATTTTTAATAAATTATGCAAGTTAATTGAAATAAAATGAAATTAAAATAAAAAAAATGAAAAGTAATCAGGATGGAGGGCCAGGATGGGCTCTGGATTCAAATTGGTTGACTGGCGCGTGAATGGAGGGTCTGGATTCAATCTGGCCAAATTAATTTAATTACGAATTAATTAAAACTAATTAAGTGGATTAGGGCAAAATGACATGATCTGGACCATTCACTAGCGCGCGGGAAACAACATCCAAGGGTCCAAGTTTAAAGTTCACTAATTAATGACAATTAGCCCTAATCACATTCAGGCTGCCGGAGAAGACCTCCGGTCGTCTTCTCCGGCGAGCAACTCCCCTGAAAACTTCCCAACTCACTCAAATCGTATCAAAAATGAAAACTAAGAACTGGGAAATGTTCCTTACACACTCACGAATCAAACCCCTCTCTCAAAACAAATTTATATTTCCTAAATAAGCTGAATCGAAGAGGATAAGAACTAGGGCACGCAAGCTTCAGAAGCAAATTAAATACTCATTTCAAAGCCATTTTCGAAACCAATGACATCAGGATGATCAGTGAGGCACATAGAACAATTTTATAACATGAAAAATGATTTCTGGAAAAATAAATTTCAAGCTACCTGAGATTCGAAGCTTTCACTCTGATGACTTTCTGGCCACTTCTCCTTGTGCAATCCACTCCACTTGATCCCCAGATGATGTTTGAATGCTCAAGAAGAGTTTATGTTGGCTGGATAGTGAGTTTCGAAAGCTCCTGCTTCAACTCAGTCAGAAATGGCAATGGTGATTCTGGCACTTTCAGGTCATTATGAATGGTGGTTTTTGGTCCAGATGATGTATGGAGAAGCTTTGCAAGGTTTGTTTGGCTGTTTGTGAGCTAGGGAGGGAGATTCGAATGGAACTGCAACTTGGGGTGAGAAATGGCTATGGGGTGTTCTGGTTGATTCAGGCTGGTGTTCTTGCTGGTTTCTACTCAATGATGCATGGTGAGTTGAATGGTGAAAATGGTTTTGGTGTTTTTTAGCTGTGTAGGCAGATTCGAAAGCTTATGCAAGATGAGGTGATTTTGTGAATGTGTGTGTGTGTATGGTTTCAGCCTTGCTTAGTGTTATGTCTAGCTTGCAAATGGAAAGTATAAACAAATCTGATTGGCTGGATGATGTGACATGGCCTGCTATGATAGGTAAGTCACCTTTTGCAAAATGTCAACTTCTTTGTAAGAGAAAGTATGGGCAGCTTCTAGGCTAGTACAAGGCTGGTTCTGGTGCAGCATGGTGTGGTGAGAGGCTAGCTTAGTGTAGTAACCAATGCAGCAAGTTGTAGGAAGTGATCATGAAGATTTTGCAAGTTGTGACTTTTTGGTTCACATGTGATTCCTTTGTCCAACCAACCATAAAACCATGGGCATTCTTGGTTCATTCTGAATTTTATGACTTAGAGAATGTTTGCATACTGGTTTGGAGTGAATTAGAAGTCACATTGGGCTTTGGTTCATGATCTTGCAAAATTTCCATTTGAAGCATGCCTTGAAAATCAATGATTTTAGCCAACTTTGTCACACCATAACTTTTGATCCAAGAAGAATTTGATCATGTTCTTGTACTTTTTGAAAAGGGAAAGATGAGATCTACAACTTTCATGACCAAAGTTTCTCCATTTGAAGCATTTTTGGATCAAGAATTAAGGCTTGAAAAAAATGACCAAAAATGAGGCATTCTTGAAAAGTCAACTATGCCCAAAAAGTCAACATTTGCAAAACTTCCAAATTCTTGATTTCTATGAACTTCAACCTTCTTCCATGATCAAATAAAGATCATATACACTCAAAATGATGAAGATCAACCATTGGTTGGGTCATTGGGGGCCTCAGATGCCCTGATTTTGCACTGACTTGTCCAGAAAGTCAACTCTTGATCAGATGACTTCCCCATAGAATTTCTTCATGAAAATTGATATGCATACTCCCTATACCATATAGAGACCAATGGAAACAATAATGACCAAAAAATTTGGAGTTATGGCCTCTGAAACCAAAACCCTAATTTTAGGTCAACTGTGCAGTCAAACTTGGCTCTGCATCCATCCAAACCCTAGTTCTTGTGATTCTTTTGAATTCTTGACTCTGGGAAGATATAATATGATGCTTGAACACACATGGACCCCCTTGAAGTGATTGTTGATCTTTGGAGTGGCTCAAGAAGCTCTTGGATTGCTCAGATCACAAACCCTAGGTGCAGATGACTTAGAATCTATGCAGTGAATCAAAAATGAAACATGAGATGATATGATTGAACTTATGCATATGAGAATGATCACAAGCCATGGTGTGAATGGGTGAGGGCAAATTTGGGGTGTTTACAGCTGCCCCTATTCAAACATGAGTTAGCTGTGCAGGATGTAAGCAATAACTTGTGGTTGAATACCAAAGACAGTCCAAAATTTGCACTCACAAAATGAAGAAGAAAAGGGATATAGATTGTAAAAGGGAATTAAAGTATATTCTAAAACGGGAAACAACGCAATGACGGGGACGACCGACATGCTGGGGATAAAAGGTAAAGCCAAGACGGGGACGGCCGACTAGCTGGGAAAAAATCAAATTATGATGGGGACGGCCATCAGGATAAAGCTGTAAAATTTTCTGGGAGTTAATGAAACATGACGGGGACGGCCATCAAGTTCATAAAGCAAAGTAACCAATGATGGGGACGGCCATCAGGCTAAAAGAAAAGGGACCACGACGGGGACGGCCATCGGGTTAAAGAATGAATGAAATAAACAGATGATGGGGTACGGCCATCAAAGGTGAAGGACGATCACCTGGCAGGGAATGACTGCTCCGTTGGGGATAAAAGAAATATGATGGGGACGGCCATCGGATGAGCATGATGGAGGACGACCATCAAGAAGTGGAGGACGACCACTCAGCAGGGGACGGCTACTCTCAAGGCTTATCATGGCACGGGACGAATGCCAGATAACCAAAATCAACAATGGGGACGGCCATTGGATAAAATGATGAAGGACGATCATCAAAAGGTGGAGGACGACCACCTAGCAGGGGACGGCTGCTAAAATCAACGATGGGGACGGCCATCGGATGAGCATGATGGAGGACGACCATCAAGAGGTGGAGGACGACCACCTAGCAGGGTACGGCTGCTCTCAGGTTTATCATAACACAGGACGAGTGTCAGATAAAAGGAAAATGCTTTGTTGGCGATCTACTGGGGATATAGTGAACACGGATGAGTGTTGCATCTGAAGGGACTCTTCTGGGGAATAGTAGACACGGACGAGCGTCTATATTCAAGAAGACCCAAGTGTTTGACACAGTGTATGGATTAAAGATGCGGACGGGCATCCCTAAGACTACGATACGGACGAGTATCGGGTAGAAACAAACATTAGACGCAATGTTCTGAGATGATGATACGGACGAGTACCAACTGGTTAACAAAGAACAAGGACTACTGTCGAATCTGTGGGGAGATAAGTGTTGTGTATACAAGATACGGACGAGTATCTGTATAAGTGTATCGTGAGTAGCGAGTATATATAGATGAGTATTTTAACTGCTGGGGAGAATGACACGGACGGGTGCCAAGAGAGAAAAGTGTAATATAAACAAATATCTGATATACAAAGTATAGACGACTGCTGGGGGTATGACACGGACGGGTGTCAGGAAAGTGTATATAAAGGTATGCGTGGGTGCAAAAAGGATGTCTTTGGCTTTCTGCTGGTAATATGACACGGACGGGTGTCATGAAGTATCCGTGATACGGGTAATCTTGCTTGTAAAGAGTGTTCAGACGACTTTACTGGGGAGTGATGATACGGACGGGTATCAAAAGGGAATCTACTGGTATTTGTGAATATGAGGCAACTGTTTTTGCTGGGACTCTGGTGAGGATTTCTGTACAATGATGATGAACGGTTATTATTCACAAGTGTTAATTCAGAACATGACTTATAATTATGCTATGTATTTGATTTTTGCCGTAATGCTCCGCATTAGACGGAATGCTACGCTCTGAGGGGAAAATATGATGCAAATGCCATGACTATGCAAAGATATCAAACCGGGATTCGGATCCCGCCACTGCGAAGGTCTCTGGTCGATCTGTTGGAAATGGACCTCCCAGCTGGGGATGAGATCATTGGTAGATCCAATAAGATGATATTTGCTTGGGGATATAGGTCACTGATTGACATATCCTTATAATACGGGACCCAGCTGGGGTTTGTAGAAGCTTTCTTCACTCTGTCGTGATCTTCTATGCGCTGCTCTTCTGGATAGAGGCTGAAGATTCTGTGGGGAGATGATTTCCTGACTCCTGTACTCAGCTGAGGATGAAATGGCAACTCGGCTGGGGAATTATGAGAAACAACTCAGCTGGGGAGAGAAACAAGAGGCAACTCAGCAGGGGATAGAGCATTTCGGGTGCTGAGATTGAGTGTATGTTGATTTGGCAACTTTGCTGGGGAAGTGGGCACCTTCCAGTGCCACGTGGAAGATAGACCGAGTTGATAATGATTCGCCAGCTTGCTGAGACGTAACTTGCATGCCCCAGGTTGCGTTCTGGATACCTGCAATCCTGCAAAGATAAGGAGACGCACAAAAGGTCCCAAGGTATCATTTACTGGATTCCGTCATAGGAGTTAAGTACTTTCGAGAGTAAGTATATTCCCTGTAAGCATGTGTTTTATTATTATTATTTTTGGGAGAAAAGCATCTGTACTTATGCAATTGATTTTTTAGAGACATCAGACATCCTTTGCAAATAAAAATATACAAAACGAAACATGACTGAAAAATCTGATTTTATTAATTCATGTGCCCTGAATCGGCAAGATACAACCAAAGAAACATATCCCCTGAAATGAGGAGATTGTTTACAAATTGAGAAACAAAGTGCTGGCAGTGTTGATGACGCTTTAAGGAGCTTCCTCTCCTGCTACGACTCGTATGACAATGACGTTCTTCTCGTCTTGCTTTCTGAAGAAAGTTGATTCTGATTGAAGCTTGATTCCGTCGAAGCTTTCCAAGTTGTAAGTGATACAGACGAACTCAGAGTGCAGTTGTTCGCTTATTCCCTTATTTTGCATGGATCGCCCTTTCGGGTTTTCAATCCATCGGGATACCCATTTTTGCCTGAATTGTCCAATGCGGCTTTTCAACTCAGTGGGTGTACATTTTTTCATTTATTTCCCTTATTTTTGCCCGAGTCTTTTATTCTGTTTTTGACTCGCCGGGATGCCCTATTTTTGCCTGGACTTACATTCTGTTTTTATGTCCAGCGGATCATTTTTATGCGAAGTATTTTTTAACTGCATCTGAATTCACAGGGGACGGGAAATCTTCGCCGTCCATGGTGCTGAGCATCAGTGCTCCACCAGAGAAAACTTTCTTTACCACAAACGGTCCTTCGTAATTTGGAGTCCATTTGCCCCTGTGGTCTGTATGAGGAGGGAGGATTCTCTTCAACACAAGATCTCCCACTTGGTACTCTCGGTGCCTGACTTTCTGATCGAAGGCTTTCTTCATTCTCTTCTGATACAATTGCCCATGACAAATTGCAGCCAATCTTTTCTCTTCGATCAGACTCAGTTGCTCGTATCGGGACCTAACCCATTCTGCTTCACTCAATTTGACATCCATCAAGACTCGCAAGGAGGGTAATTCAACTTCAACTGGTAGGACTGCTTCCATTCCATACACAAGCTGATACGGTGTTGCCCCGGTGGATGTCCTGATTGATGTGCGATACCCATGCAAGGCAAATGGTAGCATTTCATGCCAGTCTTTGTAGGTGACTACCATCTTCTGCACAATCTTCTTGATATTCTTATTTGCCGCCTCAACAGCACCATTCATCTTTGGTCTGTAAGGAGAAGAATTGTGATGTTGGATCTTGAAGTCCCGGCACAGTTCTGCCATCATTTTGTTGTTTAGATTGGAACCATTATCAGTAATGATTCGCTCGGGAACTCCGTATCGACAGATGATATCTCTCTTCAGAAATCTGGCTACCACTTGCCTTGTGACATTTGCATATGAGGCTGCTTCAACCCACTTAGTGAAATAGTCGATGGCGACCAGGATGAATCTGTGGCCGTTTGAAGCAGTTGGCTCAATCTTGCCAATCATGTCGATGCCCCACATGGCGAAGGGCCATGGTGAAGACATAATGTTCAAAGGATTCGGAGGTACATGCACTTTATCTGCGTAGATCTGGCATTTGTGGCATTTTCTGGCATAGGCACAACAGTCGGCATCCATTGTGATCCAATAATAGCCTGATCTTAACAACTTCTTAGCCATCGCATGCCCTCTGGCATGGGTACCGAAGGAGCCTTCGTGCACTTCATGCATCAGCAAATCTGCTTCCGTCTTGTCAACACATCTGAGGAGTACCATATCAAAGTTCCTCTTGTATAAAGACCCATCAGTGTTCAGAAAGAAACTTCCAGCAAGCCTTCTTAAGGTCTTCTTATCATTGGAAGATGCCCCAGGAGGGTACGTCTGATCCTCCAAGAAGCACTTGATGTCATGGAACCAAGGCTTATCGTCTTTGACAACATCTGCTGCAAATACATATGCTGGTCTATCAAGTCTCGACACTGAAATCTGAGGTACAAAGTTAGCAGCTTGAACTTTGATCATGGACGAAATGGTGGCCAAGGCATCTGCAAACTGATTCTCATCCCGAGGGATATACTCAAGTTTGATTGTTGTGAAGAAAGTCAATAACCTTCTTGTATAATCCCTGTAAGGTATCAGATGATCCTGGTGTGTATACCATTTTCCATTGGTCTGATTGATTACCAAAGCTGAATCTCCGAATACGGTCAATGTCTTGATCCTGAGGTCAATGGCTTCCTCAAGACCCATAATGCAAGCTTCGTATTCAGCTTCGTTGTTAGTGCAGTTGAAAGTGAGTTTTGCCGAGAAAGGCATGTGAACTCCTTTGGGTGTAATAAGGACTGCACCAACACCACGACCATTCATGTTAACAGCCCCATCAAACATCATAGTCCATTCTTCCTCCGGGTCAGGCCCTTCAATGTGAATAGGCTCTTCATGATCTTTTGATTTAATGAACATGATGTCTTCATCAGGGAAGTCAAACCTCATAGGCTGGTAATCATCAATGGGTTGCTCAGCAAGATATTCAGACAATACACTGCCTTTGATGGCTTTCTGAGATGTGTATTGGATGTCATACTCTGTAAGGATCATTTGCCATCTTGCAACCCGTCCGGTAAGCGCTGGCTTCTCAAATATGTACTTGACTGGGTCCATCTTCGAGATCAATAAAGTAGTGTGGGTCAACATATACTGTCTCAGTCGGCGAGCAGCCCACGCTAAAGCACAGCAAGTTTTCTCGAGCAGTGAATAACGTTGTTCACAGTCGGTAAACTTTTTGCTTAGGTAGTATATTGCATACTCTTTTCGACCAGACTCGTCATGCTGGCCCAGCACACACCCCATCGACTCTTCTAATACTGTCAAGTACATAATCAGAGGTCTTCCTTCGACTGGCGGCATAAGGATTGGAGGTTCCTGCAGATACTCCTTGATCTTGTCAAAAGCCTTCTGGCAATCTTCATTCCACCTGACCGTCTGTTCTTTTCTTAACAGCTTGAACAAAGGTTCGCAGGTTACTGTGAGGTGAGATATGAACCGTGAGATATAGTTCAATCGACCTAAGAACCCTCGAACTTCTTTCTCAGTTTTCGGTACAGGCATCTCTTGGATAGCTTTGACTTTATCAGGGTCAACTTCAATCCCTTTCTCACTTACAATAAATCCCAGCAGCTTACCGGATCGTACCCCAAATGTGCACTTGTTGGGGTTCAACTTCAGTTGGTACTTCCTCAGACGCTTGAATAGCTTTAACAGATTTACCAGGTGGTCTTCTTCAGTGAGGGACTTGGCAATCATATCATCCACGTAACATTCGATTTCTTTATGGATCATGTCATGGAATAATGTTACCATAGCCCGTTGATACGTTGCACCAGCATTCTTCAGTCCGAATGGCATCACCTTGTAACAGAACGTGCCCCAGGGTGTGATAAAAGTTGTCTTCTCCATGTCTTCAGGTGACATTTTAATCTGATTGTATCCTGAAAATCCATCCATGAAGGAGAATACCGAGAACTGAGCCGTGTTATCAACCAATACATCAATGTGAGGTAGAGGGAAATCATCCTTCGGGCTGGCTCTGTTCAGATCCCGGTAGTCGAAACACATCCTTACTTTGCCGTCCTTCTTAGGCACAGGTACTATATTAGCAACCCACGGCGGGTAGCTAGTTACAGCAAGGAACCCGGCGTCCCATTGCTTTTGTACCTCTTCCTTGATTTTCATAGCCATGTCTGGACGAGTACGGCGTAGTTTCTGTTTAACCGGTGGGCATTCTTCTCTCAAAGGCAGCTTGTGCACAACAATATCGGTATCCAACCCTGGCATGTCTTGGTACGACCAAGCAAACACATCTACATACTCTTGAAGCAGGTCTATCAGTTGTCTCTTCACTGAGTCTTGCAGGCAGGCCCCGATTCTAACTTCTTTCACGTCTTTATCTGTACCAAGATTAATCACTTCAACCTCCTCCTGGTGAGGGGTAATAACCTTTTCCTCTTGTCTCAACAACCTAGCTAGCTCTTCAGGAAGCTCATATTCTTCTTCAACCCCTTCATCAGCCTGATTGATTGGATTGTCAAAGTCATACGATGTCATAGCCGTGCTGTTGTCGGTGCTGTCAGGAAGGCACTCTCTGCAAGGGTTAAGTTGTTCATTTTAGTGATCTGATTTTAGTCTTATTTAGAAAAGTGAAATGAAGTTGTCATTTTGAAAACACTGCCATTTATTTTTTGTACAAAAAGAAAAATGGAAAAAACAGCGAACGAAAAGAAAAAAACTCGTTTTGCAAAAAGGTGTCTGATATTTCATTAATTGATCTTGTTTGCACAAAAAGTACAGATGGCCTGATTACAAAATGAGTCTTGTCATCTTGGGCAAGATGCAAGACTTTGATGCATGCTTATAAAATACAGGAAATAATAATTACTCTGATCGAGTAACTCTTATAATTTCCTGGGAAGACCAGTTCGAGACACTGCTCCCCGGGATCTTTGGACAAATCCAGCTTTCCAGGTTGCGCTCCTCTTCCATCTCGTCTTCCAGACAGTTGATAGCATCGGGGGTAAGCATCCCCCCACTGACAAAACCAGGCTCTCCAGTAGCCTTTTCTTGATGTTGAGTTGGTCTGTAACCCAACCCAAATTTGTCTTTCTTCTCCTCCACAGCTAAAACTTTGCCCCAGCCCAGGGCAGTTCCTTCCTCAACAACCTTTCGGGCTTGTTGGTAAGATGACATTGGAGTACCAGATACAACAGATGCTTCATTCACATTCAAAGCTTCAAACCCCTGGCTCATTGTTTCATGGATCTCTCCATCCATTTCAATGTACTTATAGGTTGCCAGGTGGCTGACAAAAATGTCCTCCTCTCCACAGATTGTGACAACTTGGCCTTCCCACTCATATTTTAACTTTTGGTGAAGGGTAGACGTTATTGCGCCGGCGGCGTGAATCCAGGGTCTACCCAACAAACAGCTGTAGGCGGGCTGAATGTCCATTACATAAAAGATAGCTTTAAAGGTCTGTGGGCCAATTGTCACAGGCAGCTCAATCTCTCCCAGAACCGATCTCTTAGAACCATCGAAGGCTCTTACTACCAGGTTGCTGGGTCTCAATGCCAATCCATCATATTCTAACTTCACTAGAACCTTCTTTGGTAAGACATTCAGGGATGAACCTGTGTCCACCAGCACATGAGAAAGGACAGCTCCTTTGCATTCCATGGTTATGTGCAAGGCTTTGTTGTGGTTGCGGCCATCTGCTGTCAAGTCAGTATTGGTGAACCCTAGCCCATTGCTAGCAGTAACATTCCCAACTACGGTCTCCAACTGGTTGACAGTGATCTCTTCAGGCACGTAAGCTGCGTGCAAGACTTTGAGTAATGCATTCCGATGAGCTTCGGAGCACATAAGCAGTGAGAGGATAGAGATCTTGGATGGCGTCTGGTGAAGCTGATCCACAATTTTGTAATCACTCTTTTTGATGATCCTCATAAACTCATCAACTTCTTGATCGAACGGCGTCTTCAAGGCTTCTTTAACAGCTTGATCTTCCTGCACAGGGCTCTTCCCTTTTGCCTTAGCAGCAGCTTCTGCTTCGGCGGTAGGCCTTTGAATTGGTGGAGCAAAGAGACGTCCGCTTCGAGTGAAGCCTCCGCCCCCCCCCCCCCACATTATCTACTTGTGGTGCAGGTGTTGATGTTTCAAGAGTGATTCTTTTTCCTTCGCAGTACACGTCAGAGCCATAGTGCCAAGGGATGGCCCTACTGCTTTCATATGGTACCGGTCCAGGCACCGTGACAGTGACTGGACTGATTGCCGCTGCTGAAGGGACTGTAATTGTTTGTGGATCATAAAAGATTGTAACTGGTGCTCTGGTGGGAGCAGCACCTTCTGAATGGTAGGCAGAGTTGTTTTCCGGATCATAGAATATCGTGACAGTAGAGACATCTTCATGATTGATTGCTGGAGTTGTAGGAGACATTGTTGGAAGAACTGATGTTGTTGTTGTAGGAGGTTCAAAATGGAGTGAAGCTGAAGTTGTAGCAGGAAAATTTATTGAAAACTGATCGGTTGAGATGATGGATGAAGTACTTGTTGATGAAACCGAAGAATTGTCAGGTACAATGGTTGCTGCAGTTGTAGGAGGTTCTGAAACCGTTGCTGATGATATTGCTGGATTTGTTGGAAATGATGTGGTGATCTGAAGTTGGCCACTCTGAATGAGGCCATCTATGCCATTCCTCAAATTATCGCACCCATTTACAGAGATATTGCAGTAAGCACAACCCAATTCACACCCTGGGAACATCTGACATTCCAAGAGCTGAGCCTTGATTTCTACCAATGGCGTTCTGATCTGTCCCACACTGGTTATTAAATAAGACGGTTTGTCTTCTTCAATAGCGTTAATTCGGGGACCACCATGATTTGGCATAGGATTCTTATTGACATTGGGTGGTGGTGCGAAATTCAGAGCTTTTGAGTCTACCAGGTCTTGTACCTTCATATGCAGAGCCCTGCATTTTTCTGTACTGTGGCCAGGTGCGTTTGAATGAAAAGCACACCTAGCATTGGAGTCATAATTCCTTGGTAGACTGCTGGGATCCGGAGGTGCCAACGTTCTTAGCTCAACCAGGTTGAGTTTCAGAAGCTGTGGCAGCAAAGTAGCATATGGCATGGGGATCGGATCAATCACTCTGTTAGCTTGAGATGGCCTTTGTTGGAACGGCCTTTGCTGGCTGTTGTTGTTGGTGTTGCTGTTGTTGTAATTCCTTGGAGGATACTGATTTTGCTGGTGGTACTGAGGTTGCGGCTGATAATTTTGCTGAGGAGGTTGATAGACTGATTGAGGATGAGCTGGAGCAGGAATGGTGACTGCTGCTATTGGCCTCTGAACATACTGGGGCCTGCCCCTGTTTGAATGGATGGCATTGGTCTCGCCAGTTCTTCTCGGGCCTGCAAAAGGTTTTCTTGCATTACTGGACGAGCTGGCACCATTATCAGAGATCTTACCCATTTTCAACAGGCTTTCAATTCTCTCCCCAGCTATGACAACATCTGCAAAGCTAGTAGAAGAGAAAGCGGCCAACCTGTCAATATATGTTCCCTGAAGGGTGTTCATGAACATATCTGCCATTTCCCGTTCAGACATAGGTGGTTGAACAGCAGCAGCCAGTTGCCTCCATCTCTGGGCGTATTCTCGGAAACTCTCCCTTGAAGACTGTGACATTCCCATTAGGAGGGTCCTGTTGGGTGCCATGTCTAGATTATACTGATACTGTCTGACGAAGGCCTTTGCCAGGTCCTTCCAGCATCTAATAGTTGCCCTTGTCAAGTGAGAGTACCATTCTCTCGACGCTCCAGTTAAGCTGTCTTCGAAATAGAACATCCAAAGCTTCTCATCCATTGTATAGGCCTTCAGCCTTCCCAGAAATGACTGTAAGTGAGTCCGGGGGCATGAAGTCCCGTTGTATTTTTCGAAACAAGGAGGTTTGAACTTATGGGGGATCCTGACCCCATCTACCAAACCCATGTCCATAACGTCGACGCCCAAAGAGTTTTGAGATTCTAAGGACCTCAACTTCTCAGCTATTTCATCCAATCTTCTATCATAAGCCTCTTCCCCAGCACCCATTACTGTGAATTGGTCTTCTTGAGGGTCTTCCTGTAGCACCCTCCCTGCTGTGGCAGTTCCTTGTATATTGACAGGGATGTTGGCCTCTGGATGGAGATGGGGTCCAAAAACTGGGGGATTGACATGAGGTTGGACCCTCTCGTTGTTACTTGTGCCAACAGTTCCCACATGGGGTTCCTCTTGATTCCTCCCTTCTACCAAAGCTCTGAGCCTCTCCTGGCTTTGAGCTAAGTTGTTCATTACTTCCATGAACTGTGTTATCTGAGTTCTCATCTCCAACCTTTCGTTGGCCATCTGGTTTCTGACCTCCGTAAGGTCCTGTTGCATCTGATCCATTTGAATTCCCGGAAGGTTGTTTCGGGTTGGATAACGGTGCGGACGGTTGAGGGGAAATACCCGGCGCCTAGCAATAGTTCCTGAACATCACAACAGAGGTTAGCAACAATAAAACAAAACCTACAAAACAAACAAAGGGTTAGCATGCAATGCAGTTATGCTTATTTGCTCTCAAGGTATCCGGTTTGGCCTTCAGTTTTGACCCTTCCAGACCCTTGATGATGTTGTTGTTGTTGCTTGAAGGAAACTCAGATAAGTATATTACAGAAAGTGAAATAATACAACTTGTTCATTTTACAACACGAGCCCCCTAAGGGGTCAAAATATATTACAAGAAAATAAAAGTACATGGAAAGGAAACAACAACAAACAAATGATCAAACACCAAGGCCAAACTCATCCTCACGAACTTCCTTGAGAAGTGCTTCGGTCACAGGATCAGCCGGACGCTCCGTGAGATTCCGGATAAGGAGGTTCCGGGTTGCAACAGCTGCTGCTAGCTTCTTGTGCTGAGTTTGGTCCTTGGACCTCTTCACCCCTGCTTTGATCTTCAGCTCTGATATCTCCCTCTGGGCTGCTGCCAGGGTTTCTTGTTGTTCTTTTGCACTAGCCTCTAGTTGCTCCATCTTGTCTTGAACTCTCTTGTCTTCCAGGGTACGGGCCTCGGTGATCCTGACCCACCGGGCTTGACTCTCCTTCAAGTACAAGTCTGTCCTTGCTCTCTGGAACTGGGCTTCTTTGCAAGCATTCTTCAGAATTTGTTCACCAGCTTTAGACTTTTTGATATAATCCCCAGACTTCTCAATCTTAGTCAGATGCTCTACTCTCAACTTCTCCAATCTCTCAATTTCCCTCATACCTTCACTCCTCTCCCGGAGGGTCTTCTGCAAAGCTTGAGTTAACTTCTCATTCCTTTCCTTCAAGCTCTCAAACTCTTCCAAACTGATAGTGGCAGGGGGTGGTGCTGAAGATGACTCAGGCATGTCTTCTATGGTAAAAGGCATTCCAAAGAATTGGGCCCTGGCACGGGACCACTCATAATATTGTGCTGATGCCACATTATTACACTTCCCCAGAATGGTGACTCCCTTGGTTTGAACATTATCCCAGGCCCAGGCAGCCTGCCTAACAACAGCCAAACTAATCTTGTTCTCACAATAAAGAGTCTCCACCAAGTCCTGTGCCCTAGGAGTATGGACCAGTGCATAGCCCAGTTGCCTTCTGAACAGCAGAGGATTGTAATTAATACTGCCCTTAACTCCTATCAAAGGCACATTAGGAAAATGTCCACAGCTGGTGATGATATCCCTGCCTTTGGTGCTTTGAGTGCACCATCTGATATCTGCTGAGGTTAGAACAGTGAGTCTCTTAGCCCAGTTGCTCTGCTGATGGGGGTTTAGAAATGCATCTGTCCTGGGTAAGTGCCTGAGAAGCCAAGTGTGAAACAATGGAGCACAAAACCTCACTAATCTCCCCCTCTGCTTTTCATTCCTCTGATGCACTGAATAATAAAGATCCCCCAATAAAGTTGATACTGGGTTCTTCAGGATGAACAGATGGATTGCATTCTTGCTAATGAATCGAGGCTCATCCGCAAACAATACAATCCCATATATACTCAAGGCCAGTAAAGCACAAACAGCTTTCCACTCTCCTAGAGAAGCTTTCAGGATAGCTTGAGAGATTAAGAAGTCCAGATGAAAACCAGGGATCCCAGCTTTAGAGGTCATATGCTGCTCAACCAAAACAGGTTCCAGATGCAAAGCCTTTGCTACTTCTCCATCAGCAGGAAAGACCATCTCAGGGTTGAAAGGAATTTCTCTCCTGATAGGCATACCAACTAATGAGGAGTACTCTTCCAATAAGGGGCCCAACTGAAAGTCTTGAAAAGTAAAACATCTCAGTGGAGGATCATAAAACTGAATGCAGGTGTGGATGAGGCTCCTCTGTGAAGGGTCCAGATCCATAACCATGTCCAGTATATCCCCATAACTCTCCCTGAACAAAGGTATGTGATCTGGAGTGATCAGGGTCTGAATCCTCCTGATGTCTGATAACTCTGGCTGGAAGAAGTGATAGGTGACATTGCTCTTTTTGGGAGCCATGATGTTGAAGACTGAGTAGAGACAGGTGCTGATGATAATATTGAGGAAGTGGGCCGCTGGCTGGCTGGTGCAGGTGATAACTGAAGCAGATAGCTGATGAAGATAGGTCAAATACTGAAGATGGGGTCAAAACCAAAACCAAAGATGAAAGTGGATACCCTGAAACACAAATAAGCAACTGTTAATATGATGCAATGATTATGTATGCAAATGAAATGCAAAGGTTTGTGACTGAGCTGGATCTGATCAAAACTCTGATATAGGTTCAAATGTGTTCAAGAATTCCAGTTGGAGGTCTATAAATCCAGTAACCAAGGTGGGGGACTCAAATAAAGAGCCACATGTCCAGGGTTTTAGAATCACAAGAACTGTCCAACATGGAGTATTCTCAACAAAATCAAAGTAACAGGGTATTCTGAGGTCAAGGTACCTGCAAACCTGTAAACAACCCAACCCCCTCACAGGTGGTGTTCTAAAACAAGGATCCTCAGATTTGGATCAGTTATGAGAAGTGTAAACACTTCTAACCCGGAGGTACAGTGTTTATAATAACCATAACAATTCCTCCTCTAATTCTCCTCAGTTTCTGAAGGTCAATACTAAAAGGTCATCCAGACTTAGCAGGCTTCCCAGATAGCCCTAGCATTGCAGGAAATCTGCAACACAGAGTTCTCAAGAAGAAACCCATATCTGAACCGTGTTTCATATTCCCGCACCAGACCGAAATGGAATGGGAAAGAACATGATTCACTCTAGCCTAGGTGTCACTCAGGTCCCAGGTATAGGACCTTAACTCTCAATAGAACCCCACCCTACAAAGGAAAACCAGATCCAGCCAGCAGCATGACAGTATGATAAATGAAAAAAAACAGTAAAGAAAGCAATAAATAAAGCTGTACAGAAAGCAGTAAATAAAGCAAATATACAAATAGCACATAACACCCCCAATAAACACAAATCAATCAAGCGCTAGGAGGAACCCACAAAAAGAACCAGAAGCCCTGGTTGCAGTATAAGGGTCCCCAGCAGAGTCGCCAAGCTGTCGCTCCCGACAAATGAAAACGGGGTCAGATGAAGGTACAGACGCGAACGGTCGGCGAGAGGGACAATGAGAACACACAGCCGTGAACTCACTGGAGAATGAATAGAGTCGCCAGCTAGGCATTTTTATCCCGGAGGAAAGGCAATGCTGCATAGACCTAGAAAGATATGGATAAGACGGTTTGCGAACCAGAGAGACTGAGAAAGGGGGTTGGTTACAACCTGGGAAGGTATTAGCACCCAGATTGTCCGTCGTACTCGACGGGATCCACGCTTAAAAGGTTTGTGTTTTAAAGGGATAGTGTCAGTGCAATTTGTGTATAAAAATAGCTGGAATAGAATGTACAGGTGTCAGTGTAAGAGAAGTGAAGTGTGTAATATATACAGTGTCAGTGCAGGAATGAGAATATGCTCAAGATAATGAGGCTAAAAGAATAATGCTGGAAGGAGGGGGAATATACAGAGACTTTTGTTCGATAACTGTTAAGTTATGCCTACGTATCCTCTCGTGCAATGAGGAAGTCAGAACACCGTAGTTCGACCCAAAGAGACTGAAAGATGAATTGACTTGTGAACTGCTTGCTTGTCTATGCTCAAGTGTATGACCTGTCTGGCTCAGGTGCGAACTGTCTTGCATTAGACGGAAGAAGCTAGTTCTCGTTTGTGAGTGAATGAGGTGAGAAAAGAATCCCGAAGGAGACGATTATTGTTTGCTTTTGTATTTTCAGTCTTTTATTGCTTTTGAAGTTTGTCATAAGTTAATGAGCCTAAGCCTAAACCAATGGGTTAGTAAACTCATCACATCTTCCCTCTGATTAGGGGTAACGAGAATACCTTAAGTGTGAAGTCAGATTCTCACACTTAATCACCTTTGGTGTAGGATTAAGATCATTAACCTACTTGTGATTATTTAGATGTTTTTGGTGTTTTTTTTTGTTTAGTATTGAGCAATGAGGTTAAGCCATAATCAGGGATTAAACAGACTCATTACACCATCCTAATAGAAGGATAACAGATGAGGGTGTTTAAGCTGAGGAAAACTCTTCAACTTAATCCATGATTAGGGATTAAACTCATGGCAAAACAAGCCTTTGATTAAGTGGATTTTATTCAATGATATGATGATGAAGTGAGTTTTATGATTTGTAAGACAACTTGAGGGGGACTTGTCCATTAACACTAGGGTTAGTCCTTCTTAACCAGTTAAGGAAGAATTAGAACCCTAATGCAAGGCCCAAGTTACAAGTATGATGTCTTGATACTTATTAAGTGAATTGATTAAGAGATTTAAACACATTAAGGGTTTAACACTTAGGATTAAAGTTATACACTCCATCCTAAGAGAAGGATGCAGGCATAAGCTTAATCACAAAGCCTTAAAGCCTTTAGGGTTTAGTCCCTGATTATGAGGTGAGAAGAGAAGACTCAAAAGAGACACAAAGGTAAAACTATGAGGGGAGACTAATAAAAACCCTAATTCATTGTCATACTTGGTTGTTCCTAAGGTTTGTGAGGTTTTCAAGAACAATCTTCAAAGGAGCCACCAGGAAGCAGATGAACAGGATCAAGAGAAGTAAAGTGACTTGCTTCATTCAAGAAGTCAAGTCACTTGAAGAAAGAAAGTGGGAAGAACAAGGATGAGCAAGCTCAATCTCAAACACATATAGGAATGCAGCAATGGATGCAAGAGAGATGAAAAGAAAAGGTTATGAGAAGTGAAGGCAAATTCACTTCCCAAGTTTACTTACCACCTGAAATGTTAGAAAGAAATGCAATGCAATGCAAGATGAGATGAAATGGTATGATGCTAAGCAAAACCAGGAGCATGTTGATGATTATTATGATGTTATGAGGAGCTGCAAACATGAGGCATGACATGGAGATGTTCATACAAGATCATGGATGTAAATGATGCAAGCTAAGGAGCATGAATGAACATGAAAAGTTATGAAGCATACAAGGTAAATGACATGGCAAATATGTGATGCAATGATCAAACATGCTTCCTACATGTCTTATGATGTCAAATGAAACACAAGCAAACATAAAATGCAAAGACAAGTCATGTTATGCAAGAGAATGCAAGAAGGATGCAAATGAAAGCCCAAATTAGGGTTCATGGATCAAACATCAAACAAAAACCAAAAACAGTAGCAAACCCTAAGATAAAAAATGGAAAATGCCACCCAAAGAAACCCTAATCCTATACTAAACCAAGGTCCAAAGGGGAAGTCTCAACTCCTAACCAATCTCAAGATATGATTTTTCTAAGTTATTAGGGTTTTTTTAGGGTTCTTAACAAAAGAAATGCCAAACAATTTGAAATTGAAGGATCAAATCAAGACCATTTTATCCTAGAAACTACATGCTAAACACAAAACAAAGCAAAAAGAATCAATGTCCAAACCTTCTTAGATAAGCAGAAATGAATTTTTGAACTTATGATCAAAACAATGCACAAAATATGATTTAATTCAATGAAAAATTCTTAAAATGCATCAAGATCAAAAGAGAAATTTGGTTTGAAGATTGGACAATGTTTCTAAATGTCTTAGAACATTTCATGAATTTTTTTGTAATTTTTAAATACCTAAAAGTATTTTTAATTAATTAATTCCCATTAATCCATTAAAAATAATCTTTTAAATATTTAAAAATACTTTTTTAATGATAAAAAATAAAATAAAAATATTTTTGGGTCTTAAAAATTAATAAAACTTTTAGGAAAAAGTTTCATAATTTTTAGGAATTTTTAACTATTTTTAATAAATTATGCAAGTTAATTGAAATAAAATGAAATTAAAATAAAAAAAATGAAAAGTAATCAGGATGGAGGGCCAGGATGGGCTCTGGATTCAAATTGGTTGACTGGCGCGTGAATGGAGGGTCTGGATTCAATCTGGCCAAATTAATTTAATTACGAATTAATTAAAACTAATTAAGTGGATTAGGGCAAAATGACATGATCTGGACCATTCACTAGCGCGCGGGAAACAGCATCCAAGGGTCCAAGTTTAAAGTTCACTAATTAATGACAATTAGCCCTAATCACATTCAGGCTGCCGGAGAAGACCTCCGGTCGTCTTCTCCGGCGAGCAACTCCCCTGAAAACTTCCCAACTCACTCAAATCGTATCAAAAATGAAAACTAAGAACTGGGAAATGTTCCTTACACACTCACGAATCAAACCCCTCTCTCAAAACAAATTTATATTTCCTAAATAAGCTGAATCGAAGAGGATAAGAACTAGGGCACGCAAGCTTCAGAAGCAAATTAAATACTCATTTCAAATCCATTTTCGAAACCAATGACATCAGGATGATCAGTGAGGCACATAGAACAATTTTATAACATGAAAAATGATTTCTGGAAAAATAAATTTCAAGCTACCTGAGATTCGAAGCTTTCACTCTGATGACTTTCTGGCCACTTCTCCTTGTGCAATCCACTCCACTTGATCCCCAGATGATGTTTGAATGCTCAAGAAGAGTTTATGTTGGCTGGATAGTGAGTTTCGAAAGCTCCTGCTTCAACTCAGTCAGAAATGGCAATGGTGATTCTGGCACTTTCAGGTCATTATGAATGGTGGTTTTTGGTCCAGATGATGTATGGAGAAGCTTTGCAAGGTTTGTTTGGCTGTTTGTGAGCTAGGGAGGGAGATTCGAATGGAACTGCAACTTGGGGTGAGAAATGGCTATGGGGTGTTCTGGTTGATTCAGGCTGGTGTTCTTGCTGGTTTCTACTCAATGATGCATGGTGAGTTGAATGGTGAAAATGGTTTTGGTGTTTTTTAGCTGTGTAGGCAGATTCGAAAGCTTATGCAAGATGAGGTGATTTTGTGAATGTGTGTGTGTGTGTATGGTTTCAGCCTTGCTTAGTGTTATGTCTAGCTTGTAAATGGAAAGTATAAACAAATCTGATTGGCTGGATGATGTGACATGGCCTGCTATGATAGGTAAGTCACCTTTTGCAAAATGTCAACTTCTTTGTAAGAGAAAGTATGGGCAGCTTCTAGGCTAGTACAAGGCTGGTTCTGGTGCAGCATGGTGTGGTGAGAGGCTAGCTTAGTGTAGTAACCAATGCAGCAAGTTGTAGGAAGTGATCATGAAGATTTTGCAAGTTGTGACTTTTTGGTTCACATGTGATTCCTTTGTCCAACCAACCATAAAACCATGGGCATTCTTGGTTCATTCTGAATTTTATGACTTAGAGAATGTTTGCATACTGGTTTGGAGTGAATTAGAAGTCACATTGGGCTTTGGTTCATGATCTTGCAAAATTTCCATTTGAAGCATGCCTTGAAAATCAATGATTTTAGCCAACTTTGTCACACCATAACTTTTGATCCAAGAAGAATTTGATCATGTTCTTGTACTTTTTGAAAAGGGAAAGATGATATCTACAACTTTCATGACCAAAGTTTCTCCATTTGAAGCATTTTTGGATCAAGAATTAAGGCTTGAAAAAAATGACCAAAAATGAGGCATTCTTGAAAAGTCAACTATGCCCAAAAAGTCAACATTTGCAAAACTTCCAAATTCTTGATTTCTATGAACTTCAACCTTATTCCATGATCAAATAAAGATCATATACACTCAAAATGATGAAGATCAACCATTGGTTGGGTCATTGGGGGCCTCAGATGCCCTGATTTTGCACTGACTTGTCCAGAAAGTCAACTCTTGATCAGATGACTTCCCCATAGAATTTCTTCATGAAAATTGATATGCATTCTCCCTATACCATATAGAGACCAATGGAAACAATAATGACCAAAAAATTTGGAGTTATGTCCTCTGAAACCAAAACCCTAATTTTAGGTCAACTGTGCAGTCAAACTTGGCTCTGCATCCATCCAAACCCTAGTTCTTGTGATTCTTTTGAATTCTTGACTCTGGGAAGATATAATATGATGCTTGAACACACATGGACCCCCTTGAAGTGATTGTTGATCTTTGGAGTGGCTCAAGAAGCTCTTGGATTGCTCAGATCACAAACCCTAGGTGCAGATGACTTAGAATCTATGCAGTGAATCAAAAATGAAACATGAGATGATATGATTGAACTTATGCATATGAGAATGATCACAAGCCATGGTGTGAATGGGTGAGGGCAAATTTGGGGTGTTTACAACAGGGATTATACAAGAAAGTTATTGACTTTCTTCACAACAGTCAAGCTTGAGTATATCCCACGGGACGAGAATCAGTTTGCAGATGCTCTCGCTACCATTGCATCCATGATCAAAGTTCAAGCTGCTAACTTTGTACCTCAGATTTCAGTGTCCAGACTTGGTAGACCAGCATATGTGTTCGCAGCAGAAACTGTCAAAGATGATAAGCCTTGGTTCCATGACATTAAATGCTTCTTGGAGGACCAGACATACCCACCTGGGGCATCTTCCAATGATAAGAAGACTTTGAGAAGGCTTGCTGGTAGTTTCTTCTTGAACACTGATGGTTCTCTATACAAAAGGAACTTTGATATGGTACTCCTCAGATGTGTTGACAAGACGGAAGCAGACTTGTTGATGCATGAAGTGCACGAAGGATCCTTTGGTACCCATGCTGGAGGGCATGCCATGGCTAAGAAATTGTTAAGATCAGGTTATTACTGGATCACAATGGATGCAGACTGTTGTGCTTATGCCAGAAAATGCCACAAATGCCAGATCTATGCAGATAAGGTGCATGTGCCTCCCAATCCTTTGAATATAATGTCTTCACCCTGGCCCTTTGCTATGTGGGGCATTGATATGATTGGCAAGATTGAGCCAACTGCTTCAAATGGCCACAGGTTCATCCTGGTTGCCATTGACTATTTCACCAAGTGGGTTGAAGCAGCCTCATATGCAAACGTTACAAGGCAAGTGGTAGCCCGATTTCTGAAAAGAGATATCATCTGTCGATATGGAGTGCCCGAGCGAATCATTACTGACAATGGTTCCAACTTGAATAATAAAATGATGGCAGAGCTGTGCCGGGACTTCAAGATCCAACACCACAATTATTCTCCTTACAGGCCAAAGATGAATGGCGCTGTTGAGGCAGCTAACAAGAACATCATGAAGATTGTGCAGAAGATGGTAGTCACTTACAAAGACTGGCATGAAATGCTACCATTTGCCTTGCATGGGTACCGCACGTCAATCAGAACGTCCACTGGGGCAACACCGTATCAGCTTGTGTATGGTATGGAGGCAGTCCTACCTGTTGAAGTTGAATTACCCTCCCTGCGTGTACTAATGGATGTTAAACTGAGTGAAGCAGAATGGGTTAGGTCCCGATACGAACAACTGAGTCTGATTGAAGAGAAAAGATTGGCTGCAATCTGTCATGGGCAGTTGTATCAGAAAAGAATGAAGAAGGCCTTCGATCAGAAAGTCAGGCACCGGGAGTACCAAGTGGGAGATCTTGTGCTGAAAAGAATCCTCCCTCCTCATACAGACCACAGGGGCAAATGGACTCCAAATTATGAAGGACCATTTGTAGTGAAGAAAGTTTTCTCTGGTGGAGCACTGATGCTCAGCACCATGGATGGTGAAGATTTCCCGTCCCCTGTGAATTCAGATGCAGTTAAAAAATACTTCGCATAAGAATGACCCGCTGGACATAAAAACAGAATGTAAGTCCAGGCAAAAATAGGGCATCCCGGCGAGTCAAAAACAGAATAAAAGACTCAGGCAAAAATAAGGGAAAATAAACAAAAATGTACACCCGCTGAGTTGAAAAGCCGCATTGGACGACTCAGGCAAAAATGGGTATCCCGATGGATTGAAAACCCGAAAGGGCGATCCATGCAAAATAAGGGAATAAGCGAACAACTGAATTCTGAATTCGACTGTATCGTTTACAACTTGGTGAGGTTTGAAAGGATCAAGCTTCAATCAGAATCAACATTCTTCAGAGAGCAGGATGAGAAGAACGTCAAAAGTCATACGAGTCATAGTGAAGAGGAAGCTCCTTAAAGCGTCATCAACACTGCCAGCATTTTTGTTTTTCAATTTGTAACAACCTCCTCATTTCAGGGGACTTGTTTCTTTGACTGTATCTCGCCAATTCAGGGCATATAAATTAATAAAATCAGATTTTCAGTCATGTCTCGTTTTGCACATTTTATTTGCAAAAAAATGTCTGATGTCTAAAAAACTGATTGCACAGAATACAGATGTTTTATCCTCAAATAAAAAGCGTGCTTGCAGGAAATATACTTACTCTCAGAAGTGCCTAACTCCTATGACGGAATCCAGTAAGGGATACCTTGGGATTATCTTGTGCGTTTCTCCATCTTTTTCAGGGTTGCAGGTATCCAGAATGCAACTTGGGGCATGAAAGCCTCATCCCAGCAAGCTGACAAATCAACACTTAATTTTAGCACCCGAAGTGCTCTCTCCCCAGCTGAGTTGCCTCTCATGACTTCCCCCAGCTGAGTTGTCATTTCCCCATCAGAGTTACCAGGCATCACGGAAGGCACCTATATCCCCGGCAGAGTCAAGGATCCTCTTCAGTAGAATCCCTATGGAGGTCTTGTAGTGATCTCTCTCTCTCCCCAGCCCAGTTGCCATTTCACCCTCAGTCGGGTACAAAAGTCAGAGAGCCATCTCCCCAAAGAGTTCCAGCCTCTATCTAGAAGAGCAGCGCATAGAAGATCACAACAGAGTGAAGAAAGCTTCTACAAACCCCAGCTGGGTCTCTCATTTATAAGGATAGGTCTATCAATGACCCGTATCCCCAAGCAGATAGCATCTCGTCAGATCTACCAATGATCTCCTCCCCAGCTGGGATGTCTACTTCAAACAGATCGATCTAAGATCTTCGCAGCAACGGGACCCGGATCCCGGTTTGGTATCTTTGCACAATCATAGCATTCGCATCATATTCACCCACAAAGCGTAGCATTCCGTTTTAACACGGAGCATTACGGCAAAAATCCAACACATAGCATGATCATAAGCCATGTTTTGAACCAACACTTGTGAATAATGACAGTTCATCAACGTACAGAAAAATCCCCACCAGAGTCCCCTGCAAAAGCAGCTGCCTCACAATTCACAAACACCAGTATATACTCATTTTAACACCCGTCCGTGTCATCACTCCCCAATAAAGTCACCTGAACACTCTTTACGAACAAGATCACCCGTATTACAGATACGTCCTGACACCCGTCCGTGTCATACCCCAGCAGAAAGCCAAAGACACCCTCTTTGCACTCACATATACCTATATACACTTTCTTGACACCCGTCCGTGTCGTATCCCCAGCGCAATCGCCTACACTTTTACAACCCATATACTTGTTGATACTATTATTTTCTCTTGACACTCGTCCGTGTCACCCTCCCCAGCAGATAAACACTCATCTATACACTCATACAGATACTCGTCCGTATTTTGAATACACTTTTTATATCCCCACAGATTCAACACTAGTCCTTGTTCTTTGTTAACCAGTTGGTACTCGTCCGTATCATCATCTCATAACATGCGTCAAGCGTTTGTTTCTACATGGTACTCGTCCGTATCATAGTCTTAAGGATGCTCGTCCGCATCTTTAATCCATACACTGGTCAAACACTTTTGTCTTTTTGAATATAGATACTCGCCTGTGTCTACTATTCCCCAGAGAAGTCCCTTCAGATTCAACACTCGCCCGTGTTCCCTGTTAACCAGATGGTACTCGTCCGTATCATCATCTTTGAACACGCGTCAGTATTTGTTTCTACCCGATACTCGTCCGTATCGCAGCCTTAAGGATGCTCGTCCGCATCTTTAATCTATACACAAATACCTAAACACTTATACCTTTTGTTTCTTGGATATAAGCACTCGTCCGTGTTTACTATTCCCCAGTAGGTTACCGACAAACAAATTTTCTTTTCATCTGACACTCGTCCTGTGTCATGATAAACCCTGAGAGCAGCCGTGTCCTGCTAGGTGGTCGTCCTCCACCTCTTGATGGTCGTCCTCCATCATGCTCATCCGATGGCCGTCCCCATCGTTGATTTTTAGCAGCCGTCCCCTGCTAGGTGGTCGTCCTCCACCTTTTGATGATCGTCCTTCATCATTTTATCCAATGGCCGTCCCCATTGTTGATTTTGGTTATCTGACATTCGTCCTATTTCATGATAGACCTTGAGAGCAGCCGTCCCCTGCTAGGTGGTCGTCCTCCACCTCTTGATGGTCGTCCTCCATCATGCTCGTCCGATGGCCGTCCCCATCGTTGACTTTTTATCCGGCATTCGTTCTATGTCGCGATACTTTCGGCAGCCGTACCCTGCCAGGTGGTCGTCCTCCACCTTTGATGGCCGTCCCCATCATATTCCTTTTATTCCCAACAGAGCAGCCGTCCCCTGCTAGGTGATCGTCCTTCACCTTTGATGACCGTACCTCATCATCTGTTTATTTCATTTATTCTTTAACCCGATGGCCGTCCCCGTCGTGGTCCCTTTTCTTTTTAGCCCGATGGCCGTCCCCATCGTTGGTTACTTTACTTTATGAACTTGATGGCCGTCCCCGTCATGTTTCATTAAATCCTCAGAGAATTTTACAACTTTATTTTGATGGCCGTCCCCATCATAATTCTTTTATCCCCAGCATGTCGGCCGTCCCCGTCATTGCTTTATTTTCCGTGCTCTTCCCAGCTAGTCGGCCGTCCCCGTCTTGGCTTTACTTTTTATCCCCGTCATTGCTTTTACCCAACAGTCGTCCTCTGCTCGACGGTCGTCCTCCGTCGCCTACACTTTAAAATATACTTTATTTCCCTTTACAATCTATATCCCTTTTCTTCTTCATTCCGTGAGTGCAAATTTTGGACTGTCTTTGGTATTCAACCACAAGTTATCTTGTTTGCCTGTTAAGCCGTTGCTTGCAACCTGCACAGCTAACTCATGTTTGAATAGGGGCAGCTGTAAACACCCCAAATTTGCCCTCACCCATTCACACCATGGCTTGTGATCTTCTCATATGCATAAACACAATCATACCATCTCATATTACATTTTTGGTTCACTGCATTGGTTCTAAGTCATCTGCATCTAGGGTTTGTGATCTGAGCAATCCAAGAGCTTCTTGAGCCACTCCAAGGGTCACCAATCACTTCAAAGGGGTCCATGTGTGTTCAAGCATCATATTATATCCTCTCAAAGTCAAGAATTCCAAAGAATCACAAGAACTGGGATTGGTGTGGATGCAGAGCCAAGTTTGACTGCACAGTTGACCTAAAATTAGGGTTTTGGTTTCAGAGGCCATAACTCCAAATTTTTTGGTCATTCTTGTTTCCATTGGTCTCTATATGGTATAGGGAGTATGCATATCAAGTTTCATGAAGAAATTCCATGGGGAAGTCATCTGATCAAGAGTTGACTTTCTGGACAAGTCAGTGCAAAATCAGGGCATCTGAGGCCCCCAATGACCCAACCAAGGGATGATCTTCATCATGTTGAGTGTATATGATCTTTATTTGACCATGGAAGAAGGTTGAAGTTCACAAAAATCAAGAATTTGAAGTTTTTGCAAAGTTGACTTTTTAGGGCATAGTTGACTTTTAAAGAATATGTCATTTTAGGTCATTTTTCAAACCTTACTTTTTGATCCAAAAATGCTTCAAATGAAAAAACTTTGGTCATGAAAGTTGTAGATTACATTTTTCCCTTTTCAAAAAGTACAAGAACATGACCTAATTCATTTTGGATCAAAAGTTATGGTGTGACAAAGTTGGCAAAAATCACTAATTTTCAAGATATGCCTCAAATGAGAAATTTGCAAAATCATGTACCAAGGCAAATTGTAACTTCTAGTTCACATCAAACCATTACACAAACATTCTATGTGACCTAAAAATCAGATTTGGACCAAGACTTCTCATGTTTCATGGCTTGTGGGACAAGATCTTTCCATATGAACCAAAAGTATACAACTTGCAAAACCATCATCACACTTTCACCAACTTGCTGCATTGGCTATTGGACCTTTCTAGCTTCACTTACACACCATGCTGCACCAGCCCATGTACTTGTGCTAGCCTAGGGTTCAACCCATGCCTTCCTTACAACAAAGTGGACTTTTTGCAAAAGTAAACATCCCAATCACAGCAGGCCAAGTCACATCCTCTGGCCACTTGGAATTGTTTATACTATCCATTTGCAAGCTAAACACATCATGAAGCCAGCCTGAAAACTCACCACAACACACATACACAAACTCACCCTAATCTGCATCTTCCTTCGAATCTGGTTCCACAAGCTACAAACATTCAAGCAAGTCTCACCATCATCCTCACCTTGTCTCACTGAACCTAAAACAACAAAGAAACAAGCCAGAAGCACACTAGAACACAACATTCACAAAAACACTCCAACCTGCATTTCCATTCGAATCACCTTCCACAGCCACAAAACATCCAAACTCTTTTCACCAACAAATCAAGCACATCAAAAGGAATCAAAACCACCCTTCACATTGATCTGAAACAGCCTATACACAGAGCTCATTTTCTGCTATATCAGATTGGAACCTCTCAAAATAGCTTGCTTAAGCTCATTCCAAGCCTGCCATTAGCACCAGGAGGATCAATGGAGTAAGTTGGCACCAAGAAGTAGTCCAGAAAGCCCAGAAATAGAAGCTTCCATCTCAGGTATGACCATAGAAACTTTTCTCTCAGAGCTTGATTTTTAAGTTACAAACTGATTATTCATGTCTTGCTGGTCATGAGGATGTTCTCAGAATCAAAAATGAGCAAGAAATGAGCTTGTACTGATGCTCTGAAATTTCACCCGTGGATTTTGTTTTCTTCGATTTGCATGATTCTTGGGGTTTAAATGATGTTTGAGGGTGGATTCGTGTCCTAGGATGTTAGAGGATCCTTTAGATGTGTTTAATTTGTTGAGTGGTTGCCTGAATCATGTTTTAGGGTTTTGGGGTCGCCGGGGAAGATGACCGGAGCTTCTCTCCGGTCACCTGAATGTTGTTAGCCCTAATCTCAGGTCATTAAGTGCGTTTGAATATTGAGCGTTGGATTGGTTGACCCTGTGGACTTCCCGCGTGGATGGATGGCCCAGATTCACTTGTTTGTGCCCTAATCACTTTAGTTAGGTTAATTAATCATAATTAAGTGAATTAACTCAGATGCAATCCTGGCCACTAGATCTGGCGCGTGGTCAACACTTTTAAACCCAGAGCTCATCTCAGCCTTCCATTCGTTTGACTTTCTCTTATTTCAATTTATTTTCATTTCTTTTTCATTTTATTTGCATAATTTATTTAAAATAGCAAAATTGTTTTAAAAATTATGAAACTTTTTCCCAAGAGTTTCATTAATTTTTAAAACACAAAAATATTTTTACTTTTATTTTTAGCATTTAAAAAGTATTTTAAAATATTTAAAAGTTTATTTTTAATTGATTAATGAAAATTAATTTATTAAAAATACTTTTAGGTATTCAAAAATCACCAAAAAATTCATGAAATGTTCTAAGACATTTAGAAACATTGTCCAACCTTCAAACCAAATTTCTTTTTTGATCTTGATGCATTTTGAGAATTTTTCATTGAATTAAAATCATTTTTGTGCATTAATTTGGTCCATAGTTCAAAAAATCATTTCTGCCTATTCATGAAGAGTTGGACATTGATTCTTCTTGCATTGCATTGTGTTTAGCATGTAGTTTTTGAGATTAAATGGCCATGATTTGATCTTTCATTTTCCATTTGTTTGACAATTTTCTTGTTTAGGAACCCTAAAAACCCTAGAATCTTAAGAAAACCATAACTTGAACTTGGTTAGAAGTTGAGACCTCTCCTTTGGGCATTGAGTTAGCATAGGATTAGGGGTCCTTTGTGTGGCATTTTCAATTTTTTATCTTAGGGTTTGCTTCTGATTTTGACTTTTGTTTGATGTATGGTTCATAAACCCTAATTTGGGTTTTCATATGCATCCATCTTGCATCCTCTTGCATAGCATGACTTGCCATGACATTCCAAGCATCCATTTGATTCATTTGACACCATAAGACATATGGAAAGCATGTTTGATCATTGCATCATGTATTTGCCATGTTGTATGCCATGTGCACTTCATAACTTTTCATGTTTGTTCATGGTTCCTAACTTGCTTCATTTGCATTCATGAACTTGTATGATCATTTCCATGTGCTGCCTCATGTTTATAGCATCTCATAGCATCATTAGCATCATGTAAATGCTCCTGGTTTTTTTTCTCATCATGTCATCTCATCCCATTTTGTATTGCATTGCATTTCTTTTCTAACCTTTTCAGTTGGTAAGTGATTTTGAGAAGTGAATTTGCCTTCACTTCTCATACTTTCTTCTCATCTTTCTCTTGCATCCATGCTGCATTTTTATATGTGTTTGAGTTTGAGCTTGCTCATTCTTCTTCTTCCCACTTTCTTTCTTCAAGTGACTTGACTTCTTGAATGAAGCAAGTTACTTTGCTTCTCTTGATCCTTTCATCTGCTTCTTGGTGGTTCCATTGAAGACTTCTTCATGAAAACCTCACAAACCTTAGGATCAACCAAGCATGACAATGGTTAGGGTTTTGATTAGTCTCCCCTCTTAGTTTTACCTTTGTGTCTCTTTGTGTCTTCTCTTCTCATCTCATAACCAGGGACTAAACCCTAAAGGCTTTAAGGCTTTGTGATTAAGCTTATGCATGCATCCTTCTCTTAGGATGGAGTGTATAACTTTAATCCTAAGTGTTAAACCCTTAATGTGTTTAAATCTCTTAATCAACCCACTTAATAACCATCAAGACATCACACTTGTAACTTGGGCCTTGCATTAGGGTTCTAATTCTTCCTTAATTGGTTAAGAAGGACTAACCCTAGTGTTAATGGACAAGTCCCCCTCAAGTTGTCTTACAAATCATAAAATTCACTTCTTCATCTCACCATTTAATAAAATCCACTTAATCAAAGGTTTGTTTTGTCATGAGTTTAATCCCTAATCATGGATTAAGTTGAGGAGCTTTCCTCAGCTTAAACACCCTCATCTATTATCCTTCTATTAGGATGGTGTAATGAGTCTGTTTAATCCTTGATTATGGCTTAACCTCATTACTTAACACTAAACAAAAACAGCAAAAACATCTAATTAATCACAAGTAGGTTAATGATCTCGATCCTACATCAAAGGTGATTAAGTGTGAGAATCTGACTTCACACTTAAGGTATTCTCATTACCCCTAATCAGAGGGAAGATGTGATGAGTTTACTAAATCCATTGGTTTAGGCTTAAGCTCATTAACTTATGACAAACTTTCAAAAGCAATAAAAGACTGAAAACACAAAAACAAACAATAATCATCTCCTCCGGGATTCTTTTCTCATCTCATTCACTCACAAACGAGAACTTGCTTCTTCCGTCTAATGCAAGACAGTTTGCATCTGTGCCAGACAGATCATACACTTGAGCATAGGCAAGTAGGCAGTTCACAAGTCAATTCATCTTTCAGTCTCTTTGGGTCGAACTACGGTGTTCTGACTTCCTCATTGCACGAGAGGATACGTAGGCATAACTTAACAGTTATCGAACAAAAGTCTCTATATATTCCCCCTCTTTCTAGCTTCATTCTTTTAGCCTCATGATCTTGAGCATTTCACTCCTGTTCTTACACTGACACTTCACTTATATACTTCACTTTTCTCTTACACTGACACCTGTACATTTTGTTTTCCAGCTCCTTTACACACAAATTGCACTGACACTACCCCTTTAAAACACAAATCTTTCAAGCGTGGATCCCGTCGAGTACGGCGGACAATCTGGGTGCTAATACCTTCCCAGGTTGTAACCAACCCCCTTTCTCAGTCTCTCTGGTTCGCAACCGTCTTATCCATGTCTTTCTAGGTCTATGCAGCATTGCCTTTCCTCCGGGATAAAAATGCCTAGCTGGCGACTCTATTCATCTCCAGTGAGTTCACTCCTGTGTGTCCTCGCATCCCCCTTTCGCCGACCGTTCGCGTCTGTACCCCATTTGACCCGGCTTCATTTGGTGGGAGCGACAATACCTTTTCCGACAATTTTTGGGTAAGACTCATCAAAAGAAACATGGACAGATTCTTCAACAGAAAGTAAACACCTATTATACACTCTATATGCTTTGCTTGATTGAGAGTATCCAAGAAAAATACCTTCATCAGCTTTGGCATCAAACTTCCCAAGATTTTCCTTACCGTTATTTAAAACAAAACATTTACAACCGAACACATGAAGATGAGACAAGTTTGGCTTTCTACCTTTTAAAATTTCATAAGGGGTTTTATTCAAAATAGGACGAATTAAAATCCTGTTCAGAACATAACAAGCTGTGCTAATTGCATCAGCCCAAAAATATTTTGGTAGTCCACCCTCATTGAGCATTGTTCTTGCCAATTCTTCTAAAACTCGATTTTTGCGCTCCACAACACCATTTTGTTGTGGAGTTCGAGGAGCTGAAAAGTTTTGCTCAATGCCATACTTGTCACAATACTTATCAAAGAGATGGTTTTGAAATTCACCTCCATGATCGCTTCGGATTGTAACTATTTTAGAATCCATTTTGTTTTGGGACAGCTTTGCAAAACTTTTAAAAGCAGAAAAAGATTCATCTTTGCTATGAAGGAATATAGTCCAAGTGAATCTAGAGTAGTCATCTACTATTACTAAACCATAATAGTTTCCACCTAAGCTCTTTGTCCTAGATGGTCCAAAGAGGTCCATATGGAGAAGCTCAAGGGGTCTTGAAGTTGAAATTATGTTTTTAGATTTAAAGGAGACCCTTGTTTGTTTCCCCATTTGGCAAGCATCACATAGGTGGTCTTTTGAAAATTTTATTTTTGGAAGACCTACTACTAGATCCTTAGATACAACCTTATTAAGCAAATCGAAATTAACATGCGCTAAGCGTCTATGCCACAACCATGAATCATCATTTAGGGCAACTAGACATTTAGTGCTTGTTAAAGATACACTCAAAAGATCAAGCATATATATGTTGTTTACTCTTACACCCTTAAACACAACATTATGTTCGGTATGTTCAATTTTGCAACAAGTTTTTGTGAAAGAAACTTTATAACCTTTGTCGCATAATTGACTTATACTCAACAAATTGTGTTTAAGTCCCTCTACAAGATGGACATCAGAAATAGTAGTGGTAGAGGGATTACCTACACTGCCTTTACCAAGTATAGCTCCTTTGTTATTGTCTCCATAAGTAACATACCCCTTCTTCTTTGTTTTGAAGTCAATAAAAAGTGATATGTCACCCGTCATGTGCCTTGAACACCCGCTGTCCAGAAACCATCTTCTTTCCATGGATGCAAGACACTCATCCTACAATATCAAAAGAGAGAGGTAGGTACCCAATTTTTATTGGGTCCAAGTGGGTAAGTGGTAACATGGTTGTCTTTAGGCTTCCATTGATAAATGCCTTTAGGCACTAGAAATCTTCTAAATTTGCATTTTTCAATGGTATGGCCAGCATGACAACAATAATGACAAACACTACGATAATGTTGTTGTTTATGATTGGTCCTTAAATCCTTTGGAACAAAAGAATATTTTGCATATGGAGGATTTAATGAATTTTTGAACAACCTAGTATCAATGGCATAAGTAATCTTAGGTTGCAAGGCTTTTTCCAATTTGACTTTAAGAGAAATAACCTCTTGTTGCCAAATGTGACAAGCTTCACAATGCCTTATTTTACTACAACCATCAATATCAATAGCTTTTGAATTTTCTGCAATGCTAGCTTTCAAGTACTCTAAATCTTTTTCAGCATGTTGTACTTTACCTTCCAAGTATGAAAAAATTTGTTTATCGGAAGATAATCTTTTAAATGCTTCTATAGCTTCATTATGCAGTTTTTCAAAAGCTATTTTCAATTCAGAAAAGGACATAGAAGAGAAATTATTATAGTAAGCTTGTTTTACCTTTTTATCATCACTTTTTTTCTTGTGGTGGGACTGATTTTTGGTGTGAGCCATAAGACACAAATTTGCGGTTTCATCGCTATCACTTGAGCATTGTGTACTTGATGAATCACTATCACTTTCCCAAGCAATGTAAGCTCTTCTTTGCTTATTATACCTTTTTGGTGGAACTTTTCCTTTATCCTTTTTCTTTAAAGGACAATCCGTCTTATAATGTCCGGACTTGCCACAATTAAAGCAAGATCCTCTTTCTCTATTCTTCTTAATCTCTTCCTGTTTTGGATCTATAGATTGTCTTCTAAACTTTATGAGATTTTTGTCGGAATGCTTGATTCCATTCTTTCGGATGAATCTATTATATCTCCTAACAAAAAGTCCCATTTCTTCGTCACCGGAGTCTTCGTCACTACTTGACTCATTGTTGCTTAGCTCTTTTTGTGAGGACTTTGAGTTAGAAGCCACAAGAGCTATAGGCCTCTTCTCACCCTCTTTGTCTTTATTCTTCTCCTTTCCCTTTTTACTTTTGTTCTCAAACTTTTCTAGACTTTCTAGTTCTTGCTGATGTTCCTCCAGCTTTCCAAACAAAGTAGTCATTGTGAGTGTCGTTAGATCGTTGGCTTCCTTGATAGCTGTTACTTTAGGTTGCCATTCCCTGCTAAGACATCTCAGAATTTTATTAGTAGCAATTTCATTGGAAACAGGTTTTCCAAGTGCATTCAAACGATTAATGAGATGAACAAATCTCTTTTGCATGTCGGGAATAGATTCTCCTTGTTTCATGCGAAAGAGTTCGAACTCTTGATTAAGTGTGTTAATGCGGGACTATTTTACTTCAGTTGTACCTTCATGTACAATTTCTAAAGCATCCCACATTTCTTTAGTTGTCCAGCAATGGGATACTCAATAATACTCATCTGCACTACGTGCTAAAATTAGCATATTTCGAGCTCTCCAATCACTTGACCACTTTTTCTCATTTTTCTCATCCCAATCATCTTCTAGTTTAGGTACTATGGCACCTGCCTCATTCATCATGGTAATTTGAAAAGGACCATTTTGAATGGCAGTCCATACGCGCCTATCCACAAAATTTATGTGAACTCGCATGCAGTCTTTCCAGTAGCCATAATTTTCACCATTGAAAACAGGAGCTCTATTATACGCCCCCTTTGGTTCAGAATCCATAACGTTACAGGCAACCACAAAGCACCAGCGAACCGGTGCTCTGATACCACTTGTTAGACGCTGTGGCTAGTGATCTAGAGGGGGGGTGAATGGATCACCTCCTTGTTTACAAGGATTTAAAAGATTTTTCAGAGTTTTCAAAGATTAACGGAAACCACGGTCCCAAATATACTAGCGTCTATTTTGGACCAGCCACTAGAAGACCGGACATGTGATAACGTGCTGGATTTACGATTGAGATGATAAAGGTTTAAACACACAAGCTGTAAAAGAGTTGAATGCACCTATCACAAAAGCTATTTCCAATTAATCAAAAAACGATTAAAAACGTAAATAGAGATAGAGAAGGAATACAATACGCAGAGATTTGGTAAGGAAGTTCCCCACGTTCGTCCTCGCGTGTGGGTACGTCTCCCTCTCAATTTCAAACCGAAATTGAGAACTTTTATATCAATATTGCTGAAATCGTCGTTTACAAGGTTGCTATACAAACACCAGAAATCTATACACCTAGATCTTCCTATTGTATCAACCTTCACTTGATCTGAGCCAAATCAAGATTCCCTGCAACTAATACAAACAATTCACCGGTTCCACGATCTATTTGCGAAATCTCCCAATTTCCAAAACTTACGCTGCGGCTGAATTTGTCTTGTAAACGTGACTAACAAACCCTCAAGAACACGCCCGTTCTTGAAGGAAAACCCAGCTGGTTTTTCCTTGAAACCTTCTTTCACTCTTCAACTCAGCTGGATCTCCGATCGTACCACTGAAAGTTATCTCATAAACCTTTAATTCACAGAACAACACTAATTCCTTGTTAATGTTCTTGAATTATGGTATTTGAGAAGATGATGAAGATGAATATGAATCTAGGTTTCAATCCTGCTCAACATTGAATTGTCCACACTCAAAAATCCTTTTCTTGATGTGTTCTTCAATGATCCTTGACTTTGAAATTCGTATGCAATTTCTGTGTATGTCCACCTGCACTAACTGAAACACTAAACATATACTAGGTAGATTCTGTTAGAAGTAAAAACAGAAAAATGAATCGATTCAAGACACGAATGAATCGATACATAATGGTATTTATACTGTTATATATCAATGCATAATAACATGAATCGATACATACTGAACAGATGAACAAAAATAGAGAAATGAACATACAATGAATCGATGCATGTTTGTATGTGTCGATTCATAGAAGAAATTCTAGAACCATTCTTACAGCATGAATCGATGCATGATAGAATGAATCGATTCATTTTGCGAATTTTCAGAATTGTTTCTACAGCATGAATCGATGCATGATGGAATGAATCGATTCATTTTGCGAATTTTCAGAAATTCAAAGACATTATTAAAAATGAGACAAGAGATATAAAGACAAGCAATGCAAACAAAGTGTCTTAATATTAAGCATATGATAAAAGCACAAACACCTAAAATTTATAATCATTCAAAACTAAAGAGTTGCTCACAGTCCTACCAATTGAAGTGGAAATCCCTTCGTTAAGGTTGATGATGGACATTAAGCTAGATGAAGCTGAGTGGCTCCGATCCAGATATAATCAATTGAGCGTCATTGAAGAGAAACATCTAGCAGCTATATGCCATGGACAGTTGTATCAACGACGGATGAAGCAGGCTTTTGACAAGAAGGTACGACCATAGAGGTACATGCCAGGTGACTTAGTGTTGAAAAGGATTCTTCCTCCTCTTAATGATCACAGGGGCAAGTGGACACCCAACTATGAAGGACCGTTCGTGGTTAAAAAGGTTTTCTTAGGTGGAGCCTTGATGCTGACGACCATGGACGGAGAAGACTTCCAATCCCCTGTTAACACAGACGCAGTAAGAAAATACTTCGTGTAAAAAGGACCCGCTGGATAAAAACAGAATGAAGATCCAGGTAAAAATGGGCATCCCGGCGAGCCAAAAACAGAATAAAAGGCTCGGGCAAAAGTTAGGGAAATCTTGAAAAAAATGTACACCCGCTGAGTTGAAAAGCCACATCGGACAACTCAGGAAAGAAAGGGTATCCCGGTGGATTAAAAACCTGAAAAGGCGATCCACACAAAAGAGGGATTAACACGAACAACTGCGATCTGTGAGATCCGTAACCTGTCTACAGTTGAGGCTATCCTGAGGGTTGAAGATCAATTCATTTACTTTTTCTTAAGGGGCTGAGCGAGCGGAGCGTCTTGAAGATATACGAGTCATAACCGGGTTGAAACTTGATGAGATCCATTCATCACATTGCCAATAGGATGGTTTGTTTTCTTTTTTGGTTGTTTCCTCTTTCCAGGGAACTGCTTCCTTTGTATTGCCTATTCATGGCCATTTTTCCGAATCAATAAAAAATTCAACTTCAATCAATTTATGACTATTTTGCTTCTTGTTTTTGTTTTTTCATCTAGCATTGTTTGATTGCTTAAACGTCCAGCAAATTGTGATTTACGTTGTGTTGTGAACATTTGAATGCTTTCTAACTCATGCAGGAGGACAAAACCATTTAGTACAACTCTGAAAGGGTGTTGAGATACCCAGATAATGATTCATACTACGAGCGTGGGGCAGGCAGGTCCCAAACTAACTCTCCATGTTGCGGGTACTATCAATTGTGTCCATGCAGGTATAGGTACCGGTGTTGCTAACAGAGCTAAAAGAAAATTCCCAGGAGGATCATTTCTTTATGCTTGACCAAGAGCCGGTGTCTCCCAGGGTGTCTCCAATCATCCCCAGTAAAAGTGGAAGTTGGAATCTCTCTCAGCAAGGTAGCAGAATGTGGGTGTCATCCCCAAGAAGAAGTTTCCCTTCAGACAGGGGCAATTCCCAGCAGTTTAAGGAGTGTCTTTCCTCCCCAGCAAGTTGCTTCCTTAGCAGTGTCATGCCTTTGGTTCCCAGCCAAGTCAGGAGGTCCTCACTTCCCCATCAGAGTTCAAGAAGGGTTCATCTCCAGCAGGGTCTTGGCGCTCCAATATCAAAGTCCAATTTATTTTTGGCAATGGAGGTTGTTCAGGGCCGGTGTATCATTAACAACCTTCCTCGCAGAGTTGTTTCTTCCTCACCAGGATGGACCAGATCAATGTAGTGATCATCAGTTCTCCCCAGTCAAGCCATTTGGGATACTTGCAGTCTCCTTATCAGGAGATCTCTTTGCATTTACATATGCATAATCATCATTACATTTGCATTCTCCAAAGCGTAGCATTTCCATCCTCATGGAGCATTACGCCATAAATCCAAACATGTGCATGCCAGCATGGGCCAGTTTTGAGGTATTACATACAACCTATAACATCTTTTCAACCTGAAGTATTCCTCGCAGAAGATACTTATGCCATTTTCCAGACATCTTGGTCTTTCCAAGTCAATGTTATTTTTCTTCGTGGCTTGGTCCTACCCAACAGTCGCGTATTTTTCTTTATGGCTTGGTCCTGCCCAACAATCAGATTGTTGAGTTCAGTTTCGCTAATGATCTCGTTAAGCCCTGTTTCGCCAACAGGCATCTTCCGTGGCTTGGTTCTGCCCAGCAGTCGCGTGTTTTTCTTTATGGATTGGTCCTGCCCAGCAGTCATATTGATTGAGTTCCATTCCGCTAATGGTTTCGTTAAGCCCTATTTCGCCAACAGGCACCTTCCGTGGCTTGGTCCTGCCCAATAGTCGCGTGTTTTTCTTTATGGCTTGGTCCTACCTAGCAGTCATATTGATTGAGTTCCATTCCACTAATGGTCTCGTTAAGCCCTGTTTCGCCAACAGGAACCTTCCGTGGCATGGTCCTGCCCAGCAGTCGCGTGTTTTTCTTTATGGCTTGGTCCTGCCTAGCAGTCATATTGATTGAGTTCCATTCCGCTAATGGTCTCGTTAAGCCCTGTTTCGCTAATAGGCACCTTCCGTGGCTTGGTGTTACACCCCAAAATTTTCCCTCACAATACAAGACTTTGTGTGCTAAGAGGTTCACAAGGTTCACAAGACCTTTCATGAGGTTCATGAAGTTTACAAGACACTTTATGAGGTTCACAAGGTTCACAAGACCTTTCATGAGATTCATGAAGTTTACAAGACACTTTATGAGGTTCAAAAGGTTCACAAGACATCTTATGAGGTTCACAAGGTTCACAAAGTTCATCATTGGTCAGAAGATTTGACACTTCCCTCAGACAATGCATCCTCCTAAGCAGTGCATCCAAAACTAGGGTTTTGACTTTAATCAGGCTAAATGAATTTCCAAGACTTCAAGTGAGCTTCATAACATCTTATATGTGTCTAAGAATCCCCATGACAAATTTCAAAACTTTTCTCAAAGGTTTGCTCAGTCAAATGATCAGGTAAGTCAAACTCAGTCAAAGCAGTTAAAAAGTCAAACTGAGGTCAACTGTGGTCAAACCAAAGTCTAACTTCATGATTTTTTGCCAACATCAAGTATATGAAGTAAAATTCATCATTTGATCAAGGGTTGATCATGATTCATCAAGGACATTTCAGATCATCAAGAATCAAAGGTTTCTAAATTAGGGTTTTCTCAGGAAAAGTCAACTGAACTTTGACCAGCCATAACTTTAACATGCTTCATCAAATTTTTCCCATCCAAAGATCATTTTGAAGGAAATTGGATTCTCTACAACTTTGTGTCTCACAAGCCAAGCCCAAAAATGCTTCATTTGGAAGGTATGAGCTAAGACATTATAGGTCCTTTTGAAAGTCAACAAAAAGTCAACAACTTCAAAAGGGCATAACTTGAGAATGGTAAATGATATGGACATGAAACCAATGGGGTTGGTTAGAGGAATCTTCAAGCTTTCTAAAATGTCCAAGAACACCCCCATAGCATTAAAATTGAAGGATGTGTGCCCTTGCAAAGTTGGGAAATGTTTGGGTGGTTTATGAAGAAAATAGGGTCTTATAACCAAATTTTTCTAAATGGGCTGAACTTTTGGTGACCCAAAGTGATCCATGACATCATGCACGAAATTTATTTAATATTTTCATAATTTTATTTTATTTTATTTATTTATTATGATTTTTATATTAAAAAATCATTTTAAATTTAAATAAAATATCAAATGTGAAAATTAAAAATATATTTCTATTCTAGAAAGTCATAAAGATGATTTGGATTGGATTGATTCACAATTGATGAAGATTGGCTTGAAATAGAAAGGTTGAATTCACAAATATTTGAAATTTAAGACCTAATCTTTTTCAATCTCAAAAAGTCAAAAGATCCACACAATGATCCATTATTTTTGACCTAATTTAGTCAAGTATAAGTATACAACATAACCCAATGCATATGACACGAATTCCCTGCCTCAAAGAGTAAGTTCACACATCACAAAAAGTCACCAAAATTTCAAATTCGGATTCCATCATCCAAGCCCTTTCAAGACAATTTGAAGGTTGCAACTTGTTCCTGGATGTTCATAGAATGATTTTGGATCATTACATTGCATCTTCATGACCTAAATTGCATAAACCGAATCATGGCTTCAAGCTTATTTTTTAACTTTTGATTTCATTGATTGACTGGATTTAAATTGTTTTTGATTGCTTGATGATGTTTGTGATGACCCCTAGATTGATTCTGGGTAGTTCAATTGAGTTTTTCGTGCAGGTATCATGATCCACCATGGCTAGGGTTTCGGCCAAGCAATTAGGGTTTTACCTTAAACCTAATATAAACGAATTCTAAGAACATAGAACAATCATGTGAACTCTGGGGATCATAATGCACCAATTAATTTTGAGAAATTTCACTGTTTTGATGGTATTCCAATTTCGTAGGTTTCTGTTTTAAAAAATTCGCAGGAAACTTCGTAAGAGATTTTGCAGGTGTTTTCGCAGGAAAAAGGTTGAAAACGAAGGCCTTTGGCGCCAAGTTCTTCATTCAAATATTGGACATAATATTTTTTGTTTTATTACTGATGTTATTTCACAAACGGCTGCCTAGCCCAGTGGTGAGAGACGCACGCGTATGACCTTAGAGCTTTGGTTCGAATCCTGGGCTTAGCAACTTTTTTCTCACTTTTCCATTTAATTATCAAACTTAATATATTATGCAATGTTGTGAATGGTACATCAGTTGCGCCCTCCTGGCTGGAATGGTAAGTGTGTTTGTGCATTGCGTAAAGGTCCTGGGTTCGAATCCCCCCCAGGCCTTTTGTGTTATTTGTTTTTTTTTTCATGATTTTTCAGGATAAACAACAAAACCTGATGGTGCCTACTCTCTTTCACATGCGCGCACATGGCCCAGTGGTTGGAGTGCTAGTCTTGAGTGTGGAAAGCTTAGGGACTGGGTTCAAATCCCAGCCCAAGCAGGTTTTATTTTTTTTCATTCTTTTTTTGATTTTTCTTATTTAACTAATTTCTATTATAATTAAACAAAATTTAAATAATGTATAAAATGTTTATATTATTTTAAAACTCTTTTTTTTTTAATTTAAATCTTATTGGAAAAATTATTTAATTTTGTAAATTATTAATATTGTAAAATTTCACATTGTTATTAATTAATCCTTATTTATTTTTTTAAAATTCATAACCCTAATTTTCTAAAACCCCAAAATATTTTGTAAAAACCTAATTAATTTTTTATAAACCCTAATAGTACTCTTAAACCCTAATTATTTCATGTAAATGTTAATTATGTCCATATTTTTATTATTTAATATAATTCTTGTATATAGATAATTTTAGATAATTAATTAAAACTTGCTAATTTAATTTTGTAATATGTTTATAATTAACCTAATTTTTATAATATATACTTAATTTAAAACTTTATGATAATTAGTATGAATTGTTTATATTTTCTCCTTAATCTAAAAAAATAATTGTTTATATAAAAAATTGATCTTTTAATTATTATGCTAATATTTTTGTTTATGCTAATTAATTATGTTTATTTTTATGTGATATTTATTTTATTACTAACCCTATTTATATTGTGATTTATTATTATTATTTTTACTAACCCAATTATATTATTATTATTTATTTTTGCTTATTTATTTAATTTGCTTTAATTATTATTATTATGTAATTGTTTCCTTTATGTAATATTTTAGTAATAATGTTTCATATTTATTTTAAATGTTATGGTTAGTAAAATAGGGAGTGAAACATGTTTGTATTTAAAATTAACTTAGATCACTAATTTAAAAGATAAATATTTAAAATTGTACACTCACACACGTAAGTCGATCTTTGATCGCCATCTCACTTTCTAAGGATACCTCTCATGTTGCCTAAACAAAAGGACAAGTAGGGTGTATAAAGCAAAGTCCCTCCTTTCACATCATCTAGTCCCTAAACAGATAAAAAGATCAAGTCCCTTCGAATGTTGCCTTCGTAATGATCTTGTCCCTTCCGAATAAAGATGATAAGCCCCTTCGAATTGCTTATACACCCCACAGTTGCCTAAATAACAGATGTCCCTTCAGTTGTCCCTCACATCCAAGGTAATGACTACCTATTCCTTAATAATAGGGATAGTCTTACCATTTAAAGGATTCAAGAACAGAAAAGACTTAAGTTTAGGGTAGGTTCCTCTTAGATGCTTACTCACGTTTTCAAAAACATTTCAAACACTTCATACTTTTCAAATAATTTTCAAAACAAAGGTTTTATACGCATCCGTACATGGATCATTATAAAACACTTAAGAAAATTTCTATTCACACACTTCACATTTCAAAAACATTTTAAAGTGAGCTAAGTAACTAAGAGCCCATAGATAACCATGGATGTAAAGGGTGCTAACACCTTCCCATTACATAACCTACCCCCCGAACCCAAAAATCTTTTAAGGTCTTTCCTGTTCTTTTATGCCCTTTCCTTTTGGATAAAATAAAAGTCGGTGGCGACTCCTGCTATCCGCAACATAACTAAAGTCAGTTCTCCCACCGTGTTACAGAACTGGCGACTCTGTTGGGGATTTAATATTAAAGAGGGGTACCCTTAGGAATTAGATCACTTTAAAATTGTTTGCCTTGTTTTCTTTATACTTATCTATTGGGGTGTTCTTATGTGTGAAAGATCATAACCCGGATCTAGTGTACCTTAGGTAAATGGCAATAGACCAAGGAAACTGTACGGCGTATACCGATATGGTTGATCTGGTGGCCATAGTTAGTGTGACTTCTTGGTTGGTGCTTATGTTCCTTAAGTCAAGTTGAGGATAATATGAGGCTGCCATATGTTGTCAATGCACTAACTAACTTTTAGAACCCTAGTTATCCCATCTTGGCCTTTAGAAAAGTAGTGAGATAACCGGCTTTGGTGAAGACTGAAGTTGGTTGATACTCGATACTACGCTCATTGAGATTCTAAACTTGGAGGGTTTTGGTTGGCAAGTAAGTTGCCTACTGAACAACCACCCTTGTGAAGGATCAATGATATTGAGATCCCTTAGAACATGGTTACTTTTGTAGGACATGATGAACCAACTAACTTCAGGGGAGGGTACTTACCTTTGAACCTCATGCAAGCCTTTGAACCTAGGGCAATTGTGTGACTTGTTTGTGTGTGCCACATGTTTGTGATTGAGCATAACATCATAGCATCATCATGCATCATAAGCATAGCATTTTCACTAACCATTTCAAGGACCAAAGGATTTATCTTTGTTCTTTGTTGCAGGTCATGGCTTCTGCTCGTAGGAATACTATCCGGATCAACTTTGTAGGGATACCTCCTAAGCTTAAGGAATTGGTCTCTCAAGTTTCTGAAAACTCTCAGTTCATCAAGAGACATGGTCATCTATTGGATCTAGTCACTTCAGGGTTCAATGAAGACATGATGAGTGTTCTGTTTCAGTTCTTTAATCCTAAGCACCATTGCTTCATATTCCCCGACTATCAACTGGTTCCTACAATGGAAGAGTTCTCCAAACTATTGGGTATACCTATCCTTGATCAGAGACCCTTCACAGGCTTGGAAAAAGAGCCTGAACCTGAGGTTATTGCTGCAGCTCTACATCTGAAGAAGTCAAACATTGTTCTAGAAACGAGAAGCGGAGTTAAGGGTATTCTTGCTAAGGTATTAATGGATAAAGCTCAAGTGTTCTTGAAAGCTATGAGCTATGATGCTTTTGAGGAGATCTTAGCCTTGCTGATTTATGGCTTAGTGTTGTTCCCCAATCCTGATCATTTCATAGACGTGCATGCCATCAACATATTTCTGAGTCACAATCCAGTGCCTACATTGCTTGGAGACATCCTACATTCTCTTCATACCCGTACTACAAAGGCACGAGGAACTCTGATGTGTTGCATACCTTTGTTATCTAGGTGGTTTATTTCTCACTTTCCTCGATCAGTAATGAAGAATGAACAAGGGTTCAGGTGGTCCAAGAGGATTATGTCACTCTCTCATTCAGATATCCATTGGTGCTCCAAATCTATGGAGAATGTCACTATCATTGACCATTGTGGGGAGTTTCCTAATGTGCCACTTCTAGGCATAAGAGGAGGCATTACCTAGAACCCTTCCTTAGCTTTACGACAGTTTGGTTACGCTCGTAGTGATGGCCCACATGACATGTTAATTCAGGGTATTGTGTTTGACTACGACAATGATCTTCAAGGTTACCGTCAGAGATTCATACGAGCATGGGGAAAAGTGAACAAGGTTGACAGCAAGACTCTGGAGCCTAAGTACACTATTCCTATGGAAGCTTATCTCAGATGGGTGCGATCTCGTGCTCAGACTCTCATGATGCCATATCCTGCTATCCTTCCAGTTACCATGGAACCTGTTGCTGAAGGAGATACTTCTTATACCATCCTTCACCCGGACATGCCTACTGACATGGAAAACTTACAGAGATCCTGGATCCAGTTGAAGGAGCAAAGGGATACTTTCGAGGTTCATTACAAAGCAAGCCAAGAAAGGATCCTGGAACTAACAAAGCAACTTCACGAGGAACGGAATCTCAACTCATACCTCAACACAAAGAGGAAACGTCCATGGGAGACTTAAAACCCCGTCTCTTGTATTTATCTCATTTCATTTTCTGTAAGCCCAAGAGGCAAAACAAATTTATTACTAATAAAAGTTTACCTTCTTGTTTGTTTAAGCAAATTTAAATCCTGCGGTCCTTGAAAACATTGCATACACATTAACATATCTTATCATTGCATCACAGGTTTATTATGCACAGGTTTCTCATCTTCTCGCTGTTTATTTCAGCAATGGCTCTTGAACAAACAGTTAAGGATCTCCAGGCACAAAATGCACAGTTCCAAGAGCTGATCCTGAACTTGTCCAAGGGGCAGGATGAATTGAAGACACTGCTGGCCAAGAAGACTAAGAAGACTAGAAGGTCAGGTGGCCTGATCAACATGGGAAGAAGGTTCAGAGGTCCTGTCAAGACCAAAGAACTAGTTGAAGATTATGAGTCTGAAGAGTCTGAGAAAGAGGGAGGCAGTCTCCACAATACAATGGGGGACTCTGATTCTGAAGCTAACTACTATCATGAGCCTAATGAAGATAAGTTCAAAATGCTGGTGGATAGAATGGATGCTATGGAATTGCAAAAGTCTTCTGGGCTGGATTTTGAAGACCTGAGTCTGATATCTGGGGTAGTCATACCCATTGGTTTCAAGGTTCGTACTTTTGTTTTTTATGATGGTGTCTCTTGTCCCAAGCTGCATCTGAGGTCTTACGTCCGGAGAATCCAACCCCATACTGCTGATAAGAAGTTGTGGATCCATTTCTTCCAAGAGAGCTTATCTGGAGCTCAACTGGAATGGTACTATCAGTTGGAGAGTGTCAACATCCGTGATTGGAACGATCTTGCTGAAGCCTTCTATAAGCAATACCAATACAATGATGATTTAGCCCCCACTCGCATGCAGCTACAAAGCATGTCCATGGGTGCTAAAGAAAGTTTCAAGGAGTATGCTCAGAAGTGGAGAGACTTAGCTGGAAGAGTACAACCCCCTCTAACTGACACGGAGTTGGTTGATATGTTCATGTGTACGTTGAATGGTCCTTTTTACAGTCATCTCATTGGAAGCTCGTCATCTGGCTTCATTGAGTTGATAATGACAGGAGAGCACATAGAAAGTGGTATAAGGAGTGGCAAGATTCAAGTGGGTGCCTCTTCATCAGGTGTTGCAAAGAAGCCTCCCAGTGGGAAGAAAGAGTCAAATGTTGTTTATGGTCAACCTGATCGTAGTAGAAGACATCAGTCTGTGAGTGCAGTTCATATTTCCAATCCAACTCCTGCAACAACAGAGCAGCCACAGGGAAATCAACAGAGGGCTAGAAGGAAGTTCACTAAGATCAACATGTCAATGGCCCAAGCCTTGCAACACTTGTTAAAGGCTGAACTTATCACTTTGAAAGATGCTCCTCAGAATCCTAATGTTACCTCTCCCAGGTACAATCCCAATGCACGATGTGCATATCATTCGAATTGTCAGGGACATGATACCAATAGTTGCTGGGTATTGAAGAACAAAATTCAAGATATGATTGAGGCTGGAGAGATTGAGTTTGACCCTCCGGGTACTCCAAATGTGATTACTGCTCCCATGCCAAATCATGAGAAGACTGTCAATGCCATTGATGAATATTCACATATTTCTTCAGTTGCAAATTTGACTACACCATTGTCTGTTATTAAGAAGAAGTTGGTGCAAGCTGGGTTCTTTCCAGGTTGCCGTGAAGATTGTGTCTATTGTGCCTATAAGCCGGATAGCTGCTGGAGGTTGAACGACGAAATTCAATGCCTCATGAATAATTACACCATAGTATTTGAGAGGACACCACCTTCTGTGGAGAGTATGGTGGATTATATAACTAAAAGTGCGAAGATTGAAGAGGTGGATATGGTTGATAAAGTACCGGTAAGGATTACTTCCAAGGGACCTGTCAAAATCACTCATAAGGGTCCAATTAAGATTACTGCTGAAGGCCCTGTGAAGATTTTTGCTGAAGCTAGAGTGGCTCCTATGGTCATTACCACTCCTGGTCCTATTCCGTATACTTCTGATAAAGCTGTGCCTTGGCATTATGGATCCGATGTTTATATCCATGGTGTTAAGCAGGAACCCTTAGCTGATATGCCTGCTGATGTTGATAATATTGCTGGATCTAGTAAGATCACACGAAGCGGAAGAGTTTTCTCTCCTCCAATTACCTCCAAGAATGCAGTTACTCCAACTGCTACCTCCACCACTGATGCTCGGGGCAAAGGTCCTGTTATTGAACATATGCCTACTGATGTGCCAGCTGCTGATGATCTTTCTAAGCAGATGGAAGAAGTATTGAAAATCATTCGCAAGAGTGATTATGACATTGTTGATCAATTTGGGAATACTCCCTCTAAGATTTCTATGTTGTCTTTGCAATTGTGTTCTGAAGCTCATGCCAAGGCCTTGATTAAATTTCTGAAGACTGCTCATGTATGTCGCTCCCGACAAATGAGACTGGCTCAAATGAGGTACAGACACAAACGGTCGGCGAAAGGAGGGTGTGAGAACACACAGGAGTGAACTCACAAGAAAAGAAAAGAGTCGCCAGCTAGGTATTTTTATCCCGGGGGAAAGGTAATGCTGCATAGACCTAGGAAAAGATATGGATAAGACGGTTGCGAACCAGAGAGACTGAGAAAGGGGGTTGGTTACAACCTGGGAAGGTATTAGCACCCAGATTGTCCGCCGTACTCGACGGGATCCATGCTTAAAAGATTTGTGTTTTAAAGGGGTAGTGTCAGTGAAATCTGTGTATAAAAGAGCTGGAAAAAGATGTACAGGTGTTAGTGTAGAAGAAATGTGAAATGTATAAGAGTAGTATCAGTGTAAGAACAAGAATGAAATGCTCAGGATCAATGAGGCTTAAAGAATAGCTGGAAAGAGGGGGAATATACAGAGACTTTTGTTCGATAACTGTTAAGTTATGCCTACGTATCCTCTCGTGCAATGAGGAAGTCAGAACACCGTAGTTCGACCCAAAGAGACTGAAAGATGAATTGACTTGTGAACTACTTACTTGTCTATGCTCAAGTGTATGACCTGTCTGGCTCAGGTGCAAACTGTCTTGCATTAGACGGAAGAAGCAAGTTCTCGCTTGTGAGTGAGTGTGATGAGAAAAGAATCCCGAAGGAGACGATTATTGTTTGTTTTTGAGTTTTCAGTCTTTTATTGCTTTTGAAAGCTTGTCATAAGTTAATGAGCTTAAGCCTAAACCAATGGATTTAGTAAACTCATCACATCTTCCCTCTGATTAGGGGTAATGAGAATACCTTAAGTGTGAAGTCAGCTTCTCACACTTAAACACCTTTGATGTAGGATTAGGATCATTAACCTACTTGTGATTATTTACATGTTTTTGTTGTTTTTGTTTAGTGTTAAGTAATGATATTAAGCCATAATCAGGGATTAAACAGACTCATTACACCATCCTAATAGAAGGATAATAGATGAGAATGTTTAAGCTGAGGAAGGCTCCTCAACTTAATCCATGATTAGGGATTAAACCCATGACAAAACAAAGCCTTTATTAAGTGGATTTTAGTTAATGATAAGATGAAGAAGTGAGTTTTATGATTTTTAAGACAACTTGAGGGGGACTTTTCCATTAACACTAGGGTTAGTCCTTCTTAACCAATTAAGGAAGAATTAGAACCCTAATGCAAGGCCCAAGTTACAAGCTTGATGTCTTGATGATTATTAGGTGAATTGATTAAGGGATTTAAACACATTAAGGGTTTAACACTTAGGATTAAAGTTATACACTCCATCCTAATAGAAGGATGCAGGCATAAGCTTAATCACAAAGCCTTAAAACCTTTAGGGTTTAGTCCCTGATTGTGAGGTGAGAAGAGAAGACTCAATGAGACACAAAGGTAAAATCTAAGTGGGGGGGACTAATCAAAACCCTAATTATTGTCATGCTTGGTTGTTCCTAAGGTTTGTGAAGTTTACAAGAAAGATCTTCAGAGGAACCACCAGGAAGCAGATGAAAGGAACAAAGAGAAGCAAGGTAACTTGCTTCATTGAAGAATACAAGTCACTTGAAGAAAGAAAGTAAGAAGAAGAAGAATGAGAAAGCTCAATCTCAAACACAAGACAAAATGCAGCAATGATGCATAAGAGAGATGAAAAGAAATTGTGAGAAGTGAAGGCAAATTCACTTCTCAAAGTGACTTACCACCTGAAAAGTTAGTGAAAGAAATGCAATGCAATGCAAAATGAGATGAAATGACATGATGCAAACCAAAACCAGAAGCATAAACATGATGCTAATGATGCTATGAGATGATGCAAACATGGAACAAGGCATGGGGATGATCATACAAACCTATGGATGCAAATGAAGCATGCTTTGAACCATGAACATACATGAAAAGTTATGAAATGCAAATGACATACAACATGACAAATGAAAGATGCAATGATCAAACATGATTCTAATATGTCCTAAGATGTGTTATGAATCAAATGGATGCATAAAATGTCATGGCAAGTCATGGTATGCAAGCAAATGCAAGATGAATGCAAAAGGAAGCCCAAATTAGGGTTTATGATCAATGCACAAAACAAAAACCAAAACCAGAAGCAAACATCAAGATAAAAAATTGAAAATTCATTCAAGGGAACCCTAAACCTATACAAACTCACTGCCCAAAGGAGGGGGTCCAACTCTTAACCTAGTGAGAGTTATGAATTTCCTAAGATTGCTAGGGTTTTAAGGTACCTTGTCAAGAAAAATGCCAAACAAATTGAAAATGCAAGATCAATTCATGCCAATTCAAACCTATAAACTACATGATATGCAAGATGCAATGCAAAAAGAATCAAAGTCCAACTCTCAAAGGCTAGGCAGAAATGAATTTTTGAAGATTGGATCAAAATAATGCCTTGAAATGAAATTAATTCCATGGAAAATTGTCAAAAGACATCAAGATCAAAAAAGAAATTTGGTTTGAAGGTTGGACAATGTTTCTAAATGATTTTAAATGTTTCATGAATTTTTTGGTGATTTTTAAATACCTAAAAGTATTTTTAATTAATTAATTCTCATTAATTAATTAAAAATAATCTTTTAAATGATTTAAAAATATTTTTTAATGCAAAAAATAAAAATAAAAATGTTTTTGGTTTCTGAAAATTAATAAAAGCTTGTATAAAAAATTTCAGAATTTTTGAATGATTTTTACTATTTTTAATAAAATGAAGAAAACAAATGAAATTTAATGAAAATAAAATTGAATAAAAATGAAAGTATGCGCATCCAAGGGACAGGATTGGTTCTGGGGACATTTTGCTTGACTTCGCGCGCAATCTTATGGCCACAATTCAAACTGAACTAATTTCCAATTAAATTTAATTAAACTGAATTAATTAGATTAATTATGGATTAGGGTTTCTAATGGTGCATCCTGACCATTCAAACGCGCGCCAGTCAGCCTAGGTCAACTCATCCAACGCACCAAATTCAAACTCCATTTAATGACACAGATTAACCCTAATGAGTTTCAGGTGGCCGGAGAAGACTTCCGGTCGTCTTCTCCGGCGAGACCTTCACTCAAACTCTCTCAAATCTTCACTAAATCATGCCAAACTCTCCAGATCAACTCACCTAAACCTCCTAAACAAAAATCCAGCCCCAAAATTCATTTCTTTTTTGTGAATCATGAAGAACAAACAAAAATCCAGTTTTCGGGCAAAGTTTCAGACAAGCCATACATCCTCAAAACTTGATCATTTTCAAAAGTAAAAGGTTCAGTGGACTCAGGGAAGCATGCATATCATTTTAGAAACAAGAGAAAGGAGTTCTGGAAAAATGAATTTCCATGGCTACCTGAATCGAAGCTTTGATTTCTGGCACTTTCTGGCTGATTCCTTGCTTCCAATCACCTCCAATGGACCTCCTGAGAAGCTTTCAATGCTTGTTTGAAGTTTATAATGGGTGGTTTGGAGGATTGCTGAAGTTCTGCTCAAAGGGGGAGAGAAATCGTATCTTGGTTTCTGGGAGTTTCAGGCTATGGTGATGGGTGGTTTCTGATCAGTGAAGTATGTTGAGTTGATTTGTGAAGTTGGTTTGTGTGTTTGTGGCTTGTACTGAGTGTTTCGAATGCTTTTGCAAGTTGGAGAGATTTTGATAACTATGGCTTGTGTTGTGTTTTAGCTTGAAGTGAATGGTGTGTTATGCTGGCTTTGGTCCATGTATCAAAAGGGGATAGGTCAGAAAGTTGTTGGTGGCCTATGGTGATTGGTATGGGTCTTTGGCCAAAATGTCAACTTGATGTGTACTTGAGGTATGGGCCATTGTACAACTTGCTTTTTGTCTTGCTTTGGTTCAGCTGAGTTTAAGGAGAACCATGGAATTGTTTATGAGATGATTCAGCAACTTGATCAAGGTTTGTGTAGTGTTTTGCAAATTTCATAAAGCTTGGCCCCTTTAGAAATTCTTGTGATTCAAGGCATCAACATGCAAAGTTCCTTGGCCCATTCTGAATTTTAGAGGTCATGTGATCATGTTGTGAAGAATTGGTACATATTTGAGGCCTTTAGAACACTTGATCAAACCATTTTGCAAAATGTCTCTTTGGTGGAAAACTTCAAATTTTGTGATTTTAGCCAACTTTGACAAGCCATAACTTTTGATACAAAATGAATTAGGTCATGTTCTTGTACTTTTTGAAAAGGGAATGATCCATTATACAACTTTCATGACCAAAGTTTTTTCATTTGAAGCATTTTTGAATCAAAAAGCAAGGGTTGAAAAAGTTTCCCAAAATGGCAATTTTCATTAAAAGTCAACTTTCCCAAAAAGTCAACTTTGCAAATGACTTGAGATTCTTCAATTTTGTGAACTTCCAACATCTTCCATGATCAAATAAAGATCATATACAATCAAAATGATGAAGAACACCCTTTGGTTGGGTCATTGGGGGCCTCAGATGCCCTGATTTTACACTGACTTGCCTAGAAAGTCAACCCTTGATCAGATGACTTCCCCATTGAATTTCTTCATGAAAATTTATATGCATGATCCATATACCATATAGAGACCAATAGAAACAAGAATGACCAAAAAATTTGGAGTTATGGCCTTTGAAACCAAAACCCTAATTCTAGGTCATCTGTGTAGTTAAGCCTGGCTCTGCTTCCATGCCATTTTCAGTTCTTGTGAGACATTCTTGACTTTGAGAAGATATAATATGATTCTTGAACATACATGGACCCCTTTGAAGTGATTGATGACCTTTGGAGTGGCTCAAGAAGCCCTTGGATTGTTCAGATCACAAACCCTAGATGCAGATGACTTTGAACCAATGCAATGAATCAAAAAATGTGATATGAGATGCTATGATTGAACTTATGCACATGCAATGATCACAAGCCATGGTGTGAATGGGTGAGGGAAAATTTGGGGTGTTTACAATGTACCAAATGAAATTTCTGTTGACCAGTTTGAAAATTGTGTTGCACACTTGACCTATGATAATGGGTTAGGTTTCTCCGATGCTGATTTGACTCCTGCCAAGAGGGATCATAACAGGGCTCTACATATCTCCATTGAATACAGGGGCACTACCCTATCACATGTATTGATAGACAATGGTTCCTCTCTGAATGTGTTGCCCAAAGAAGTCCTGAATAAGCTTAGTCCTGAAGATGCTGTGTTGAAGCCCAGTAATATAGTGGTGAAGGCTTTTGATGGCTCGAAAAGAGTGGTGCATGGAGAAATTGATCTCCCAGTCAAAGTTGGTTCTCAGGTTTTTAATGCTACCTTTTATGTAATGGATATTCGTCCGTCATATTCTTGTTTGCTTGGGCGTCCCTGGATCCATGGGGCAGGTGCTGTAACCTCCACTTTACATCAGAAGCTGAGATATCTAGTAGAAGGGAAGGTTGTTACTGTCTACGGAGAAGAAGGGTATATGATTAGCCATGTGAACACCTTCAAGTATCTTGAAGTGGAAGGTGAATACGTGGAAACTCCGTGTCAGACATTTGAAGTGGTTCCTTGGATTGTTAATGATTATGAAGCTCCTCCTGTTGTCAAGAAAGTTCCTGTGGTCACCAGAGTACCTCCTACAATGGCCTCCCTTAAAGATGTTAGAGCTGTGGTGGATGAAGAGTCCCAGAAGGCTGTTCGTCGTGCTCGTGCTGTTCGTATCACCAACCAGGGGATTATGAAAGATCAGATCAATGCTGTGGGTGACTATGATGAAGACTACAACTTGGATGCTTGGATTTTTCCTACTGTGGGTGCTGGACTCAATAACTGGAAGGATGAAGATGTTATTCCTATCTCCTTTAGTCAGGAGTAAATACTATTACTGTGTTGTTGCTTTTTAAGTTTGTAATTTCTTGAACAATTGAACTCTTAAGCCTTGTGCCTTACCCGGGGCACAATGGTGTGTTTGTTACGGGATGTCATTTCATTTGCATACTTCATTCAATAAAAATCAGTGGACGTTCCGTTTTCGTAAATATTGTGTTCCTTGTCTTTCTTTTCTTTTATTTTTGTTTTATCAGCTATGTGTTCTTACACACACCCACATCACTAAAATGCAGATCCTCATCCACTCTGGATCCTGTTGATAACAGTTCTACTATTGCCAATTATAATTTCGAGAATCCGATCTATCAAGCTGAAGACGGAAATGAGGACGATTGTGAAGTACCTGTAGAGCTTGCTAGGTTGTTACAACAAGAAGAGAAAGCTATACAACCACATGAAGAGCCAGTCGAAGTTGTGAATTTGGGAACTGAAGAAAACAGGAAAGAGGTCAAGATAGGGGCTGAATTGGAGGATAGTGTCAAGAGCAGATTGATTCAGATGTTACGTGACTATTTGGAGATCTTTGCTTGTTCTTATGAAGATATGCCAGGGTTGGATAAAGACATTGTGGTTCACCGTTTACCAGTAAAAGAAGACTGTCGTCCAAAGAAGCAGAAGGTTCGTCGCATGCGTCCTGAAATGTCAGAGAAGATTAAGGTAGAGGTGATGAAACAATTTGATGCAGGGTTCTTAGCTGTGACTTCTTATCCTCAGTGGGTTGCAAATGTGGTACCAGTACCTAAGAAAGATGGTAAGGTATGTATGTGTGTACACTACAGGGATTTGAACAAGTCCAGTCCCAAAGATGACTTTCCACTTCCTCATATTGATGTTCTGGTAGACAACACTGCTCAGCATAAGGTATTCTCTTTTATGGATGGTTTCTCTGGTTACAATCAAATCAAGATGGCACCTGAGGATATGGAGAAGACAACATTTGTTACACAGTGGGGCACCTTTTGCTATAAATGATGCCATTTGGTTTGAAGAATGCAGGGGCAACATATCAGCGTGCTATGGTGGCTTTGTTTCATGATATGATACATCATGAGATAGAGGTATATGTGGATGATATGATAGCCAGGTCCCAGAATGAAGAGCAACATCTTGATCATTTGCATAAATTGTTTGAGAGGTTGAAGAAATACAATTTGAGATTGAACCCAAACAAGTGTACCTTTGGAGTTAGATCTGGTAAACTCCTGGGTTTCATAGTCAGTGGAAAAGGTATTGAAGTAGATCTCGCAAAAGTGAAAGCTATACAAGAGATGCCAGCTCCCCGTACTGAAAAGGAAGTTAGAGGTTTCTTGGGACGATTGAATTACATTGCAAGATTTATTTCCCAATTGACTGCTACCTGTGAGCCAATCTTCAAGTTGTTGAAGAAAGATCAGGTGATGGAATGGAATGATGAATGTCAGACAGCATTTGATGAAATCAAGAAATATCTGCTAGAACCTCCAATTTTGATGCCACCAGTTGATGGAAGACCCTTGATTATGTACTTAACAGTATTAGACAACTCAATGGGGTGTGTGTTGGGGCAACATGACGAGTCTAGTCGAAAAGAGCAGGCAATATACTACCTTAGCAAAAAGTTTACCGACTGTGAAACAAGATACTCACTGCTCGAGAAAACTTTCTGCGCTTTGGCATGGGCTACTCGCCGACTAAGACAGTATATGTTGACTCATACTACTTTGTTGATTTCAAAGATGGATCCAATCAAGTATATATTTGAGAAACCTGCTCTCTCCGGAAGAATTGCAAGATGGCAAATGATCTTGACAGAATATGACATACAGTATACTACTCAGAAGGCCATTAAAGGAAGTGTTGTAGCTGATCATTTGGCTCATCAAGCAGTGGATGATTACCAGTCAATGAGTTTTGAGTTCCCCGATGAAGATATTATGATTATTACCAAAGAACCTAGACAATATGACGGACCTGAACAAGGATCCCGATGGACCATGGTTTTTGATGGAGCTTCTAATGCACTTGGTAATGGTGTTGGTGTTGCGATTAGTTCCCCTGAAGGTTGTCATACCCCGATTACTGCCAGACTTTGTTTCTATTGTACTAATAATATGGCTGAGTATGAGGCATGTATCCTGGGTATTAAAGCTGCTATTGATATGAAGATTCAGTTCCTTGATGTGTATGGAGATTCAGCCCTGGTAGTTAGTCAAATCAAAGGATATTGGGATACCAAACATGATAACCTCATTCCTTACAGAGAGTATGTGTTGTCTTTGATCCCACATTTCAAAGAAGTTACCTTTGGACATATTCCACGAAGAGGGAATCAGTTGGCAGATGCCTTAGCCACCATGGCATCCATGTTTGAGATCAGCTGGGATGATGAAGCTCCCAAGATCACTATTGATAGATTTGAGAAGCCTGCATACTGCAATGAGATTGACACTGAAGAAACAGAGGAGAAGCCTTGGTTTTATGAAGTGAAAAGATATCTTGAAGCTCAGGAGTTCCCTGAAGGGGCATCTGTCAAAGATAGAAAGTTTCTGAGGAGGTTTTCTACTAAGTTCTTTTTGAGTAATGGGATTTTGTACAAGCGTAATCATGATTCAACTATGCTTCGTTGTGTGGATAAGAAAGAAGCAACTGAGATTATGGAAGATATGCATGATGGGATCTTTGGCACTCATTCTAGTGGTCATACCATGGCAAAGAAGATATTGAGAGCAGGTTACTATTGGTCTACCATGGAAGCTGATTGCTACCAACATTCCAGAACATGTCACAAGTGTCAAATTTATGTTGATAAAGTACACATACCTCCATCACCATTGAATGTGTTGACTTCTCCTTGGCCTTTTTCCATGTGGGGCATTGATATGATCGGTGAGATCAAGCCTACTGCTTCTAATGGACATCGTTTCATCCTGGTCGCTATTGATTACTTCACGAAGTGGGTAGAGGCAACTTCCTTTGCATCTGTTACTAAGAATAATCTCATATGTAGGTATGGCATCCCTGAAAGGATTATTACTGACAATGGCTCTAATCTGAACAACACTATGATTACTGATCTCTGCACGCAGTTCAAGATTAAGCATCACAACTCTTCTCCGTATCGTCCAAAGATGAATGGGGAAGTTGAAGCTGCTAATAAGAACATCAAGAAGATTGTACAGAAGATGACTGTTACTTACAAGGATTGGCATGAGATGTTACCGTTTGCTCTTCATGGTTATCGTACTACAATACGTACTTCAACAGGGGCAACTCCATTCTCCTTGGTTTATGGTATGGAAGCAGTTCTGCCCATTGAAGTTCAGATTCCCTCCTTAAGAATTATGAAGGATGCAGGCTTGGATGAAGATGAGTGGATTCAGACTCGACTTGACCAGATAAATTTGATTGATGAGAAGAGGCTAGAAGCAATTGTCATGGCCAGATGTACCAGAAACGAATGATCAAAGCTTTTAGCAAGAAGGTTAAGCCAAAGGTATATCAGGTTGGTGACTTGGTAATCAAGCGTATCATATTACCACAGGGTGATCCTAGGGGCAAGTGGACTCCTACATATGAAGGACCATTTGTGGTCAAAACAGTGTTCTCGGGAGGTGCCATGATACTTACTACTATGGATGGTGAAGACTTCCCACAGCCTGTAAACGCAGACATAGTTAAAAAATACTACGCATAAAAAGAGACCCGCTAGGTTGACTGGCCTAGGCAAAAATAAGGGCATCCCGGCGAACCAAAAGGGTTCGGGCAAAAATTAGGGATATATATATAAAAAATGTACACCCGGCAAGTCGAAAACCTGAAAAGGCGGCTTGGGCAAAAAAGGGTATCCCGATGGATTGAAAACCTGAAAGGGCAATCCAGGCAAAAGTTAGGGATTAAAGCGTATGACTATGTCTCGTTTGGGTCACCCATGAAACTACAACCAGTTGTACTACAAACTCAAGTTCGAACAGATAAAGCTCAATTCAATCGTTTCCGTCTCGACAGCAGAAGATGAGATACTTGAAGATAATGGCAATAGTAGAATTGAAACTCAATAGGATTATTTCCCACATAGTTGATTTTCTTTGTTTTGTAAAAAAATTTACGACGAATTCCTCTTACTAGGATTTCCGTCTCCTTGTACAAACCTACCTATGTATAGGTCACTTTCTGATAAATAAAATTCCATTTTTGAATCCAGATTTACTTTTACCCTATTTACATAAGCGAAACGTCCATTGGTTGTGTTTGAATGTATGTATGCTTTTGAATATGATTGATGTTTACCAGAAATGCATAAATGCTTAATATGATTGATGTTTACCAGAAATGCATGAAAATGCAGTAATAGTATTTACTAAGGACGAACGAGGGAAGGAATTCAACGAAGCTTTGCCGGTTCATCCTTACAAGACAGCAGCAAATCCCCAGTAGGACAAATCCATCTTCATAAATACTTCGAGTCACATCTCCCCTGGAATTTATATCCATCTCTTTTATCCTCATACGGATAGTCGGGAATTTATTTTTCCAATAGGAGTACGACGAACAAAGACGGGAGGTTATGTATACCCTACTATCGAACGAAGACGGGAGGTTATGTATACCCTACTATCAAACGAAGACGGGAGGTTATGTATACTATATTATCAAACAAGACGGGAACAAGTTCATCATATTCTTCAGCAACAAATCAGGATTTATTTTCCCTGGCCAGCAGTTGTTATATGAAGATATCCAGGACGCTTCAGACTGCATGATGCATACATACATCATTTACATCATAACATACATATACATAGATACGTAATACATTACTTAAGTGCATCATATTATACATGCATACATAATGCATAAACTAATGTTATTGTGCAGAATGTTATAATCTTGTTTTTCAGGTTAATTCTCCAGCAGACTTCATCAACAACTTGTGACTATTGGGCCGTTGTTTATCCTCCCAAAAGTTATCATCATTTCCTCAGGACGTCGTTTATCCTCCTGAAAGCTATCATTTCCTCAGGACGTTGTTTATCCTCCTGAAAGCATATCATGACTTTGGGCCGTTGTTTATCCTCCCAAAAGTTATCATCATTTCCTCAGGACGTTGTTTATCCTCCTGAAAGCTTCTTATACCTCGGGACGTTGTTTATCCTCCTGAAAGCTATCATGACTTTGGGCCGTTGTTTATCCTCCCAAAAGTTATCATCATTTCCTCAGGACGTTGTTTATCCTCCTGAAAGCTTCTTATACCTCGGGACGTTGTTTATCCTCCTGAAAGCATATTATGACTTTGGGCCGTTGTTTATCTTCCCAAAAGTTATACTTATACCTCAGGACGTTGTTTATCCTCCTGAAAGCATATTATGACTTTGGGCCGTTGTTTATCTTCCCAAAAGTTATACTTATACCTCAGGACGTTGTTTATCCTCCTGAAGGCTATCATTATATCTTCATATTATGGACTGCTTTATCCTCTAAGAAATATATTTGAGGAACTTTTCTCCAAGTGGCATCTTTAAGCCCACTCAAGCATATACAACTAGTCATCAGTATCACTCTACGCACCGGTGAATGCAAATTTTTGGGCTTTTGTGTTCAATCCCCTTCAACCTTCCAGGTCACGACTGGCACATATACCAATCTAACCCCTCAGGTTTCAGAAAATTGAACAGGGGCAGCTGTTGCACCCCAAAATTTGCCCTCACAATACAAGACTTTGTGTGCTAAGAGGTTCACAAGGTTCACAAGACCTTTCATGAGGTTCATGAAGTTTACAAGACACTTTATGAGGTTCACAAGGTTCACAAGACCTTTCATGAGATTCATGATGTTTACAAGACACTTTATGAGGTTCACAAGGTTCACAAGACATCTTATGAGGTTCACAAGGTTCACAAAGTTCATCATTGGTCAGAAGATTTGACAATTCCCTCAGACAATGCATCCTCCTAAGCAGTGCATCCAAAACTAGGGTTTTGACTTTAATCAGGCTAAATGAATTTCCAAGACTTCAAGTGAGCTTCATAACATCTTATATGTGTCTAAGAATCCCCATGACAAATTTCAGAACTTTTCTCAAAGGTTTGCTCAGTCAAATGATCAGGTAAGTCAAAATCAGTCAAAGAAGTTAAAAGTCAAACTGAGGTCAACTGTGGTCAAACCAAAGTCAAACTTCATGATTTTTTGCCAACATCAAGTATATGAAGTAAAATTAATCATTTTATCAAGGGTTGATCATGATTCATCAAGGACATTTCAGATCATCAAGAATCAAAGGTTTCTAAATTAGGGTTTTCTTAGGAAAAGTCAACTGAACTTTGACCAGCCATAACTTTCACATGCTTCATCACATTTTTCCCATCCAAAGCTCATTTTTAAGGAAATTGGATTCTCTACAACTTTGTGTCTCACAAGCCAAGCCCAAAAATGCTTCATTTGGAAGGTATGAGCTAAGACATTATAGGTCCTTTTGAAAGTCAACAAAAAGTCAACAACTTCAAAAGGGCATAACTTGAGAATGGTAAATGATATGGACATGAAACCAATGGGGTTGGTTAGAGGACTCTTTAAGCTTTCCAAAATGTCCAAGAACACCCCCATAGCATTAAAATTGAAGGATGTGTGCCCTTGCAAAGTTGGGAAATTTTTGGGTGGTTTATGAAGAAAATAGGGTCTTATAACCAAATTTTTCTAAATGGGCTGAACTTTTGGTGACCCAAAGTGATCCATGACATCATGCACGAAATTTATTTAATATTTTCATAAGGGTTTATTTTCTTTCAACAGCTCAGGCGGCCTTTATCATCAGTGTGCAATACAAGGTGACTTAGAATTTCATGTAAAAGAGATCAGGGGCCCTCAAGGCCAAATGTCAGATTGATTCAACCTACAGAGTAATGGGTCAGGAAGCAAGAGATTCAATTGTGGATTCATATGGTAATCAGGGCATTAAGGTTCTCTCAGTGGCTTGTTGTTTAGACAATTGATTTTATTAACTGAAAGTTGGGATTCATTAAGAGTACAAGTTGGGTGTTGATCGTACGTATTAAGATTAGTCGTGTGGAATTCAAGAAACTAATCCATTAAAACCATACTTATTTCAAGCCCATATCCATTCCAAGAGAAGAAGCCCAATTTTATCAATCCATTTATATCCATATATTTCATTAGTCAAAACCACTATATTCAGTTCAAGATATCTTTTAAACCCTCATTTCAAATTTGGGCTTGAGCCCAAATTATTCAATTCAAGATCTCTTTTATACCCTCATTTCAAATTATTCATGTTCATATAATTCATTCCTTAGGTTCATCATCAATCCACTCTTTCTTAATATTATTATTGCCATGATTACACATTTCCTTGGTCAAATCATCCTGCGCTATATACATCCCATTTTATCAGCATTTAATATTATCAATAACAGCTTTAAGAGAACCATTATCAACAAACAATTAGCTATAAAAATTCATGGGAAAAATAAATGAATAATAATGGCACAATTTTACTTCAGTCGATACACAATAGAATGCAGAAAAGAAGGCTCAAAGTCATGATATTTACACCAAGAAAAACCAAATCTAAATTCGATTATCACATGGAAAATATGTCAGAAAAGAAAATCGGTCTAAAAGCTGATGTAACAGAATTAAGGAAACAGAAATAACACAAAGTCCGGAAAAATCCTACAACTTGTTTTCATCTTCGATCTCCGTTCATTAATGCAGTAGTTAACACCCGCTCTCCTCATTGATCTTCTGCAACAAAGTCTTCACTTCACCAATCCACAACGCCATCAATAATCTTCACCGATATCAACTCAAACACGGTTGTTCCAATGCCAGTATCAGTTCTGAAAGAGACTCTTCTATTCCAAGTGGATACTTCCGCAGTGTTGTCAAGTTGTAAATTCACAAGTCCAATTTCTCGACGTCAGCTCAGTCAACTTCTAGCAGCAACAATATTCTGCAATACGATAGCATTCCAATAACATCACTTTCAAAGATTCACATAACAGGCGGTGAAGGAGTAATGATACAGAATTCAGTACAGGGAATTAATAGCAAAAATTCAGAAGAAGATCAGTTATAAGTCCACAAAAATCTGTAAAAACTCAAAACAGAAACTATAAAAAAAACTCAGATTTCCTTCCACAATAAAAAACCTTCAAAGGAAAAATCTCATAGAAAAATCAGATGCACAAGAGGATAGCTTGACAGAAATCAATAATCTCAACAAACTCCCATTATTTCATAACCGAATTTCTAACCGACTTTACCTGGAAATGTCATTTTAACCCTCATGAGTATCATCTATAAAACGGATCCATGGCTGCAATTTCAAGCTCTCCTGATCTTCCCCCATTTTCAGATTCACCTCCCCACTCTTCAATTTCATCTTCATCATTCACTTTTCTAATTCTTCTTCAGCCATAAATCCCCTTCAATCTCCAACGAACTCTGCAACAGATATAACAGAAAGATGGGAGAAGAAGCATAGATCAGAGAGATGAAAAAATCAAATTGATACAAAAAAAGGAAGGGTAATAACAGGAAAAGAGAGATGGATCCACTCTCGATTTTCTTCTTTCCAAATCATCACAGCTTCTTCTCAACTCTTCAATAGGGATCTTCAATTTCCAAAACACTGTCTTCAACCTCTGAATCTCCGCAACCGTGAATCAATCAATGTCTTCATCATTATGTAGTTTCTTTTTTCGCTCAGCTCCGTCTTTAACCGCAACGAATCTTCAGTCAACTTCTTCAATCACCATATCCATTTCCATAAGAAACCTGCAAAATCGATAAGCAAAGTGTATCAATAAAAAATTGCAACTCCATCAACTACGAGGACTCGCTCGAACAACGAAGATCAACAAGAACATGCTTACTTCGTTACCATTAATGTCATCGTCTTCCTTGCAACGTCAACCGTAACCTGCAAATTCCAAGAACGCATCAACAACAACCACGATTCAGAATCCACTCACGCGGAAAAAGCTCGAGTGCGACGAAATTGAAGAAGAGGAACGTTCGTAAACAAAAATGAAAACGTGAAAAAGAAGATCATAGCCATACATGTACGTGACTCGTTATCACTTTCGGAATCAACATCATTTTGCGACGCCGCGAGCTACGGGTTCGTCAATTGTAGGTACGCATCTTGATCCTCTTAATTAGCTTTTATTGAATTTCTTTTAACTATACATGATTTTGTTCATTTTATTTTGTTCCCTTCCAGTAGGATTTTTGACCCATTCTTTATGCTATGTTTAAAGGACTAATAGGAGAACCTATAATAATTTTGGTATAATTTTTAGGCCATTTTATCCACTGTTTTGGTAGCTTAATCCATAGAAAATTATAGTTAATCCTTAAGTAGATTTAAGTGGTTTTTAGACTTAAGTAACTTCTGAATTTTTAGGATATTTTTTAGCACAATGTAATAATAAATTTTTGGACCCTATAGGATTAATTTCACATTTTTTCCAGGACTTTTAATATTTTTAGTGTATTAATCTTTAGGCTAGTTATAGATGTAAAATTCACCTAGTTTAGTTTAGAATATTAGGATTCATTAAGAACTAGTTTAATTAGGTTTAATATTAGGATTTTAAAATGACTTAGCATAGTTTAATTACTGATTTTTAGGGTGATAATATTAGGTAGTTCCCTTAGTTTTAGGACTTAGGCTTAACATTTCTAATAAATAGACTTAGATAAAGTTTAAGTTTGTTTTGGTTTTATACCTTAAAATGAATTTGTTTTGAATTTTATTCCTTATTCAATTTTAATGCCTTGCCATATTATTTGATTTTTTCAATTGAATAGGTCTTCCCATTGTTTTAGAATCAACTTAACTTCCTTAGGAAGTAAGTTGAATTCTAGTAGTTTCTAGTTCCTTTCTTCATTAGGTTTAGAAAACCACATTAACCATTAGGACCACTTATGAATAAATAAACAAAATTAGGATTGAGTCTTAGTCCCTTAGATTTTGCCTTTTGCAACTTGAGTCATTCTTTCTCATCTCATAAAGAAAAGCAATAAAACACTTAAAGAAAACCGAACTTTCTTGTACGACACAAGACTTTGTTGCGGAGTGTTTATACGCGTCTTGTTTCGGGGCGAGGTGTAAATACTTACCGTGATGGATAGGTCTTAGTATGAGAATGTTCACAAACAAATTCAAAAAATTTCTCATAAAAGACAAAAACAAATAATAAGCGACTATCCTGCGGGAACTTCTCTTCTCATCTCATTCACTCACAACACGAACTTGCGACGACTTGTCTCATTTGCAAGATAGTAAACGCACTCGTACCAGACGAGCCTGCAACACCTGAGCATAGACATACGCAGTTCCAGCTATAAAAAACACAAACAATTAGTTCCCGCCTTAGTTAGGCGAACTACGTCGACTCTGATCCTCATTGTCCCGATGAGGTACGTAGGCAGCGGGGTAGGGCCCGTTCGAGCACATTCTTTATTTTCCCTACATTTCCTCCTTTTATTCTCATTCTCTTTTTTTCAATTCCCTCTCTCATTCTGTTCCCATTCTCGTTCCAGTCAGCAGTTTTACTCAGCAACTTTATTCTTTCTCACCCTTTGAAACAAACAAGCAAGCGTGGATCCCGTCGGGTACGGCGGACGATCTGGGGTGCTAATACCTTCCCAGGTCATAACCGACTCCCGAACCCAGATCTTTGGTTCGCAGGACCTTGTCCTTTCCTTCTTCCTTAGGTTTTTGCAGCATTACCTTTCCCGTTCCTTCGGGATAAAAATGCATGGCTGGCGACTCTATCTTTTCCACGCCACTTTCGCGTTTGTACTAGGATGAAAATCTCGGGAGCGACAATCGGCCAATGATCTCTTTCCCCAGCGGAGTTCTCCCTCCAGACAGATCGCCCAGAGATCTTCCTCCCCGCAGGATCCGGATCTCGGATCGGTTCTCTCATTTTGCATAATCATAGAATTCGCATCATATTTTCCCAAAATATTCATAGCATTCCGTCTAATACGGAGTATTACGGAAAAAATCAAACATTTGCATGATCATAAGCCAGGTTCGAGCCAATCACCTGCAAACATCAGAATCACTTCACCAGCAATATACAAAACTTATCCCCCGGAGACAAAGCCAGAATACTTTTTGCACTCTCAATAAAGTTACTTGTTCATACTTGTACGTATTCTTTTTGACACTCGCCCGTGTCATACTTCCCCAGCAAGTCAAACACTCATTTGTATCCCTTGCTCAATCCTTTTTTGACACTCATCCGTGTCTTATTTCCCTAGCAGTTCAAACATTTGTACATACTTATACACAATCCTTTTGATACTCGTCTGTATCTTGTATGTGTCATCTCCTCAGCAGATCAACACTCGTCTGTGTTCCTTGCTTAACCGATTGATACTCGTCTGTATCATCATCCTTAAACACGTGTCAGCATTTGCTTCTATCGATACTTGTCCGTATCGTGGTCCTAAGGATGATCGTCCGCATCTTTAGTCTATACACACCTTCAAACACTTATACTGTTTATTTCAAAGCGTAAGCACTCGTTCGTGTTTACCATTCCCCAGTAAGTCACCAACAAAACAATCGCTTTTTATCCGACATTCGTCCTATGTCGTGGTATTTTTGGCAGTCGTCCACTGCCAGGTGACCGTCCTTCACCTTTTGATGACCGACCCTCATCATTTTATCTGATGATCGTCCCCATCGTTGATCCTCTTATCCGGCATTCGTCCTATGTCGCAATACTTTCAGCAGTTGTCCCCTGCTAGGTGATCGTCCTTCACCTTTGGATGACCATCCCTCATCCTTTCCCTAGTGGAGTCCCTATTGTTGGAACTTTCTATCCTACATTCATCCTATGTCGCGATATATTTAGCAGTCGTCCCCTGCTAGGTGATTGTCCTTCACCTTATGATGATCGTCCCTCATCATTTATCTGATGGCCGTCCCTATCGATGATCTTTGTTATCCGAAATTCGTCCTATGTCGAGATAATCCCCAAGAGCAGCCATCCCCTGCTAGGTGATCATCCTTCACCTCTCGATGATCGTCCTTCATAATGCTTATCCAATGGCCGTCCCCATCGTTGATATTTTCTATCCGGCATTTGTCCTATGTCGTGATATTTTCAGCAGCCGTCCCCTGCCAGGTGATTGTCCTTCACCTTTTGATGATCGTCCCTCATCATTATTTCATTTATTCTTTTACCCGATGGCCGTCCCTGTCGTAGTTTATTTACCCTTTAACCTGATGGTCGTCCCCGTCAGTGCTTTCCTCATTTCTTTAATCTCCATAGAGTTTTATTTCTTCACCCGATGGCCGTCCCCGTCGTGGTCTTTGCCTTTATCCTGATGATCGTCCTTCATCAGTTTACCCAATGGTCATCCCCGTCGCGGTCTCTTTATTTCCCAACATGATGGTCGTCCCCGTCATTGCTTAACTTACCGTTTTTTCATCCCCAACAGTCATCCTCTGCTCGATGGTCATCCTCCATCACTTTCATTTGATACTCATACTACACTGCCTGTTACCATTTATATCCATTTTCTTCTTTTAATAAAGAGTGCAAATTTTGGACTGTCTTGGTATTCAACCACAAGTTATCTTGTTTGTCTGTTAAGCCAGGCGCTTACACCCTGCACAACTAACTCATGCTTGAATAGGGGCAGCTGTAAACACCCCAAATTTTCCCTCACGTTTTCTCACACCATGGCTTGTAATCTTTCATATTTCATTGCTTAAGCATATCATCTCACATTATTTCACTGCATAGCTGCATTTAGGGTTTGTGATCAGGAGAATCCAAGAAGTGATCTGAGCCATCTCAAAGGCCTTGAAGCTTGTCAAGAGGGTCCATGAATGTTCTATGATCATCTTATGCTCCCCAAAGTTCATTAATGTCAAAAAATCACAAAGCATTGCACAGGCATGGAGGCATACTGAGCAGTTTCTACACAAATGACCTAAAATTATGGTTTTGGGTTTGAGGCCTTTAATCTCAAATTTTTTGGTCATTCTTGATTCCATTAGTCTTAATATTTTATAAGGAGCATGTGTACCAAATTTGATGAAGAAATTTATTGTGGAAGTCATCTGATCAACTGGTAACTTGTTGTGCAAGAAAAGTCAGAATCAGGGCATCTAAGGCCACCACCAATGGTACCAAAGGGTCATCTCATCATTTTGAGATTCTATTATATTTATTTGATCTTATAAGTGGTTATAAGTTCACAATATTGAATAATTTCAAGCCATTTGCAAACTTTCCATTTTTGGACATGACTTGTAATGAAAACTTTCCATTTTGGGAAAGATTTTCAACATCCTCTTTCTTGATCAAAAAGGCTTCAAATGAAAAGTCTTCAAACATTGTAGATTGGATCTTCCCATTTTCAAAAAGTACAATAACTCCTCTTGATTCATCCTAGAACTAAAGATATGATGTTTCAAAGTTGGGAAAAATCTTATAATTTTCAAGTATGTGCCAAAGAGGGATTTTTGCAAAACCAAGTTTTAAGACTTCTTGTGACCTCTAATTGGTTTCTAAGCATCATAACATGATAACACAACTTTCCTTGATCAAATTTGTGCCTTGCTTTACAAGAATTCATGCTTAATCTTCACAAAATTTTCAAAGAGGGAAAATTGCAAAACATGTTCAAACTCTTGCATCAAGTGGTACAGATCCTCAAAATCAATCCAAGGGCTCTCCACAATGATAGCTGAAGCAGATCCACCCTTTGGATCTCCTCTGACCCGTGCCATGCTTGTGGTACACATTCTTTGACTTTTTTGCAAATGAAGTCATACCAATCAGCCTGAGGCACCACCAACTTTCTGACCAATCACAACATCTTATGCAAACATCATGGACCTCATTTCATATAATACACAAGCCTGAAACCTCTCATACACTCAAATTTCCAAAAACTTGCAAAACCTTCAAGTCTTCAAATTTCATCACACAACCAACAAAACTTAAATCTCTCTTCACCATTCAACTCACCATCATCCATAGAACACAAAACACCCTTCATTTTGCCCAAAAAGCCACTGAATCACAAACACGATTTTTGCCTTAGCATAACTGAAACTCTAAAAGGAGGCCATTCAAGAATGTTCCAAGCATCACACTAGCTTCAGGGAGTCCATTGGGGTTGGTTTGCATCAAAGAAAAGGTTAGAAAGCTCAAAACTACAAAGCTTCATCTCAGGTTACCTTCAAACATTTTTCCAGAACTTTCTTTTTAAGTTACAAAATGAATCTGCATGCTTCCCTGGTTGCCATGTGTTGCACCCCAAAATTTGCCCTCACAATACAAGACTTTGTGTGCTAAGAAGGTTCATAAGGTTCACAAGACCTTTCATGAGGTTCATAAAGTTTACAAGACACTTTATGAGGTTCACAAGGTTCACAAGACCTTCCATGAGGTTCATGAAGTTTGCAGGACACTTTATGAGGTTCACAAGGTTCACAAGACCTTTCATGAGGTTCACAAGACCTTTCATGAGGTTCACAAGATTCACAAGACATCTTATGAGGTTCACAAGGTTCACAAAGTTCATCATTGGTCAGAAGATTTGACAATTCCCTCAAACAATGCATCCTCCTAAGCAGTGCATCCAAAACTAGGGTTTTGACTTTAATCTAGCTAAATGGATTTCCAAGACTTCAAGTGAGCTTCATAACATCTTATATGTGTCTAAGAATCCCCATGACAAATTTCAGAACTTTTCTCAAAGGTTTGCTCAGTCAGATGATCAGATAAGTCAAAATCAGTCAAAGCAGTTAAAAAGTCAAACTGAGGTCAACTGTGGTCAAACCAAAGTCAAACTTCATGATTTTTTGTCAAAATCAAGTATATGAAGTAAAATTCATCATTTGATCAAGGGTTGATCATGATTCATCAAGGAGATTTCAGATCATCAAGAATCAGGAGTTTCTAAATTAGGGTTTCCTCAAGAAAAGTCAACTGAACTTTGACCAGCCATAACTTTCACATGCTTCATCACCAAGTTTCCATCCAAAGCTCATTTTGAAGGAAATTGAATTCTCTACAACTTTGTGTCTCACAAGCCAAGCCCAAAAATTCTTCATTTGGAAGGTATGAGCTAAGACATTATAGGTCCTTTTGAAAGTCAACAAAAAGTCAACAACTTCAAAAGGACATAACTTGAGAATGGTAAATGATATGTACATGAAACCAATGGGGTTGGTTAGAGGACCCTTCAAGATTTCCAAAATATCCAAGAACACCCTCATAGGTTTAAAATTGAAGGATGTGTGCCCTTGCAAAGTTGGGAAATTTTAGGGAAGTTTGTGAAGCAAATGGAGGTTTAAAACCAAATTTTGCTAAGTTGGCTGATCTTTTAATGACCCAAAGTAATCCATGACATCATGCACGAAAATTATTTGATATTTTCATAATTTTTATTTTATTTAATTTATTTATTATGATTTTTTATACTAAAAATCATTTTAAATTTAAATAAAATATCAAGTGTGAAGATTTAAAATTATTTTTTGTTCTAGAAGGTCATGAATTCAATATGGATCAGAATGATACAAAAATAATGGTGATTGGCTTGAAATAGAAAGTGTTTATGCAAGAATATTTGAATTTTAAAGCTTATCTTTCTCAATCTTTTTGGATCAAATCTTTCACACAATGTTCAAGTTTTTTGACCTAGAATCATCACACTATAAGTACATAACCCAACCCTACTCACTAGACACGAATTTCAGCCTCCCAAGAGTAAGTTCAAATTTTCAAAATCCATCAAAAAACCAATTTTCGGTTTCATCCATTCAAGAGGTTTCAAGGTATTTTGAGGACACAAGAATGTTCATTAAGCTTCACTGATCATGTACCAATGATCATTTGCATCCAAAGCCTATCATATAGCATAAACCGAATCATGCTTTGTTCTTGAATATGAGTTTTTCGATTTCACATATTTGTTTGTTTTAAATGATATTTGATGATTGCTTGATGTTTGTGATAGTGCTAGGAACGTTTCTGGGCAGCAACCTTGAAGTTTAGTGACCTCAATCGCATTCCACCATTGTTAGGGTTTGAACGGCCAATTTAGGGTTTTATGATTTGGACAATATAAATAAATTCTAACAATGTGGATTGACTGTATGAATCATAAGGAATTCATTGATATAACCAATTTGATGTAATTGTACCATTTACTTGATGTTTGAGTTTTGTAGGGTTTGCTGCAATTTAGATTTCGCAGGAAATATTGTAGCAATATTCGCAGCAAAATTCGCATGGCTGGAGGAAGAAGATGATCCCCTGCACGCGAAAAACAAATTCAAACTTTTGTTTTAAAATATTATGTTATTGTTTCTGTTTATTTATCACACATGATCATGTGTCCCAGTGGTGAAAGTATGCGCGCAGGAAGGCAGTGTCCTGAGTTCGAATCCTGGCTTCCACAAATTTTTATTATTTTTCAGTTTATTCATTAGGTATAATATATTATGTATTATAGTCATTTGTTAAACAGGTGCGCTCTCCCAGCTGGAATGGTTAAGGTGTTTGTGTGATGTTTGAAGGTCCTGGGTTCGATCCCCCCAGGCCTTTTGTTTTGTTTTATTTTTCTTTGATTTTCAGGAACAAGGCACAAAACAAATTCCTCTCCTTTCCTTGGCATCAGGCGTGCGTTGGCCTAGTGGTTGCTGTTGCTGGCTGGAGTTCTTGGAGGCAAAGGGTCTGGGTTCAATCCCCAGCCCAGGTAAGTTTTTTTAAAATTCTGTTTTATTTATTTTGTTAATTGTTTATTATTGAATATTATTTATATGATTAATATGTAAATAGATTTAAATTAATATATGTTCTAAACAATTTCTAAAAAATAATAATATTTTCTAAAAAAACTAATTTCTTTTATTAATATGTATATATCATTATTATATATAATTTATTTGTGTAATTGAGTTAATATTTAGTATTTAACATTTTTGCATATAAAACCTAATTTATTTTTTATAAACCCTAAAAAAACATATTTTTTCAAACCCTAATTTTTCTTCTTCTATTTGTTTAATATTATTATTTGTATATATTATATTCATGACTTAATTAAAATTCTTAATAAAATTTTTGTATATAAATATGTTTAAAAATTAAAATTCTTAATTTATTTTTATAAATATGACATCAATTGTTTATTTTTGCATGTAAATAATTTTTTATAGTTAAAAGTTGTTAATTTAATTTTATAATTATAATATGTTCATAATTAATTTAATTTTATAATGTGCATATAATTTAAAATTCCATAATAATTGTTCATATTTTCTTATTAACCTTAAAAATTGTTTATTATAATATCTTGTTTATATCATTATTATTATTAATTATATTCTTATGATATTTATTTATTACTAACCCCATTAATTTGGTATGTTTTTTATTATTATTATTTTTACTAACCCAATTATTATTATTATTTAATATTTTGCTTATTTATTTAAATTGCTTTTATTATTATTATGTAATTGCTCCTTGGTGTAATATTTATTAATAATGTTTATTATTTATTTTATGCTATGGTTAGTAAATAGGGAGTGTCAAGAACATATTTGTAATTTAAAATTAATTTAGATCATTTAAATTTAAAGATAAATATTAAAATTGTACACTCACACACGTAAGTCGATCTTTGATCGCCATCTCACTTCCTTAGGGATACCTCTCATGTTGCCTAATCAAAAAGGTCAAGTAGGGTGTATAAAGCAAAAGTCCCTCAAAATAAAGTCATCTAGTCCCTTAACAAATAAAAGATCAAGTCCCTTTCGAATGTTGCCTTCGTAATGATCTTGTCCCTTTCGAATAAAGATGATAGTCCCTCCAAAATTGCTTATACACCCCACAGTTGCCTAAATAACAGATGACCCTTCACTTGTCCCTAACATCCAAGGTAATGACTACCTATTCCTTAATAATAGGGATAGTCTTACCATTTAAAGGATCCAAGAACAGAAAAGACTTAAAACTTAGGGTAGGTTCCTCCTAGATACTTGCTCACTATTCAAAAACTTTTCAAACACTTCACACATTTTCAAACAATTTTCGAAACAAAGGTTTATACGCATCCGTACATGGGTCATTATAAACACTTAAGAAAATTTCTATTCACACACTTCACATTTTCAAAAACATTTTAAAGTGAGCTAAGTAACTAAGAGCCCATGGATAACCATGGATGTAAAGGGTGCTAACACCTTCCCTTTACATAACCTACCCCCCGGGCCCAAAAATCTTTTAAAAGGTCTTTCCTGTTCTTTTATGCCTTTCCTTTGGATAAAATAAAAGTCGGTGGCGACTCTTGCTATCCGCAACATAACTAAAGTCAGTTCTCCCACCGTGTTACAGAACTGGCGACTCTACTTGGGACTTAATAAAAGAGGGGTACCCTTAGGAATTAGATCACTTTAAAATTGTTTGCCTTGTTTGTTTTATATTTACTTGTTGGGTGCTCTTATGTGTGAAAGATCCTAACCCGGATCTAGTGTACCTTAGGTAAATGGCAATAGACCAAGGAAACTGTACGGCGTATACCGATATGGTTGATCTGGTGGCCATAGTTAGTGTGACTTCTTGGTTGGTGCTTATGTTCCTTAAGTCAAGTTGAGGATAATATGAGGCTGCCATATGTTGTCAATGCACTAACTAACTTTTAGAACCCTAGTTATCCCATCTTGGCCTTTAGAAAAGTAGTGAGATAACCGGCTTTGGTGCAGACTGAAGTTGGTTGATACTCGATACTACGCTCATTGAGATCTTAAACTTGGAGGGTTTTGGTTGGCAAGTAAGTTGCCTACTGAACAACCACCCTTGTGAAGGATCAATGATATTGAGATCCCTTAGAACCTGGTTACTTTTGTAGGACATGATGAACCAACTAAACTTCAGGGGAGGGTACTTACCTTTGAACCTCATGCAAGCCTTTAAACCTAGGGCTATGGTGTGATTTGTTTGTGCCACATATTTGTGATTGAACATAACATCATGACATCATCATGCATTATAAGCATAACATTTTCACTAACCATTTCAAGGACCAAAGGATTTATCTTTGTTCTTTGTTGCAGGTCATGGATTCTGCTCGTAGAAACACTATCAGGATCAACTTTGTAGGCATACCTGCTAAGCTTAAAGAGTTGGTTTCTCAAGTGTCTGATCATTCCCAGTTCATCAAGAGACATGGTCACCTATTGGATCTAGTCACTTCAGGGTTCAATGAAGACATGATGAGTGTCCTGTTTCAGTTCTTTGATCCTAAGCACCATTGCTTCACATTCCCTGATTATCAGCTGGTTCCTACAATAGAAGAGTTCTCTAAACTTCTGGGTATACCTGTTCTTGATCAGAAACCATTCACAGGCTTAGAAAAAGAGCCTAAACCTGAGGTTATTGCTGCAGCTCTACATCTGAAGAAGTCTGACATTGTTCTAGAAACGAGAAGCGGAGTTAAAGGTATTCTTGCTAAGGTATTAATGGATAAAGCTCATGTGTTCTTGAAGGCTATGAGCTACGATGCTTTTGAGGAGATCTTAGCCTTATTGATTTATGGCTTAGTGTTGTTCCCCAATCCTGATCAGTTCATAGACGTTCATGCCATCAACATATTCCTGAGTCACAATCCAGTGCCTACCTTACTTGGAGACATCCTACATTCTCTTCATACTCGTACTACAAGGGCAAGAGGAACTTTGATGTGCTGCATACCTTTGCTTTCTAGGTGGTTTATTTCTCACCTTCCTCGTTCAGTGATGAAGAATGATCAAGGGTTCAGGTGGTCCAAAAGGATCATGTCACTCTCGCATTCAGATATTCATTGGTGCTCCAGATCTATGGAGAATGTCACCATCATTGACCGTTGTGGGGAGTTTCCTAATGTGCCACTTCTAGGCATAAGAGGAGGCATCACCTACAACCCCTCTCTAGCTTTACGACAGTTTGGTTACGCTCGGAGTGATGGACCACATGACATGTTGATTCAGGGCATTGTGTTTGACTACGACAACGATCTTCAAGGTTACCGTCAGAGATTCATACGAGCATGGGGAAAAATAAACAAGGTTGACAGCAAGACTCTGGAGCCTAAGTACACTATTCCTATGGAAGCTTATCTCAGATGGGTGCGATCTCGTGCTCAGACTCTCATGATGCCATATCCTGCTATCCTGCCAGTTACCATGGAACCTGTTGCTGAAGGAGATACTGCTTATACCATCCTTCACCCAGACATGCCTACTGACATGGAAGACTTACAGAGATCCTGGATCCAGTTGAAGGAGCAAAGGGATACTTTCGAGGCTCATTACAAAGCAAGCCAAGAAAGAATCCTAGAACTAACAAAGCAACTTCACGAGGAACGGAATCTCAATTCATACCTCAACACAAAGAGGAAACGTCCATGGGAGACTTAAAACCCCATCCCTTGTACTTATTTCATTTCATTTTCTGTAAGCCCAAGAGGCAAAACAAATTTATTACTAATAAAAGTTTACTTTCTTAATTGTTTAAGCAAATTTAAATCCTGCAGTCCTTGAAAAACATTGCATATGCATTTACATACCATATCATTGCATCACAGGTTTATGGTGCACAGGTTTCTTATCTTCTCGCTGTTTATTTCAGCAATGGCTCTTGAACAAACAGTCAGAGATCTCCAGGCTCAGAATGCCGGATTCCAAGAGTTGATTCTGAACTTGTCCAAGGGACAAGATGCGTTGAAGACGCTGCTAAGAAGAAGAGTCCTAAGGACAACAAGGATGGTCAGTTGGAACAATTGCAAGCTGAGATAACAGAAATGAGGATCCAGATGAATGGCCAGGTGGCTCTTATCCAAAGTTTAGCTCAGGGGCAAGAAGAGCTGAGAACCTTTGTCCAAAAACTTCAAAGTAATGGAGTCAGGAATCTAATTGTCAATCAACCTCCGTTAAAACAAGATGATTTGGTTGAAAGGAAGATGAGGATAAAAGAAGGTAAGAAACCGGTTACCACTGACTGTTCTTCAGTTAAAGAAAAAAGACATGGTAGAGTTAATCCACCTCAACACAAGGGATGTAGAAGACAGTTTATCAAGTTCAGCACTCCAATGTCACAAGTTCTGTAATGCTTGTTGGAGATGAAACTAATTTCCTTGAAAAATTCTCCTCAAAATCCTAAAACTTCCTCTCCTCGCTATAATCCCAAGGCAAGGTGTGGGTATCACTCCAACTGTCCTGGACATGATACTAATAGTTGTTGGACATTGAAGAAAAAGATCCAAGACCTGATTGATGAAGGAATCCTAGAGGTTACTCCAGAAGGTCAAGTTGAATTCTACTATCACCCATCAAACACCGAAGCTGCAAGACAAGTTGCCCAGTGTAGCAAGAAAGGAAGCCTACCTATTCCTGCTGAGATATGGGGCACCTTGGGACATCCAAGTGGTAAATTTGATTTCATGGTGAAGTATACTGCTCCTTAAAGTTCACAGATTGCAATTGAAGACATTCAGCCAACTGGATGGGACAACATTTGAACTTTCATTTGTAATATCTTTTGTTTTGTTTAAACACTTACCATTATGTTAAACTTTTGTTTTCATTGATACATTGCGTATGTTTGTCTTGAATTAATCCATTCGTTTCACTATATTTTGAACTATGCTTCATGTTTCTATTTTGTGATATTTAACTCCTGATAAAGCTATAAGCCTGTAGAGGGAGGATGACGAAAACAATACCATAATCTTATGCAATGTGCTTTTGAACAGACTATGCTGACGATGTACAGGCATTGTTTCAATTCCTAAACAGTGGAGATATAAGGAAGTTAATCCCTAGTCAACCCTTTTGAGCCTATGAAGTAGGAGTTTTTATTCTCGCACAAATTAAAACCCTTATTCATAACCTGGGGCAGGGTAGTTACTCGGTTAACTCAAATATGCCAATTATCTATGTTGTACACAACTAATGTTGGTTCTCTGTAATCATTAAACCTGAACGTCAATATCTAGTAAAAGTAAAACCCACTAAGTCAAAACATATGAAGGAGACTTAGTAAAACATTAAGACATCCCGCTGACTGTAACCTTGAAATAAGCAGTTCAGGCAAAAAGAAGGGATAATAAAGTCAAAAAGAAAAAAAAAAGAGGTCACTATGAATCCTCAACAAAGAAAGATGACTTAATGTTCAAATAAATTTTGGGTTTCTGAACCATCACAAATGTCAGTGTTACAATTCCAAACTCATTTAAGCCTCAATGCATAAGTTAACTGAGTATAGGACTGAAGAACATCATGGAGAATGGGTTGGGTACAAATAAATTTGAGCCTTTATCTTTTGTTTCTTAAACCATGAACCAGACCACGTTACAACCCTTTAAAAGTCCTAACTGAAGCATGGTTAGTTTGAAAGCGTACTGTTACAAAAAGGTATCCTGACTCCTTTAGGGCTTATTATAAAACTTGAGTTAATATCACAGTTTCCACAAAAAATGTTTTTCTAAAATAACTCTTTTTCAAAATTTCAAGACAGACATAAGCATTGCATTTTTGAATATATTTGTTTGCATATACCTGAGTGTTTGACAAATGGAGAAACTTACAGGATGAATGTTCAATGAACCAAAGTCCTTCCGATGAACAAAGTTGCTTCTTGGATCAAAGTCCATGTATACAAAGGGGCATAGTCATTATCTCCCAATCAAGGGGGCAGGCCATGATACTGCCTAACTCATGTGGGGCTATCAGGACAGGATTCAGTTATGTTTAAGTATCCAGGGGCAGATCTCCACATTTGTCTAAATTACAGAGGGTAACATTACAAAGTTCATAATGCCAGGGGCATAGTCACTGTTTCCAAGTCAAGGGGCATACCAACTTACTGTTCAATTCATTTGGGGCAATCAGGTCCATATTCAACAATGCTTAATAGCCAGAGGCAGCTCTCCTCATATATGTTAACTTCATGATGTCAGGGGCATATTATTGTGAGGCACTCTGTTTATTTCTCTTACATTCAGATACTTACATTATGGTATAATTCATCCTCAACCAAGGGGCAATGCTTTCTCTTCAAATCTAATACCCGGAGCGTATATGGTCCATTACAATTTGAAGACACATTCCTCTCATTGTATTACCTTGATATTGGATTCTCAACTGAAACCATGATGGAAATTAATTGTCTACGCCAATAGTATCAGATGGTGTCAGTATCATGTCTTCAGATCCAGCTATGAGGATTTCTGGGAAGGTATTCAGGAAAGTTAAAAATTTCAGGAGCTCTAAATCCAATTAGTTATACACTCTCGAAATTGAAATGATTATGTTTTCAAGTTCAACTTTACTTTTTCCTCTGGATCCAGATTTACTTTTACCCTATTTACATAAGCGAAACGTCTGTTGGTTGTGTTTGAATGTATGTATGCTTTTGAATATGATTGATGTTTATCAGAAATGCATGAAAATGCAGTAATAGTATTTACTAAGGACGAACGAGGGAAGGATTTCAACGAAGCTTTGCCGGTTCATCTTTACGAGACAGCTACCAATCCCCAGTAGGGCAAATCCATCTTCATAAACACTTCGAGTCACATCTCCCCTGGAATTTATATCCATCTCTTTTATCCTCATACGGATATTCGGGAATTTATTTTCCAATGGGAGTACGACGAACAAAGACGGAAGGTTATGTATACCCTACCATCGAACAAAGACGGGAGGTTATGTATACCTTACTATCAAACAAAGACGGGAGGTTATGTATACCCTACTATCAAACGAAGACGGGAGGTTGTATATACTATATTATCAGACAAGACGGGAGTGAGGTCCTCATATTCTTCAGCAACAAATCGGGATTTATTTTCCCTGGCCAGCAGTTGTTATACGAAGATATCCAGACACTTCAGGCTGCATGATGCATACTTACATCATTTACATCATATCATACATATACCTAGATACATAGTACATTACTTAAGTGCATCATATTATACATGCATACATAATGCATAAACTAATATTATCATACAGAATGTTATAATCTTGTTTTTCAGATTAATTCTCCACAGACAGACTTCATTAACAACTTGTGACTATTGGGCCGTTGTTTATCTTCCCAAAAGTTATCATTACCTCAGGACGTTGTTTATCCTCCTGAAAGCATATTATCTCCTCAGGACGTTGTTTATCCTCCTGAAAGCATATTATTTCCTCGGGACGTTGTTTATCTTCCTGAAATCTATCATCACTTCCTCAGGACGTTGTTTATCCTCCTGAAAGCATATTATTACCTTGGGCCGTTGTTTATCTTCCCAAAGGTTACATCATATTACATCAGGACGTTGTTTATCCTCCTGAAAGCATATCACGACCTTGGGCCGTTGTTTATCTTCCCAAAGGTTATACCCCTACCTCAGGACGTTGTTTATCCTCCTGAAAGCATATTATTTCCTCAGAACGTTGTTTATCCTTCTGAAAGCATATCATTTCCTCAGGACGTTGATTATCCTCCTGAAAGCTATTACCACTACCTCGGGACGTTGTTTATCTTCCTGAAAGCTATCATTATACCTTCATATCTTGGACTGCTTTATCCTCCAAGAAATGTATCTGAAGAACTTTTCCCCAAGTGGCATCTTTAAGCCCACTAAAGCATATACAACTAGTCATCAGTATCACTCTACGCACCGGTGAGTGCAAATTTTTGGGCTTTTGTGTTCAATCCCCTTCAACCTTCCAGGTCACGACTGACAAATATACCAATCTAACCCCTCAGGTTTCAGAAAATTGAACAGGGGCAGCTGTTGCACCCCAAAATTTGCCCTCACAATACAAGACTTTGTGTGCTAAGAAGGTTCATAAGGTTCACAAGACCTTTCATGAGGTTCATAAAGTTTACAAGACACTTTATGAGGTTCACAAGGTTCACAAGACCTTCCATGAGGTTCATGAAGTTTGCAGGACACTTTATGAGGTTCACAAGGTTCACAAGAACTTTAATGAGGTTCACAAGACCTTTCATGAGGTTCACAAGATTCACAAGACATCTTATGAGGTTCACAAGGTTCACAAAGTTCATCATTGGTCAGAAGATTTGACAATTCCCTCAGACAATGCATCCTCCTAAGCAGTGCATCCAAAACTAGGGTTTTGACTTTAATCAGGCTAAATGGATTTCCAAGACTTCAAGTGAGCTTCATAACATCTTATATGTGTCTAAGAATCCCCATGACAAATTTCATAACTTTTCTCAAAGGTTTGCTCAGTCAGATGATCAGATAAGTCAAAATCAGTCAAAGTAGTTAAAAAGTCAAACTGAGGTCAACTGTGGTCAAACCAAAGTCAAACTTCATGATTTTTTTGTCAAAATCAAGTATATGAAGTAAAATTCATCATTTGATCAAGGGTTGATCATGATTCATCAAGGAGATTTCAGATCATCAAGAATCAGGAGTTTCTAAATTAGGGTTTCCTCAGGAAAAGTCAACTGAACTTTGACCAGCCATAACTTTCACATGCTTCATCACCAAGTTTCCATACAAAGCTCATTTTGAAGGAAATTAAATTCTCTACAACTTTGTGTCTCACAAGCCAATCCCAAAAATGCTTCATTTGGAAGGTATGAGCTAAGACATTATAGGTCCTTTTGAAAGTCAACAAAAAGTCAACAACTTCAAAAGGACATAACTTGAGAATGGTAAATGATATGTACATGAAACCAATGGGGTTGGTTAGAGGACCCTTCAAGCTTTCCAAAATATCCAAGAACACCCTCATAGCATTAAAATTGAAGGATGTGTGCCCTTGCAAAGTTGGGAAATTTTAGGGAAGTTTGTGAAGCAAATGGAGGTTTAAAACCAAATTTTGCTAAGTGAGCTGAACTTTTAATGACCCAAAGTAATCCATGACATCATGCACGAAAATTATTTGATATTTTCATAATTTTTATTTTATTTAATTTATTTATTATGATTTTTTATACTAAAAATCATTTTAAATTTAAATAAAATATCAAGTGTGAAGATTTAAAATTATTTTTTGTTCTAGAAGGTCATGAATTCAATATGGATCAGAATGATACAAAAATAATGGTGATTGGCTTGAAATAGAAAGTGTTTATGCAAGAATATTTGAATTTTAAAGCTTATCTTTCTCAATCTTTTTGGATCAAATCTTTCACACAATGTTCAAGTTTTTTGACCTAGAATCATCACACTATAAGTACATAACCTAACCCTACTCACTAGACACGAATTTCAGCCTCCCAAGAGTAAGTTCAAATTTTCAAAATCCATCAAAAAACCAATTTCGGTTTCATCCATTCAAGAGGTTTCAAGGTATTTTGAGGACACAAGAATGTTCATTAAGCTTCACTGATCATGTACCAATGATCATTTGCATCCAAAGCCTATCATATAGCATAAACCAAATCATGCTTTGTTCTTGAATATGAGTTTTTCGATTTCACATATTTGTTTGTTTTAAATGATATTTGATGATTGCTTGATGTTTGTGATAGTGCTAGGAACGTTTCTGGGCAGCAACCTTGAAGTTTAGTGACCTCAATCGCATTCCACCATTGTTAGGGTTTGAACGGCCAATTTAGGGTTTTATGATTTGGACAATATAAATAAATTCTAACAATGTGGATTGACTGTATGAATCATAAGGAATTCATTGATATAACCAATTTGATGTAATTGTACCATTTACTTGATGTTTGAGTTTTGTAGGGTTTGCTGCAATTTAGATTTCGCAGGAAATATTGTAGCAATATTCGCAGCAAAATTCGCATGGCTGGAGGAAGAAGATGATCCCCTGCACGCGAAAAACAAATTCAAACTTTTGTTTTAAAATATTATGTTATTGTTTCTGTTTATTTATCACACATGATCATGTGTCCCAGTGGTGAAAGTATGCGCGCAGGAAGGCAGTGTCCTGAGTTCGAATCCTGGCTTCCACAAATTTTTATTATTTTTCAGTTTATTCATTAGGTATAATATATTATGTATTATAGTCATTTGTTAAACAGGTGCGCTCTCCCAGCTGGAATGGTTAAGGTGTTTGTGTGATGTTTGAAGGTCCTGGGTTCGATCCCCCCAGGCCTTTTGTTTTGTTTTATTTTTCTTTGATTTTCAGGAACAAGGCACAAAACAAATTCCTCTCCTTTCCTTGGCATCAGGCGTGCGTTGGCCTAGTGGTTGCTGTTGCTGGCTGGATTTCTTGGAGGCAAAGGGTCTGGGTTCAATCCCCAGCCCAGGTAAGTTTTTTTAAAATTCTGTTTTATTTATTTTGTTAATTGTTTATTATTGAATATTATTTATATGATTAATATGTAAATAGATTTAAATTAATATATGTTCTAAACAATTTCTAAAAAATAATAATATTTTCTAAAAAAACTAATTTCTTTTATTAATATGTATATATCATTATTATATATAATTTATTTGTGTAATTGAGTTAATATTTAGTATTTAACATTTTTGCATATAAAACCTAATTTATTTTTTATAAACCCTAAAAAAACATATTTTTTCAAACCCTAATTTTTCTTCTTCTATTTGTTTAATATTATTATTTGTATATATTATATTCATGACTTAATTAAAATTCTTAATAAAATTTTTGTATATAAATATGTTTAAAAATTAAAATTCTTAATTTATTTTTATAAATATGACATCAATTGTTTATTTTTGCATGTAAATAATTTTTTATAGTTAAAAGTTGTTAATTTAATTTTATAATTATAATATGTTCATAATTAATTTAATTTTATAATGTGCATATAATTTAAAATTCCATAATAATTGTTCATATTTTCTTATTAACCTTAAAAATTGTTTATTATAATATTCTTGTTTATATCATTATTATTATTAATTATATTCTTATGATATTTATTTATTACTAACCCCATTAATTTGGTATGTTTTTTATTATTATTATTTTCACTAACCCAATTATTATTATTATTATTTAATATTTTGCTTATTTATTTAAATTGCTTTTATTATTATTATGTAATTGCTCCTTGGTGTAATATTTATTAATAATGTTTATTATTTATTTTATGCTATGGTTAGTAAATAGGGAGTGTCAAGAACATACTTGTAATTTAAAATTAATTTAGATCATTCAAATTTAAAGATAAATATTAAAATTGTACACTCACACACGTAAGTCGATCTTTGATCGCCATCTCACTTCCTTAGGGATACCTCTCATGTTGCCTAATCAAAAAGGTCAAGTAGGGTGTATAAAGCAAAAGTCCCTCAAAATAAAGTCATTTAGTCCCTTAACAAATAAAAGATCAAGTCCCTTTCGAATGTTGCCTTCGTAATGATCTTGTCCCTTTCGAATAAAGATGATAGTCCCTCAAAAATTGCTTATACACCCCACAGTTGCCTAAATAACAGATGACCCTTCACTTGTCCCTAACATCCAAGGTAATGACTACCTATTCCTTAATAATAGGGATAGTCTTACCATTTAAAGGATCCAAGAACAGAAAAGACTTAAAACTTAGGGTAGGTTCCTCCTAGATACTTGCTCACTATTCAAAAACTTTTCAAACACTTCACACATTTTCAAACAATTTTCGAAACAAAGGTTTATACGCATCCGTACATGGGTCATTATAAACACTTAAGAAAATTTCTATTCACACACTTCACATTTTCAAAAACATTTTAAAGTGAGCTAAGTAACTAAGAGCCCATGGATAACCATGGATGTAAAGGGTGCTAACACCTTCCCTTTACATAACCTACCCCCCGGGCCCAAAAATCTTTTAAAAGGTCTTTCCTGTTCTTTTATGCCTTTCCTTTGGATAAAATAAAAGTCGGTGGCGACTCTTGCTATCCGCAACATAACTTTCCTACTCAAAGTTACACAGACTTTCCATCCCAACCCTTGATCCCTTCAAAATCCAATCTTGATCACTCATTTGCATTACTTTTATTTTTCTTTTTTATTATTTCATATTTCTTTTCATATATTTATTAAAAATAGAAAAAACATTTTAAAAATCATCATTTTCTGCATTTTCATTTCAAATATTTTTCTAACTCAAAAACATTTTTATTTTTAAATTTTGCATTAAAAATGTATTTTTAAATCATTTAAATGTTTTATTTAATTAATTAATTGATTTTAATTAATTAAAAATACATTTAGGTATATAAAATCACCAAAAAATTAATGAAGCATTTTTAGACATTTAGAACAATTTACAAACCCATTATATAAATTTCTTTTTAGGTTTGATCATGTTTTCACAATTTACTTTGAATTAGGGTTTGTAAAATTCACATTTTTTTAACCCTAACTTGAAAAAATCATTTCTGATCAACCATGATGAGTTTACATTTGGTTCTTTTTGCATTGTTTCTTACTTTGCATCTACTATCTAGGTTAATTAACTCATAATTTTGCATTGCATTTTCAAATTGTTTAGCATTTTTCCGGAAGAACCACCCAAAAACCCTAGTTAACTTAGAAAATTCATATATTTGCCTAGGTTTAGCTTCTGACCTCCATCTTTGGGGAATGTTCTTGTGTGTGTTTAGGGTTTGTTTGATTTCATTTTCAAATTTTTATCGTGATGTATGCTTTTGTTTTGGTCATTTGCATCTCATACATTCAAAAAAACCCTAATCTCTCATGTTCATTTGCATTCATCTTTACATATCATCATCATATGAACTTGCCATGACATTCCATGCTCTTGTATGCCATCTTAGACATATTAAGACATGTTAGAACATTGCTTCATTCATTTGGTATGTTTTGCATTCATTACATTTCATGTTTATCCATATGTTTTCAAGTTTCTAACATGCGTCTCTTTGCATCTCATCTCTTGTATGATCATACATAAGCATTTCACATGTCTTTGCATCATTGCATAACACATTTGCAAAGCATATTCACTTCTGGTCTTGGTCTTTGCACCTTAATTTGCTTTATTTCCTTTTTCTTTGCATCTTATGCATTCACACTAACATTTCAGGGGCTTATGGTAAGTTGTCTGGGATGTGGATTTGCCTTCACATCCCACCTCTTCTCATCTCTTCATTTGCATATTCTATTTGTCTTTGAAGTGAAATTGCTTCACTTATGCTCTCTTTCTCTTATCTCTTTCTTTTAGTTTACTTATCTTCTTTAGGAAGTAAGTAACCTATTCTCCTCTCTCTTCTCTTTTCATCTGCTTCTTCCTTGGTGGCCATCTGAAGATCTTCTCTTTAAGCCAAACAAACCATAGGAACATCCAAGCATGATAATTCTAGGTTGTACATAGTCTCCCCTAGTCTTTTAACTTTGAGTCTCCTTGAGTCTCTCTTCTCATCTCATAATCAGAGGCTAAACAGTTAAAGCTTTAGGACTTTGAATTAGGGTTATGCCTGTATCCTTATCTTAGGATGGAGTGTATAACTTTAATCCTTAGTGTTAAACCTTTAATTTGTTTACACCTCTTAATCAAAACACCTAATAACTATTAAGACTTAAGCTTATAACTTTGGCCTTATATTAGGGTTACATCATTTCCTTTTGGTTAACAGGGACTAACCCTAGTGTTTAATGGACAAGTCCCCCTCAAGCTAGTCTTACAAACATAAAATCCATTTCTTAATCTCACCCTTTAATTAAAATCCACTTAATAAAGGTTTGTTATCTAATGAATTTAGTCCCTAACCATGGATTAAGTTGAGGAGTCTTTCTTAGCTTAAGTGTTCTCATCTATCATCCTTCTCTTAGGATGGTGTAATGAGTTCACTAATCTCTGATTAGAGATTAAACTCATTACTTAACACTAAACAAAAACCCAAAAATACTTAATAATTACACAAGTTGGTTAATGATCTTAATCCTATATCATCATGGTAATTAAGTTGAGATCTTCATCTCATGCTTAAGTAGGCTCATTATCCCTAATCAGGGAGGATATAATGAGTTTACAACCCTTGATTTAGGCTTAAGCTCATTATCTTACGCAAAACACCAAAAACAATAAAAAACTGAAAACACAAAAACAAACAATAAATGTCTCCTCCGGGATTCTTTTCTCACCACACTCATTCTAAAAACGAGAACTCGTTTCTTCCGTCTAATGCAAGACAGTTAGTACTCGAGCCAGATGAGTCACACACTTAAGCATAGACAAGTAAGCAGTTCACAACAAAGTCATCCCAGTCTCTTTGAGTCGAACTACGGTGTTCTGACTTCCTCATTGCACGATAGGATACGTAGGCATAACTTAACAGTTATCGAACAAAAGTCTCTTTGTCTTCCCCCTCTTTCAACTTTCTTTTCTAAGCCTCATTCTTGAGCACTCACCCTCTCTTTTGCACTAACACACTGTACATTCATTCCTAGATTTTCATACACAGTCAGCACATACACTACCCCTCTTTAAACACTATCAAGTAAGCGTGGATCCCGTCGAGTATGACGGATGATCTGGGTGCTAATACCTTCCCAGGTCGTAACCAACCCCCTTTCTTAGTTTCTTTGGTTCGCAACCGTCTTATCCATACCCTTCCATGTTTATGCAGCATTACCTTTCCTTCAGGATAAAAATGCCTAGCTGGAGACTCTATTCTACCTCAACCTCCAACATCACCGACCGTCCGCGTCTGCACCGGGACGAAAGTCCGGGGAGCGAAAGCTTGGTGACTCTGTTGGGGATCTTTGCAACCAGGGCTTTTGGTTTTCTTGTGGGTTTCTCCTAGCGCTTGTTTGTTTGTGTTTATTGGGGGTGTTATGTGCTATACATGCTTTTGTTTTTGCTTTATTTATTGCATTTACTTTATCGCTTTCATTTACTGTTTTATGCAATTCATTTATTATTATCATATCATGTGCTGGATTTGCTGGTTTGCTTTGGTGGGAGGGGTATTCCAGTGAGAAAGGTCTAACACAAAGGCCTGAGTGACAGACATAGGATTAGAGTGGCTTCATATTCTTTCCCATTCCATTTCGGTCTGGTGCGGTGATATGAAAACACGGTTCAGACATGGGTTTCTTCTTGAGAACTCTGTGCTACGGATTTCCTGTAGTGCTAGGGCTATCTGGGAAGCCTGCTAAGTCTGGATGACCTTTTTAGATGAACTTCAGCATCTGAGGTGAATTAGATGAGTATCCTTTATGATTAGGGTAAACACTGTACCTCCGGGTTAGAAGTGTTTACACTTCTCATAATTGATTTGAACTCGAGGATCCTTGTTCTAGAACAATACCTGTGAGTGGGTGGGGTTGTTTACAGGTTTGCATGAACCCTTGGCCTCATCATACCCTGTTACTGGATCATTGTTTTAAGGTTACACTATTTTGGACTAGTTCTTTGAAACCCTGGACAAGTGACTCTTTATTTGAGTCCCCCACCTTGTTACTGGTTCTCAGACCTTCATCTGGAATTCTGAACACTCATGGACCCTATCAAGAGCAACTGATAATATAGCACCTGATCACAAACCCTTGCATATCATTAGCATACATCATATTGCATCATTTAACATTTGTCTATTTGTTTTACAGGGTATCCATTGTTTCTTGGTTTGGTTTTGACCGTTCTTCTGCTCAGATATCTGCTTCAGCCATCCTCTTTAGCTATCTACTTTTGTTATCTTCTCCAGTTATCTTCATCAGCATATCTTCAGTATGGATTCAACCAGAAAGAGCAACATCACATACCATTTCTTTGAGTACCCTATGACAGGCATCAGACAGATACATGCCCTTATCACTCCTGATCATGTCCCCTTATTCAGAGAACATTATGGTGTCATCCTGGATATGATCATGGACTTGGACACATCACAGAGGAGCATGATTCACACCTGTCTTCAGTTCTATGACACTCCTCTACGTTGCTTCACTTTCCCGGATTTTCAGATAGGCCCTCTCTTGGAAGAGTATTCTAAGTTATTGGGTGTCCCTATAAGAAGAGGAATTCCTTTCAACCCTGAGATGGCTGCTCCTAAGAATGAAGACATAGCTAAGGCTCTATATCTGGAAGCAACTATCATTGATGTGAATATGACCACCAAGGCTGGAATTCCAGGCCTTCATTTGGACTTCTTAATCACTCAGGCTACCAGTCATGCTGCAACAGGGAAGTGGGAAACTGTTTGTGCTCTCCTGGCTCTTAGTATATATGGTATCATCTTGTTTGCAGACGAGCCTAAGTTTATAAGCAAGAATTCCATCCACATCTTTATGCTCAGGAATCCAGTTCCTACCTTGTTGGGAGATTTCTATTATTCAGTTCATCAGAGGAATGAGAAGCAGAGAGGGAGACTAGTCAGATGTTGTGCACCTCTCTTCTACAGTTAGTTGATGAGACATATGCCGAAGACGTAAGTTTCATGAATCCACATCAGTCAAGGAATTGGGCTAAGAGGATGATTGCCCTTTCTTCAGAAGACATCAGGTGGTGTACTCAGAACACCAAGGGCAGGGACATAATCACAAGCTGTGGGCAATACCCAAATGTGCCACTTATTGGAGTGAAGGGTTGCATCAACTACAATCCTTTTCTTTTCAGAAGACAGTTGGGATATGCATTGATACATCCACCAAGAGAGCAGGACTTAGCAGAGTCCCTTTACTATGCTATTCTGAACAATCGTGCCATTGTCCGATAAGCAGCCTGGGCTTGGCACCACATACAGACAAAAGGAACTGCTATTCTGGGTAAGTGTAACAACATAGCTTCTGCTCAGTACACTGAATGGTCGCACCTCAGAGGACAGATCACTCACATGTCATTCACCCTGGAGGATGTGCCAGGGCCATCAGTAGTAGAGACCATAGCCACAGTGATTCTGGAGGAATTTGAGAAGTTGAAAGAAAGGAATGCCCAGATTTCTGAAGCTCTAAAGAAGACCCTTTGGGAAAGGAATGATAGCCGTCTGGACAATGAGAGGTTAGAGAAGCTCTGTATCGAGCATGTGACTAAAATAGAGAAAATAGAGGAATTCATAAAAAAAAAACCCGAGCGGGAGAGTTGGCATTGAAGAATGCTTGCAAAGAAGCCAAGATTTAGAAGGCCAAAGCTGAACACTACCTGGAAGAGAGTCAGGCTAGATGGATCAGAATACCTGAAGCTCATTTGCAAGAAGATCAAAAGACATAGGCTAAGATAGAGCAGCTGGAAGCCAATGAGAAGAAGAGTCAGGAAGCACTGTTAGCAGCACAGAAGGAAATCTCCGAGCTGAAACTCCGGGCGGGGTTGAAGAGATCAAAGGAACAAGATAAGTACCAGAAGTTGACAAGTGCCATTGCAACCAGAAACCTTCTCATCAGGACCATCACAGAGCATCCAGTTGGACCAGTGACTGATGCTCTCCTGAGAGAAGTCAAGGAGGATAACTTTGGGATGGAAGTTTGATTTCTCTTTTACTTGTATTTTATTTTGGTTGTACTTTAATTATCTATGGTGATTTTGTTTGTATTCTTGACTTGATTGTATTCTGACCCACCATGGGAGCTTGTTGTAATCATAAACTATGTATTTTGGCATTTTGTAATGTTATGGTTTATGTGTTACCTGGATTTTCTCTTGGACTTTACTCACTTCAGTATCTTCATCATTCCCAGAGGTCTGGAAGGTCAAAACCAAAGAACCAAACCGGATACCCTCTGAAGACAAATAGACATACTACATTGCATGCTAACCTCATATTCTCTATTTTTGCAGGTGTTTTTTTTCCCTCACTTTGCTGCTTGTTTCAAGAAATATTGCTCGCAGGAGGGTCTTTCCCATCAAATGCATCCACAGATATCCGACCCGTAACAACCTTCCGAGTCTACAAATGGATCAGCTACAGCAAGAACTGACAGATGTGAGGACTCAGATGACTGATGTGAGGAAACATGTGAGGACTCAGATGAATCAATTCATGGTTGTGATGACTGGGCTTGCACAGACCCAGGAAAGATTCAGGGAGTTAGTCGAGTGGAAAACTCCAGAAGATAACCATGCAGGCACTGGGGGTAAAAGTAACAACGCGTGCGATAGCTGCAAACAAATCCACCAGAGTTTGGTCCCCACATCAACCCTGAAGTCATTGTTATTGGAAATACCCAGAGAAATACTGGAGATCGTGTTCTACAGGAAGATCCTCAGAACGAGCAGTTTACAGTGTTAGGTGATGGGGCTGATGAAGTTTATGATCGTCGTCTGGATAAAATATCTGAGAAGCTGAGATCCCTAGAATCCCAGAACTCTTTGGGGTTTGATGTGATGGATATGGGTTTAGTGGAAGGAGTCAGGATCCCCCATAAGTTCAAACCTCCTTTCTTTGAGAAGTATAATGGTACCTCCTGTCCTCGTACCCATTTACAATCTTTTCTAGGAAGATTGAAAGCATACACTATGGATGAGAAGCTGTGGATGTTTTACTTCGAAGATAGCTTGACAGGGGCATCCAGAGAGTGGTATTCACACCTATCAAGGGCTACTGTCAGAAACTGGAAGGACTTAGCCGAGGCATTTATACGCCAATATCAATACAACCTGGAAATGGCTCCCAATAGGACCCTCCTGATGGGTATGTCTCAATCTTCAAGAGAAAGTTTCAGGGAATATGCCCAAAGATGGAGACAACTTGCTGCTGTTGTCCAGCCACCTATGTCTGAAAGGGAAATGGCTGTCATGTTTATGAATATGTTGCAAGGAACCTACATTGATCAACTTGCTGCTTTCTCTTCTACCAGTTTTGCTGATGTGGTCATAGCGGGTGAGAGAATTGAAAGCCTATTGAAGATGGGTAAGATCTCTGACAATGGTGCTAGCTCCATCAATGCAAGAAATCCCTTCTCGGGACCTAGAAGAACAGGTGAAACTAACTCAGTACATATGGGCAGAGGTAGGCCCCAATACATGCAAAGATCAGTAGCCGTTGTCACCATTCCTACTCCAGCACCTCAACAACAACACTTCCCACAGCAACAACAGTTTCCTCAATAACAGATATATTATGGCAACAACAATAACAACCAACAACAACGTCTGTTCCAGCAAAGGACTTCACAAATCAACAGGGTGATCGATCCCATCCCGATGCCCTATACAGCTCTACTTCCGTAATTACTGAAGCTCAACTTGATCAAATTGAGGACTCTGGCTCCACCAGATCCTCAGAATCTTCCAAGGAATTATGATGTCAACGCCAAATGTGCTTTTCACTCCAATGCACCTGGCCATACAACAGAGAAATGTAGGGCATTTCACATGAAAGTTCAGGACTTAGTTGATTCCAAGGCTTTGAATTTTGCACCTCCACCAAATGTCACAAAGAATCCAATACCGAACCACGGTGGGTCGAGGATTAATGCCATTGAGGGAGACCAACCAGCAATTCTGTTAATGATATTGCAAACGTTCAAACACCACTGGCCGAAGTAAAAGCTCAGCTATTGAAATGCCAAGTGTTTCCGGGTTGTGAGGCCCATTGTGAAGCTTGCAAAGTTTCTGCCAATGGTTGTGCAAACTTGAAGAATGGTATCAGCAATCTTATCAGAGAAGGCATCCTACAAATCACTTCAACAGTTCCAACTCCTACAACTCCAACAAACATCTCTCCTACAACATCAACAAACACCATTTCAGAGGTATCTCCTACAACATCAGCAAACATCATTCCAACGGAGTCTACTACAAAAATAACAACCATCAATGACGACATCTCAATGGTCACCATTTATTATGACCCAACAACCATTCATGTTCCGGATTATTTCAACAACTTTCAGCAACATCAACATCAACAACTCCTTGCACCTGCATCACCTGCAATCAGACCTCCTGTCACCATATACTATGATCCTCAGACTGTCACAACTCCTTCTTTCGCAGCAATCAGTCCAGTAACCATCATGGTGTCATACCCCAAATTTGTCCTACCCGCACCATTTTACTGCCTAGCCATTATTCCAAAAAAAAAAATCAAAATATGTCCCATTTTATTTTCTGTTTGATACTTGAAAAATCCATAAAAAATGTGTTCACTTTATTTTCTATTTTTATTTCATTATTATTGTCCATTTTTTTATTTATTCTAATTATTACTCTATTATTTTTATAATTACCTTTTACTATTATTATTATTATTTTCAAATTATTATCTTTATCATCATTATTCCATTTATTTAGTATTACTATTTTATTAATAATGTCATTCTTTACCATTTATGTTTATATTTCTATCATCACTTTCATTATTATTTACTTTTATTATTTATTACTATTAATTTCACTCTTATTTTTTTAGTATGATCATTGTTTTCATTTTAATTATTATTTTCTACATTTGTTACTATAATTGTGCTCATTATTGTTTTTTTTTATTATTATTAGAATCCTTTATTTTCTATCTAAAACTAGATAAAAATTTTTTTTGCACATAGACCTCCACCATATTTCGTTATGCTGTAGTAAAATACCCACTATTGTTAATTCATTTTGTAGCTAGTAATGTTTCCGTACGACCCTTTACACCACTACCACAAATGTAAGCTGCGGACCAACAAAGAGAATCTGCACATGGAAAGGATCGTGAAAATAATTTCACAGTGCATAATATCTCCACTCTTCTTCCCCAAAATACCCCTTTAAAATCCCTATAAATTTAGTTTATTTTTCACAAAAAAAAATACCCCCTTAATCTGATAACCGCATAACAAATTATTTTTACCAAACCCATCAAAATCCACTGTTTTCCTTCAATCTTCCGTGAATACAAACTCATTTCACCTCTTCCATTTTCTTAAACCTCCATCAACACTTTCACAAACTGCAAAAATTCACCAAAAAACGAATCTCGCCGAAACTGTAAACCCGCAAACAACTCCAATCACGAAAAGCAGTCGGTGTCAAAACCAAAAATAGCACCCCTTCACCGCAGAGCTGCGCCAAATTTTAAAATAACCGTCATCATCCACTCAAGCCCGCCATAGCCGCGAATCCTCCTTCACAAACTTCAAACATAACATTTAAACCACCCTTTGACAAATCCGAAAACAACCGAAACAGATTCAAAAACAAACAGAACTGTTTTTCAAGAAACGCAGAGCCAAACCACCACTATCAGCAAAACACAAAACTCCACCACGTAAATCACCTCAGAACCAAGCACAACCAAAACTCACACAAATCTTCTTCAAACCGAGACCCAACCATAAGCGCTCCATCATCATCTCAAAACACCATCCACGAACGAAACCACTGCGAACACTTAAACCGCGAACAAGCCGTCATAAAACAGAGAGATCTTGAGATAACGAGAGATCTTAACCGAAAATCAAAACCCAACGCGAACAGAAACCGACCGTACCGTCGCGAAATCCGACGGACCACCGTTACCACAACCACCGTGATCCAAAGCGCAACCTTGAGAGATCCGAGAAGCCGCGAGTGTTGAGAGACTTACCGCCGTCGTTATTTGTTGTTAAGGTTGGGTTTTCGATTTCTTTGATGTGTTTTTTATTGGTATTCTGAATTGTGAGTATTAGGAAAGCTAAACAAGAACGTGCTTTGAGTTTTAGGATTCTGTTTATTAATAATTCCTTCATTTTAAATTTTGTTTAAATTATTAATATTATTTTTTTTTTTTATATATTGCTTCTTATTTTAGCTGGGTCTGTCTTAGACCCATGAGCAAGACCTCATTTCTAACCACACCCCATTCAGGCCGGCACCTTTCTTTTTCTTCAGTAAAAATGCTGGCTATTGATGATCGGACTGGGCTTTTGGCCCATTCGGATTTTGTTGTTATTCACACTCCCTGAAACATTCACGAATCACCCCCTTGCTTCTTTGTCCTTTTTTTCATGTTTATTTTTATGCATTCATGTTATTATTTATTATTTACTAAGTATTTTATTATTATGATAATTTTCTTTATTTCTATTTTTACAACTTATTTGTCTTCTTATCATAAAAAATGTGTCTTAAAAAATTGATTTATATAGTTATTTAGCATTTTTTCCATTTTTCTTTTTTTTTAAGGGCCAATGACATAACAAAAGGCCGTTTTTCGCCCGATTTCGTTAAATCGGTGATATTCAGTCAATATGAGGCCCTCCTTGTAATTAGCTTTTTTTATTTTATTATTTTATTATTTTGACCAATAAATATTCAATTTTATTAATTTTATTCTTTATTCTCAAATATTACCAATTTATTTATTAATTTGTATTTATTACTTTATTATAATTTTTGCGATTCATTTCGATTTATTTATTTAATTTCGCATTTCAAAAATATTGTTCAACTCCTCATAGAATGATTCCAACTTTGAATCGATTCTAAGGTAGTTAACGAACCAAATTTTGACGCATCCAAAAAGGTCCAACGCCTTCGAATAGTTGTTCTCGATTAAAAGGTCCAACGCCTTCGAATAGTTGTTTCCGATTAAACAGGCCGAACGCCTTCGAATAGTTCAAAAACACTGCACACACGCTTCCTCTTGGGCAAACTACAACGAGACCTCTTTATTTCTCGCAATCCCCTGTATTTATTTTGTATCCCTCTCCCATTATTTTGTACGCATTTTATTTTCCGCATTTTATTTAATTCTGAATCCTTGGTCCAACGCCAAGCGATTGCACTTGCACACTCGCACCTTTTTATTTTGTTTCGTTTATTAGGATCCACCTATCCTTGCGAGCCGAGCGCATTGTGCCTCGCTAAACAAACCACAAAATAAACCTCCAATTGCATTTACCCTCTAACCTCAAAAAACCAAAACGTTTCGATTAGATCCAAACCCTTGATCCAACGTCAAGCGGTCTTAGAAAATAAAACATTCTAATAAATGCGAGAAGATTTGTACGCCACGAGCCTTAAGCGGTAGAAAGGAGGATAACAAGCTCTCGTTACTCGCTCCGATTATTTTCGACGCAAGACGCTCGTCTTGTTGGACGAGATAAACTATCCTTAGTCTTTAGTGCATTTCAACTCCTAAACCCTTTCGTCGAAGAAAGGTAATAAAATCAACAACCAATACCCTTAGTAGGCCGAACTACGAGGCTCTGACTTTCCCATTGCACACGGGAGTACGTAGGCACGAGGATCTCAATCCTTGCCAAGCACCTAGGTTCAATCTAACTTATAATTCAACTCATTTCCCTCTAGCAAGCAATTCGTTTAAGCATAGACATCCTTTCTCGCGCGTTAACTTAGATGGTTCCCATCGAGTACGATGGATGTAGGGGGTGTTAATACCTTCCCCCTGCATAACTGACTCCCGAACCCAGGCAATGGTTCCATTGACCTTTGTCCTCATCCTTCTCTTCCCGGGTTTTATCTATATCTTCCCTTTCCCTCTTTGGGAATAAATAGAATTAGGTGGCGACTCTTCAGTCTGTCCGGCGCGTGACTCCGTCTTTTCGGATCGCGTAAGGTCGTATTTTTCGGGGTACAACAACTGGCGACTCTGCTGGGGACTGGTTCACCCCTATGCGAGTCAAGCCTAGTCTAGGTTCCCGCGCTTGTTTGAATGTTTGCTTTTATGCCTTGCTTGTTTATTTTTATCGCTTTCTTTATTGCATTCCATCTTATATATCGTGTGGCTCCTTGGTACTATAATTTGGATCGATACTTTGCAAAAGAAACTTGAGGGAAAAGCTCTATACCCAGGCTTGCGAGTACAAACATAAGTTAGCGAGGTTGTGTAGTATGGGCTCCCGATAGAACCACTCTCGTGGGTTGTCGATACGAAAACCTCACTTGGAGTAGATTCTGATGAGAATACTGACAACCGTCAAGTCCTTGACGTGTGTGCTCAGTTGCTTTCATTAGGGTCATCAACTCTGAGGACCTTTAGAACCTTTTGGTTAAAACATCGGTTGATGGTTGCGAAATATTGGGCACCAGGGTTCGCCCTCGTGTGGCTCGATACGAAAACCTCACTTGGAATAGACTTACTCAATGAAGTTGATTGACTGTCAAGAATGTATGAAATTGACACATACATCAAACAGTTGAGAAAGATCCATAACTCCAGGACTTTGTTTAAACCTTATGTCGATGATCACGTAGTATGGACTCCCGAGAAAATTTGATCTCGTGGGTTGTCGATACGAAGATCTCACCCAAAATAGATTCATATGGCGGAGTCAATCAACCGTCATGCTTATGGCGTGTATGATGAACAGCCATATGAATTGATAACTTTGGGATCCCTAAACTTTAGAGTCTACCCAGTGAGTTCTTGATCTGAGTATCCTCCGTCTGTACCTTGGACTCGTGAGACCCTGATCTTGTGATCCTGGATTCTGACATTGCATATCATCCCATTTGCATCATTTATTCATCTTGCATTTCATTCCAAAATCCGAGAACTCATTTCATATTCCTTCATCTTCAGTAAATCAAGCTGGTTTTCTGACGCCCGTATCGTGCTAGACGCCCATACCTAACTCGAGCCAACACTAGAAGATTGATGGACGTGATTCAAGAAGAGCAAGCTGCCATGAGGGAGGAGTTTGACTCGGTCAAGAGCAAGATTGACCAGATTTATGAGACTTTGCAAGCTTTAGCCAGAATGGAAGAACGTCGCAAAGCTGCTTCCGCAATGAACAATGCTCAAGTGCAAGGATCTACCTCACGAGCAATGCCTTCAGTTCCCGTTCCAAATCCTTTGGTCTACGGATTGCCTCCAGGCTTCACTCCTGTTGTTGAAGAGGTCACTTCCCAACTAATACCTGCTTCTGGTGTCACTATTGGTGATATTCCTCAAGCTCAACCTATTCCAACTCAAGTCTAGTTTCCTCAAGCTGAAGAGAATCATCGAGTTGAGTATGAGATGCATACTGTTGTTCCACTCACCAATCCTCATGTCGTTCAAGAGTATGAAGCTATGAAGATGTGTCGCGAGTTAGCTTAAAAACTCTGAATTATGGAAGGACACAACTCAACTTCTCTGAGTGCCTCAGACATGTGCTTAGTTCCAGATGTTGTGATCCCTGCTAAGTTCAAACTTCTAGAATTCGAGAAGTACAAAGGCCTCAGCTGTCCTGAGCTCCATTTGAGGATGTACTGCAGAAAAATGGCTGCTCACGCCAAAGATGATAAGCTTATGATCCATTGTTTCCAAGACAGCCTGTCTGGAGCGTCTCTAGAATGGTACATGCAACTTGAACGCAACAATGTTCGTACTTGGCTCGATTTATCTGATGCATTCAAAAAGCAGTACAAGTACAACACTGATCTTGCTCCTAACCGTACTCAACTTCAGAGTATGTCTCAAAAGGAAAGTGAATCCTTTAAAGAGTACGCCCAACGCTGGAGGGAGTTAGCTTCCAGAGTGCATCCTCCTTTGGTTGACCGTGAACTAATCGACATCTTCATGGGTACCCTACAGGGGAAATACTACGAGAAGCTGATCAACAGCGTTTCTTCTGGATTTTCAGACATGGTGATGGTAGGAGAAAGAATTGAAGAAGGTTTGAAAAGTGGAAAGATCCAAGGAGGTTCTAGCAGCCAAAACAATGCCAAGAAACCTTTCAATGGGTGTAAAAAGGGCGACACAAATGCCATTTCTGCTGCAAGTGGGAATTTTCAACAGAGTGCACCTGCACCAGTTCCCTATTACCAGTATCCCTATATTGCTGCTGCGCAATATGCTCCTATGCCATATCAGCCAGTTCCTCCAATGCCTTATCAGCAGGCCTTTCAAGCTTTATTTCCGCCTCAGATGGCTCATCAACCACGTCCACATCCTATGGTTACAGCTGCGCAGTATGCGCCCAATCCATACCAGCAACCGGCTTATCCACCACGGCCTGGTCAACAACAACAACGCGCTCCTCAACAGCGTCCACCATATCAGCAAAGAAGGCCTGAAAGAACCTTTGATCCCTTGCCTATGACACATTCTGAAATCTTTAATCAGATGATGGCAAAGAGAACTCTTGTTTTAAAAGACTTGCCACCACAAACTGGTACCGCCCGAGACTATGATGCCAATGCCCACTGTGAATATCACAAGGGTGCTCCAGGTCACGCACTCGAGAACTGCAAATCGTTCAAGCACAAGATTCAGGATCTGATCGACTCTAAGGATCTCACCTTCACCCCGAGAAATCCAAATGTCCAAAACAATCTAATGCTGCCGCACGGTGCCAACAAGTAAAGACATTTGAAGGGTTCGCTGAAGACCAAGCTGAGTAGTCTCCAACTTTGAAGCATTCAATCAAGAGAAGTTCAATTCCTCAAATCAAGGCAGTCATCGCCATTTATGATTTCCGCATTTCTGTTATTTTGTACTGTTTGTTAAGTACTATTTGCTTTGAACATTATCGTTTGTACTTGGTTTTGTTAATGTTATGTTTATGCATGTTTTGAATCAATTTATTCGCATTCGCTCATTATTTATCATTTATCACAAAATCATAAAAATATTTCCTCACTTCACTTTAGCAAATATTTGAGGGAGGATGATGAAAACGAAATACCCATAACTGTTGTGGTATGCTTTCGGATAGAACCTCGTCAATGATGTACATGCATTCTTTCAAATCCCCCAAACACTGGAGATACAAGGAGTTATTCCCTAGTCAACCACTTCGAGCCTAGAAGTAGGAGTTTTCTTTCGGATACAACCCTTACATTTAACCTGGGGCAGGGTAGTTGTTCAGTTAACATGACTACACTCTCAAATCGCAAGATGAGACATCCCGTCGGAGGACCATCAACAAATGACTTGGCAGTCACAACATTCAACAAAATACAAAAAATAGAAAAAAACCGCTAAGTTGAGCACCCGAAGGGAGACTTATTCGACAAAAAAAAAGACAAATCAAAAAGAGGAACTCAAATCCTCAGCAAAAGCAAAACAAATATCAGTGACCACCAAATCAAGAATCAAAGGGTCACCAGCAAAAAAAATGACTGTTATTTTCAAGCAAACTTTAAAGCTTCATCTTCATTCTTGCAACGTCAATAAAAATGCATGTGTAGAGTTAACTGAACATAGGACAGGAGAACAATACGAAGAAGGGACGGGTACAAATCATTTGAGCCTTATTTACCTTTGTTTCTCAAAACCATTAACCAGACCATGTTACAACCCTCGAAAGTCCTAATTGAGGCGCGGTTTATTATGAAAGCATGCTACCAACAAGGTTGCGTAAATTGACTCCCATATATTTGCTAATCTTCAAACTCGATTGCACATTATTCTTGCTGCATCTTTCACGAACTTTCTAAATCAGCACTTCGTTTGGGCTAACGGTCCATTCGTCACACTATCACAATCATTCAAATAAATTGACTTTTTCAAAACTTACATGAACTTTACATTAACACTACCATTTGTGTATGAATAATTTAATTGCAATTTAATGCTTGACATCAGTACAATCCCCAACAAGGGGCAATCAAAAGAGGAATTCGAATCAATACTTCTTCAAAATCAGCTCAATTAGGGGCAAAATTATTCTCAAAGGCCCAATCAGGGGCAAATCATCTTCAAATAGCTCAATCAGGTGCAGGCGTTTGCCGAATCCAATCAGGGGCAGATCATGCCATGGTCATTGTCAAAGCCTCCCCATCAATTTTATTTCAAATATCCTGCAGACAAGGGCAAGCAAACAAAGAGCACATCTTCCTATCTCTTTCCCCCAGCTGGACAAGCAGATCTTGCTAGACATTGACAATCATTCAGAGCAAAATCAGTCTTCATGTGTCAATTAAGTCGCTTCGCTCATCAGCAAGTAACCAAACTCGGAGCTTTCAGATCCATCTTCTGACCATACGTCGTCGAAGACCGAGTGTCGGGGAATCAAGCCCTCCACCCACCCGAAGTCCAATCATTATTGGCAACTACCAGACCAAAAAGTCCACCAAGCTGGCATCTTTCAATCGCTCATATGCATCATTATGCATCATCAAACGTCATAAGCCTCATTTACATCAATTGTTTACAGCATACGCATCATTTTCATACCTAAATAAACCAGCTTTTCATATCCCCAACATTTTCAACTTACATCTCAGTGCATAGACATTTGCATCGTATCTCCATCCCTATGGAATACCATATCAAACAATCAAGCATAGTTGCATAATTCAGGATCCAGGATCAACACAAGTTTCCAGTCCTCTCCCCAGCGGAAGTCAGGATCATATCAATCGAAGATTCCAGGCATCCTCCGGGCGGATTCAATGGCCGTGTTTAAATTGCAGTTTTTTGCCTTATCATCCTCTGGTGATAAGTGATTTTATTTTCAGTCATTTGCCTTATCATCCTCTGGTGATAAGTGATTTTATTTTTTAGTCATTTGCCTTGTCATCCTCTGGTGATAAGTGATTTTATTTTCAGTTATTTGCCTTGTCATCCTCTGGTGATAAGTGATTTTATTTTCAGTTATTCGCCTATCATCCTCTGTTGATAGTGATTCTTTATTTTTCTGTCCTTTGCCTATCATCCTCTGTTGATAGTGATTCTTTATTTTTCTGTCTTTCGCCTATCATCCTCTGTTGATAGTGATTCTTTATTTTTCTGTCTTTCGGCATCCATATCGACCTAGCTCGAGTGCCGAGTTCGCATTATCATCCTTGCGGTGGTAAGCGATTATTTTAATTTTCTGTCTTTCGGCATCCATATCGACTTAGCTCGAGTGCCGAGTTCGCGTTATCATCCTTGCTGTGGTAAGCGATTATTTAATTTTCTATCAATTTGTTTTTGTTACATATCACCTTCTTTTTCCAATTTTAATCATCCATTTACTGCACATTTTCTTTTATCGGACAAATTTGGAGTCTGTTAATATATAATTATCTTATACCTTGAATGATTGAACGCAGGCCAGTTCATCTTACTCGGTCTAAGCCAATTCGATAGGGGCAACTGTCATACCCCAAATTTGTCCTACCCGCACCATTTTACTGCCTAGCCATTATTCCAAAAAAAATATCAAAATATGTCCCATTTTATTTTCTGTTTGATACTTGAAAAATCCATAAAAAATGTGTTCACTTTATTTTCTATTTTTATTTCATTATTATTGTCCATTTTTTTATTTATTCTAATTATTACTCTATTATTTTTATAATTACCTTTTACTATTATTATTATTTTCAAATTATTATCTTTATCATCATTATTCCATTTATTTAGTATTACTATTTTATTAATAATGTCATTCTTTACCATTTATGTTTATATTTCTATCATCACTTTCATTATTATTTACTTTTATTATTTATTACTATTAATTTCACTCTTATTTTTTTAGTATGATCATTGTTTTCATTTTAATTATTATTTTCTACATTTGTTACTATAACTGTGCTCATTATTGTTTTTTTTTATTATTATTAGAATCCTTTATTTTCTATGTAAAACTGGATAAAACAAATTTTTGCACATAGACCTCCACCATATTTCGTTATGCTGTAATAAAATACCCACTATTGTTAATTCATTTTGTAGCCAGTAATGTTTCCGTACGACCCTTTACACCACTACCACAAATGTAAGCTGGGGACCAACAAAGAGAATCTGCACATGGAAAGGATCGTGAAAATAATTTCACAGTGCATAATATCTCCACTCTTCTTCCCCAAAATACCCCTTTAAAATCCCTATAAATTTAGTTTATTTTTCACACAAAAAACAGACCCCCTTAATCTGATAACCGCATAACAAATTATTTTTATCAAACCCATCAAAATCCACTGTTTTCCTTCAATCTTCCGTGAATACAAACTCATTTCACCTCTTCCATTTTCTTAAACCTCCATCAACACTTTCACAAACTGCAAAAATTCACCAAAAAACGAATCTCGCCGAAATTGTAAACCCGCAAACAACTCCAATCACGAAAAGCAGTCGGCGTCAAAACCAAAAATAGCACCCCTTCACCGCAGAGCTGCGCCGAATCTGAAAATAACCGTCATCATCCGCTCAAGCCCGCCATTGCCGCGAATCCTCCTTCACAAACTTCAAACACAACATTTAAACCACCCTTTGACAAATCCAAAAACAACCGAAACAGATTCAAAAACAAACAGAACTGTTTTTCAAGAAACGTAGAGCCAAACCACCACTATCAGCAAAACACAAAACTCCACCACGTAAATCACCTCAGAACCAAGCACAACCAAAACTCACACAAATCTTCTTCAAACTGAGACCCAACCATAAGCGCTCCATCATCATCTCAAACCACCATCCACGAACGAAACCACTGCGAACACTTAAACCGCGAACAAGCCGTCATAAAACAGAGAGATCTTGAGATAACGAGAGATCTTAACCAAAAATCAAAACCCAACGCGAACAGAAACTGACCGTACCGTCGCGAAATCCGACGGACCACCGTTACCACAACCACCGTGATCCAAAGCGCAACCTTGAGAGACCCGAGAAGCCGCGAGTGTTGAGAGACTTACCGCCATCGTTATTTGTTGTTGAGGTTGGGTTTTCGATTTCTTTGATGTGTTTTTTATTGGTATTCTGAACTGTGAGTATTAGGAAAGCAAAACAAGAACGTGCTTTGAGTTTTAGGATTCTGTTTATTAATAATTCCTTCATTTTAAATTTTGTTTAAATTATTAATATTATTATTTTTTTATATATTGCTTCTTATTTTAGCTGGGCCTGTCTTAGACCCATGAGCATGACCTCATTTCTAACCACACCCCATTCAGGCTGGCACCTTTCTTTTTCTTCAGTAAAAATGCTGGCTATTGATGATCGGACTGGGCTTTTGGCCCATTCGGATTTTGTTGTTATTCACACTCCCTGAAACATTCACGAATCACCCCCTTGCTTCTTTGTCCTTTTTTTCATGTTTATTTTTATGCATTCATGTTATTATTTATTATTTACTAAGTTTTTTATTATTATGATAATTTTCTTTATTTCTATTTTTACAACTTAGTTGTCTTCTTATCATAAAAAAATGTGTCTTAAAAAATTGATTTATATAGTTATTTAGCATTTTTTTCCATTTTTCTTTTTTTTAAGGGCCAATGACATAACAAAAGGCCGTTTTTCGCCCGATTTCGTTAAATCGGTGATATTTGGCCAATATGAGGCCCTCCTTGTAATTAGCTTTTTTTATTTTATTATTTTATTATTTTGACCAATAAATATTCAATTTTATTAACTTTATTCTTTATTCTCAAATATTACCAATTTATTTATTAATTTGTATTTATTACTTTATTATAATTTTTGCGATTCATTTCGATTTATTTATTTAATTTCGCATTTCAAAAATATTGTTCAACTCCTCATAGAATGATTCCAACTTTGAATCGATTCTAAGGTAGTTAACGAACCAAATTTTGACGCATCCAAAAAGGTCCAACGCCTTCGAATAGTTGTTCTCGATTAAAAGGTCCAACGCCTTCGAATAGTTGTTTCCGATTAAACAGGCCGAACGCCTTCGAATAGTTCAAAAACACTGCACACACGCTTCCTCTTGGGCAAACTACAACGAGACCTCTTTATTTCTCGCAATCCCCTATATTTATTTTGTATCCCTCTCCCATTATTTTGTACGCATTTTATTTTCCGCATTTTATTTAATTTTGAATCCTTGGTCCAACGCCAAGCGATTGCACTTGCACACTCGCACCTTTTTATTTTGTTTCGTTTATTAGGATCCACCTATCCTTGCGAGCCGAGCGCATTGTGCCTCGCTAAACAAACCACAAAATAAACCTCCAATTGCATTTACCCTCTAACCTCAAAAAACCAAAACGTTTCGATTAGATCCAAACCCTTGATCCAACGTCAAGCGGTCTTAGGAAATAAAACATTCTAATAAATGCGAGAAGATTTGTACGCCACGAGCCTTAAGCGGTAGAAAGGAGGATAACGAGCTCTCGTTACACGCTCCGATTATTTTCGACGCAAGACGCTTGTCTTGTTGGACGAGAAAAACTATCCTTAGTCTTTAGTGCATTTCAACTCCTAAACCCTTTCGTCGAAGAAAGGTAATAAAATCAACAACCAATACCCTTAGTAGACCGAACTACGAGGCTCTGACTTTCCCATTGCACACGGGAGTACGTAGGCACGAGGATCTCAATCCTTGCCGAGCACCTAGGTTCAATCTAACTTATAATTCAACTCATTTCCCTCTAGCAAGCAATTCGTTTAAGCATAGACATCCTTTCTCGCGCGTTAACTTAGATGGTTCCCATCGAGTACGATGGATGTAAGGGGTGCTAATACCTTCCCCCTGCATAACCGACTCCCGAACCCAGGCAATGGTTCCATTGACCTTTGTCCTCATCCTTCTCTTCCCGGGTTTTATCTATATCTTCCCTTTCCCTCTTCGGGAATAAATAGAATTAGGTGGCGACTCTTCAGTCTGTCCAGCGCGTGACTCCGTCTTTTCGGATCGCGTAAGGTCGTATTTTTCGGGGTACGACACACGGTACCTGGACCAGTTCCATATGACATCAGCAGTTTCGTGCCTTGGCATTACGGCTCAGATCTTTATTGCAACGGAAAGAAAGTCACTCTTGACTCTTCAACTTCTACACCACAGATTGATAATGTCAGGGAAGGCGAAGGCTTCACTCGAAGCGGACGTCTCTTCGCGTCACAATTTCCCAGACTTAATGCTGAAGTAGAAGCTTCTACCAAAGCTAAAGGCAGGAGTGTGGTACTTGGAGATCCAATTGCTAAAGAATCTCAGAAGACATCCTTTGATCAATATGTAGACGAGTTCATGAGAATTATCAAGAAGAGTGACTATAAAGTTGTGGACCAGCTCCACCAGACACCCTCCAAGATCTCCATTCTATCTATGCTCATGTGTTCCGAAGCTCACAGGAACACACTTCTCAAAGTCTTGCACGCAGCTTACGTACCAGAGGAGATTACAGTCAATCAGCTAGAAACGGTAGTCGTAAATGTCAATACTAGTCATGGTCTAGGTTTCATTGATGCTGGTCTGACTATAGAGGGTCGTAACCACAATAAGGATTTACAAATCACCTTGGAGTGAAAAGGTGTTGTACATTCTCATGTTTTGGTTGACACTGGGTCATCTCTCAATGTCCTTCCAAAGAAAGCCTTAGTCAAGCTGGAATATGATGGTCTTGCACTCCGCCCGAGTAACCTGGTTGTGAGAGCCTTCGATGGTTCTAAGAGATCGGTTCTCAGAGAAATTGAGATGCATGTGGTAATTGGCCCGCAAGTTTTCAAAACTACCTTCTACGTGATGGACATTCAGCCTGCCTACAGTTTTTTGTTGGGTCGACCCTGGATTCATACCACTGGCGCCGTAACATCGACCATTCACCAGAAGTTAAAATACGAGTGGGAAGGCCAAATTATCACAATTTGTGGAGAAGAAGACATCTTTGTCAGTCATCTGGCCACGTACAAGTACATTGAGATGGATGGGGAGATCCATGAAACAATGAGTCAGGGTTTTGAAGCCCTCAATGTCAATGAAGCAACAGCTGAAGTGTCGGGCACTTCAATTGCCTCTTACAAACAAGCTCGGAAGGTTGTTGAATACGGGAATGCCCAAGGCTGGGGCAAGCTGCTACAAGTTCAGATTAAAGAAGACAAATTCGGGTTGGGTTACAGACCATCCTGACATGCTCAAGAGGAGGCTGTTGAAGCTCCCAAGTTCATAAGTGGGGGAATGCTGACCCCGGATGCTATCCACAATGTGGAAGACGAGGCTGAAAGCGACTACAACCTGGAAAGCTGGATTCGTCCAAGAGTCTCGGGCCAACAAGTCCTCAACTGGTCTTCCTAGGAAATTATAAGGGTTACTGCTGCAGAGTAATTATTATTTCCTATTTAAGCATCTATCAAGTCTTGCATCTATCCCAAGGTGTCAGGACTCATTTTGTAATAGGGCCATATATGTATTTTGTGCAAATTGAGATTAATGAACAATGAACATCTTTTGCAAACAATCTTTTCGCTCACTGTCTTTTCATTTTATTTTCGCACAAAATGATCAATGGCAATGTTTTCTTAATAAACTTCATTCACTTTTTCTAAATAAGATAAAATCAATCACTAAAATGAACAAATCTCAACTCTTGCAGAGATAGCCCTCCAGATTGCACCGACAACGACACTGCTATGACCTCGTATGACTTCGACAATCCGATTAATCAAGCAGGTGAAAGGGTTGATGAAGACTATGATTTTCCTGAAGAGTTGGACAGGTTATTGAGACAAGAGGAAAAGGTGATTTCTCCTCATCAGGAGGAGGTTGAGACTATTAATATTGGTACCGAGGAAGATATGAAAGAAGTGAAGATTGGGGCCAGTCTGCAAGCTCCAGTGAAAGAACAACTCATCAATATGCTTCGGGAATATGTCGACATCTTTGCTTGGTCTTATCAAGATATGTCGGGCTTAGATACGAATATTGTCATGCACAGACTGCCATTGAAAGAGGATTGCCCACCGGTCAAACAGAAGTTGCGCCGTACTCGCCCAGATATGGCCAGGAAAATCAAAGAAGAAGTACAAAACCAGTGGGACGTTGGTTTTCTTGATGTAACTAGTTACCCGCCGTGGGTTGCTAACATTGTACCCGTACCTAAGAAGGATGGCAAGGTGCATATGTGTGTGGACTACCGGGATCTGAACAGAGCTATCCCGAAAGATGACTTCCCATTACCTCGCATTAATGTATTGGTGGATAACACAACTCAGTTCTCATTATTTTCTTTTATGGATGGATTTTCTGGATACAATCAGATTAAGATGTCGCCTGAAGATATGGAGAAGACAACGTTCATCAAACCTTGGGGCATATTCTGCTACAAGGTAATGCCGTTTGGTCTGAAGAACGCCGGTGCAACATATCAATGGGCTATGGTAACATTATTCCACGATATGATCCATAAAGAAATAGAGTGCTATGTGGATGATATGATTGCCAAGTCCCTTACAGAAGAAGATCATTTGGTGAATCTGCTGAAATTGTTCAAGCGTCTGAGGAAGTATCAGCTAAGGTTGAACCCCAACAAATGGACATTTGGGGTACGCTCGGGTAGGCTGTTGGGTTTTATTGTAAGTGGAAAATGAATTGAGGTTGATCCCGACAAAGTCAAAGCTATTCAGGAAATGCCTGCACCTAAGACTGAGAAAGAAGTTCGAGGGTTCTTAGGTAGATTGAACTACATTTCAAGGTTCATATCTCATCTCACTGAAACCTGCGAACCCTTCCTCAAACTCCTAAGAAAAGAACAAACAGTCAGGTGGAACGATGACTATCAGAGAGCTTTTGACAAGATCAAAGAATATCTGCAAGAACCTCCAATTCTCATGCCACCAGTTGAAGGAAAACCTCTAATCATGTATCTGACAGTATTAGAAGAGTCGATGGGGTGTGTGTTGGGCAAACATGACGAGTCTGGACGAAAAGAGTATGAAATATACTACCTAAGCAAAGAGTTTACCGACTGTGAACAACGTTATTCACTGCTCGAGAAAACTTGTTGTGCTTTAGCGTGGGCTGCTCGCCGACTAAGATAATATATGTTAACTCATACTACCTTATTGATCTCAAAGATGGACCCCGTCAAGTACATAGTTGAGAAGCCAACACTTACCGGAAGGGTTTCCAGGTGGAAAATGATTCTAACATAATATGACATTCAGTACACTTCTCAGAAAGCCATCAAGGGCAGTGTATTGTCTGACTATCTGGCTGAGCAACCCATTGATGATTACCAGCCTATGAGATTTGAATTCCCTGATGAAGACATCATGTTCTTGAAAGAAAGAGATTGTAAAGAGCCTATTCACACTGAACGGCTTGACCCAGAAGAAGCATGGACTATGATGTTTGATGGGGCAGTTAATTGCAACGGTCGTGGGGTTGGTGCAGTGCTTATTACACCTAAAGGGGTTCATATGCCTTTCTCAGCAAGGCTCACATTTGCCTGCACTAACAACAAAGCAGAGTACAAAGCTTGTATCATGGGTCTTGAGGAAGTCATTGACCTCAAGATCAAAACCTTGAATGTATTCGGAGATTCAGCTTTGGTAATCAACCAAACCAATGGCAAGTGGTACACTCATAAGGAGCATCTGATTCCCTACCGTGACTATACGAGGAGATTGTTGACCTTCTTCACAACAGTTAAGCTTGAATACATCCCTCGAGATGAGAATCAGTTTGCAGATGCCTTGGCTACCATTTCATCCATGATCAAAGTACAAGCTTCCATTTATGTACCTCGGATTTTGGTATCCAGACTGGACAGACCGACATATGTATTCTCTGTGGACACTGTCACTGATAACAAGCCTTGGTACCATGACATCAAATGCTTCTTGGAAACTCGGACATACCCACCTGGGATATCATCCAATGATAAGAAGACATTAAGAAGGATATCCGGTAGTTTCTTCCTCAATACTGATGGTTTTTTGTACAAGCGAAAATTCGACATGGTCTTGCTCAGATGTGTTGACAAGAAGGAAGAATACCTAATGATGCACGAAGTACATGAAGGTTCTTTCGATACCCATGTCGGAGGACATGCAATGGCAAAGAAATGTTTGAGATCAGGTTACTACTGGATCACAATGGATGCAGACTGTTGTGCCTATGACAGAAAATGCCACAAATGCCAGATCTACGCAGATAAAGTGCATGTACCTCTGAATCCTTTGAATGTAATGTCTTCACCTTGGCCCTTCGCCATGTGGGCATTGATATAATTGGAAAGATTGAACCGACTGCTTCAAATGGTCACAGATTCATCCTGGTAGCCATTGATTACTTCACCAAATGGGTTGAAGCAGCTTCGTATGAAAATGTCACCAGGCAAGTGGTAGCTCGATTTCTGAAAACGGATATCATTTGTCGATATGGAGTTCCCGAGCGAATCATTACTGATAATGGTTCCAATTTGAACAACAAGACGATGGCAGAACTTTTCCAGGACTTCAAAATTCAACATCACAACTCTTCTCCTTACAGACCAAAGATGAATGGCGTTGTTGAGGCTGCTAATAAGAATATTAAGAAGATTGTGCAAAAGATGGTAGTTACCTACAAAGACTGGCACGAAATGCTACCATTTGCCTTGCATGGGTACTGAACCTCTATCATAACATCTACTTGGGCAACACCTTATCATCTTGTGTATGGTATGGAAGTTGTCATACCTGTTGAAGTTGAACTACCCTCCTTATGGGTAATGATGGATGTGAAACTAGATGAAGCAGAATAGGTCTGATCTCGATATAATCAACTGAGCCTGATTGAGGAAAAGAGATTAGCAACCATCTGTCATGGGCAGTTGTATCAGAAACGGATGAAGAAAGCCTTTGATCAGAAAGTCAGACCTCGGGAATACCAAGTGGGAGAGCTTATTCTGAAAAGACTTCTTCATCCTCATACAAACCACATGGGCAAATGGACGCCAAACTACGAAGGCCCATTCATAGTAAAGAAAGTTTTCTCTGGTGGGGCACTGATGCTCACTACTATGGATGGCAAAGATTTCTTATCTCCTGTGAATACAGATGCAGTTAAAAAATACTTCGCATAAATGACCCGCTGGACATAAAAACAAAATGTAAGTCCATGAAACAATAGGACATCCCGGCGAGTCAAAAACAGAATAAAAAACTCGGGCAAAAATAAGGGGAAAACTGAAAATAAATGTACACCCGCTGAGTTGAAAAGCCACATCGGACAACTCAGGTAAAAATGGGTATCCCGGTGGATTGAAAACTTGAAAGGGTGATCCACGCAAAATCAGGTAAAAAGCGAACAACTGCATTCTGAATTCGTCTGTATCACTCACAACATGGCAAGCTTCGAAAGGATAAAGCGTCGGTTGGACTCAACCTTCTTCAGAAAGCAAGATGAGAAGAATTTCAAGGTCATACATGTCATAGCAAAGGAAGCTCACTGGAGCGTCAACTTCAACATTGCCAACACCTTTATTTTCTCAATTTACAGCAATCTCCTCTTTTCATGGATTTGCTTCTTCACTGTACTTGCCTATTCAGGGCACACAAATCAATAAAATCAGAATATTCAGTCACACTTTGTTTTGTACATTTATGTTTCGTTTGCAAAATGTCCAAAGTTCATAATACAACACTATGAAAACATATAAGCCATTTTCAGTATATGCTTGCAAGAAATATGCACTCTTAAGCAAATCTAACTCCTATGAAGGAATCTGGTTAAGGATACCTCGGGACACTTGTGAGTTTTTTTTAACAGGTTGCAGGTACTCAAGATAGACAATCTCACAGCATGGGATATATCAAGCCTCATATCCCCAGCCAAGTCAGCAATCACCTCATCAGCAAGGTTACTTGACAGGGGTTTCCCCCACGAAGTTGTCATCCCCTTAGAGGATCCTTCAAGAAACTCATTAAATCCCCAGCGTGTCACTTGGACGAAGGAGTTACAACAGATTACTTCCCAGAAGTTCTCTTCTCCCCAAGCAGGATCTCCCGAGCAATGCTTGACCTGCTGTTCCCCAGCGGAGTTACCGAAGCCTCCTCATCCCCAACATGAGTCTCTTCAACAGAAGCTTCCCCAGCCGAGATCCCCACATAGTTCCCTAGGAAGATCGTTTGGTGATCCTCTCTCCCCACAGATCGGCCAATGATCTCTTTCCCCAACCGAGTTCTCCCTCCAGACAGATCGCTCAAAGATCTTCCTCCCCGCAGGATCCGGATCTCGAATTAGTTCTCTCATTTTGCATAATCATATCATTCGCATCATTTTTACCCAAAATACGCGTAGCATTCCATATAATACGAAGCATTACGGAAAAAATCAAACATTTGCATGATCATAAGCCAGGTTCGAGCCAATCACCTGCAAACATCATAATCACTTCACCAACAATATACAAATCTTATCCCCCGCAGACAAAGAAAGAATACTTTTTGCACTCTCAATACAGTTACTTGTTCATACTTGTACATATTCTTTTTGATACTCGCCCGTGTCATACTTCCCCAGCAAGTCAAACACTCATCCGTGTCCCTTGCTTAGTCCTTTTTTGATACTCATTCGTGTCTTATTTCCCTAGCAGGTCAAACATTTGTAAATACTTATACACAATCCTTTTGATACTCGTCCTTATCTTGTATGTGTCATCTCCTCAACAGATCAACACTCGTTCGTGTTCCTTGCTTAACCGATTGATACTCGTCTATATCATCATCCTTAAACATGTGTCAGCATTTGCTTCTATCGATACTCGTCCGTATCGTGGTCCTAAGGATGCTCGTCTGCATCTTTAGTCTATACACACCGTCAAACACTTATACCGTTTATTTCAAAGCGTAAGCATTCATCCGTGTTTACCATTCCCCAGTAAGTCACCAACAAAACAATCTCTTTTTATCCGACATTCGTCATATGTCGTGGTATTTTCGGCAGCCATCCCCTATCAGGTGATCATCCTTCACCTTTTGATGACCGTCCCTCATCATTGTATCTGATGGTCGTCCCCATCGTTGATCCTCTTATCCGGAATTTGTCCTATGTCGCAATACTTTCAGCAGCCGTCCCCTGCTAGGTGATCGTCTTTCACCTTTGGATGACCTTCCCTCATCCTTTCCCTAGTGGAATCCCCATTGTTGGAACTTTCTATCTGGCATTCGTCCTATGTCGCGATATTTTTAGCAGCCGTCCCCTTCTAGGTGATCGTCCTTCACCTTTTGAATACCGTCCCTCATCATTTATCCGATGGTCGTCCCCATCGTTGATCTTTGAAATCCGACATTCGTCCTATGTCGAGATAATCCCCAAGAGCAGTTGTCCCCTGCTAGGTGATCTTCCTTCAACTCTTGATGATCGTCCTTCATCATGCTTATCTGATGGTCGTCCCCATCGTTGATCTTTTCTATCCGGCATCCGTCCTATATCGTGATATTTTCAGCAGCCGTCCCCTGCCAGGTGATCGTCCTTCACCTTTTGATGATCGTCCCTCATCATTATTTCATTTATTCTTTTATCCGATGGCCGTCCCCGTCGCAGTTTATTTACCCTTTAACCTGATGGCCGTCCCCGTCAGTGCTTTCCTCATTTCATTAATCTCCAGAGAGTTTTATTCTTCACCCGATGGTCGTCCCCGTCGTGGTCTTTGCCTTTATCCTGATGATCGTCCTTCATCAGTTTACCCGATGGTCGTCCCCGTCGCGGTCTCTTTATTTCCCAGCATGATGGTCGTCCCCGTCATTGCTTAACTTACCGTTTTTTCATCCCCAGCAGTCGTCCTCTACTTGATGGTCGTCCTCCATTGCTTTCATTTGATACTCATATTACACTGCCTGTTACCATTTATATCCTTTTTCTTCTTTTAATAAAGAGTGCAAATTTTGGACTGTCTTGGTATTCAACCACAAGTTATCTTGTTTGTTTGTTAAGCCAGACGCTTACACACTGCACATCTAACTCATGCTTGAATAGGGGCAGCTGTAAATACCCCAAATTTGCCCTCACATTTTCTCACACCATGGCTTGTGATCTTTCATATTGCATTGCATAAGCATATCATCTCACATTATTTCACTGCATAACTGCATTTTGGGTTTGTGATCAAGAGAATCCAAGAAGTGTATGAGCCATCTCAAAGGCCTTGAAGCTTGTCAAGAGGGTCCATGAGTGTTCTATGATCATCTTATGCTCCCCAAAGTTCATTAAAGTCAAAAAAATCACAAAGCATTGCACTGGCATGGAGGCAGACTGAGCAGTTTTTACACAGATGACCTAAAATTATGGTTTTGGGTTTGAGGCCATTAATCTACATTTTTTTGGTCATTCTTGATTCCATTGGTCTTAATATGTTATAAGGAGCATGTGTACCAAATATGATGAGTAAATTCATTGTGGAAGTCATCTGATCAACTGGTAACTTGTTGTGCAATAAAAGTCAGAATCAGGGCATCTGAGGCCACCACCAATGGTACCAAAGGGTCATCTTCATCATTTTGAAGTTCTATGATCTTTATTTGATCTTAGAAGTGGTTAGAAGTTCACAAGATTGAAGAATTTCAAGCCATTTTCAAACTTTCCATTTTTCGACATGACTTGTAATGAAAACTTTCCATTTTGGGAAAGATTTTCAACCTCCTCTTTCTTGATCAAAAAGGCTTCAAATGAAAAATCTTCAAACATGAAAGTTGTAGATTGGATCTTCCCATTTTCAAAAAGTACAAGAACTCCTCTTGATTCATCCTAGAACTCAAGATATGATGTTTCAAAGTTGGGAAAAATCTTATAATTTTCAAGTATGTGCCAAAGAGGGATTTTTGAAAAATCAAGTTATAAGACTTCTTGTGACCTCTAATTGGTCTCTAAGCATCATAACATGATAACACAACTTGCCTTGATCAAATTTGTGCCTTGCTTCACAAGAAGTCATTCCTAATCTTCACAAAATTTCCAAAGAGGGAAAATTGCAAAACATGTTCAAATTCTTGCATCAAGTGGTACAGATCCTCAAAATCAATCCAAGGGCTCTCCATAATGCTAGCTGAAGCAGATCCACCATTTGGATCTCCTCTGACCCTTTCCATGCTTGTGATACACATTCTTTGACTTTTTTTCAAATGAAGCCATACCAATCATCCTGAGCCACCACCAACTTTCTGACCAATCACAACATCTTATGCAAACATCATGGACCTCATTTCATATAACACACAAGCCTGAAACCTCTCATACACTCAGATTTCCAAAAACATGCAAAACCTTTAAGTCTCCGAATTTCATCACACAACCAACAAAACTCAAATCTCTCTTCACCATTCAACTCACCATCATCCATAGAACATAAAACACCCTTCATTTTGCCCTAAAAGCCACTGAATCACAAACACGATTTATGCCTTAGCAGAACTGAAACTCTCAAAGGAGGCCATTCAAGCCTGTTCCAAGCATCACACTAGCTTCAGGGAGTCCATTGGGGTTGGTTTGCATCAAAGAAAGGGTCAGAAAGCTGAAAACTGCAAAGCTTCATCTCAGGTAACCACCTTCAAACATTTTTCTAGAACTTGCTTTTTAATTTACAAAATGAATCTACATGCTTCCCTGGTTGCCATGATGTGATTATTTTTGAAAATGGTTGAAAAATGGCCATGTATTGATGATCTGAAAGTTTAACCCTAAAACTTGTTTGTTTCGATTCAGCCTGTTGATGAAAAATAAATGTATTTTTCTTGTTGATTCTTGTTCTATGATGTTTGGGGTGTAATTTTAGGCAAGATTTGTGAGTTTTAGTGGCTTATAGGAGAAGTTGAGTTTTTGGTTCACCGGAGAAGACGACCGGAGCTCCTCTCCGGTCGCCTGAAAGTCATTAGGGAAAAACGTGTTTAATTCCTCAGTTTGAATATTGGCCCTTAGATCTGGATTGATTAAGACACACTAATGGCTCAGATTCCTCATTAAAACCCTAATTGCATTTAATTAATATAATTAAGTTAATTAGCTCAGTTTGAATTCTGGCCACACGATCACGCGCGAACCACAACTTTGAACCATGGCCTTTGATCTTTCCTACTCAAAGTCATGCAGACTTTCCATCCCAACCCTTGATCCCTTCAAAATCCAATCCTGATCACTCATTTGCATTACTTTTATTTTACTTTTTTATTATTTCATATTTATTTTCATATATTTATTAAAAATAGCAAAAACATTTTAAAAATCATCATTTTCTGCATTTTCATTTCAAATATATTTCTAAACTCAAAAACATTTTTATTTTTAAATTTTGCATTAAAAATGTATTTTTAAATCATGTAAATTTTTTATTTAATTAATAAATTGATTTTAATTAATTAAAATACATTTAGGTATCTAAAAATCACCAAAAAATTCATGAAGCATTTTTAGACATTTAGAACAATTTACAAACCCATCACACAAATTTCTTTTTAGGTTTGATCATGTTTTCACAATTTACTTTGAATTAGGGTTTGTAAAATTCACATTTTTCTAACCCTAACTTGAAAAAATCATTTCTAATCAACCATGATGAGTTTGCATTTGGTTCTTTTTGCATTGTTTCATACTTTGCATCTAGTATCTAGAATTAACTAATAATTTTGCATTGTATTATCAAATTATTTAGAATTTTTCATGAAGAACCACCCAAAAACCCTAGTTAACTTAGAAAATTCATATCTTTGCTTAGGTTTAGCTTCTGACCTCCATCTTTGGGGAGTGTTCTTGTGTGTGTTTAGGGTTTGTTTGATTTCATTTTCAAATTTTTATCATGATGTATGCTTTTGTTTTGGTCATTTGCATCTCATACATTCATAAAACCCTAATTTCTCATGTTCATTTGCATTCATCTTTTCATATCATCATCATATGAACTTGCCATGACATTCCATGCTCTTGTATGCCATCTTAGACATCTTAAGACATGTTAGAACTTTGCTTGTTCATTTATTCATTCATTTGGTATGTTTTGCATTCATTACATGTCATGTTTATCCATGTGTTTTCAAGCTTCTAACATGCTTCTCTTTGCATCTCATCTCTTGTATGATCATACATAAGCATCTCACATGTCTTTGCATCATTGCATAACACATTTGCATAGCATATTAACTTATGGTCTTGGTCTTTTCACCTTCATTTTCTTTATTTCCTTTTGCTTTGCATCTTATGCATTCAAACTAACATTTCAGGGGCTTATGGTAAGTTGTCTGGGATGTGGATTTGCCTTCACATACCACCTTTTCTCATATCTTCATTTGCATATTCTATTTGTCTTTTAAGTGAACTTGCTTCACTTGTGCTCTCTTGCTCTCTTGCTCTTATCTCTTTCTTTTAGGTTACTTATCTTCTTCAGGAAGTAAGTAACCTATTCTCCTCTCTCTTCTCTTTTCATCTGCTTCTTCCTTGGTGGCCATTTGAAGATCTTCTCTTTAAGCCTCACAAACCATAGGAACATCCAAGCATGATAATTTTATTGTTGTACATAGTCTCCCCTAGTCTTTTACCTATGAGTCTCCTTGAGTCTCTCTTCTCATCTCATAATTAGAGGCTAAACAGTTAAAGCTTTAGGACTTTGAATTAGGGTTATGCCTGTATCCTTATCTTAGGATGGAGTGTATAACTTTAATCCTTAGTGTTAAACCTTTAATTTGTTTACACCTCTTAATAAAAACACCTAATAACTATTAAGACTTAAGCTTGTAACTTGGGCCTTATATTAGGGTTACATCTCTTCCTTTTGGTTAAGAGGGACTAACCCTAGTGTTTAATGGACAAGTCCCCCTCAAGCTAGTGTTACAAACATAAAATCCACTTCATAATCTCACCCTTTAATTAAAATCCACTTAATAAAGGCTTGTTATCTAATGAATTTAGTCCCTAACCATGGATTAAGTTGAGGAGTCTTTCTTAGCTTAAGTCTTCTCATCTATCATCCTTCTCTTAGGATGGTGTAATGAGTTCACTAATCCCTGATTAGAGATTAAACTCATTACTTAACACTAAACAAAAACCCAAAAATACTTAATAATTACACAAGTAGGTTAATGATATTAATCCTATATCATCCTGGTAATTAAGTTGAGATCTTCATCTCATGCTTAAGTAGGCTCATTATCCCTAATCAGGGATGATATAACGAGTTTACAATCCTTGATTTAGGCTTAAGCTCAATATCTTACGCAATACACCAAAAACAATAAAAAACTGAAAACACAAAAACAAACAATAAATGTCTCCTCCGGGATTCTTTTCTCACCACACTCATTCTAAAAACGAGAACTCTCTTCTTCCGTCTAATGCAAGACAGTTAGCACTCGAGCCAGACGAGTCACACACTTAAGCATAGACAAGTAAGCAGTTCACAACAAAGTCATCCCAGTCTCTTTGAGTCGAACTACGGTGTTCTGACTTCCTCATTGCACGAGAGGATACGTAGGTGTTGCACCCCAAAATTTGCCCTCCACAAGACAAGTCATTGTGTACTAATAGGCTCACAAGGTTCACAAGGTTCACAAGACATCTCACGAGGTTCACAAGGTTCACAATTGGTTGACAAATTTGACAATTCCCTCAGACAATGCATCCTCCTAAGCAAGGCATCCTAAACTAGGGTTTTGACTTTCATCAGGCTAAATGGACTTCCAAGACTTCAAATGAGCTTCATAGCATCCTATATCTGTTCAAGAATCCCCATGTCAAGTTTCAAGACTTTCCCAAAAGATTTGCTCAATCAGATGATCAGATAGGTTAAAATCAGTCAAAGTAGTTAAAAAGTCAAATTGAGGTCAACTGTGGTCAAACCAAAGTCAAACTTCATGATTTTTTTCCAACAAAAAGTATATGAGGTAAAATTCATCATTTGATCAAGGGTCGATCATGATTCATCAAGGAGATTTCAGATCATCAAGAATCAGGAGTTTCTAAATTAGGGTTTTCATAGGAAAAGTCAACTAAACTTTGACCAACCATAACTTTCACATGCTTCATCAAATATTTTCCATCCAAAGCTCATTTTGAAGGAAATTGAATTCTATACAACTTTGTGTCTCACAAGCCAAGCCCAAAAATGCTTCATTTGGAAGGTATGAGCCAAGACATTATAGGTCCTTTTAAAAGTCAACAAAAAGTCAACAACTTCCAAAGAGCATAACTTGAGAATGGTAAAAGATATGTACATGAGACCAAAGAGGTTAGTTAGAGGACTCTTTAAGCTTTCCAAAATGTCCAAGAACACCTTCATAGCATTAAAATTGAAGGATTTGTGCCCTTGAAAAGTTGGGAAATTTTTGAGAGGTTTATGAAGTAAATGGGGTCTTAAAACCATAATTCTTCAAATGGGCTGACTTTTTTGTAATCCAATTGGTTCCATGACATCATGCACGAAATTAAATTAATATTTTCATTATTTTATTTTTATTTATTATGATTTTTTATATTAAAAATCATTTTAAATTCAAATAAAATATAAAATAGTGAAGATTTAAAATGATTTGTCTTCTAGAATGTCATAAAGTTTATTTGGACTTGATTGATACAAGAGTTATGAAGATCACCCTGAAATAGCAAGCTTATATCAAGAATATTCAAAATTTAAAGGCTAATCTTTTCCAATCTCAAACTATCCAAATATCCATCAAATTGTTAAAGTTTCTGACCTAATTCATTGTACCATATATAAACAACACAAAGACAAGCATTAGGGACGAATTCACAGCCTCCTAGCATAAGAACAAACTTCAAAATTTTGAAAGAAAACTCAAATTCGGTTTGGTACTTCCAGCCACTCTCAAGACAAACTAAAGGTTGAAAATTGTTCCTTGAAGGTCACTGAGTGTTTCTGGATCATAAAACCATTCATCCCTGCACTAAATCATAAAAACCGAATCCGTGTTCATGCTCATATTACAATTTTTCGTTTTTACATATTTACTCATGATAAATCATATTTGACTGATGTTTTGTGTTTATTATGATACAAGGAATGTTTCTGGATGAATCAATTGGATTTTAGGTACACGAATGAAGATTAGCCATGGCTAGGGTTTGGACCTTCGAATTAGGGTTCTGTTATTTACTCAGTTTAAATGATTTTGAAAACCATAGCAAGACTGTATAAACTGTGGGAAATCGTTTTATGCTAGCAATTGTATCCAATTTTACGTGTTTCATAGGCGTCCAAAAACCTAGGTTCTTCTGTAAAAATATGTGCAGGAAATTTCGCAGGAATACTGGTGGGAAAATTCGCAGGAAAATGTGCAGGTCTGGAGGAAGAAGAAGGAGATTGGCGCGCAGCTGGAAATTCAAAATTGTTTTTATATTATATAATTTTGTTTGTGTTATAATTTACAAATGATGCTGGTGGTGTAGTGGTAAGGACGCGCGCATGTGAGGATCAGGGCAGGGGTTCGAACCCCAGCTTCAACATTTTTTTGTTTATTTTCTTTATATTTTCAGGCTTAATATATAATGAACAATAGCCATTCATTGTTCAGCCAGCGTGCGCAGCCCAGTGGTAGCTTGGTTCGTCCAGAGTGTGGCAAGGCCTAGGGCATGGGTTCAATCCCTGCCCCAGGTAATTTTTTTTTATTTTGGTTTTTTGCTTAATTGTTTTATTAATTTTTTTTATTATTAAATATGATTATGTTAATATATATATTTAGATAATTATAGGAACTTAACATGTAAATATATTATATGTTCTAAAAAAATTCTAAAAAATTATTTTCTAAATTCTAAAACTAATTTTTATTTATTTAAATTAAAACATGTATATATTTAGTTAATAATTAAATTAATGTTGTATGTTAAATTAAAAACCCTAATATTTTTATATATAACCCTAATTATTTTTTTTAAAACCCTAATTTATTTTCTAACTATTCCAAACCCTAATTTTCTTTCACAATTTTAATTTCTCATTTTTATTATGCTTGTTTAATTATATTTAATAAATATTTCTAATATATATATATATAATTGAATTATTAATCATATAAATTAGTATATAATTATTATTATTATTTTATTCTCATCTTAAAATTCTTAAAAAAGATTGTTTATTTAAATTTAAAATTTTAATTTGATTTCTACATTGTATATTATTGTGCTAACCTCTTTTTCTCTTATATTTATTTTTATTGCTAATTATTTATTTATTTATTTATATGCTTATTATTTAAATTATTTTCTTATAATGTAACTGTGCAAGCTATGTAATAGTTGTAGTATTTTTATTGTTTATTTATTTAAATTGCTATGGTTAGTAAATTAGGGAGTGAAAACATGTTTGTATCTTAAAATTAATTTAGATCACTAATTATAAGATTAATATTTGAATTTGTACACGCACACACGTAAGTCGATCTTTGATCGCCATCTCACTTTCTAAGGTTATCCCTCATGTTGCCTAAATAAAAAGGTCAAGTAAGGTGTATAAAGCAAAGTCCCTTTTCATAAAATATCACCAAGTCCCTTTTAAGATTATAAGATCAAGTCCCTTCGATGTTGCCTACGGTAAATGAACTTGTCCCTTCGAATAAAAGATGATAAGTCCCTTCGTATTGCTAAGACACCTTACAGTTGCCTAATCACAGATGACCCTTCATATGTCCCATATAACATCCAAGGTAATGACTACCTATTCCTTAATAATAGGGATAGTCTTACCATTGAAAGAACATATAAGAACAATAAAGATTTAATCATAGGGTAAGTTCCTCTTAAGTACTTGCTCACTCCTTCAAAAATATTTCATTACACTTCACATTTTCAAACAATTTTCAAAACAAAGTCTTTATATATATCCGTACAAGGATCATTATAAGGTACTTAAGAAAATTTTCAATCACACACTACACTTCTCAAAACATTTTAAAGTGAGCTAAGTAACTAAGAGCCCATGAGAGCACAAACAGTTTCCCACTTTCCTGTTGCAGCATGACTGGTAGCCTGAGTGATTAAGAAGTTCAAATGAAGGCCTGCCCCGAACTTTCGCCCTGGTGCAGACACGGACGGTCGGCGATGTTGGAGGTTGAGGTTGAATAGAGTCGCCTGTTAGGCATTTTTATCCCGAAGGAAAGGTAATGTTGCATAAACCTGGAAGGGTATGGATAAGACGGTTGCGAACGAAAGAGATTGAGAAAGGGGGTTGGTTACGTCCTGGGAAGGTATTATCACCCAGATCATCCGTCATACTCGACGGGATTCACGCTTACTTGATTGTGTTTAAAAGGGGTAGTGTATATGCTGACTGTGTGTAAAACAAAATCTAGGGATGAATATACAGAGTGTCAGTGCAAAAAGAGAGTGAGATGCTCAAAACTGAGACTTAGAAAAGAAAGCTGAAAGAGGGGGAAGACAAAGAGACTTTTGTTCGATAACTGTTAAGTTATGCCTACGTATCCTCTCGTGCAATTAGGAAGTCAGAACACCGTAGTTCGACTCAAAGAGACTGGGATGATTTGTTGTGAACTGCTTACTTTTCTAAGCTCAAGTGTGTGACTCGTCTGGCTCGAGTGCTAACGGTCTTGCATTAGACGGGAGAAGCGAGTTCTCGTTTTTAGAGTGAGTGAGATGAGAAAAGAATCCCGAAGGAGACGTTTATTGTTTGTTTTTATGTTTTCAGTTTTTTATTGGTTTTCGTGTTTTGCATAGGATAATGAGCTTAAGCCTAAATCAAGGGTTGTAAACTCATTATATCCTCCTTGATTAGGGATAATGAGCCTACTCAAGTGTGAGATAAGCATATCAACTTAATTACCGTGATGATGTAGGATTAAGATCATTAACCTACTTGCGATTATTAAGATGTTTTTGGGTTTTGTTTGGTGTTAAGTAATGAGTTTAATCTCTAATCAGGGATTAGTGAACTCATTACACCATCCTAAGAGAAGGATGATAGATGAGAACATTTAAGCTAAGGAAGATACCTCAACTTAATACATGGTTAGGGAATAAATTCATTATATAACAAACCTTTATTAAGTGGATTTTAATTAAGAATGAGATTAAGAAGTGGATTTTATCTTTGTAAGACTAGCTTGAGGGGGACTTGTCCATTAAACACTAGGGTTAGTCCCTCTTAACCATAAGGAAGAGATGGAACCCTAATGTAAAGCCCAAGTTACAAGCTTAAGTCTTAATAGTTATTAGGTGTTTTGATTAAGAGGTGTAAACAAATTAAAGGTTTAACACTAAGGATTAAAGTTATACACTCCATCCTAAGATAAGGATGCAGGTATAACCCTAATTCAAAGTCCTAAAGCTTTAAGTGTTTAGCCTCTGATTAGGAGATGAGAAGAGAGACTCAAGGAGTATCAAAGGTAAAAGACTAAGGGAGACTATATACAACCCTAAAATTATCATACTTGGATATCATATGGTTTGTGAGACTTAAGAGAAGATCTTCAGGAAGCCACCAAGGAAGAAGAAGCAGATGAAAAGAGAAGGAGAAAAAGAATAGGATACTTACTTCCTGAAGAAGATAAGTAACCTAAGAGAAAGAAAGTAAGAATGAGAGAGCATAAGTGAAGCAAGTTCACTTCAAAGACAAGTAAATATGCAAATGAAAAGATGAGAAGAGGTGGGATGTGAAGGCAAATCCACATCCCAAACAACTTACCATAAGCTCCTGAAATGTTAGTGTGAATGCATAAGATGCAAGGCAAAAGGCAATAAAGTAAATGAAGGTGCAAGGACCAAAACTATAAGTGTAAACATGATGCAAATGTGTTATGCAATGTTGCAAAGTCATATACAATGCTTATGTATGATCATACAAAGGATGAGATGCAAAGGAAAAATGAAAGAAGCTTGAAAACACTTGGATGTACATGGAATGTAATGAATGCAAAGCATACCAAATGAATGAAGAAATGATCAAGAAATGTTCAAGCATGTCTTAAGATGTCTAAGATGTCATACAAATTCTTGAAATGTCATGGCAAGTTCACATGATTGAGATATGCAAAGATGAATGCAAATGAACATGAGAAATTAGGGTTTTAAGACAACATGAGATGCACATGATCAAAACAGAAGCATACATCATGATAAAAATTTGAAATTGAACTCAAACAAACCCTAAACACATACAAGGTCACTCCCCAAAGGTGGATGTCATAAGCTAAACCTAGGCCAAGTTATGAATTTCCTAACTTAACTAGGGTTTTTGGGTGATTCTAAAGGAAAATGCAAATCAAAATGAAAATGCAATGAAAAATTATGAGATAAATAACCAAGATACTAGATGCAATATATGAAATAATGCAAAAAGAATCAATTTCAAACTCATCATGGTTGATCAGAAATGATTGTTTTAAATTAGGGTTAGAAAATGTGATTTTTTATGAACCCTAATTCCAAGTAAATTGTGAAAATGTGATCAAACCTAAAAAGAAATTTGTGTGGTGAGTTTGTAAGTGTTTCTAAATGTATGAGAATGCATCATGAATTTTTTGGTGATTTTTAGAAACCTAAATGTATTTTTAATTAATTAAAATCAATTAATTAATTAAATAATACATTTAAATGATTTAAAAATACTTTTTTAATGCAAAAATTAAAATAAAAAATGTTTTTGAGTTAAGAAAAATATTTAAAGTGAAAATGCAGAAAATGAGATTTTTAAAAGTCTTTTTGCTATTTTTAAAAATTATGTGAAAGAAATGAAATAAAATGAAAATGAAACAAAAGAAAATGAAAGTCAGCAAGATCTATGGCCCAGGTTTAAAGTTGGATTGACTGCGCACGTGTTTGAAGGGCTAGGATTGAATCTGGCTAAATAAAATTAATTTAATTAATTGTGATTAGGGTTTAATGAACGAATCTTGGCCATCCAAACGCGCGGGCAAAACAGATCCAAAGGCCACAATTCAAACTAACCAGATTAACTCTAAACTTAACCCTAATCACTCTCAGGTGACCGGAGAAAGCTCCGGTTATCTTCTCCGGTCACCCTTTCACCCTATCTCACTCAAAACCCCATGAAAATGCATCAAACTCTCCAGAATGCATCATTGAACAACAATAAACACAAATCCAGCAACAAAATTCATTTATTTTGCATCAACAACAAGAATCGAAGCAAAAAAGAAAACTGGCAAAACTTTCAGAAGATAAATACATTCAACATACTTCATCATTTTCAATAATTCAAAGCTCAACATGATCAGCAAGACAAACTCTATCATTTTGTAACAAAAGAAATGAGTTCTGGAAAAATGTTTCAAGAAGGTACCTGAGTTGGAGCTTTGTCAATGGAGCTATTTGGACCTTCTTCTTGATGCACACACCCTCCTCTGATCACCCTTGAGCTTCTTTGAGGCTTTGCTAGAGTTTATGTGGCTTCTTTTTGAAGTTCAGTTTTGAGAGGTGGAAAATCGTGTTTTTGTTTTGTGAGGTTTCATGCCATTCTAATGGTTGGGATTTGTTCCTTAGGTGATGTATAGTTGAATGGTGAAGAAAGTTTGGAGTTTGAGTGGCTGTGTGATGAAATTCGAAGAGAGGAAGTGTTATGGAAATTTTTGGGATTTCTGAGTGTGTGATGTTTCAGGTTTGTGTGTTGTATGAAATGAGGTCCATGATGTTAGTATAAAGCATTGTGATCGGTCAGAAAGTTGGTAGTGGCATAGTTTGATTGGTATGGGACAAGTTGCAAAAAAGTCAATGTTGTGTACTATGAATATGGGCACGGGTCAGAGCTGGTTTGAAGGGGTGTCTTGCCTCAGCTTCATTCATGGAGGGCCCTTGGATGGTTTGTAATGATCTGCAGCATTTGATTCAAGAGTTTGAGGTGGTTTTGCAATTTGGCCCCTTTGGAAATTTTGTGAAGATTGCTCATAGAAACTTGTGATCCAAGGCATGATTTTGGTCAAGAAATGTTGTGTTATCATGTAATGAAGCTTAGAAGTGGATTAGAGGTCATTAGAAGTCTTGAAACTTGATTTTGCAAAAATCCCTCTTTGGCACATACTTGAAAATTACAAGATTTTTCCCAACTTTGAAACATCATATCTTGAGTTATATGATGAATCAAGAGGAGTTCTTGTACTTTTTTAAAATGGGAAGATCCAATCTACAACTTTAATGTTTAAGGATTTTTCATTTGAAGCATTTTTGATCAAGAAAGAGGAGGTTGAAAATCTTTCCCAAAATGGAAAGTTTCCATTACAAGTCATGTCCAAAAATGGAAAGTTTGAAAATGGCTTGAAATTATTCAATATTGTGAAATTCTAACCACTTCTAAGATCAAATAAAGATCATGGAACCTCAAATTGATGAAAATGACCTTTTGGTTCCATTGGTGGGGGCCTCAGATGCCCTGATTCTGACATTTCTTGCACAACAAGTTACCAGTTGATCAGATGACTTCCACAATGAATTTTCACATCAAATTTTGTACACATGCTCCTTACAACATATTAAGACCATTAGAATTAAGAATGGCCAAAAAATTTGAGGTTAAGGGCCTCAAACCCAAAACCCTAATTTTAGGTCATCTGTGCAGGAAATCTTCAGTCTGCCTCTATGCCTTTGCCATGCTTTGTGATATTTTGACTTTTATGAACCCTGGGGAGCATATTATGATCATGGAACACACATGGAACACACATGGACCCTCTTGACAAGTTTCAAGGCCATTGAGATAGCTCATATTACTTCTTGGATTCATCTGATCACAAACCCTAACTATGCCGCTATGCAGATGAAATAAACTATGCAGTGTGAGATGGTATGATTATGCAATGGAATATGAAAGATCACAAGCCAAGGTGTGAGAAAAAGAGAGGGAAAATTTGGGGTGTTTACAACTGCCCCTATTCAAGCATGAGTTAGTTGTGCAGGGTGTAAGCGTCTGGCTTAACAAACAAACAAGATAACTTGTGGTTGAATACCAAGACAGTCTGAAATTTGCACTCACTAGGGAGAAGAAGAAAAGGGTTATAAATTGTAACAGATAGTATAGTATGAGTATCAAATGAAAGCGATGGAGGATGACCATCGAGCAGAGGACGACTGTTGGGGATGAAAAAATGGTAAGTAAAGCAATGACGGGGACGACCATCATGCTGGGAAATAAAGAGACCGTGACGGGGACGGCCATCGGGCAAACTGATTAAGGACGATCATCAGGATAAATGAAAAGACCACGATGGGGACAGCCATTAGGTAAAGAAATAAAACTCTTTGGTGTAACACCCCAAAATTTGCCCTCTTATTTATCATCAACCTCGAGCGATTCACGCTTCATTCTTGCATCATTCCGCATATCATCGCATCGCATTTGAAAAAATAAATAAATCATTCATCGTCCTTTGCATGAGGTGTGTGGTCGATCGAGGCTCGGCAAACATTGGAGTTCAAGAGAAATTGATGTACCAAAAATAATCCACACCACTTTCAAGCTAACCAATTAAAAAGGAAGAATTCACCACTTTCCTCCCCTTTTCTTTCCGCTTTTCCTTCCACTTTCTTTCCACGCTTCCTTTCATTCTTTCCATCTCATTTTTTCCACTTCAATTCCACTCCATTTCCCTTGGAAACTTCCACCACCTTCCACCATCTTCTAGAGTATTCCAAGGAATGTTCTAGAGTATTCCAAGGAATGTTCTAGAGTATTCCAAGGAATATTCCAAGGAATATTCCTTTGTCCAACCCTAACCCTAACTAACTACCAAACCTAATTTTGGATCCCAAACCTATTTTTTGGGCCCCAAACCTCATTCCATTCCAAACCTAGCTCCAAGCCTAGCCTCTATATAACCTTTAATCACTTCAATGCAAAAGGGTTCCCACCATTTTTTCCAAATTTTTCACTTCTTCCATAATCACTTTTTCTCTCTCACTTTTTCTCTCCCTTTCACCAAAGCTTTTTTCAAATAAGCTCTTCAAGTTTCACATTGAAACTTGAAGATCTTGAAGCTTAAGCCTCCAACCTCCATTAATGGTGGATCGTAGAAGAAGAAGCTAGTGATTTTGTTGAAGATTTCGGATTATCGGAAGCGCACCAAAGATTCAAGCTCAAGAACGCATTTATTTTGCGGTTTCTCGGTTTTCGGTTTTCTCTTCGATTCAAGCTTCGATACTTGCAACAATTACCGAAGCAATCCTCCGCTTCGTAGGTTGGTGATCTTAATCACTTCTTCTTTAAGTTATTCTCTTCATCTCGCCGTTTCGGCATTCTTTAAGTGCTTTTCGCTTTGCTTGAATTAATTCCGTCGATTATGTGTTGTTTGCATTTTTGTGATTTTTGTTGAATTAGTTTTAAAGTGTTAATAGATGTAGGCTAGCATGTGTAAAAAAGCTCCGAATAAGTCGAAATTAGTGTTAGTGTGTTCTTAGGTGTTAGGGATCATTAGAAGCAAGTTGGTGGCCAAAAGCACTTATTTTAAAAGCTGTTTTTTCAATTCTGGTCAGTGTTAACCGGTTAACGCATATGGTTAACCGGTTAACACATGCGTTTTTGGCCAGTTTGCTTCTGTTTTAGGTCCGTTAACCGGTTAACCTATATGGTTAACCGGTTAACGCTGATGATTTTTGTGTTTTTGGTTCCTTGGATTGCTTAGCCCTAAGTCCTAGTCCCCCTAAGGTTCATACATGTTTAGGTAGTGATTTTAGGGAATTTTTGAGTCCATTTCCAGTAGCTCATTCCCCCATTTCGAGTCGTTTCGACACAATTCCGTTTATGTCGCATATTATGTGTTTTTTGTGTTCTTTGTGTATGGCTTGAGTTCTTGCATATTGTTGCTATGTTCATGCATCATTAGGTATGTAATAATCATGTTGCATTCTGTTTTTACATGTTTCACATTGCATTAAATCATTTTGCATTTCATTATGTTGATGTATGTTGCATTTTGCATAATCATATATATGTGCATTTTGTGGCATTTGTTTGCATGTTTGATCATAGCATGTTATCAATTCAATTCTGAATTATGCATTGAGTTTAGTATGTTTGTTGAGCTATTATATTGCATGTTCATAATCAATAATCACCATGTTCAAATGCCATGTTCATATGCATGTTTATGTGTTACATTTTTGCCTTACTTGTTGCATAATTAACCATGTGGTGTATTCTTGCATAATCATCAAAAATGTTCATGTTCTTGCATTTTTATATGTTGATCTATGTTCAAATGTGTGTTCATGATGTGTTTAATGCATGTTCATTTGAGTTTGTGTATAAAAAATGAAAATAACCAATTCTGAATTTTGCATTTTATAGCTGTTTTTGTATATAGCTGCTGTAAAATTTGTTTGTTGTTAGCATGCTGCATTTGACTTTCTACACCTACTTTTTTCATGTTGCATGCTGGCTGTAAAAAGCTGAGTTGCATCAGGCATTGTTTTCATGGCTGTTTGTGTAATAGGGGCTGTAATAGGTGCTGTATTTTTTGTCTTAGTTTTTCTAGTTCCCTTAGGATTTAAATAGAGTCTAGTTTAGGTCCAAGTTTAATTAGGATTCAATTAATGTGTGTTTTGCCTTATTCTTTTTAATAAAAATGTACACTAACCACTTGTTTTGTAGTGGGGAAGATTGAGGTAAGTTTACTTCACTTTATCCCTTATTTTTTATGCATTTCTTTTATGCATTCTACTCATTTTTCCTTCCATATTTGTGTTTGGTAGGATTCCCCCTTGTTAGGATCAACTTATCTTCCTTAGGAAGTAAGTTGCATCCTTTTTCCTTTTCCCTTTTGTTTTCCTTCCTCCTTAGGATTAGAAACCTCACTAACCTTTAGGATCTCCGTGATATTGAATAAACAACTTAGGGTTGTGTCTTAGTCCCCCTTAGTTTTTGTCCCTTTTCCCATTTGAGTCATTCTTTCTCATCTCAAAAGAAAAACAATAAAACATTTAATAAAAACCGAACAATCTTGTACGACACGAGACTTTGTTGCGGAGTGTTTATACGCGTCCTGTTTCGGGGCGAGGTATAAATACTTCCCGCGATGGATAGGTCTTAGTACAAGACCGTTCACAAACAAATTTAAAACATTTCTTCTAAAAAACAACAAACCAAGAAGTCACGTCTTCTTTCTCATCTCATACTCTTCATGACTTGTCTCGACAGTTCAAACAGCGATACGGTAAACACCCTCGTGTCAGAGCCGGTAACACCTGAGCTAGAGCTATGGCAACGTCATCCTAAAAACCACAAACGAATGTAAGCCTAGGTTAGGCGAACTACGTCGACTCTGATCCTCATTATCCCGATGAGGTACGTAGGCAGCGGGGTAGGGCCCGTTCGAGCACATTCTTTATTTTCCCTACATTTCCCCCTTTCTTTTCATTCTCATTTCAGTTCATTTCTCATTTTCCATTCCCTTTATTCCAGTAGCGGTTTTATTCAGCAGCATTCGTATTTTCTCACCCTTTGAAACAAAATAAGCAAGCGTGGATCCCGTCGGGTACGACGGACGATCTGGGGTGCTAATACCTTCCCAGGTCGTAACCGACTCCCGAACCCCGATCTTTGGTTCGCAAGGCCTCGTCCTTTTCCTTCTTCCTCAGGTTTGTGCAACATTACCTTTCCCATTCATTCGGGATAAAAATGTCTGGCTGGCGACTCTACCTTTCCGCGCCACTTTCGCGTTTGTACTAGGATGAAAATCCCGGGAGCGACAGCTGGCGACTCTGCTGGGGACTAACCTGATTCTTCCGGTTTCCCTTGTAGAGTCAATCCTAGCGCCTGTTTGGTTTTGTTTCTTTGGGTGTTTACCTGTTTGTTGCTGTGTGCTTTAGTTTAGCTTTACTGTTTATTTACAGTTTTTACTTTACAGCTTTACTTTACAGCATTTATTTACCGCTTTCAGTATTTTATTTTCCATGCATCATATTATACTGGACTGTCTGGCTGTGCTGGTTTTCATTTTTTCTGTGGGTTGGGAGTTACTGTGAGATAAGCCAAATACCCGGTTTGAGCGCACTATAGGATTAGCGTGGACACGTTGTACTCGCATGGTTACATGATGAGTGGTGATGTGTTCCACACCCAGGTTGCGACTGTCTTGGGACTATTCTGTGTGGGGGTTCTTCCCCACTTCAGGGTACAACCTTGATGGTTATGTGCAGCTGGGGACCGATCATTGAGAACCTTAATGGAAACAACCCTCTCCAGTGATGACAGTGGCAGACCACATTTGTTGGCAAACCCACTCGCATCCGAGGGTCCATTGGGAACTCGCATAGGATGGCCTGGTTCTCTCATAGGAATTCAGTTAAAGCAAACTGTTCGTATGACGATAGTATTGTACCCTTCGGGATGAATGTACTATTGTTTCTCGATTCAGTGCTTGAAGCTGGGGACTTATGAGGGATGCTTGTTTTTCCGGACTCAACTGAGACCTCCCTGCGTAGTACATAATACCAAACTGATTCCCTGATTTGGTCATGAGCCATTTCTCGGAGATGGTGAACGTATTATTGCTATTCGGCTTTGAGAGTCCGTGATGTTGACCCGAGTAGCAATACCCGTGAGATTGGGAGGGGTTTACAGGTTTGCAGGAACCCTGGTACCTTCAGCATACCCACTTTGCCTTTGATTCAGTTTTGTGATCTGGATTTCTGTTCTTAAGTTATGGACCCCGGATCAGAGGGATGATTATTGTGATATCTGGATTTTGAGACCATGCACCGACACCAACATCAGATCATTGATCACACACCAGTGCATTGCATAACATCATCCGCATGCTTGCATTACTAACACATGCTTACTCATTTGCAGGGCCGCATGTCGCATCCTCATGAACATATCATATGCATTTACTGCATGATTTGCATATTTTGCATTTTTACAGGTTATTCGGACTTCCTAACTTATTCAACTTTAGGCAAAATAGCTGGTCAACGCATTCACCGATATCCGACCAAAAGAAACCGAGTAAGGATGGCTGATCGAGTACAGACTGAGCTCAATGAGTTCCGACAGAGGATGGATCAGTTCATGGAAATGATGTCTGGCATGGCCCAGAACCAGGAGCGTCTCCGGTTGATGGTTGAGCAACCTCATGTGAATGCTAATGCTGGAACACCGACTGAGAATGTGGATCCTAATGCTGCCCGTAACGGAGGGCCAAATCTAAATGGGACCGCGGCCCGTAATGAAGACACTCAAGAGGACCAGTTCACTCTACTGGATGCTGACATGGGTAACATGAATGAGATCAACAATCGCAGGTACGAAGAGCTGTCAGAGAAGATCAAGGCCATGGAATGTCAGAATTCCTTGGGTATCGATGTAACCAGTCTCGGGTTAGTGCCAGGAGTCAGAATCCCTCCAAAGTTCAAAGCACCATCGTTTGACAAGTACAACGGCAGCACGTGTCCTAGGACTCACATTCATGCGTACTTCGGAAAAATCTCGGCTCATACTGATGACGAGAAACTTTGGATGCATTTCTTCCAAGACAGTTTATCTGGAGCTTCGTTGAGCTGGTACATGAAGCTGAGTCGGGTCTCTATTCGAAGTTGGAAAGATTTAGCAGAGGCATTCCTCAAGCAGTATCAATACAATATTGATATGGCTCCGAATCGCACTCAGTTGCAGAACTTGTCTCAAGGACCTAAAGAGAGTTTTAAGCAGTATGCCCAGAGGTGGCGTGAGCTGGCCGCACAGGTTCAACCTCCCTTGCTGGATCGGGAGATGGCAGACATGTTTATGGGCACCTTGCAAGGTGTTTACTTGGATCGTCTGGCCGCCTGCCCGTCCATTGGTTTTTCTGATATCGTCATTGCTGGAGAAAGGATAGAGAATTTTCTGAAAATGGGAAAGATCCAGGATGCAAGCAGTGCTAGTTCTTCTGGTGTGAGAAAACCTTTTGGCCATGGCCAAAGAAGAAGAGAAGGCGAGACGAATGCTGTGTATAGGGGCCGAGACAGAAGTTATTCTCAAGGTTACTACCAAACGGCTGCAGTGACTATTACTCCACAGTTTCAACAACAACGACCACAGGGTCAGCAACAACAGGTACAGAGGCCATTCCAAGAAAGAACAAGAGCGAGAAACCGCAGACTCGACCCCGTCCCATGCCCATATGCTGTATTGCTTCCAGAGCTGTTAAAGTTGAACTTGGTCGAGCTTCGTACCATGAGACCTCCCGCTCCTGACAATCTACCTCCGAATTTTGATGTTAACGCCAGGTGCGAATTCCACTCAGGTGCCCAGGGGCACAGTATTGAGAAATGTTGGGCCTTTCAGAACAAGGTACAGGACCTAGTTGACTCCAAGGCGATCAATTTCGCTCCTCTCCCCAATGTACTTCATAATCCGATGCCTAGTCATAATGGAACTGGTGTCACGGTCGTTCTACCAGATGGTTCACGTTAAGCTGAAGTCTTCAAGCTGACCACCCAGGACACCAGGGTATTCATGAAGCAAATAAAGCCAGCAGTATTCAAATACTCTCAGTGATGGCATTTATGTGATTGCCTTTCTTCATTGTTCGTTTTTCATCCCTATTGAGGGGAACTACGTCGCTCTGATTCTTCATTGGTCATCAGTCAATGGAGATACGTAGGCAGAAGATCGTCAGGTCTTTCCGAGCAAACTTACGGGGCAACTTTACTCCCCAGCTTCACTCTTTCCTTCAGATGTCTCGCGTCAGAGTCAGAATAGCTAGAAGAGGAAGCATTACTGCCATGGTTGGGCATGCAACTGCAAATTGAAGATTACAAGTCTGTGAAAAGAGTTATTGATCTTTGAAAGTATCCAAGACTGACAGGTCCAGACAGAGCCAAGCCTCCTCACCTACGGCAATATTCAGTTTCTTTACTGCATTTCCATTTGTAGTTTCTTTTATGTGTTAAACATTTGTCTACAAGTATGAAATTTGATTGCTTTTGAATGTTAGAAATAATAAAACTCACATGTTTTTCTTGAAGTAAATTCATTTGCATTCCCTTATAATTTTGCATATGTATATCGCAATACCAACTGTCATGCTTAAAATCTATGAAAGGAGGATGACGAAACAAAAACGCAAAATCTCTAATTGTGTGCTCTCAAGTAAGACCTTGTTGACGATGTACAGGCATTGCTTCAAATCCTAAACACTGGAGATATAAGGAAGATAAACCCTTGCTAACCCCTTTGAGCCTTGAAGTAGGAGTTTCTTTTCAAATAAAAAAAAAAAAAAAAAAAAAAAAAAAAAAAAAAAAAAAAAAAAAAAAAACCCTCACATGTAACCCAAGGGGCAGGGTAGACGTCAGCTAGTCAGACCAAGCGTCCAAACTTTCATAAAGAAGTGTATTTGAAGATCCGTTGCATCCTAGTATGCTAATCAAGAGGTCCAAAGACCCGAAACCACAATGGTTATCCAAGTCAAAAGGTCCAAAGATTGACAACCACAATGGTTATCCTTCGCCGACCCCAAAATGAGGCAGTCACAACCCTCGTGAAGCAATCAAGACAAGCAATGTCACGCGACTTGTTCAAAATGCAAAAAGAAAAAGAAAAGAAAAGCCCGCTAAGTCGAAACTTGAAAACAAGCGACTTAGGCAAAAGTTAGGGCATCCCGCTGGACTCCACGATCAAAGATTCACAAGAATCAGTCCAGGAAAAAGTTAGGGATAAGCAAAATAACGCAAAAGCGAAAGACAGAAAGGATTACATAAGAAAGATCCTCAAATAAGAACAAAGTCGTGTGGCATAAACACAAAAGATAGAGGAGTGACTGACTCTCAATAATAACCTGATTGGTGCTTGAACGGATAGCAGCAATGGTTCCTCAATCAACACGAAACCCTTATGAAAGGTGAATGCTTGTGAAAACTAGCTGAACATAGGAATGGAGAACATCACGAAGAGCGGGTGGGCACAAATAAACTTTGAGCCTATATCCTTTGTTTCTACAACCATGAACCAGGCCACGATACAACCCTTAAAAGTCCTAACTGAAACAGGGTTAAATTGAGAGCATACTACCACGAGACCGCGTTCCTGACTCCTATGAGTTGTGCTAAAAGACGTTTGTTGGTATTGCGTGTACATACTTTCATTCAAATAAAGGTCGTATCTTAACCAGTGATTCGCTCACAAAAGTTAACGATCCATTTTCAAAGCTTCAAGATTAACATGTTTGTTGAATTAGGATTTTCATTCTAAGAATAAACATTTTCTCACTTGCATACATTTGTTGAGCATCATAAATGGTTCACATACGGAAATTCAATCCAGAAGCTCAAGCTTGCCAGGTTGAGGAGACCAAAACTTCTGAAAGATTGTCATGTCAAGGTGTACTTATCCGAATAAAGCTTCATTGAGCAGAGATTTCCCCAGTTAGTCATGGTAAGAGCCAGCTAATCCGGGGCAGTTACGTCGAGCAATCTCTTCAAAATTAAAATACTGAGCCAATCTGGGGCAGTTATGTTGAGCAATCCCTTCAAATTTCAGTCAAACTGGGGCAATCACCTCGAGATTCAAACCTCTCCAAGAGCGAAGATTAGTCAGTCAAGAGCAAAACTATTCAAGTACTCATCCTGGGGGCAGGCCACCCTAATAGTACGAGAATTCATTCTTTCCCGAAGACAGACGATCGGAAGCATTTACCCGGAGTCTAGAATACCGTGGTTACTTGTCAAGTCAACTATCTCGTTCAACACTTCTGACAGATACAAACTCATCTGCATTGACAATGGTTACTTCCTCAGCAAGGTTGTTACACTGAATCATGTAGTCGTTATGATACCTAAGAGTTTAAAGACGCCAAGTCTTTTGTAAAATCCTCTTAAAGGTAAAATCCATACAGAAGCAACTGATCCCCAGCACGAGACAATTTGAAATCTTTCCTCCTCAGCAGGACGTGTCTCGGTGTTGTCATCACCAACAGGTCTAAGGCAATTCCTATTCCCCTAGAAGATTTCAGATAAATCATTCTCCTCCCCAGCAGATCCATAAGAGTGGATATTCCTCAATAGTCCGAGTATCCCCGGGCTCGGCCCTCAAATCTAAAAGTCCAATTTATTTTTGGCAAAGGTGATAATTCGGGACAGATGAATTATTCACGCTCCTCTCCAACAGAGATGTCATCCCCACGGGACTACTTGATATCGAATTCGCGATCATTGTGTTTCCCCACAGAGTCAACAGAGACTTATCACTTCCGCGTCAGGAATTTCTTTTACACTCATACCAGTTCATTAACAATACTCAAGACATAATATCCCCAGTGTCATGGGGCAACATGCCGTGCAAATTCAGCATATGCAAAGTCCAGCCGTAGACTGGCCAAAGTCCATCTTCGGGTGGCAAATCTCTAAAGTCCCCCGCAGTGGGCAAAAGTCTCCCGTAGTGAGCAAAAGTCTCCCGTAGTGAGCAAAAGTCCAGCCGCAGACTGGCCAAAGTCCATCTTCGGGTGGCAAGTTTCGAAAGTCTCCCGTAGTGAGCAAAAGTCTCCCGTAGTGAGCAAAAGTCCAGCCGCAGACTGGCCAAAGTCCATCTTCGGGTGGCAAGTTTCAAAAGTCTCCCGTAGTGAGCAAAAGTCCAGCCGCAGACTGGCCAAAGTCCATCTTCGGGTGGCAAATCTCAAAAGTCTCCCGTGGTGAGCAAAAGTCTCCCGTAGTGAGCAAAAGTCCAGCCGCAGACTGGCCAAAGTCCATCTTCGGGTGGCAAATCTCAAAGGTCTCCCGTAGTGAGCAAAAGTCCAGCCGCAGACTGGCCAAAGTCCATCCTCAGGGTGGCATCATATCATAAGTCCACCCGCAGTGTGGCAACTCTTTAAAGTCCACCCGTAGAGTGGCAAAGTATTTTGAAGTCCAACCGCAGATTGGCGAAAGTCCATCCTCAGGGTGGCATCATTCCCAAAGTCCACCCGCAGCGTGGCAATTTCCAAGGTCCACCCGTAGAGTGGCAAAGTATTTTGCAGTCCAACCGCAGATTGGCCAAAGTCCATCCTCAGGGTGGCATCATATCAAAAGTCCACCCGCAGCGTGGCAAGTTTCAAAAATCTCCCACAGCGAGCAAAAGTCCACCCGCAGCGTGGCAATTTCCAAGGTCCACCCGCAGTGTGGCAATGTATTTTGAAGTCCAACCGCAGATTGGCGAAAGTCCACCCTCAGGGTGGCATCATGTCACAAGTCCACCCGCAGCGTGGCAATTTCCAAAGTCCACCCGTAGCGTGACAAATCAACAATCTCCCAGTGATATTCCAAAAACATTCACCAATTCGCTACTCTTCATGTCCGAGTTCTCCACAAGCAGAGTTTAGATGGTTGGGTTTATTTCCCTGTTCTCTTCCACCGAGTGCAAATTTTCGGGTTGTTTTAGTATTCAATCCCTGCATACTTCAAATGTCTGAAAGCAGCTGCTATCATCCATTCAAGTCTACAGTGATTGAATAGGGGCAGCTGTAACACCCCAAAATTTGCCCTCTTATTTATCATCAACCTCGAGCGATTCACGCTTCATTCTTGCATCATTCCGCATATCATCGCATCGCATTTGAAAAAATAAATAAATCATTCATCGTCCTTTGCATGAGGTGTGTGGTCGATCGAGGCTCGGCAAACATTGGAGTTCAAGAGAAATTGATGTACCAAAAATAATCCACACCACTTTCAAGCTAACCAATTAAAAAGGAAGAATTCACCACTTTCCTCCCCTTTTCTTTCCGCTTTTCCTTCCACTTTCTTTCCACGCTTCCTTTCATTCTTTCCATCTCATTTTTTCCACTTCAATTCCACTCCATTTCCCTTGGAAACTTCCACCACCTTCCACCATCTTCTAGAGTATTCCAAGGAATGTTCTAGAGTATTCCAAGGAATGTTCTAGAGTATTCCAAGGAATATTCCAAGGAATATTCCTTTGTCCAACCCTAACCCTAACTAACTACCAAACCTAATTTTGGATCCCAAACCTATTTTTTGGGCCCCAAACCTCATTCCATTCCAAACCTAGCTCCAAGCCTAGCCTCTATATAACCTTTAATCACTTCAATGCAAAAGGGTTCCCACCATTTTTTCCAAATTTTTCACTTCTTCCATAATCACTTTTTCTCTCTCACTTTTTCTCTCCCTTTCACCAAAGCTTTTTTCAAATAAGCTCTTCAAGTTTCACATTGAAACTTGAAGATCTTGAAGCTTAAGCCTCCAACCTCCATTAATGGTGGATCGTAGAAGAAGAAGCTAGTGATTTTGTTGAAGATTTCGGATTATCGGAAGCGCACCAAAGATTCAAGCTCAAGAACGCATTTATTTTGCGGTTTCTCGGTTTTCGGTTTTCTCTTCGATTCAAGCTTCGATACTTGCAACAATTACCGAAGCAATCCTCCGCTTCGTAGGTTGGTGATCTTAATCACTTCTTCTTTAAGTTATTCTCTTCATCTCGCCGTTTCGGCATTCTTTAAGTGCTTTTCGCTTTGCTTGAATTAATTCCGTCGATTATGTGTTGTTTGCATTTTTGTGATTTTTGTTGAATTAGTTTTAAAGTGTTAATAGATGTAGGCTAGCATGTGTAAAAAAGCTCCGAATAAGTCGAAATTAGTGTTAGTGTGTTCTTAGGTGTTAGGGATCATTAGAAGCAAGTTGGTGGCCAAAAGCACTTATTTTAAAAGCTGTTTTTTCAATTCTGGTCAGTGTTAACCGGTTAACGCATATGGTTAACCGGTTAACACATGCGTTTTTGGCCAGTTTGCTTCTGTTTTAGGTCCGTTAACCGGTTAACCTATATGGTTAACCGGTTAACGCTGATGATTTTTGTGTTTTTGGTTCCTTGGATTGCTTAGCCCTAAGTCCTAGTCCCCCTAAGGTTCATACATGTTTAGGTAGTGATTTTAGGGAATTTTTGAGTCCATTTCCAGTAGCTCATTCCCCCATTTCGAGTCGTTTCGACACAATTCCGTTTATGTCGCATATTATGTGTTTTTTGTGTTCTTTGTGTATGGCTTGAGTTCTTGCATATTGTTGCTATGTTCATGCATCATTAGGTATGTAATAATCATGTTGCATTCTGTTTTTACATGTTTCACATTGCATTAAATCATTTTGCATTTCATTATGTTGATGTATGTTGCATTTTGCATAATCATATATATGTGCATTTTGTGGCATTTGTTTGCATGTTTGATCATAGCATGTTATCAATTCAATTCTGAATTATGCATTGAGTTTAGTATGTTTGTTGAGCTATTATATTGCATGTTCATAATCAATAATCACCATGTTCAAATGCCATGTTCATATGCATGTTTATGTGTTACATTTTTGCCTTACTTGTTGCATAATTAACCATGTGGTGTATTCTTGCATAATCATCAAAAATGTTCATGTTCTTGCATTTTTATATGTTGATCTATGTTCAAATGTGTGTTCATGATGTGTTTAATGCATGTTCATTTGAGTTTGTGTATAAAAAATGAAAATAACCAATTCTGAATTTTGCATTTTATAGCTGTTTTTGTATATAGCTGCTGTAAAATTTGTTTGTTGTTAGCATGCTGCATTTGACTTTCTACACCTACTTTTTTCATGTTGCATGCTGGCTGTAAAAAGCTGAGTTGCATCAGGCATTGTTTTCATGGCTGTTTGTGTAATAGGGGCTGTAATAGGTGCTGTATTTTTTGTCTTAGTTTTTCTAGTTCCCTTAGGATTTAAATAGAGTCTAGTTTAGGTCCAAGTTTAATTAGGATTCAATTAATGTGTGTTTTGCCTTATTCTTTTTAATAAAAATGTACACTAACCACTTGTTTTGTAGTGGGGAAGATTGAGGTAAGTTTACTTCACTTTATCCCTTATTTTTTATGCATTTCTTTTATGCATTCTACTCATTTTTCCTTCCATATTTGTGTTTGGTAGGATTCCCCCTTGTTAGGATCAACTTATCTTCCTTAGGAAGTAAGTTGCATCCTTTTTCCTTTTCCCTTTTGTTTTCCTTCCTCCTTAGGATTAGAAACCTCACTAACCTTTAGGATCTCCGTGATATTGAATAAACAACTTAGGGTTGTGTCTTAGTCCCCCTTAGTTTTTGTCCCTTTTCCCATTTGAGTCATTCTTTCTCATCTCAAAAGAAAAACAATAAAACATTTAATAAAAACCGAACAATCTTGTACGACACGAGACTTTGTTGCGGAGTGTTTATACGCGTCCTGTTTCGGGGCGAGGTATAAATACTTCCCGCGATGGATAGGTCTTAGTACAAGACCGTTCACAAACAAATTTAAAACATTTCTTCTAAAAAACAACAAACCAAGAAGTCACGTCTTCTTTCTCATCTCATACTCTTCATGACTTGTCTCGACAGTTCAAACAGCGATACGGTAAACACCCTCGTGTCAGAGCCGGTAACACCTGAGCTAGAGCTATGGCAACGTCATCCTAAAAACCACAAACGAATGTAAGCCTAGGTTAGGCGAACTACGTCGACTCTGATCCTCATTATCCCGATGAGGTACGTAGGCAGCGGGGTAGGGCCCGTTCGAGCACATTCTTTATTTTCCCTACATTTCCCCCTTTCTTTTCATTCTCATTTCAGTTCATTTCTCATTTTCCATTCCCTTTATTCCAGTAGCGGTTTTATTCAGCAGCATTCGTATTTTCTCACCCTTTGAAACAAAATAAGCAAGCGTGGATCCCGTCGGGTACGACGGACGATCTGGGGTGCTAATACCTTCCCAGGTCGTAACCGACTCCCGAACCCCGATCTTTGGTTCGCAAGGCCTCGTCCTTTTCCTTCTTCCTCAGGTTTGTGCAACATTACCTTTCCCATTCATTCGGGATAAAAATGTCTGGCTGGCGACTCTACCTTTCCGCGCCACTTTCGCGTTTGTACTAGGATGAAAATCCCGGGAGCGACATTTGGGGATTAAAGAAACAAGGAAAGCACTGACGGGGACGGCCATCAGGTTAAAGGGTGCATAAACCGCGACGGGGACGACTATCGGGTAAAAGAATAAATGAAATAATGATGAAGGACGGTCATCAAAAGGTGAAGGACGATCACCCAGCAGGGGACAACTGCTGAAAATATCACGACATAGGACGAATGTCGGATAAAAAAAGATCAACGATGGGGACGATCATCGGATAAGCATGATGAAGGACGATCATCAATGGGTGAAGGACGATCACCTAGCAGGGGACGACTGCTCTAGGGATTATTGCGACATGGGACGAATGCCGGATAACAAAGATCAACGATGGGGACGGCCATCAGATAAATGATGAGGGACGGTCATCAAAAGGTGAAGGACGATCACCTAGCAGGGGACGACTGCTAAAAAGATATCGCGACATAGGACGAATGCCGAATAGGAAGTTCCAACAATGGGGATTCCACTGGGGAGGGGATGAGGGACGGTCATCCAAAGGTGAAGGACGATCACCTGGCAGGGGACGGCTGCCGAAAATATCGCGACATAGGACGAATGCTGGATAAAAAGATAAACGATGGGGATGACCATCAAATAAAATGATGAGGGACGGTCATCAAAAGGTGAAGGACGATCACCTGGCAGGGGACAACTGCCGAAAATATCGCGACATAGGATGAATGCCGGATAGAAAGGTTCCAACAATGGGGATTCCACTGGGGAAAGGGATGAGGGACGGTCATCCAAAGGTGAAGGACGATCACCTGGCAGGGTACGGCTGCCGAAAATATCGCGAAATAGGACGAGTGTCGGATAGAAAAGATCAACGATGGGGATTCCTCTAGGGAAAGGGATGAGGGACGGTCATCCAAAGGTGAAGGACGATCACTTGCCAGGGTACGGCTGCCGAAAATATCGCGACATAGGACGAATGCCGGATAGAAAAGATCAACGATGGGGACGACCATCGGATAAATGATGAGGGACGGTCATCAAAAGGTGAAAGACGATCACCTGGCAGGGGACGGCTGCCGAGAAGATATCGCGACATAGGACGAATGTCGGATAGAAACGTTGTTTTGTTGGTGACTTCTGGGGATTGGTAAACACGGACGAGTGCTTCCACTTTGAAATAAAAGGTATAAGTGTTTGACAATGTGTATAGACTAAAGATGCAGACGAGCATCCTTAGGACCACGATACGGACGAGTATCGATAGAAGCAAACACTGACACGTGTTTAAGGATGATGATACGGACGAGTATGAATCAGTTAAGCGAGGAACATGGACGAGTGTTTGATCTGTCGGGGAGGTGATATACAAGATACAGACGAGTATCAGAGGATTGTGTATAAATATGTACAAGTGTTTGATTTGATGGAGAGATATGTCCAAGACACAAACGAGTGTCAAAAAGATTGAGCAAGGGACACGAACGAGTGTTTGACTTGCTGGGGAAGTATGACACAGGTGAATGTCAAAAAATAATATGTACAAGTATGAACAAGTATGAACAAGTGTATGTATTGAGAGTGCAAAACGTATTCTGGCTTTGTCTGTGGGGGATACGTTTTGTATATTGCTGGTGAAGTGATTTTGTATTTACAGGTGACTGGCTCGAACCTGGATTATGATCATGCAAATGTTTGATTTTTTCCATAATGCTCCGTATTAGACGGAATGCTATGCTTAGTTTGGGGAAAAATGATGCGAATGATATGATTATGCAAAATGAGAGAACCGATCCGAGATCCGGATCCCGCGGGGAGAGAGATCTCTGGGAGATCTGTCTGGAGGGAGAGAGGATCACCGAACAATCCTCCTAGGGAACTTTGTGGCGCTCTGGGGGAATAAATATGTGGGGTTCCCGGCTGGGGAAGCTTCCGTTGAAGAGACTCATGCTGGGGATGAGGAGGCTTTGGCAACTCCGCTGGGGAACAGAAAACCCTGGCAACTCTACTGGGGAGAAACTGACAACTTTGCGGGAAAGAGATTCTGCTGACTCTGCTGAGGATGAGAAAATCCTGGCAACTTTGATGGGGAACAACAGTTTAAGCACTGCTCGGGAGATTCTGCTTGGGGAGAAGAGCGCTTCTGGGAAGTAACCTATTGCAACTCCTTTGTCCAAGCGATATGCTGGAGATTGAAATGAGTTTCTCGAAGGATCCTCTGAGGGGATGACAGCTTTGTGGGGGATACTTCCGTCAAGTAACCATGCTGATGAGGTGATTGCTGATTTGGCTGGGGATACGAGGCTTGATATACCTCATGCTGTGAGATTGTCTGTCTTGAGTACCTACAACCTGTTACAAAGAAACGCACAAGTGTCCCGAGGTATCCTCAACCGGATTCCATCAATAGTGTTAGATTTGCTCAAGAGTGCATATTTCCTGCAAGCATATATTAAAAATGGCTTATATGTTTTCATGCAAGTGTTGTATTATGAACTTTGGACATTTTTTCCCAAGTTTTTAATTCTGTTTTTGACTCGCCGGAATGCCCTATTTTTGCCTGGACTTACATTCTGTTTTTATGTCCAGCGGGTCTTTTATGCGAAGTATTTTTTAACTGCATCTGAATTCACAGGAGATAAGAAGTCCTCGCCATCCATAGTAGTGGGCATCAGTTCCCCACCAGAGAAAACTTTTTTTACTATGAATGGGCCTTCATAGTTTGGCGTCCATTTGCCCTTGTGATCTGTATGAGGAGGAATAAGTCTTTTCAGAACAAGCTCTCCCACTTGGTATTCCCAAGGTCTGACTTTCTGTTCGAAGGCTTTCTTCATTCGATTTTGATATAATTGCCCATGACAGATGGCTGCTAATCTCGTTTCTTCAATCAGACTCATGAATACTCTGATTTTATTGATTTGTGTGCCTTGAAAGGGTAAGTACAGTGAAGAAGCGAATCCATGAAAGGAGGAGATTGTTGTAAATTGAGAAAATAAAGATGTTGGCAATGTTGAAGTTGACGCTCCAGTGAGCTTACTTTGCTATGACCCGTATGACCTTGACGTTCTTCTTATCTTGCTTTCTGAAGAAGGTTGATTCTGACCGATGCTTTATCCTTTCGAAGCTTGCCATGTTGTGAGTGATACAGACGAATTCAGAATGCAGTTGTTCGCTTTTTCCCAGATTTTGCGTGGATCGCCCTTTTGGGTTTTCAATCCACCGGGATACCCATTTTTGCCTGAGCTGTCCGATGTGGCTTTTCAACTCAGCGGGTGTACACATTTTTTTTATTTTCCCTTATTTTTTCCCGAGTATTTTATTCTGTTTTTGACTCGCCGGGATGCCATATTTGTGCCTGGACTTACATTCTGTTTTTATGTCCAGCGGGTCTTTTATGCGAAGTATTTTTTAACTGCATCCGAATTCATAAGAGATAAGAAGTCCTCGCCATCCATAGTAGTGGGCATCAGTTCCCCACCAGAGAAAACTTTATTTACTATGAATGAGCCTTCATAGTTTGGCGTCCATTTTCCCTTGTGGTCTGTATGAGGAGGAAGAAGTCTTTTTAGAACAAGCTCTCCCACTTGGTATTCCCGAGGTCTGACTTTCTGATCGAAGGCTTTCTTCATTCGATTTTGATATAACTGCCCATGACAGATGGCTGCTAATCTCTTTTCTTCAATCAGACTCAGTTGATTATATCGAGATCGGACCCATTCTGCTTCACATCCATCATTACCCGTAAGGAGGGTAGTTCAACTTCAACAGGTAGGACAGCTTCCATACCATACATAAGCTGATAAGGTGTTTCCCTAGTAGATGTTAGGATAGAGGTTTGGTACCCATGCAAGGCAAATGGTAGCATTTCGTGCCAGTCTTTGTAGGTGACTACCATCTTTTGCAAAATCTTCTTAATATTCTTGTGAGCAGCCTCAACAATGCCATTCATCTTTGGCCTGTAAGGAGAAGAGTTGTGATGTTGAATTTTGAAGTCCCAACAAAGTTCAGCCATCATCTTGTTTTTAAGATTGGAACCATTATCAGTAATGATTCGCTCGGGAACTCCATATCGACAGATGATATCCCTTTTCAGAAATCGAGCTATCACTTGCCTGGTGACATGTGCATACGAAGTTGCTTCAACCCATTTGGTGAAGTAATCAATGGCTACCAGGATGAATTTGTGACCATTTGAAGTAGTCGGTTTAATCTTGCCAATCATATCAATGCCCCACATGGCGAAGGGCCAAGGTGAAGACATTACATTCAAAGGATTCGGAGGCACATGCACTTTGTCCGCATAGATCTGGCATTTGTGGCACTTTCTGGCATAGGCACAATAGTCTGCATCCATTGTGATCCAATAGTAACCTGATCTTACTAACTTTTTTTTGCCATTGCATGTCCTTTGGCATGGGTACCGAACGAACCTTCATGTACTTTATGCATCAGTAGGTCTGTTTCCTTCTTGTCAACACATCTGAGCAAGACCATGTCGAAGTTTCGCTTGTACAAAGAACCATCAGTATTGAGGAAGAAACTGTCAGCTATCCTTCTTAATGTCTTCTTATTATTTGATGATGCCCCAGGTGGGTATGTCTGAGTTTCCAAGAAGCATTTGATATCGTGGAACCAAGGATTGTTATCAATGACAATGTCCACAAAGAATACATATGCTGGTCTGTCCAGTCTGGATACCAGAATCTGAGGTACATTATTAGTAGCTTGTACGTTGATCATGGATGAAATGGTAGCCAAAGCGTCTGCAAACTGATTCTCATCTCGAGGGATGTATTCAAGCTTAACTGTTGTGAAGAAGTTCAATAATCTCCTCGTATAGTCACGGTAGGGAATCAGATGTTCTTGATGAGTGTACCATTTGCCGTTGGTCTGGTTGATTACCAAAGCTGAATCTCTGAATACATTCAAGATTTTGATCCTGAGGTCAATGGCTTCCTCAAGACCCATGATACAAGCTTCGTATTTTGTTTCATTGTTAGTGCAGGCAAAGGTAAGCCTTGCTGAGAAAGGCATATGAACTCCTTTAGGTGTAATAAGCACTACACCAACTCCACGACCGTTGCAATTAACTGCCCCATCAAACATCATAGTCCATGCTCCTTATGGGTCAGGCCCTTCAGTGTGAACATGCTCTTCACAATCTTTTGCTTTTAAGAACATGTTGTCTTCATCAGGGAAGTCAAATCTCATAGGTTGATAATCATCAATGGGTTGCTCAGCCAGATAGTCAAATAATACACTGCCCTTGATGGCTTTCTGAGAGGTGTACTGAATGTCATATTCTATTAGAATCATTTTCCATCTTGCAACCCTTCCGGTAAGTGTTGGCTTCTCAAATATGTACTTGACTGGATCCATCTTTGAGATCAACAAAGTAGTGTGAGTCAACATATACTATCTTAGTCGGCGAGCAGCCCACGCTAAAGTACAACAAGTTTTCTCGAGCAGTGAATAATGTTGTTCACAGTCGGTAAACGTTTTGCTTAGGTAGTATATTACATACTCTTTTCGACCAGACTCGTCTTGTTGGCCCAACACACACCCCATTGACTCTTCTAATATTGTCAGATACATGATTAGAGGTCTTCCTTTGACTGGAGGCATGAGAAAAGGAGGTTCTTGCAGATATTCTTTGATCTTGTGTCGCTCCCCCGAAAAGACACCGGGTCAGATAGGGTATAGACGCGAACGGTCGGCAAAAAGAGAAAATGAAATGAACTGAATAGAGTCTCCAGCTAGGCATTTTTATCCCGAAGGAAAAGTAATGCTGCATAAACCTAGAAAGATATGGATAACACGGTTGCGAACCAGAGAAACTGAGAAAGGGGGTTGGTTACAGCATAGGAAGGTATTAGAACCCAGATTGTCCTTCGTACTCGACGGGATCCACACTTAAAAGATTGTGTTAAAAGGGGTAGTGTATGTGCTATCTGTGTGCAAAAGCTGGAAAAGAATATACAAGTGTCAGTGTAAAAGGTGAATGCTCAGGAGTTGAGGCTTAAAAAGAAAGCTGAAAGAGGGGGAAGACAAAGAGATTTTTGTTCGATAATAGTTAAGTTATGCCTACGTATCCTCGCGTGCAATGAGGAAGTCAGAACACCATAGTTCGACCCAAAGAGACTGAAAGATAAAATTGACTCTGAATTGCTTACTCTTCTATGCTCAAGTGTTTGACTCGTCTGGCTCGAGTCCTAAATGTCTTGCATTAGACGGAAGAAGCAAGTTCTCGTTTATGAATGAGTGTGATGAGAAACGAATCCCGGAGGAGACGATTATTGTTTGTTTTTGGGTTTTCAGTTTTGTTATTGTTTTTGGTGTTTTGCATAAGTTAATGAGCTTAAGCCTGAATCAAGGGCTTGTAAACTCATTATATCCTCCCTGATTAGGGATAATGAGCCTACTTAAGTATGAGATAAGCATCTCAACTTGATTACCATGATGATGTAGGATTAAGATCATTAACCTACTTGTGATTATTTAGATGTTTTTGGCTTTTTTGTTTAGTTTTAAATAATGAGTTTAATCTCTAATCACATATTAGTGGACTCATTACACCATCCTAATAGAAGGATAATAGATGAGAACACTTAAGCTGAGGAAGATACCTCAACTTAATCCATGGTTAGGGACTAAATTCATTATATAAAAAACCTTTATTAAGTGGATTTTAATTAAGGGATGAGATTAAGAAATGGATTTTTATGGTTTGTAAGACAACTTGAGGGGGACTTGTCCATTAAACACTAGGGTTAGTCCTTCTTAACCATAAAGGAAGAATTAGAACCCTAATGTAAGGCCCAAGTTACAAGATGAAGTATTAGTGATTATTAAGATGATTTGATTAAGAGGTTTAAACAAATTAAAGGTTTAACACTTAGGATTAAAGTTATACACTCCATCCTAAGAGAAGGATGCAGGCATAACCCTAATTCTAAAGTCCTAAAACTTTAAGAGTTTAGTCTCTGATTATGAAGATGAGAAGAGAGACTCAAGGAGACTCAACGGTAAAAACTAAGGGGGGACTAATCACAACCCTAATTATTATCATGCTTGGATGTTCCTATGGTTTGTAAGGATTGAGAAAGATCTTCAATAAAGCCACCAATGGAAGAAGCAGATGAAAGGAGGAAGAAGCAGAAGAAATGAGTTACTTACTTCATTGAAGAAGATAAGTAACTTAAAGAAAGAAAGTGAGAAAGAATGAACACAAGTGAAAAAGTTCACTTAAAAGAAAATTAGGAATTCAAATTAAAGAGATAAGAAGAAGTGAGAAGTGAAGGTAAATTCACTTCTCAAAGTAACTTACCACCTGAAAATGTTAGCATGAAATGCATAAAGTTCAAGGCATAAAGTAATGAAATGAAATGAAATGAGATGAGATGAGATGAAATGACCAAAGTCAGAAGTGTTTATGCAATGTTAATGTCATGTGAGATGATGCAAAGGCATACAAAGTGCGTATGAATGATCATAAAAAGATGAGATGTCATGTAAGCATGCTTTGAAGTTTGAAAGTTCATGAAAGTTAATGAAATGAAATGAATGCAAATCATGGCAAATGAATGAAGAAATGATCAAGCATGATTCTAACATATCCTAAAATATCTAAGGTGACATATGAATGCAATAAATGTCATGGAAAGTTCATGTAAGGATGCATATGCAAGATGAATGTAAATGAACACATGAAATTATGGTTTTATGGACAAGCAAGATGCAAATGAACAAAACATAAGCAAATGACATGATAAAAAATTGAAATCAAGCTCAAACAAACCCTAATCCCACACTAGGTCACACACCAAAGGAGAAGGTCAGAAGCCTAACCAATCACAAGTTATGAATTTCCTAAGTTTCTAGGGTTTTTTGGGTGATTCTCAAAGAAAAATGCAAATCAATTCAAAAATTCAAGATAAATTCATGAGATAAATTACCTATAAACTACATGCTATGCAAAAAAAAATTCAAAAAGAATCATCTTCAAACTCTTTAAGGTTAAGCAGAAAAGATTTTTTCAAGTTAGGGTTCAAAAAATGCAATTTAATGACCCTTAATTCAAAGAAAATTCTCAAGTTATGATTAAACCTAAAAATAAATTTGTATGAAGAGTTTGAAAATATTTCTAAATGCAATGGGATGATTCATGATTTATTTTGTGATTTTTAGAAACCTAAATGTATTTTTAATTAATTAAAAGACTTTAATTAATTAAAAATAACATTTAAATATTTTAAAAATACTTTTTATATGCAAAAAATAAAATTAAAATCATTTTCTTATTAAGAAAAATATTTGAAACAAAAATGCAAAAGGAAATATTTTTTTGAAAGATTTTTGCTATTTTAAAATAATTATGCAAAAGAAATAGAAAAAAATGAAATAAAAATGAATTAAATGCAAGTCAGCGCATCCAATGGCTGAGATTTGAACAAAAATGGTGGGAATTGACTTGGCGCGCAATCCAGTGGTCCACATTCAAACTGGCTAAATGATTTTAATTAAATTAATTAATCAGAAATTAACTTAAGTGAACTAATCAGAGTCGTACGCGCGCTAACCTAAACAAGATCCAAGGGTGGGAAATCAATCTAGGAAACTAACCCTAATTAGGGTTTTAATGATTTTCAGGTGACCGGAGCTAGATCCGGTCATCTTCTCCGGTCACTCAAAATCCCAACTTCCCTAGGTCAAATTAGAACCTCTAAAGCTCCAGAAATGATCTACTACCCTCCCCAAACAAGAATCCATCATCATTTAACATTTATATTTCATGATAAACAAGAATCGAATCAAACAAAATTTTCGGGCAAACTTTCAGAACAACCATACATGCTCATTTCTCAATCATTTTCAAAACTAAACATATCAGAGTGATCTAGAGAACATGTAGAATCATTCTAAAACTTAAAAGAAGATTTCTGGAAAATTTGTTCTTGAGGTATACTTGAGTTGAAGTTTTTCAGTTTGGAGCTTTCTGACCTCCTCTCTTGTGCAAAATCACTCCAATGACCCCCCTTGTGCTTCTGAAAGGTTTAGAACAAGTTTGTTTTGGCTGGTTGAGATGTTTGGTTCTGATAACTCAGAAATCGTATTTCTGATTTTGGGGGTTCCAGGCCATGGTGAAGGATGTTTTGTGTTTTATGAGTGATTTGAAGATGATTGGTGAAGTTTGTTTTAAAGTTTGATGGTTGTGTTTTAAGTTTCGAAGAAGGGAAGGTTTTTGATAATTTTGTGGATTTTGAGCTCTCAAGTGTTTCAGGCTTCAATGTGTTATGGAATGAGGTCCTTAGGGTTTGCATAAGAGATTGTGAATGGTCAAAAAGTGGGTGGTGGCTCAGTTTGATTGGTATAGGAGGAAATGCAAAATTGTCAACTTTGTGTACTTGAGGTATGGGCATGGTGCAGGTCTGACTTTAGGGGTGTCTTGGCCTCAGATGAGTTCATGGATGGCCCTTGGATCAATTTTATGCAGCTGGATCACTTAGATGAAGAGATACCATATGTTTTGCAAAATTTCCTCTTTGAAGTTTCTTGTGAATCAAGTCATGGAAATGCAAAATTCTTGGGCCAATTCTGATGTTTAGAAGTCACATAGGCATGTTATGAAGTGTAGAAGTTGATTAGAGGTCATTAGAATGCTTGAACATGCCATTTTGCAAAATCCCTCTTTGACATGAAACTTGAAATTTTAGGATTTTTGCCAACTTTGAAAGGCCATATCTTGAGTTCTAGGATGAATCAAGACATGTTCTTGTACTTTTTGAAAAGGTAAAGACCTAATCTACAACTTTCATGACCAAGAATTTTTCATTTGAAGCATTTTTGGTTGAGAAAGAGGAGGTTGAAAAACTTTCCCAAAATGGAAAGTTTCCATTACAAGTCATTTCCATTTTTGGCAAGTTTGCAAATGGCTCAAAATTCTTCAATCTTGTGAACTTACAACCTCTTCTAAGATCAAATAAAGATCATATAACTTTAATTTTATGAAAATACCCCTTTGGTTCCATTGTTGGGGGCCTCAGATGCCCTGATTTTGACTTAACTTGCTCAAGAAGTTACCTAGTGAACAGATGACTTCCACAATGAATTTCTTCATCAAACTTGGTACACATGATCCTTATAACATCTTAAGAACAATAGAAACAAGAATGGCCCAAAAATTTGGAGTTAAGGCCTCTGAAACCAAAACCCTAATTTTGGGCATCTATGCAATGAAAACCCTAGCCTACTTCCATGCCTTGCCAGTTCTTGTGATTTCTTGACTTACATGAATTTTGAGGGACATAATATGATGATTGAACACACATGGACCCTCTTGGAACACTTTGAAGCCTTTGGGATGGCTCAGATTGATTCTTGGATTGCTTAGATCAAAAACCCTAGATGCAGATGAACTTGAATTTATGCAGATGAAACAAATATGCAATGTGATGTGGTATGCTTATGCTTATCCAAATATGAAAGATCACAAGCCAAGTTGTGATATGAGTGAGGGAAAATTTGGGGTGTTTACATCTTGTCAAAAGCTTTCTGACAATCATCGTTCCACCTGACTGTTTTCTCTTTTCTTAACAGCTTGAACAAGGGTTCGCAGGTTGTAGTGAGATGATATATGAACCTTGAAATGTAGTTCAATCTACCTAAGAACCCTCGAACTTCTTTCTCAGTCTTAGGTGCATGCATTTCCTGAATGGCTTTGACTTTGTCGGGATCAACCTCAATTCCTTTTCCACTTACATTAAAACCTAATAGCTTACCAGAACGTACCCCAAATGTGCATTTGTTAGGGTTCAATCTCAGTTGATACTTTCTCAGAAGCTTGAATAACTTTAGCAGATTCACCAAATGATCTTCCTCTGTAAGGAACTTGGCAATCATATCATACACATATCACTCGATTTCCTTATGGATCATATCATGGAATAACGTTACCATAGCCAGTTGAAATGTTGCACCGGCGTTCTTCAGACCAAACGACATTACCTTGTAACAGAACGTACCCCAAGGTGTGATGAAGGTTGTCTTCTCCATGTATTCAGGTGACATCTTAATCTGATTGTATCCAGAAAATCCATCCATAAAAGAAAATACCGAGAACTGAGTTGTGTTGTCTACCGATACATCAATTTGAGGTAATGGGAAGTCATCTTTCGGGCTTGCTCTGTTCAGATCCCGATAATCAACACACATACGCACCTTACCATCCTTCTTAGGCACTAGTACAATTTTAGCAACCCACGGCGGGTAACTAGTTACAGCAAGAAAACCGGCGTCCCACTGCTTTTGTACTTCCTCTTTGATTTTCATGGCCATGTTTGGGCGAGTACGACGCAACTTCTGTTTGACTGGCAGACAATCTTCTTTCAATGGCAGTCTGGGCATGACAATATCTGTATCCAGACCTGGCATATCTTGATAGGACCAAGCAAAGACATCGACATACTCTCGAAGCATACTGATAAGTTGTTCTTTCACTGGAGCTTGTAGACTGGCCCCGATCTTCACTTCTTTCACATCTTCCTCGGTACCAAGATTGATAGTTTCAACTTCCTCTTGATGAGGAGAAATCACTTTTTCCTCTTGTCTCAACAACCTGGCCAACTCTTCAGGCAAATCATAGTCTTCGTCAACCCCTTCATCTGCTTGATTAATCGGATTGTTGAAGTTATACGAGGTCATAGCAGTGTCGTTGTCGGTTCAATTTGGAAGGCTATCTCTGCAAGGGTTGAGATTTGTTCATTTTAGTGATTGATTTTATCTTATTTTAAAAAAAGTAAATGAAGTTTATTAAGAAAAAAATTTCCATTTATTATTTTGTGCGAAAATATCAAAAATGAAAAGACAGTGAGCGAAAAAGATTGTTTGCAAAAGATGTCCATTGTTCATTAATATTCCATTTGCACAAAATACATATATGGCCCTAATACAAAATGAGTCCTGACACCTTTGGCAAGATGCAGGACTTGATGCATGCTTAAACAGGAAATAATAATTACTCTGCAGCAGTAACCCTTATAATTTCCTGGGAAGACCAGTTGAGGACTTGCTGGCCTGGGACTCTTGGACGAATCCAGCTTTCCGGGTTGTAGTCGCTTTCAGCCTCGTCTTCCACATTGTTGATAGCATCCGGGGTCAGCATTCCCCCACTTATGAACTTGGGAGCTTCAGCAGCCTCCTCTTGGACCTGTCGGGATGGTCTGTAACCTAACCCAAATTTGTCTTCCTTTATCTGAACTTGTAGCAACTTTCCCCAGCCTTGGGCATTCTCGTCTTCAACAACCTTCCGAGCTTGTTTGTAAGAAGAGATTGAAGTACCAGACACTTCAGTTTTTACCTCATTGACATTAAGAGCCTCAAAACCCTGACTCATAGTCTCATGGATCTCCCCATCCATCTCTATATACTTGTAAGTGGCCAGATGACTGACAAAGATGTCCTCCTCTCCACGGATGGTGATAATTTGGCCCTCCCACTCGTATTTTAACTTCTGGTGAAGGGTCGATGTTATGGCGCCAGCGGCATGAATCCAGGGTCGACCCAACAAACATCTATAGGCAGGCCGAATGTCCATCACATAGAAGGTAGTTTTGAAAATTTATGGGCCAATTACCACAAGAAACTCAATTTCTCCAAGAACCGATCTCTTAGAACCATCGAAGGCTCTCACGACTAGGTTACTTGGTCGGAGTGCAAGACCATCATATTCCAGCTTGACCAAGGCTTTCTTTGGAAGGACATTGAGTGATGACCCAGTGTCAACCAAGACATGAGAAAGTACAGCACCTTTACATTCCAAGGTGATATGCAAAGCCTTATTGTGGTTACGACCCTCCGTAGTCAGATCAGCATTGGTGAACCCTATTCCATGACTAGTATTGACATTTGAAACCACTGTCTCTAGCTGATTAACTGTAATCTCTTCTGGCACGTAAGCTGCGTGCAAGACTTTGAGAAGTGCATTCCTGTGAGCTTCAGAACACATGAGCAATGATAGTATAGAGATTTTGGAGGGTGTCTGATGGAGCTGGTCCACAACTTTGTAGTCACTCTTCTTGATAATTCTCATGAACTCGTCCACATCCTGATCAAAGGATGTCTTCTGAGTTTCCTTGGCAATTGGTTCTTCAAGCACCACACTCTTGCCTTTAGCTTTGGAAGCAGCTTCTGCTTCAGCATTAACTCTTGGGAACTGTGAGGCAAAGAGACGTCTGCTTCGAGTGAAGCCTCCGCCTCCCCCGACATTATCAATTTGTGGTGTAGAAGTGTCAATAGTGACTTTCTTTCCGTTGCAATATAGATCTGAGCCGTAATGCCAAGGCACGACACTGCTGTTGTCATAGGGAACTGGTCCAGGTACCGTAATGGTCATCGAACTGATTGTTGCGGAAGAATGAGTTGTGACAGTCTGCGGATCATAGTAGATGGTGACAGGAGGTCTGTTGTAGATGACACGGGTGCAGGGAGTTGTTGATGTTGATGTTGCTGAAAGTTGTTGTTGAGAGATTCTAGAACATGGATTGTTGTTGGGTCATAATAAATGGTAATTATGGAGACGTCATTGTTGATAGTTGTTGTTGTTGTAGAAAATGATACTGAACTGATGTCTGTTGAAGTTGAAGAAGGGAAGTTTGTTGATGTTGTAGAAGAATCTGTTGGAATGATTGTTGTTGAAGTTGTAGGAGGGATGTCTGTTGATGTTGTAGAAGATGAAACTGTTGAAGTGGTTTGTAGAATGCCTTCCCTGATAAGACTGTTGATTCCCTTCTTCAGATTTGCACAACCGTTGGCAGAAACCTTGCAAGCTTCGTAACAAGCCTCACAACCTGGAAACACTTAGCACTTCAATAGTTGAGCTTTCACTTCGGCCAGTGGTGTTTGAATACTTGCAACATTGTCAATTAAAATTGTTGGTTGGTCTTCCTCAAGGGCATTAATCCTTGGTCCACCGTGATTCGGTATTGGATTCTTTGTGACATTAGGAGGAGGTGCAAAATTCAAAGCTTTGGAATCCACTAAGTCCTGAACTTTCATGTGCAATGCCCTACATTTCTCTATTGTATGTCCAGGTGCATTGGAGTGGAAGGCACATCTGGCGTTGATATTGTAGTTCCTTGGAAGGTTCTTGGGATCTGGTGGAGCCAAAGTCCTCAATTCAATCAGGTTGAGCTTCAATAACTGTGGAAGTAGAGCTGCATAGGGCATCGAGATAGGATCGATAACCCTGTTAATTTGTGAAGTCCTTTGTTGAAACGGACGTTGCTGCTGGTTGTTGTTGTTGTAAGATCTCTGCTGTTGTGGGAACTATTGTTGCTGTGGGAAGTGTTGTTGCCGAGGATACTGTTGTTGAGGTGCTGGAGCAGGAATGATGACAGCAGCTACTGGTCTTTGCATGTATTGAGGCCTACCTCTTCCTATATGCACTGAATTGGTTTCACCTATCCTCATAGGTCCGAAGAAGCATTTCCTTGCATTGTTGGAACTAACACCGTTGTCAGAGATCTTACCCATTTTCAGAAGACTTTCAATTCTCTCACCAGCTATAACCACATCAGCAAAACTGGTGGAAGAGAAAGAAACAAGTCGGTCAATGTAGGTACCCTGTAAGGTGTTCATAAACATGTCAACCATTTCTCTTTCAGACATAGGTGGCTGGACAGCAACAGCAACAAGTTGTATCCACCTTTGAGCATACTCCCGGAAACTTTCTCTCGAGGACTGAGACATACCCATCAACAAAGTCCGATTGGGTGCCATATCCAGGTTGTATTGATACTGGCGTATAAAAGCCTTGGCTAAGTCCTTCCAGTTCTTGACTGTTGCTCTGGATAGGTGAGAATACCACTCACTGGATGCCCCGGTCAAACTGTCTTCGAAGTAGAACATCCACAACTTCTCACCCATGGTGTAAGCTTTTAATCTTCCCAGAAAAGATTGAAGGTGGGTACAAGGACAGGAGGTACCGTTATACTTCTCAAAGCATGGAGGTTTAAACTTGTGGGGGATTCTGACTCCTTCCACTAAACCCATATCCATCACATCAAATCCCAAAGAGTTTTGGGATTCCAGAGATCTCAGCTTCTCAGATATCTCGTCCAGACGACGATCATAAACTTCATCAGCCCCAACACCCAATATTGTAAACTGCTCGTCCTGAGGATCTTCATGCAAAACTCGATCTCCAGTGTTTCTCTGGGTGTTACCAATGACATTGACTTCAGGGTTGATGTGGGGTCCAAACTCTAGTGGATTTGCTAGTGGTTGGTCGCGCACGTTGTTACTTGTACCCCCAGTACCAGCATGGTTCTCTTCTGGAGTTTTTCACTCAGCTAACTCCCTCAATCTTTCTTGGGTCTGTGCCAGCCCAGTCATCACAGCCATGAACTGATTCATCTGAGTCCTCACTTTTGTCCTCATATCAGTCATCTGGGTCCTTACATCTGTCAATTCTTGCTGAAGTTGATCCATCTGTAAGCTCGGAAGGTTGTTACGAGTTGGATAATGGTGGATGCGATTCACGGGAAAGACTCTCCTACGAGCAATATTTCCTGAACACTCAGCAAAGTGAGAAAACAACAACAGAAAACCTGTAACACAAAGAATGAGGTTAGCATGCAATGCAGTATGTCTATTTGTCTTCAGAGGGTATCCTGTTTGGTTCTTTGGTTTTGACCTTCCAGACCTCTGAGAATGATGAAGATGTTGAAGAGAAATGAAGTCCACAAGCAGATCCAAGTAACACATAAATTATACATTATAAAAATGCCAAAATACATAGTTTATGATTACAACAAGTTCCCATGGTGGGTCAAAATACAATTAAGTTAAGAATACAAACAAAATCACCATGAGAATTAAAGTACAACCAAAATAAAATACAAGCAAAAGAAATCAAACATCCAGCCCAAAGTCATCTTCCTTGACTTCTTTCAGGAGAGCAACAGTCACTAGTCCAACTGGATGCTCTGTGATGGTCCTGATAAGAAGGTTTCTGGTTGCAATGGAACTTGTCATTTTCTTGTACTTGTCTTGTTCTTTTGATCTCTTCAACCCCGCCCGGAGTTTCAACTCGGATATTTCCTTTTGTGCTGCTAACAAAACTTCCTGATTCTTCTTCTCACTGGCTTCCAACTGCTCTATCTTAGCATGTGTCTTCTGATCTTCTTGCAAACGAGCTTCAATGATTCTGATCCACCTAGCCTGACTTTCTTCTAGGTAGTTCTCAGCTTTGGCTTTCTGAATCTTGGCTTCTTTGCAAGCATTCTTCAATACCAATTCCCCTGCTCGGGCTTTTCTGATGAAGTCCTCTGTTTTCTCAATCTTAGTCACATGCTCGATACGAAGCTTCTCTAACCTTTCATTGTCTAGACGACCATCATTCCTTTCCCAAAGGGTCTTTTTTAAGGCTTCAGAAAGCTGGGCATTCCTCTCTTTCAAATTTTCAAATTCCTCCAGACTCACTGTGGCTATAGGCTCAACTGCTGATGGCGCTGGCACATCTTCCAGAGTGAATGGCATACGAGTAATTTGTTCTCTGATGCGCAACCATTCAATGTATTGAGCTGAAGCTATGTTGTTACACTTTCCCAGAATAGCAGTCCCTTTTTTCTGTATGTGGTCCCAAGCCTAGGTTGCTTGTCGGACAGTGGCATGATTATTCTGAAAGGCACGGTAAAGGGATTATGCTAAGTCTTGCTCTCTTAGTGGATGTATCAATGCATATCCCAACTGTCTTCTGAATAGAAAAGGATTGTAGTTGATGCAACCCTTTACTCCAATAAGAGGCATATTAGGATATTGTCTACATCTTGAAATTATGTCTCTTCCCTTGGTGTTCTGAGTACACCATCTGATGTCTCCTGAAGTAAGGGCAATCATCCTCTTAGCCTAATTCCTTGACTGATGTGGGTTCTGTCGCTCCCACTAAATGAAGCTAAGTCAGATAGGGTACAGACGCGAACGGTCGGCGAGAGGGACAATGAGAACACACAACCGTGAACTCACTGGAGATGAATAGAGTCGCCAGCTAGGCATTTTTATCCCGGAGGAAAGGCAATGTTGCATAAGCCTAGAAAAGAGATGGATAAGACGGTTGCGAACCAGAGAGACTGAGAAAGGGGGTTGGTTACAACCTGGGAAGGTATTAGCACCCAGATTTTCCGCCGTACTCGACGGGATCCACGCTTGAAAGATTTGTGTTTTAAAGGGGTAGTGTCAGTGCAATTTGTGTGTAAAAGAGCTGGAAAACAGAATGTACAGGTGTCAGTGCGAGGGAAAAGTGAAGTGAAATATGAAAGTGTCAGTGCAGGAATAAGAATATGCTCAAGATAATGAGGCTAAAAGAATGAAGCTGGAAAGAGGGGGAATATACAGAGACTTTTGTTCGATAACTGTTAAGTTATGCCTACGTATCCTCTCGTGCAATGAGGAAGTCAGAACACCGTAGTTCGACCCAAAGAAACTGAAAGGTGAATTGACTTGTGAACTGCTTAATTGTCTATGCTCAAGTGTATGATCTGTCTGGCACAGATGCAAACTGTCTTGCATTAGACGGAAGAAGCAAGCTCTCGTTTGTGAGTGAATGAGGTGAGAAAAGAATCCCGAAGGAGACGGTTATTGTTTGTTTTTGAGTTTTCAGTCTTTTATTGCTTTGGAGTTTGTCATAAGTTAATGAGCTTAAGCCTAAACCAATGGATTTAGTAAACTCATCACATCTTCCCTCTGATTAGGGGTAATGAGAATACCTTAAGTGTGAAGTCAGATTCTCACACTTAATCACCTTTGGTGTAGGATTAAGATCATTAACCTACTTGTGATTATTTAGATGTTTTTGGTGTTTTTGTTTAGTGTTAAGTAATGAGGTTAAGCCATAATCAAGGATCAAACAGACTCATTACACCATCCTAATAGAAGGATAATAGATGAAAATGTTTAAGCTGATGAAAGCTCCTCAACTTAATCCATGATTAGGGATTAAACTCATGACAAAACAAGCCTTTGATTAAGTAGATTTTATTTAATGATATGATGATGAAGTGAGTTTTATGGTTTGTAAGACAACTTGAGGGGGACTTGTCCATTAACACTAGGGTTAGTCCTTCTTAACCAATTAAGGAAGAATTAGAACCCTAATGCAAGGCCCAAGTTACAAGTGTGGTGTCTTGATGATTATTAAGTGAATTGACTAAGAGATTTAAACACATTAAGGGTTTAACACTTAGGATTAAAGTTGTACACTCCATCCTAAGAGAAGGATGCAGGCATAAGCTTAATCACAAAGCCTTAAAGCCTTTAGGGTTTAGTCCCTGATTATGAGATGAGAAGGGAAGACTCAAAAGAGACACAAAGGTAAAACTATGAGGGGAGACTAATCAAAACCCTAATCATTGTCATTCTTGGTTGTCCCTAAGGTTTGTGAGGTTTTCAAGAGAAGTCTTCAATGGAACCACCAGGAAGCAGGTGAAAGGATCAAGAGAAGCAAAATAACTTGCTTCATTCAAGAAGTCAAGTCACTTGAAGAAAGAAAGTGGGAAGAAGAAGAATGAGCAAGCTCAATCTCAAACACATACAAAAATGCAGCAATGGATGCAAAAGGGATGAAGAGAAAAGTTATGAGAAGTGAAGGCAAATTCACTTCTCAAAGTCACTTACCACCTGAAAGGTTAGAAAAGAAATGCAATGCAATGCAAAATGGGATGAGATGACATGATGAGAAACAAAACCAGAAGCATACATGTGATGCTAATGATGCTTATGAGATGCTACAAACATGAGGCAGCACATGGAAATGATCATACAAGTTCATGAATGCAAATGAAGCAAGTTAGGAACCATGAACATACATGAAAAGTCATGAAGTGCACATGACATACAACATGGCAAATACATGATGCAATGATCAAACATGCTTTCAATATGTCTTATGATGTCAAATGAATCAAATGGATGCTTGAAATGTCATGGCAAGTCATGTTGTGCAAGAGAATGCAAGATGGATGCATATGGAAGCCCAAATTAGGGTTTATGAACAATGCATCAAACAAAAATCAAAATCAGAAGCAAACCCTAAGATAAAAAATTGAAAATGCCACTCAAAGGACCCCTAATCCTAGACTAAACTAATGCCCAAAGGAGAGGTCTCAACTCCTAACCAATCTCAAGTTATGATTTTCCTAAGATTTCTAGGGTTTTAGGGTTCCCAAACAAAAGAAATGCCAAACAAATTGAAAATGAAAGATTAAATCATGGCCATTTAATCTCACAAACTACATGCTAGACACAATGCAATGCAAAAATAATCAATGTCCAACTCTTCATGGATAGGCAGAAATGATTTTTTGAACTTTGGATCAAAATAATGCACAAAAATGATTTTAATTCAATGAGAAATTCTTAAAATGCATCAAGATCAAAAAAGAAATTTGTTTTGAAGGTTGGACAATGTTTCTAAATGTCTTAGAACATTTCATGAATTTTTTGGTGATTTTTAAATACCTAAAAGTATTTTTAATAAATTAACTCTCATTAATCAATTAAAAATAAACTTTTAAATATTTAAAAATACTTTTTTAATGCTAAAAATGAAAATAAAAATATTTTTGTGTCATAAAAATTAATGAAACTCTTGAGAAAAAGTTTCATAATTTTTAAACAATTTTTACTATTTTAAATAAATTATGCAAATTAAATGAAAAGAAATGAAATAAAAATTAAAATAGGCTGAAGTATGCAGGATGGAGGGCCAGGATTGAGTCTGGGGAAAGATTTGTTGACTGCGCGCGCAGATCAAAGGCTGAAATTCAAACTTGGTTAATCCTGATTTATGAATTAATTAATTGAGGTTAGGGTTTAATGAGTGCATCTGGACCATTCACACGCGCGCGAAGTCAACAGAGTCAAGGCATCCAACGCTCCAGATTCAAACTGCCTTAATTACAGGATTAAAACCCTAATGATTTTCAGGTGGCCGGAGAAGACCTCCGGTCGTCTTCTCCGGTGGGAACCCCACCTGAAAATCTCCAAAACTCTCAAAACCTAACTAAAATGAAATCTAAAAACATGGAAATGATCCCCACAACTTACTGAATCAAAACCCCAAGCCAAAACTCATTTATATTTCCTCAAACTCATGAATCGAACAAAACATTTTTTTAGGTCACAGAGTTTCAGAACGCAATTAAATCCTCATTTTCCCACCATTTTCAAAACTAAAGACATATATGTGATCAGGGGAGCATGAACAACAACTTAAGAACTTAAAAAATGATTTCTGGAAAAAAATGTTCTTGAGCTACCTGAGTTTCGAAGCTTTCAATCCAGCAACTTTCTGCCCTCTCCCTTTGGTGCAATCCACTCTACTTGGTCCCCTGATGATCCTTGAATGCTTAGAAGGAGTTTATGTTGGCTGGTTTGAGAGATTGAACAAGTTCTGTTCAAGCTCAGGTGTGAATCGTGTTCATGATTCAGGCTGTTTCTGGCAATGGTGAAGGGTTCTTTGTGATCAGGATGATGAGTGGAGAAGGTTTGTGGAGTTTTTTTGGGTGTTTATGGCCTGTAGAGTGAGTTTCGAATGGTTTTGCTTCTGGGAGTGAAAATGGAGGAATGGTGTTCTTGCTTGATTCAGGCCTAAGTCTGGATGGTTTTGGCTCAATGAAGCCAGGTGAGTTGATCAATGGATTTGGTTTTAGTGTTTTGGGCTTGTGGAAGATGATTCGAAGACTTTTGCTTGAGGGGGTGATTTTGTGAATGATGTGTTCTTGTGTGTTTCAGCCTTGCTTTCTATGTCAAATGGCCTGCATTTTGCTTGCATAAAGAACTCCCATTGGTCAGGTGATGTGACCTGGCCTGCTGTGATTGGGATGTTTACTTTTGCAAAAAGTCCACTTTGTTGTAAGGAGGGTATGGGCTAAGTTCTATCTTGGTACAAGAGGCATGGGCTGCGCAGCAAGGTGTGTGTGGAGGGCTAGCATGGTTCAGCATCCAATGTAGCAAGTGGTAGAAAGTGTGATGATGATTTTGCAAGTTGTCCAACTTTGGTTCATATGAAATTTCTTGTCCCACAAGCCATGAAACATGAGGAAACCTTGGTCCAATCTGAACTTTAGGACTTACATGATGCTTGTGTAATGGTTTGATGCTAATTAGAAGTCACAAGAATGCTTGGTGCATGAAATTGCAAGTTTCTCATTTGAGGCATAACTTGAAAATTAGTGATTTTTGCCAACTTTGTCACACCATAACTTTTGATCCAAAATGAATTAGATCATGTTCTTGTACTTTTTGAAAAGGGAAAAATGTATTCTACAACTTTCTTGACCAAAGTTTTTCCATTTGAAGCATTTTTGGATCAAAAAGCAAGGCTTGAAAAATGGCATAAAATGACATATTCTTGAAAAGTCAACCATGCCCTAAAAAGTCAACTTTGCAAAAACTTGTAATTCTTGAATTTTGTGAACTTCAACCTTCTTCCATGATCAAATAAAGACCATATACATTCAAAATGATGAAGATCACCCCTTGGTTGGGTCATTGGGGGCCTCAGATGCCCTGATTTTGCACTGACTTGTCTGAAAAGTCAACCCTTGATCAGATGACTTCCCCATGGAATTTCTTCATGAAAATTGATATGCATACTCCCTATACCATATATAGACCAATGGAAACAAGAATGACCAAAAAATTTGGAGTTATGGCCTCTGAAACCAAAACCCTAATTTTAGGTCAACTGTGCAGTCAAACTTGGCTCTGCATCCACACCAATCCCAGTTCTTGTGATCCTTTTGCATTTTTGACTTTGAGAGGATGTAATATGATATAAGAACACACATGAACCCCTTTGAAGTGATTGTTGACCTTTGGAGTGGCTCAAAAAGCTCTTGGATTGCTCAGATCACAAACCCTAGATGCAGATGACTTAGAAACTATGCAGTGACTCAAAATTGAGATATGAGATGATATGATTGTGTTTATGCATATGAGATGACCACAAGCCATGGTGTGAATGGGTGAAGGCAAATTTGGGGTGTTTACAGCTGCCCCTATTCAAACATGAGTTAGCTGTGCAGGATGTAAGCAATGGCTTAACAGGCAAACAAGATAACTTGTGGTTGAATACCAAAGACAGTCCAAAATTTGCACTCACAGAATGAAGAAGAAAAGGGATATAGATTGTAAAAGAAAATAAAGTATATTGTAAAGTGTGGGCGACGGAGGACGACCGTCGAGCAGAGGACGACTGCTGGGTAAAGAGCGATGACGGGGACGACCGACATGCTAGGAAAAGTGTGTGAAATAAAGCAATGACGGGGACGGCCGACATGCTGGGGATAAAAGGTAAAGCAAAGACGGGGACGGCCGACTAGCTGGGAAAAATAAGAGATTATGATGGGGACGGCCATCAAGATAAAGTTGTAAAATTTTCTGGGGATCAATGAAACATGACAGGGACGGCCATCAAGTTCACAAAGCAAAGTAACCAACGATGGGGACGGCCATCGGGCTAAAAGAAAAGGGACCACGACGGGGACGGCCATCGGGTTAAAGAATAAATGGAATAAACAGATGATGGGGTACGGCCATCAAAGGTGAAGGACGATCACCTAGCAGGGGACGGCTGCTCTGTTGGGGAATAAAAGAATTATGATGGGGACGGCCATCAAAGGTGGAGGACGACCACCTGGCAGGGTACGGCTGCCGAAAATATCGCGACATAGGACGAACGCCGGGTAAAAAGGTCAACGATGGGGACATCCATCGGACGAGCATGATGGGGGACGACCATCAAGAGGTGGAGGACGACCACCTAGCAGAGGACGGCTGCTCTCAAGGTTTATCATGACATAGGACGAATGCCAGATAACCAAAATCAACAATGGGGACGGCCATTGGATAAAATGATGAAGGACGATCATCAAAAGGTGGAGGACGACCACCTAGCAGGGGACGGCTGCTAAAAATCAACGATGGGGACGGCCATCGGATGAGCATGATGGAGGACGATCATCAAAAGGTGGAGGACGACCACCTAGCAGGGGACGGCTGCTAAAAATCAACGATGGGGACGGCCATCGGATGAGCATGATGGAGGACGACCATCAAGAGGTGGAGGACGACCACCTAGCAGGGGACGGCTGCTCTCAGGTTTTATCATAACACAGGACGAGTGTTAGATAAAAAGAAAATTGTTAATTGGTGATGTACTGGGGAATAGTAAACACTGACGGGTATTTACATCCAAGAAACAGAAGGTATAAGTGTTTAGGTATTGTGTATAGATTAAAGATGCGGACGAGCATCCTTAAGACTACGATACGGACGAGTATCAGGTAGAAACAAATACTGGCGCGTGTTCAAAGATGATGATACGGACGAGTATCAACTGGTTAACAGAGAACACGGACAAGTGTTGAATCTGAGAGGATTCCTCTGGGGAATAGTGGACACAGGCGAGTATCTATATCCAAGAAGACAAAAGTGTTTGACACGGTGTATTAAAGATGCGGGCGAGCATCCTTAAGACTATGATACGGACGAGTATCATATAGAAACAAACGCTGGACGCATGTTCAGAGATGATGGTACGGACGAGTACCAACGGGTTAACAAAGAACAAGGACCAAAGTCGAATCTGCGGGGATATGAATGGTATATACAAGATACGGACGAGTATCTGTATGAGCGTAACATGAGTAATGAGTATGAGTATTGTATAGATGAGTGTTTATCTGCTGGGGAGGGTGACACAGACGAGTGTCAAGAGAGGAAAGTATAATAATATCAACAAGTATATGGGTTGTAAAAGTGTAGATGACTGTGCTGGGGATATGACACGGACGGGTGTCAAGAAAGTATACAGGTATATGTGAGTGCAAAGAGGATGTCTTTGGCTTTCCGTTGGGGTATGACACGGACGGGTGTCAGGACGTATCTGTAATACGGGTGATTTTGTTCATAAAGAGTGTTCAGGTCTTTACTGGGGAAAAATGGCACGGGCGGGTGTCAAAATGAGTATATACTGGTGTTAGTGGTTGTGAGGCAGCTGCTTTTGCTGGGGACTCTGGTGGGGATTTTTCTGTACGTTGACGAGCTGTCATTATTCACAAGTGTTGGTTCAAGACATGGCTTATGATTATGCTATATGTTTGATTTTTGCCGTAATGCTCCGTATTAGACGGAATGCTACGCTTTGTGGGTGAATATGATGCAAATGCTATGATTATGCAAAGCTACCAAACCGGGATTCAAATCCCGTTGCTGCGAAGATCTCTGGCCGATCTGCTTGAAATGGACATCCCAGCTGGGAATGAGATCATTGGCAGATCTGATGATACGATATTCGTTTGGGGATATAGGTCATTGATAGACCTATCCTTATGAATGAGAGGCCCTGCTGGGGTTTGTAGAAGCTTTCTTCACTCTGTTGTGATCTTCTACGCGCTGCTCTTCTGGATAGAGGCTGGAACTCTGTGGGGAGATAGCTCCCTGACTTCTGTACTCGGCTGAGGATGACAACTCGGCTGGGGAGAAAAAGAAATCATTGAAATCTCCCTAGGAATTCTGCTGAAGTAGGTTCTTGACTCAGCCGGGGATATGGGCGCCTTCTGCGATGCCTGGCAACTCTGATGGGGGGTAAGCCATGAGAGGCAACTCAGCTGGGGAGAGAACACTTCGGGTGCCAAAATTGGGTGTGGATTTGCCAGCTTGCTGGGATAAAGCTTACATGCCCCAAGTTGCATTCTGGATACCTGCAATCCTGAAAAAGATAGAGAAACGCACAAAATAATCCCGAGGTATCCCTTACTGGATTCCGTCATAGGAGTTTAGATACTTCTGAGAGTAAGCATATTTCCTGCAAGCATGTTTTTACTTTTGAAGATAAACATCTGTGTTCATGCAATCGTTTTTCTTTAAGACATCAGACATTTTTTGCAAATAAAAATGTACAAGACGAGACATGACTGAAAATCTGATTTTATTAATTCATATGCCCTGAATTGGCGAGATACAGTCAAAGGAACATATCCCCTGGAATGAGGAGATTGTTACAAATTGAGAAACAAAAAGCTGGCAGTGTCGATGACGCTTTAAGGAGCTTCCTCTTTACTATGACTCGTATGACTTTTGACGTTCTTCTCATCTTGCTTTCTGAAGAATGTTGATTCTGATTGAAGCTTGATCCCTTCGAAGCTTACCAAGTTGTAGATGATACAGACGAATTCAGAATGCAGTTGTTCGCTTATTCCCTTATTTTGCATGGATCGCCCTTCCGGGTTTTCAATCCATCGGGATACCCATTTTTGCCTGAGCTGTCCAATGCGGCTTTTCAACTCAGCGGGTGTACATTTTTTATTTATTTTCCCTTATTTTTTGCCCGAGTCTTTTATTCTGTTTCTGACTCGCCGGGATGCCCTATTTTTGCCTGGACTTTCATTCTGTTTTTATGTCCAGCGGGTCATTTTATGCGAAGTATTTTTTAACTGCATCTGAATTCACAGGGGACGGGAAGTCTTCACCATCCATGGTGCTGAGCATCAGTGCCCCACCAGAGAAAACTTTCTTTACCACAAATGGTCCTTCATAGTTTGGGGTCCATTTGCCCCTGTGGTCTGTATGAGGAGGGAGGATTCTTTTCAGCACAAGATCTCCCACTTGGTACTCTCGGTGCCTAACTTTCTGATCGAAGGCTCTCTTCATCCTTTTCTGATATAGCTGCCCATGGCAGATTGCAGCCAACCTTTTCTCTTCAATCAGACTCAGTTGTTCGTACCGGGATCGGACTCATTCTGCTTCGTTCAGCTTAACATCCATCAGTACCCGCAGGGAGGGTAATTCAACTTCAACAGGTAGGACTGCCTCCATACCATACACAAGTTGATACGGTGTTGCCCCAGTGGATGTTCTGATTGACGTGCGGTACCCATGCAAGGCAAACGGTAGCATTTCATGCCAGTCTTTGTAAGTGACTACCATCTTCTGCACAATCTTCTTGATATTCTTATTTGCTGCCTCAACAGCGCCATTCATCTTTGGCCTGTAAGGAGAAGAATTGTGATGTTGAATCTTGAAGTCCCGGCACAGTTCTGCCATCATTTTGTTGTTTAGATTGGAACCATTATCAGTAATGATTCGCTCGGGAACTCCATATCGACAGATGATATCTCTCTTCAGAAATCTGGCTACCACTTGTCTCGTAACATTTGCATATGAGGCTGCTTCGACCCACTTGGTGAAATAGTCAATGGCGACCAGGATGAATCTGTGGCCATTTAAGGCAGTCGGTTCAATCTTGCCGATCATGTCAATGCCCCACATAGCAAAGGGCCAGGGTGAAGACATTACATTCAAAGGATTGGGAGGCACATGCACCTTATCTGCGTAAATCTGGCATTTATGGCATTTCCTGGCGTAGGCACAACAGTCTGCATCCATTGTGATCCAATAATAGCCTGATCTTAGCAACTTCTTGGCCATTGCATGCCCTCCTGCGTGGGTACCAAAGGATCCTTCGTGCACTTCATGCATCAACAAGTCTGCTTATGTCTTATCAACACATCTGAGGAGTACCATATCAAAGTTCCTTTTGTATAAAGACCCATCAGTGTTCAGAAAGAAACTACCAGCAAGCCTTCTCAAAGTCTTCTTATCATTGGAAGATGCCCCAGGTGGGTATGTTTGATCCTCCAAGAAGCACTTAATGTCATGGAACCAAGGCTTATCATCCTTGACAACATCTGCTGCGAACACATATGCTGGTCTGTCGAGTCTGGATACTGAAATCTGAGGTACAAAGTTGGCAGTCTGAACTTTGATCATGGACGAAATGGTAGCCAGAGCATCTGCAAACTGATTCTCATCCCGAGGGATATACTCAAGCTTGACTGTTGTGAAGAAAGTCAATAACCTCCTTGTATAATCCCTGTAAGGTATCAGATGATTCTGGTGGGTGTACCATTTTCCGTTGGTCTGATTAACTACCAGAGCTGAATCTCCGAATACAGTCAATGTCTTGATCCTGAGGTCAATGGCTTCCTCAAGACCCATAATGCAAGCTTCGTATTCAGCTTCGTTGTTAGTGCAGTTGAAAGTTAGTTTTGCCGAGAAAGGCATGTGAACAGCCCCATTCATATTAACAGCCCCATCAAACATCATAGTCCATTCTTCCTCCGGGTCGGGCCCTTCAGTGTGAATAGGCTCTTCATGATCTTTTGCTTTTATGAACATGATGTCTTCATCAGGGAAGTCAAACCTCATAGGCTGGTAGTCATCAATGGGTTGCTCAGCAAGATATTCAGATAGTACACTGCCCTTGATGGCTTTCTGTGATGTGTATTGGATGTCATATTCTGTGAGGATCATCTGCCATCTTGCAACCCGTCCGGTGAGAGTTGGCTTCTCGAAAATGTACTTAACTGGGTCCATTTTTGAGATCAACAAAGTAGTGTGGGTCAACATATACTGCCTCAGTCGGCGAGCAGCCCACGCTAAAGCACAGCAAGTTTTCTCGAGCAGTGAATAACGTTGTTCACAGTCGGTAAACTTTTTGCTTAGGTAGTATATTGCATACTCTTTTCGACCAGACTCGTCATGCTGGCCCAGCACGCACCCCATCGACTCTTCTAATACTGTCAAGTACATGATCAGAGGTCTTCCTTCCACTGGAGGCATAAGGATTGGAGGTTCTTGTAAGTACTTCTTGATCCTGTCAAAAGCCTTCTGGCAGTCTTCATTCCACCTGACTGTTTGTTCTTTTCTTAACAATTTGAACAAGGGTTCACAGGTTGCTGTAAGGTGAGATATGAACCTTGAAATGTAGTTCAATCGACCTAAGAACCCTCGAACTTCTTTTTCTGTCTTCGGTGCAGGCATCTCTTGGATGGCTTTGACTTTATCAGGGTCAACTTCAATCCCCTTCTCGCTCACAATAAATCCCAGCAGCTTACCAGATCGCACCCCGAATGTGCACTTGTTGGGGTTCAACTTCAGTTGGTACTTCCTCAGACGCTTGAACAACTTGAGCAGATTTACTAGGTGATCTTCTTCAGTAAGGGACTTGGCAATCATGTCATCCACATAGCATTCGATTTCTTTATGGATCATATCGTGGAATAATGTTACCATAGCCCGTTGATATGTTGCACCAGCATTCTTGAGCCCAAATGGCATTACCTTGTAGCAGAACTTGCCCCAGGGTGTGATGAAGGTTGTCTTCTCCATGTCTTCAGGTGACATCTTGATCTGATTGTATCCTGAAAATCCATCCATGAAGGAGAATACCGAGAACTGAGCCGTATTATCAACCAATACATCAATGTGAGGTAAAGGGAAATCATCTTTCGGGCTGGCTCTGTTCAGATCCCGGTAGTCAACACAAATCCTTACTTTGCCGTCTTTCTTGGGCACAGGTACTATATTAGCAACCCACGGTGGATAGCTTGTTACAGCAAGGAACCCGGCGTCCCATTGCTTTTGTACCTCCTCCTTGATTTTCATAGCCATGTCGGGGCGAGTTCGGCGCAGCTTCTGTTTGACCGGTGGGCATTCTTCTCTCAAAGGCAGCTTGTGCACAACAATGTCGGTATCCAACCCTGGCATATGTTGATAAGACCAAGCGAACACGTCCACATACTCTTGAAGCAGGTCAGTCAGTTGTCTCTTCACTGAGTCTTGTAAGCAGGCCCCGATTTTAACTTCTTTCACGTCTTCATCTGTACCAAGATTGATCGTCTCAACCTCCTCCTAGTGAGGAGTAATAACCTTTTCCTCTTGTCTCAACAACCTGGCTAGCTCTTCAGGAAGCTCATACTCTTCTTCAACCCCTTCATCAGCTTGATTGATTGGATTGTCAAAGTCATACGAAGTCATAGCCGTGCTGTTGTCGGTGCTGTCTGGAAGGCATTCTCTGCAAGGGTTCAGTTTGTTCATTTTAGTGATTTGATTTTAATCTTGTTTTAGAAAAGTGAAATAAAGTTGTCATTTTGAAAACACTGCCATTTATTTTTTGTACAAAAAGAAAAATGGAAAAACAGTGAGCGGAAAAGAAAAAGACTCGTTTGCAAAAAGATGTCTGATATTTCATTGATTTATCTTGTTGCACAAAAAGTACAGATGGCCCGATTACAAAATGAGTCTTGTCATCTTGGGCAAGATGCAAGACTTTGATGCATGCTATATAAAAAATACAGGAAATAATAATTACTCTGCATGAGTAACTCTTATAATTTCCTGGGAAGACCAGTTTGAGATACTGCTCCCCGGGATCTTTGGACGAATCCAGCTTTCCAGGTTGCGTTCTTCTTCCAGCTCGTCTTCCAGACAGTTGATAGCATCAGGGGTGAGCATCCCCCCACTCACAAAGTTGGGCTCTTTCGCAGCCTCTGCTTGATCTTGTTGAGTTGGTTTGTAACCCAACCCAAATTTATCCTCTTTCTTCTCCACCGATAACAGTTTGCCCCAGCCTTGGGCGTTTCCTCCCTCAACAACCTTCCGGGCTTGTTGGTATGATGATATTGAAGTACCAGGCACAGCAGATGTTTCATTGACATTCAAAGCTTCAAAACCCTGGCTCATTGTTTCATGGATCTCCCCATCCATCTCAATATACTTATAGGTAGCCAGGTGGCTGACAAAAATATCCTCCTCTCCACAGATTGTAACGATTTGACCCTCCCACTCGTATTTTAACTTCTGGTGAAGGGTAGAGGTCACGGCGCCAGCGGCGTGAATCCATGGCCTACCCAATAGACAGTTGTAGGCAGGCTGTATATCCATCACGTAGAAGGTCGTTTTGAAAGTCTGCGGGCCAATCGTTATGGGCAACTCAATCTCCCCCAGAACCGATCTCTTAGAACCATCAAAGGCTCTCACCACCAGGTTGCTGGGTCTCAACGCCAATCCGTCATATTCTAGCTTCACCAGGGCCTTTTTAGGTAAGACATTGAGGGATGACCCCGTGTCTACCAGCACATGGGAAAGGACAGCACCTTTACATTCCATGGTTATGTGCAAGGCCTTGTTATCGTTGCGGCCTTCCGTAGTCAAATCAGTATTGGTGAACCCTAGTCCGTGACTAGCATTAACATTTCCAACTACAGCTTCCAGCTGATTGACAGTGATCTCTTCGGGCACGTAAGCTGCGTGCAAGACTTTGAGTAGTGCATTCCGGTGAGCTTCGGAGCACATAAGCAATGATAGGATTGAGATCTTGGAAGGCGTCTGGTGAAGCTGATCCACTATTTTATAATCACTCTTCTTGATGATTCGCATGAACTCATCAACCTCTTGGTCAAAGGGTGTTTTCAAGGCTTCTTTAACAGTCTGCTCTTCCTGCACCAAGCTTTTTCCTTTTGCTTTAGCAGCAGCTTCTGCTTCGGCAGTGGGTCTCTGAATTTGTGGAGCGAAAAGACGTCCGCTTCGAGTGAAGCCTCTGCCTCCTCCCACATTGTCAATTTGTGGTGCAGGGGTTGATGATTCAAAAGTGATTCTTTGTCCTTCGCAGTACAGGTCAGAGCCGTAATGCCAGGGGATGGCATTACTACTTTCATAAGGTACGGGTCCAGGCACCGTGATAGTGACTGGACTGATTGCAGCTGCGGAAGGAGTTGTGATAGTCTGTGGATCGTAATAAATTGTGACTGGTGCTCTGATGGGAGCAGCACTTTCTGAGTTGTAGGCAGAGTTGTTTTCAGGATCATAAAATATTGTGACAGTTGAGACATCTTCATGATTTGTTGCTGGTGTTGTAGGAGACATTGTCGGAAGAATGGATGTTGTTGTTGTAGGAGATTCAAAATGGAGTGGTGCTGGAGTTGTAGAAGGAACGCTTGTTGATATCTGGTCAGTTGAAATGACAGATGAAGCACTTGTTGATGAAGCCGAAGAATTGTTGGGAACAATGGTTGTTGCAGTTGTAGGAGGTTCTGGAATTGTTGCTGTTGAGATTGCTGGATTTGTTGGAAATGATGTGGTGATCTGAAGCTGGCCACTCTGAATAAGACCGTCTATGCCATTCCTCAGGTTATCGCACCCATTGACTGAAATATTGCAGTAAGCACACCCCAACTCACACCCCGGGAACATTTGACATTCGAGGAGCTGAGCCTTAATTTCCACCAACAGCGTCCGGATCTGACCCACACTGGTTATTAAATAAGACGGCTTGTCTTCTTCAATAGCGTTAATTCTGGGACCCCCGTGGTTTGGCATGGGGTTCTTATTGACATTAGGTGGTGGTGCGAAATTCAGAGCTTTTGAGTCTACCAGGTCTTGTACCTTCATGTGCAGAGCTCTGCACTTTTCTGTACTGTGGCCAGGTGCGTTTGAATGGAAGGCACATCTGGCATTAGCGTCATAATTCCTGGGTAAACTGTTGGGATCTGGAGGTGCCAGCGTCCTTAGCTCAACTAGGTTGAGTTTCAGGAGTTGTGGCAGCAATGTAGCATATGGCATAGGGATCGGATCGATTACCCTGTTGGCTTGGGAAGGCCTCTGTTGGAATGGCCTTTGCTGGTTGTTGTTGGTGGTGTTACTGTAATTCCTTGGAGGATACTGAGCTTGTTGAAGGTACTGAGGTTGTTGATAGTTTTGCTGCGGAGGTTGATAAACGGGTTGAGGATGAGCTGGAGCGGGAATGGTGACTGCCGCCACTGATCTGTGAACATATGGAGGTCTTCCCCTGTTGGTGTGGATGGCATTGGTCTCGCCAGTTCTTCTTGGGCCTGCAAAAGGCTTTCTTGTACTACTGGACGAGCTTGCACCGTTGTCTGAGATCTTGCCCATCTTCAATAGGCTTTCAATTCTCTCCCCAGCTATGACAACATCTGCGAAGCTAGTGGAAGTGAAAGCAGCCAGCCTGTCAATGTAGGTTCCCTGAAGGGTGTTCATAAACATATCTGCCATTTCCCTCTCAGACATAGGTGGCTGAACAGCTGCAGCCAATTGCCTCCATCTCTGGGCATATTCTCGGAAACTTTCCCTTGACGACTGTGACATTCCCATTAGGAGGGTCCTGTTGGGTGCCATATCTAAGTTGTACTGATACTGTCTGATGAAGGCCTCTGCCAGGTCCTTCCAGCATCTAATAGTTGCTCTTGTCAGATGGGAATACCATTCCCTTGAAGCTCCTGTCAAGCTGTCTTCGAAATAGAACATCCAGAGCTTCTCATCCATAGTATAGGCCTTCAGCCTTCCCAGAAATGATTGTAAATGAGTCCGGGGGCATGAAGTCCCGTTGTATTTTTCAAAACAAGGAGACTTAAACTTATGGGGGATCCTGACCCCGTCTACCAAGCCCATGTCCATGACATCGAAACCCAGAGAATTTTGAGACTCTAAGGACCTCAATTTCTCAGCTATCTCATCCAGCCTTCTATCATAAGCTTCTTCCCCAGCACCCATTACTGTGAATTGATCCTCTTGGGGGTCTTCTTGTAGTACCCTGGCTGCAGTGGCAGTCCCTTGAACATTTGCAGGGATGTTGACCTCAGGATGGAGATGGGGGCCAAATACAGGGGGGTTAACATGAGGTTGGACCCTTTCATTATTGCTTGTGCCAGCAGTTCCTATATGTGGATCTTCTTGATTTTGCCTTTCCACCATGGCCCTCAATCTTTCCTGGCTTTGAGCCATGTTGTTCATCACTTCCATAAACTGAGTCATTTGATTCCTCATTTCTAGCCTTTCATTGGCCATTTGGTTTCTGACCTCAGTAGGGTCCTGCTGCATCTGATCCATTTGTATGCCCGGAAGGTTGCTACGGGTTGGATAACGGTGCGGACGGTTGAGGGGAAATACTCGGCGTCGAGCAATAATTCCTGAATATCACAACAGAGTTAGCAACAACAAAACAAAAACCTACAAAACAAACAAAAGGGGTTAGCATGCAATGCAATTATGCTTATTTGTTCTCAAGGTATCCGGTTTGGCATTCAGTTTTGACGCTTCCAGACCTTTGAAGATGCTGTTGATGTTGCTTTCGAAGTAAACTTGGATGGAACAAACTGACACATATATTACAGAAAGCAAAATAGTACATAGTTTGTTTTACAAATACAAGCCCTCGGAGGGGTCAAAATACATTACAAGAAAAATGAAAAATACACGGAATGAAAGCAACAACAAGCAAATGGTCAAACACCAAGACCAAACTCATCCTCACAAACTTCCTTGAGAAGTGCTTCGGTCACAGGATCAGCTGGACGCTCCGTGAGATTACTGATGAGGAGATTCCGGGTCGTAACAGCTGCTGTTAGCTTCTTGTGCTGGCTTTGGTCCTTTGACCTCTTCACTCCAGCTCTGATCTTTAGCTCTGATATTTCCCTCTGGGCTGCTGCTAGGGCTTCCTGCTGTTCTTTGGCACTAGCTTCCAGTTGCTCCATATTGTCTTGAACTCTCTTGTCCTCCAGAGTACGAGCCTCGGTGATCCTGACCCACCTAGCCTGACTCTCCTTCAGATACAAGTCTGTCCTTGCTCTCTGGAACTGGGCTTCCTTGCAAGCATTCTTCAGAATTTGTTCTCCAGCCTTAGACTTTTTGATATAATCCCCAGACTTCTCAATTTTAGCCAGATGCTCCACTCTCAGCTTCTCTAGCCTCTCAATGTCCAACCTACCATCACTCCTCTCCCGGAGGGTCTTCTGCAAAGCCTGAGTCAACTTCTCATTTCTTTCCTTCAAGCTCTCAAACTCCTCCAAACTGATAGTGGCAGGGGGTGGTGCTGAAGATGATTCAGGCATATCTTCTATGGTAAAGGGCATTCCAGAGAATTGAGCCCTGGCATGGGACCATTCATAATATTGTGTTGATGCTACATTGTTGCACTTCCCCAGAATGGTTACTCCCTTGGTTTGAACATTATCCCAGGCCCAGGCTGCCTGTCTAACAACAGACAAATTAGGCTTGTTCTCGCAATAAAGAGTTTCAACCAAGTCCTGTGCCTTAGGAGTGTGGACCAGCGCATAGCCCAGTTGTCTTTTGAATAGCAGAGGGTTGTAATTGATACTACCCTTAACTCCTATTAGGGGCACATTGGGAAAATGCCCACAGCTGGTGATGATATCCCTGCCCTTGGTGCTCTGGGTGCACCACCTGATATCAGCTGAAGTTAGTGCAGTGAGTCTCTTAGCCCAGTTTCTCTGCTGATGAGGATTCAAAAATGCATCTGTCCTGGGCAAATGCCTGAGGAGCCAAGTATGGAACAAAGGAGCACAACACCTCACTAATCTTCCCCTCTGCTTTTCATTCCTCTGATGCACTGAGTAGTAAAGATCCCCCAATAAAGTGGGCACTGGGTTCTTCAGGATGAACAGATGGATTGCATTCTTGCTAATGAATCGAGGCTCATCTGCAAACAACACAATTCCATATATACTCAAGGCCAATAAAGCACAGACAGCTTTCCACTCCCCTAAAGAAGCCTTCAGGGTAGCTTGAGAGATCAAGAAATCCAGATGGAAGCCAGGGATTCCAGCTTTAGAAGTCATATGCTGCTCAATCAGAACAGGTTCCAGATGCAAAGCCTTTGCTATTTCTCCATTACCAGGAAAGACTATCTCAGGGTTGAAAGGGACTCCACCTCTGATAGGTATACCAATTAATGATGAGTATTCTTCCAATAAGGGGCCTAGCTGAAAGTCTTGGAAAGTGAAACATCTTAGTGGGGGATCATAAAACTGAAGGCAGGTGTGAATCAAGCTTCTCTGTGAAGGGTCCAGATCCATAACCATATCAAGTATATCTCCATAATGTTCCTTGAACAATGGTATGTGATCTGGAGTGATCAGGGTCTGAATCCTCCTGATGTCAGATAGCTCTGGCTGGAAGAAATGGTAGGTGATGTTACTCTTTTTAGGAGCCATGATGCTGAGACTGAGTAGAGACAAGTGCTGGTGATGATACTAAAGAAAGGGCCACTGATTGGCTGGTGCAAGTGACTGGGACAAATAGCTGAAGCAGGTGCTGATGAAAATAGGTCAATACTGAAGATGGGGTCAAAACCAAAACCAAATGAAGATGGATACCCTGAAACACAAATAAGCAAATGTCAATATGATGCAATGATTATGTATGCAAATGATATGCAAGGGTTTGTGACTGAGCTGGATCTGATCAAATGCCTTGATATGGGTCCAAGTATGTTCAAGAAATCCAGATGGAGGTCTATAAATCCAGTAACCAGGGTAGGGGGCTCAAATAAAGAGCCACATGTCCAGGGTTTAGAATCACAAGAACTATTCCAACATGGAGTATTCTTAATCAAAGCAACAGGGTATTCTGAGGTCAAGGTACCTGCAAACCTGTAAACAGCCCAACCCCCTCACAGGTGGTGTTCTAAAACAAGGATCCTCAGACTTGGATCAGTTATGAGAAGTGTAAACACTTCTAACCCGGAGGTACAGTGTTTACAATAACCATAAAAGTTCCTCCTCTAATTCACCTCAGTTTCTGAAGGTCAATACTAAAGGTCATCCAGACTTAGCAGGCTTCCTAGATAGCCCTAGTATTGCAGGAAATCTGCAACACAGAGTTCTCAAGAAGAAACCCATATCTGAACCGTGTTTCATATTCCCGCACCAGACCGAGATGGAATGGGAAAGAATATGATTCACTCTAGCCTAGGTGTCACTCAGGTCCCAGGTATAGGACCTTAACTCTCAATGGAACACCCACCCACCAAAGCAAACAACAGATCCAGCCAGCAGCACAGTATGACAATATGAATATATATGCATAAAGCTATAAAGAAAGCAATAAACAAAACTGTACATAAGGCAAAAAAATAAATACAAATAAACACATAACACCCCAGTAAACACAAATCAAACAAGCGCTAGGAGGAACCCACAAAAAGAACCAGAAGCCCTGGTTGCAATATAAGGGTCCCCAGCAGAGTCGCCAAGCTGTCGCTCCCACTAAATGAAGCTAAGTCAGATAGGGTACAGACGCGAACGGTCGGCGAGAGGGACAATGAGAACACACAGCCGTGAACTCACTGGAGATGAATAGAGTCGCCAGCTAGGCATTTTTATCCCGGAGGAAAGGCAATGTTGCATAAGCCTAGAAAAGAGATGGATAAGACGGTTGCGAACCAGAGAGACTGAGAAAGGGGGTTGGTTACAACCTGGGAAGGTATTAGCACCCAGATTGTCCGCCGTACTCGACGGGATCCACGCTTGAAAGATTTGTGTTTTCAAGGGGTAGTGTCAGTGCAATTTGTGTGTAAAAGAGCTGGAAAACAGAATGTACAGGTGTCAGTGCGAGGGAAAAGTGAAGTGAAATATGAAAGTGTCAGTGCAGGAATAAGAATATGCTCAAGATAATGAGGCTAAAAGAATGAAGCTGGAAAGAGGGGGAATATACAGAGACTTTTGTTCGATAACTGTTAAGTTATGCCTACGTATCCTCTCGTGCAATGAGGAAGTCAGAACACCGTAGTTCGACCCAAAGAGACTGAAAGGTGAATTGACTTGTGAACTGCTTAATTGTCTATGCTCAAGTGTATGATCTGTCTGGCACAGATGCAAACTGTCTTGCATTAGACGGAAGAAGCAAGCTCTCGTTTGTGAGTGAATGAGGTGAGAAAAGAATCCCGAAGGAGACGGTTATTGTTTGTTTTTGAGTTTTCAGTCTTTTATTGCTTTGGAGTTTGTCATAAGTTAATGAGCTTAAGCCTAAACCAATGGATTTAGTAAACTCATCACATCTTCCCTCTGATTAGGGGTAATGAGAATACCTTAAGTGTGAAGTCAGATTCTCACACTTAATCACCTTTGGTGTAGGATTAAGATCATTAACCTACTTGTGATTATTTAGATGTTTTTGGTGTTTTTGTTTAGTGTTAAGTAATGAGGTTAAGCCATAATCAAGGATCAAACAGACTCATTACACCATCCTAATAGAAGGATAATAGATGAAAATGTTTAAGCTGAGGAAAGCTCCTCAACTTAATCCATGATTAGGGATTAAACTCATGACAAAACAAGCCTTTGATTAAGTAGATTTTATTTAATGATATGATGATGAAGTGAGTTTTATGGTTTGTAAGACAACTTGAGGGGGACTTGTCCATTAACACTAGGGTTAGTCCTTCTTAACCAATTAAGGAAGAATTAGAACCCTAATGCAAGGCCCAAGTTACAAGTGTGGTGTCTTGATGATTATTAAGTGAATTGACTAAGAGATTTAAACACATTAAGGGTTTAACACTTAGGATTAAAGTTGTACACTCCATCCTAAGAGAAGGATGCAGGCATAAGCTTAATCACAAAGCCTTAAAGCCTTTAGGGTTTAGTCCCTGATTATGAGATGAGAAGGGAAGACTCAAAAGAGACACAAAGGTAAAACTATGAGGGGAGACTAATCAAAACCCTAATCATTGTCATGCTTGGTTGTCCCTAAGGTTTGTGAGGTTTTCAAGAGAAGTCTTCAATGGAACCACCAGGACGCAGGTGAAAGGATCAAGAGAAGCAAAGTAACTTGCTTCATTCAAGAAGTCAAGTCACTTGAAGAAAGAAAGTGGGAAGAAGAAGAATGAGCAAGCTCAATCTCAAACACATACAAAAATGCAGCAATGGATGCAAAAGGGATGAAGAGAAAATTTATGAGAAGTGAAGGCAAATTCACTTCTCAAAGTCACTTACCACCTGAAAGGTTAGAAAAGAAATGCAATGCAATGCAAAATGGGATGAGATGACATGATGAGAAACAAAACCAGAAGCATACATGTGATGCTAATGATGCTTATGAGATGCTACAAACATGAGGCAGCACATGGAAATTATCATACAAGTTCATGAATGCAAATGAAGCAAGTTAGGAACCATGAACATACATGAAAAGTCATGAAGTGCACATGACATACAACATGGAAAATACATGATGCAATGATCAAACATGCTTTCAATATGTCTTATGATGTCAAATGAATCAAATGGATGCTTGAAATGTCATGGCAAGTCATGTTGTGCAAGAGAATGCAAGATGGATGCATATGGAAGCCCAAATTAGGGTTTATGAACAATGCATCAAACAAAAATCAAAATCAGAAGCAAACCCTAAGATAAAAAATTGAAAATGCCACTCAAAGGACCCCTAATCCTAGACTAAACTAATGCCCAAAGGAGAGGTCTCAACTCCTAACCAATCTCAAGTTATGATTTTCCTAAGATTTCTAGGGTTTTAGGGTTCCCAAACAAAAGAAATGCCAAACAAATTGAAAATGAAAGATTAAATCATGGCCATTTAATCTCACAAACTACATGCTAGACACAATGCAATGCAAAAAGAATCAATGTCCAACTCTTCATGGATAGGCAGAAATGATTTTTTGAACTTTGGATCAAAATAATGCACAAAAATGATTTTAATTCGATGAGAAATTCTTAAAATGCATCAAGATCAAAAAAGAAATTTGTTTTGAAGGTTGGACAATGTTTCTAAATGTCTTAGAACATTTCATGAATTTTTTGGTGATTTTTAAATACCTAAAAGTATTTTTAATAAATTAACTCTCATTAATCAATTAAAAATAAACTTTTAAATATTTAAAAATACTTTTTTAATGCTAAAAATGAAAATAAAAATATTTTTGTGTCATAAAAATTAATGAAACTCTTGAGAAAAAGTTTCATAATTTTTAAACAATTTTTACTATTTTAAATAAATTATGCAAATTAAATGAAAAGAAATGAAATAAAAATTAAAATAGGCTGAAGTATGCAGGATGGAGGGCCAGGATTGAGTCTGGGGAAAGATTTGTTGACTGCGCGCGCAAATCAAAGGCTGAAATTCAAACTTGGTTAATCCTGATTTATGAATTAATTAATTGAGGTTAGGGTTTAATGAGTGCATCTGGACCATTCACACGCGCGCGAAGTCAACAGAGTCAAGGCATCCAACGCTCCAGATTCAAACTGCCTTAATTACAGGATTAAAACCCTAATGATTTTCAGGTGGCCGGAGAAGACCTCCGGTCGTCTTCTCCGGTGGGAACCCCACCTGAAAATCTCCAAAACTCTCAAAACCTAACTAAAATGAAATCTAAAAACATGGAAATGATCCCCACAACTTACTGAATCAAAACCCCAAGCCAAAACTCATTTATATTTCCTCAAACTCATGAATCGAACAAAACATTTTTTTAGGTCACAGAGTTTCAGAACGCAATTAAATCCTCATTTTCCCACCATTTTCAAAACTAAAGACATATATGTGATCAGGGGAGCATGAACAACAACTTAAGAACTTAAAAAATGATTTCTGGAAAAAAATGTTCTTGAGCTACCTGAGTTTCGAAGCTTTCAATCCAGCAACTTTCTGCCCTCTCCCTTTGGTGCAATCCACTCTACTTGGTCCCCTGATGATCCTTGAATGCTTAGAAGGAGTTTATGTTGGCTGGTTTGAGAGATTGAACAAGTTCTGTTCAAGCTCAGGTGTGAATCGTGTTCATGATTCAGGCTGTTTCTGGCAATGGTGAAGGGTTCTTTGTGATCAGGATGATGAGTGGAGAAGGTTTGTGGAGTTTGTTTGGGTGTTTATGGCCTGTAGAGTGAGTTTCGAATGGTTTTGCTTCTGGGAGTGAAAATGGAGGAATGGTGTTCTTGCTTGATTCAGGCCTAAGTCTGGATGGTTTTGGCTCAATGAAGCCAGGTGAGTTGATCAATGGATTTGGTTTTAGTGTTTTGGGCTTGTGGAAGATGATTCGAAGACTTTTGCTTGAGGGGGTGATTTTGTGAATGATGTGTTCTTGTGTGTTTCAGCCTTGCTTTCTATGTCAAATGGCCTGCATTTTGCTTGCATAAAGAACTCCCATTGGTCAGGTGATGTGACCTGGCCTGCTGTGATTGGGATGTTTACTTTTGCAAAAAGTCCACTTTGTTGTAAGGAGGGTATGGGCTAAGTTCTATCTTGGTACAAGAGGCATGGGCTGCGCAGCAAGGTGTGTGTGGAGGGCTAGCATGGTTCAGCATCCAATGTAGCAAGTGGTAGAAAGTGTGATGATGATTTTGCAAGTTGTCCAACTTTGGTTCATATGAAATTTCTTGTCCCACAAGCCATGAAACATGAGGAAACCTTGGTCCAATCTGAACTTTAGGACTTACATGATGCTTGTGTAATGGTTTGATGCTAATTAGAAGTCACAAGAATGCTTGGTGCATGAAATTGCAAGTTTCTCATTTGAGGCATAACTTGAAAATTAGTGATTTTTGCCAACTTTGTCACACCATAACTTTTGATCCAAAATGAATTAGATCATGTTCTTGTACTTTTTGAAAAGGGAAAAATGTATTCTACAACTTTCTTGACCAAATTTTTTCCATTTGAAGCATTTTTGGATCAAAAAGCAAGGCTTGAAAAATGGCATAAAATGACATATTCTTGAAAAGTCAACCATGCCCTAAAAAGTCAACTTTGCAAAAACTTGTAATTCTTGAATTTTGTGAACTTCAACCTTCTTCCATGATCAAATAAAGACCATATACATTCAAAATGATGAAGATCACCCCTTGGTTGGGTCATTGGGGGCCTCAGATGCCCTGATTTTGCACTGACTTGTCTGAAAAGTCAACCCTTGATCAGATGACTTCCCAATGGAATTTCTTCATGAAAATTGATATGAATACTCCCTATACCATATAGAGACCAATGGAAACAAGAATGACCAAAAAATTTGGAGTTATGGCCTCTGAAACCAAAACCCTAATTTTAGGTCAACTGTGCAGTCAAACTTGGCTCTGCATCCACACCAATCCCAGTTCTTGTGATCCTTTTGCATTTTTGACTTTGAGAGGATGTAATATGATATAAGAACACACATGAACCCCTTTTAAGTGATTGTTGACCTTTGGAGTGGCTCAAAAAGCTCTTGGATTGCTCAGATCACAAACCCTAGATGCAGATGACTTAGAAACTATGCAGTGACTCAAAATTGAGATATGAGATGATATGATTGTGTTTATGCATATGAGATGACCACAATCCATGGTGTGAATGGGTGAGGGCAAATTTGGGGTGTTTACAGGTTCAAGAAAGCTTCCGTCTTCGGCATATGTCTCATCAACCAACTGTAGAAGAGGGGTGCACAACATCTGACCAGTCTCCATCTTTGTTTCTCATTCCTCTGATGCACTGAGTAGTAGAAATCTCCCAACAAGGTAGGTACTGGATTCTTGAGAAGGAAGATGTGGATAGCATTCTTGCTTGCAAACTTAGGCTCATCCGTAAACAAGATGATTCCATATATACTAAGAGCAAGGAGAGCACAAACAGTTTCCCACTTCCCTACTACAGCATGACTAGTAGCCTGAGTGATTAAGAAATCCAAATGAAGGCCTGGGATTCCAGCCTTGGTAGTCATATGCTGATCAATGGTGGTGGCTTCCAAATGTAAAGCTTTGGCCATGTCTTCATTCTTAGGAGCAGTCATCTCAGGGTTGAAAGGGATTCCTCTTCTGATATGGACACCCAAAAACATAGAATACTCTTCCAATAGAGGATCTATCTGAAAATCCGGGAAAGTGAAGCAACGGAGAGGAGGGTCATAGAACTGAAGATAGGTGTGAATCATGCTCCTTTGTGATGCATCCAAGTTCGTGATCATGTCCAGGATCCCACCATAATGCTCTCTGAATAAGGTAACATGATCAGGAGTGATAAGGGCCTGAATCTGCCTGATACCTGTCAAAGGGTGCTCAAAGAAATGGTATGTGATGTTGCTCTTCCTGGTTGAATCCATACTAACAATGGGTGCTGATGAAGATAACTGAAGAAGACAACTGAAGAAGATATCTGATGCAGACAGCTGGAGAAGATAGCTGATGAAGTGTTGGAGAAGATGTCTGAGCAGAAGAATGGTCAAAACCAAACCAAAGAGGATGTGGATACCCTATAAAACAAATAGACAAAATGTTAGATGATGCAGTATGATGTATACTGAATGATATGCAAGGGTTTGTGATTAGGTGCTGGATTGTTAGTTGCCTCGGTAGTGTCTGTAACACGGTGGGAGAACTGACTTTCTATAAATGTTGCGGATAGCAAGAGTCGCCACCGACTTTTATTTTATCCATAAGGAAAGGACATAAAAGAACAGGAAAGACCGTTTTGAAAAGACTTGGATTCGGGGGGTAGGTTATACAAAGGGAAGGTGTTAGCACCATTTATATCCATGGTTATCCATGGGCTCTTAGTTACTTAGCTCACTTAAATTGTTTTTGAAATGTGTAGTGTGTGATTAGAAAAATTTCTTTAAGTACTTTGTAATGACCCTCGTATGGGTGTATACAAAGCCTAGTTTAGAAATTGTGAGGTGTAAAAGTAATTTTGAAGGTGTGAGCAAGTAATTATGAGATACCTACCCTAGATTAAGTCTTTCATGTTCTCGTATGTTCTTTCAATGGTAAGACTATCCCTATTATTAAGGAATATGTAGTCATTACCTTGGATGTGTAAGGGACAAGCGTAGGGTCATCGTATGGTCATAGAAGGCAACTTAAGGGATGTCTTTAGCAATTCGTAGGGACTATCATCATTTATTCGAAGGGACAAGATCATTATTTCGTAGGCAATCTTGAAGGGACTTGATCTTTTAAACTGTAGGGACTTGATGATTTTATGAAGGGACTTTGCTTAAGACACCCCTATATTCGAGGGACTTGACCATTTAAAGGCAACCAAGAGGGGTAACCTAGGAAGTGCAAGATGGCGATCAAAGATCGACTTACGTGTGTGGGTGTTTATATTCAAGTATTTATCTTATTTAAATTAATTTTCTAAATTATTTTTAATCACATATAGGTTATGCACACCCTAAGATTACTAACCATACAATAAAATATTTACAAAATAAAATAAAGACGGAAAATAAACCTACAAATATTACATGGCTTTAGCAGATACATAATAATCAAATAAAAATAATAATAATAAATATAATAAGAATAATAAATAAACCACAAAATATTAGAAATAATAAGATAATAATAATAATGATTATAATAATAAATAAAGAAAATAAAAATTTAAAAGAGAAAATTATTTTTAGGTTAAACAAGTATTAGAAAATTTTTAGAGGTTAATTAAGAAAATATAACAAATTTAATAATAATAAGCAAAATATTAAGTTATTTACATATTAATAACAATAAAGGTTAATATATTAATTAGGGTTTAGAAAAAATAAGTTAAATTTTTAGGGTTAGTAGAAAAATTAGGGTTAACATTTTAATTAAGAAAATTAGGGTTAAAAATTTAGGTTTAGAATTTAAATAAGATTATTTATAAAATAAAAATTTATATACAAAATTATTTATGAAATTAATTAAAATGACTAATCAAGAAAAATTATAAGATTAATGAAAATATAAAGTTTAATTAATGTTTTAAATAAAATTAATAGTTTTAATATAATAAATTAATTAATATTTACTAATTATATAAAACAAATAAAATAAAAATAAATGATAAAAAGAAAGGTGGGGAGGCCTGGTTTTGATCCTAGGACCTCCCCCTTACCACAACAAAACCAAACCATTGGGCTAGCACGCGCTAGTGATCAATGAATGACACCTGATCAATAAATATTAAGGTTGATAATCATGAGAAAATAAAACAAAAAAGTTGCAAAAACCTGGGAATCGAACCCAGGTCAATTGGCCTTCACACGCGCACACATTACCAGTTGAGCTACCAGCCTGCTTTGTCAATATAACCAACACAAATCATAATAAAATAAGACAAATTTTCAAAGTGAATTTCCGCGCCAAACTTCATCTTCCTCGTTTGAATTTCCTGCGAATTTTCCTACAATTCTTCCTGCGAATTTACCTGTGTGTGAATTTAACAGAAGAACCTAGGTTTTCTTGAAACCTTAGAAACACGTAAAATCAAAGCAAATTGACAATGGAAAATGATTTCCCATAGCTCATACAATTCAAACACAGTCTTAAAAGGTATTTAAATGGTCTAAAGAGGAAGATCCCAATTTGAAGGTCCAAACCCTAGCAATGGTGATACACGAATATGGCCATGAAACTTCAATAAAATCATCCAGAAATCATCTATGTAACCTCACAAACAATAAACCAGAGTCAAATCACATTAATAATGCATGAATAATAGAAATCGAAAAATCAAATATTCAAGAACAAGAGCAATTCGGTTTGTGATTTTTAGCATGATTTTGATGTTAATGATGATTGAAACATGTTCAGGAGACCTTAAGGAACGATTATACACCTTTAATTCTCTTGTTAAGGCCTTGAATCAATGAAATTGAATTTCACTTTTCTTCACTTTTTTGAAACCTCAACTCACTTACCTTGCCTCTGATTTTCATCCCCTAGTATTGTGTTATGCTCATGGTCTTATAGTGAAGAGAATTAGGTCAAGAAATTGATGAATGGTTGGGATTTTTGGATAACTTGATGATGAAGAAAGATATGATCTTAAAAGTGAGAAAAATCAAATATTTTCATACTCTTAAAGCCTTGCACGAATTTGGAGTGTATCCAATCAAGTTTAATGGAGTTTATGATCTTCTAGAACAAGAATCAAATTTAAATATTGAGTTTTCATATTTTATTTTGATTTAAATTGATTTTTAATGAATAAAATAAAAAAAATAAACTATAAAAATATGAATAAATTAAATTTGAGTCATGCATGATGTCATGGTAAAGATTGGATCATAAAATTGCAAGCCCATGTGGAAAGAATTGGTTCTAAGACCCCATTTGCTCAATATACCTCTCAAAAATTTCCCAACTTTGCAAAGGCACAAATCCCTCAATTTTAAGGCTATGAAGGTGTTCTTGGACATTTTGGAAAGCTTAGAGAGTCCTATAACCAACCTTTTTGGTCTCATGTCCATATCCTTTACCATTTTCAAATTATGCCCTTTGGAAGATGTTGAGTTTTTGTTGACTTTTAAAATGACCTATGATGTTTTAGCTCATACCTTCCAAATGAAGCATTTTTGGGCTTGGCTTGTGAGACACAAAGTTGTAAAGAATTCAATTTCCTTCAAAATTAGATTTGGATGGAAATTTTTTGATGAAGCATGTGAAAGTTATGGCTGGTCAAAGTTCAGTTGACTTTTCCTGTGAAAACCCTAATTTAGAAACTCCTGATTATTGATGATCTGAATTCTCTTTGATGAATCATGATCAACCCTTGATAAAATGATGAATTTTACTTCATAAACGTGATGTTGGCAAAAAAATCATGAAGTTTGACTTTGGTTTGACCACAGTTGACCTCAGTTTGACTTTTTAACCACTTTGACTGATTTTTGCATATCTGATCATCTGACTGAGCAAACCTTTTGGGAAAGCCTTGAAACTTGACATAGGGATTCTTGAAGACATGTAGGATGTTATGGAGCTCACTTGAGGCCTTGAAAGTCCATTTATCCTGATGAAATTCAAAACCCTCGTTTAGGGTGCATTCCTTAGGAGGATGCTTTGTCTGAGGGAATTGTCAAACTTTCTGACTAATTGTGAACCTTGTGAACCTCTTGGGATACCTTGTGAACCTTGTGAACCTCTTGGGACATCTTGGTAAACAATGCCTTGACTAGGGGAGGGCAAATTTTGTCGCTCCCCGGACTAGGGGAGGGCAAATTTTGTCCCCAACAGAGTCGCCAAGTTGTCGCTCCCCGGACTTTCGCCCCGGTGCAGACGCGGACGGTCGGCGATGTTGGAGGTTGAGGTTGAATAGAGTCGTCAGCTAGGCATTTTTATCCCGAAGGAAAGGTAATGCTGCATAAACCTGGAAGGGTATGGATAAGATAGTTGCGAACCAAAGAGACTGAGAAAGGGGGTTGGTTACGACCTGGGAAGGTATTAGCACCCAGATCGTTCGTCGTACTCGACGGGATCCACGCTTACTTGATTGTGTTTGAAAGAGGTAGTGTAAGTGCTGACTGTGTGTAAAAAAAAGCTAAGATGAATATACAGAGTGTCAGTGCAAAGAGAGAGTGAGATGCTCAAAACTGAGACTTAGAAAAGAAAGCTGAAAGAGGGGGAAACAAAGAGACTTTTGTTCGATAACTGTTAAGTTATACATACGTATCCTCTTGTGCAATGATGAAGTCAGAACACCGTAGTTCGACTCAAAGAGACTGGGATGATTTGATGTGAACTGCTTACTTTTCTATGCTCAAGTGTGTGACTCGTCTGGCTCGAGTGCTAACTGTCTTGCATTAGACGGGAGAAGCGAGTTCTCGTTTTAGAGTGAGTGAGATGAGAAAAGAATCCCGAAGGAGACATTTATTGTTTGTTTTTGTGTTTTTAGTTTTTTATTGTTTTTCGTGTTTTGCATAGGATAATGAGCTTAAGCCTAAATCAAGGGTTGTAAACTCATTATATCCTCCCTGATTAGGGATAATGAGCCTACTCAAGTGTGACATAAGCATCTCAACTTAATTACCGTGATGATGTAGGATTAAGATCATTAACCTACTTGTTATTATTAAGATGTTTTTGGGTTTTTTTTAGTGTTAAGTAATGAGTTTAATCTCTAATCAGGGATTAGTGAACTCATTACACCATCCTAAGAGAAGGATGATAGATGAGAACACTTAAGCTGAGGAAGATATCTCAACTTAATCCATGGTTAGGGACTAAATTCATTATATAAAAAACCTTTATTAAGTGGATTTTAATTAAGGATGAGATTAAGAAGTGGATTTTATCTTTGTAAGACTAGCTTGAGGGGGACTTGTCCATTAAACACTAGGGTTAGTCCCTCTAAACCATAAGGAAGATATGGAACCCTAATGTAAGGCCCAAGTTACAAGCTTAAGTCTTAATAGTTATTAGGTGTTTTAATTAAGAGGTGTAAACAAATTAAAGGTTTAACACTAAAGATTAAAGTTATACACTCCATCCTAAGATAAGGATGCATGTATAACCCTAATTCAAAGTCCTAAAGCTTTAAGTGTTTAGCCTCTGATTAGGAAATGAGAATAGAGACTCAAAGGTAAAATACTAAGGGAGACTATATAGAACCGTAAAATTATCATGCTTGGATATCCTATGATTTGTGAGGCGTACGAGAAGATCTTCAGGAAGCCACCAAGGAAGAAGAAGCAGATGAAAAGAGAAGGAGAAAGAGAATAGGTTACTTACTTCCTGAGGAAGATAAGTAACCTAAGAGAAAGAAAGTATGAATGAGAGAGCATAAGTGAAGCAAGTTCACTTCAAAGACAAGTAAATATGCAAATGAAAAGATGAGAAGAGGTGGGATGTAAAGGTAAATCCACATCCCAAACAACTTACCATAAGCTCCCGAAATGTTAGTTTGAATGCATAAGATGCAAGGCAAAAGGAAATAAAGTAAATGAAGGTGCAAGGACCAAAACTAGAAGTGTAAACATGATGCAAATGTGTTATGAAATGATGCAAAGTCATGTACAATGCTTATGTATGATCATACAAAGGATGAGATGCAAAGGAAACATGAAAGAAACTTGAAAACACATGGATGTACATGGAATGTAACGAATGCAAAACATACCAAATGAATGAAGAAATGATCAAGCAATGTTAAAGCATCTCTTAAGATGTCTAATATGTCATACAAATGCTTGAAATGTCATGGCAAGTTCACATGATTGAGATATGCAAAGATGAATGCAAATGAACATGAGAAATTAGGGTTTTAAGACAACATGAGATGAACATGATCAAAACAGAAGCATACATCATGATAAAAATTTGAAATTGAACTCAAACAAACCCTAAACACATACAAGGTCACTCCCCAAAGGTTGAGGTCATAAGCTAAACCTAGCCCAAGTTATGAATTTCCAAAGTTAAATAGGGTTTTTGGGTGATTCTAAAGGAAAAATCAAAATCAAAATGAAAATGCAATGCAAAATTATGAGATAAATATCCTAGATACTAGATGCAATATATGAAACAATGCAAAAAGAATCAAGTTCAAACACATCATGGTTGATCAGAAATGATTTTTTTAATTTAGGGTTAGAAAATGTGATTTTTTATGAACCCTAATTCAAAGTAAATTGTGAAAATGTGATCAAACCTAAAAAGAAATTTGTGTGGTGAGTTTATAAATGTTTCTAAATGTATGAGAATGCATCATGAATTTTTTTGGTGATTTTTAGAAACCTAAATGTATTTTTAATTTATTAAAATCAATTAATTAATTAAATAATACATTTAAATGATTTAAAAATACTTTTTTAATGCAAAAATTAAAATAAAAAATGTTTTTGAGTTAAGAAAAATATTTAAAGTGAAAATGCAGAAAATGAGATTTTTAAAAGTCTTTTTGCTATTTTTTAAAATTATGTGAAAGAAATGAAATAAAATGAAAATAAAACAAAAGAAAATGAAAGTCAGCAAGATCTATGGCCCAGGTTTAAAGTTGGATTGATTGCGCGTGTGTTTGAAGGGCTAGGATTGAATCTGGCTAAATAAAATTAATTTATTTATTTAATTGTGATTAGGGTTTAATGAACGAATCCTGGCCATCCAAACGCGCGGGCAAAACAGTACCAAAGGCCACAATTCAAACTAACCTGACTAACCCTAAACTTAACCCTAATCACTCTCAGGTGACCGGAGAATGCTCTAGTCATCTTCTCTGGTCACCCTTTCACCCTATCTCACTCAAAACCCCATGAAAATGCATCAAACTCTCCAGAATGCATCATTGAACAACATTAAACACAAATTCAGCAACAAAATTCATTTATTTTGCATCAACAACAAGAATCGAAGCAAAACAGAAAACTAGCAAAATTTCAGAAGCTAAATACATTCAACATACTTCATCATTTTCAATAATTCAAAGCTCAACATGATCAACAAGACAAACTCTATCATTTTGTAACAAAAGAAATGAGTTCTGGAAAAATGTTTCAAGAAGGTACCTGAGCTGGAGCTTTGTAAATGGAGTTGTTTGGACCTTCTTCTTGATGTACACACCCTCCTCTGATCACCCTTGAGATTCTTTGAGGCTTTGCTAGAGTTTATGTGGCTTCTTTTTGAAGTTCAGTTTTGAGAGGTGGAAAATCGTGTTTTTGTTTTGTGAGGTTTCAGGCCATTCTAATGGTTGGGATTTGTTCCTTAGGTGATGTATAGTTGAATGGTTAAGAAAGTTTGGAGTTTGAGTGGTTGTGTGATGAAATTCGAAGAGATGAAGTGTTATGGAAATTTTTGGGATTTCTGAGTGTGTGATGTTTCAGGCTTGTGTGTTGTATGAAATGAGGTCCATGATGTTAGTATAGAGCATTGTGATTGGTCAGAAAGTTGGTAGTGGCATAGTTTGATTGGTATGGGCCAAGTTGCAAAAAATTCAATGTTGTGTACTATGAGTATGGGCACGGGTCAGAGCTGGTTTGAAGGGGTGTCTTGCCTCAGCTTCATTCATGGAGGGCCCTTGGATGATTTGTGATGATCTGCAGCCTTTGATTCAAGAGTTTGAGGTGGTTTTGCAATTTGGCCCCTTTGGAAATTTTGTGAATATTGCTCATAGAAACTTGTGATCCAAGGCATGATTTTGGTCAAGCAATGTTGTGTTATCATGTAATGAAGCTTAGAAGTGGATTGGAGGTCAGTAGAAGTCTTGAAACTTGGTTTTGCAAAAATCCCTCTTTGGCACATACTTGAAAATTATAAGATTTTTCCCAACTTTGAAACATCATATCTTGAGTTCTAGGATGAATCAAGAGGATTTATTGTACTTTTTTGAAATTGGGAAGATCCAATCTATAACTTTCATGTTTAAAGATTTTTCATTTGAAGCATTTTTGATCAAGAAAGAGGAGGTTGAAAATCTTTCCCAAAATGGAAAGTTTCCATTACAAGTCATGTCCAAAAATGGAAAGTTTGCAAATGGCTTGAAATTATTCAATCTTGTGAACTTCTAACCACTTAAAAGATCAAATAAAGATCATGGAACCTCAAATTGATGAAAATGACCCTTTGGTTCCATTGGTGGGGGCCTCAGATGCCCTGATTTTGACTTTTATTGCACAAGTTACCAGTTGATCAGATGACTTCCACAATGAATTTTCTCATCAAATTTGGTACACATGCTCCTTACAACATATTAAGACCATTAGAATCAATAATGACCAAAATATTTGAGGTTAAGGGCCTCAAACCCAAAACCCTAATTTTAGGTCATCTGTGCAGAAATTCTTCAATCTGCCTCTATGCCTTTGCCATGCTTTGTGATATTTTGACTTGTATGAACCCTGGGGAGCATATTATGATCATGGAACACACGTGGACCCTCTTGATAAGTTTCAAGGCCATTTAGATAGCTCAAATTACTTCTTGGATTCATCTGATCACAAACCCTAACTATGCAGCTATGCAGATGAAATAAACTATGCAGTGTGAGATGGTATGATTATGCAATGCAATATGAAAGATCACATGCCAAGGTGTGAGAAAAAGAGAGGGAAAATTTGGGGTGTTTACACTCTCTGATCCTTTTCGAAATCTAATATGGTCCAACAAAACAAGAAGTAAGCTTCCTAGACTTCAAGGCTCTTCCGACACCCGTTACCAGAGTAACCCTCGAGAATACATGATCTCCCTCTTGAAACTTAAGTTCTCTCCTTATTTTCTCATGGTAACTCTTCTCTCGACTTTGAGAAGCCTTCATTCTTTCATGTATCATCTTAATCTTCTCGGTTATCTCTTGCACGATTTCAGGTCCAAGTACTGCACTTTCGTTTGACTCATACCAACACAATGGAGTATGACATCTTCTACCATACAATGCTTCATCTGGTGTCATTCCAATACTAGCATGATAACTATTGTTATAGGTAAACTCAATCAACGACAAATGACTATCCCAAAATCCTCCTTGATCCAACACACACGCCCTCAATAAATCCTCCAAAGATTGGATAGTCCTCTCAGTCTGACCATCTGTCTGCAAATGATAAGTAGAGCTCATCCTCAACTTAGTACCCAAAGCATCTTGTAAACTCTTCAAAAATCTCGAAGTAAACCGCGGATATCTATCTGATACGATACTTGACGGTATCCCATGCAACTTCACAATTTCCTCAATATACATCTCAACTAGTTTTTGCATAGAATGATTAATCTTCATCGGCAAGAAATGGGCCGACTTAGTCAATCTATCTACGATTACCCAAATAAAATCATCCCCCTTAGCATTTTTCGGCAAACCTGTTACAAAATCCATGGAAATATTGCCCCACTCCCACTCTGGAATATTCAACAACTACATCATACCTAACAGTTTCTGGTATTCAATCTTTAACTTCTGACAAGTCAAACACGCATACACAAATTCAGCAACGTCCTTTTTCATACCGGGCCACCAAAATAATTTCTACAAATCATGGTACATCTTCGTAGCACCAGGATGAATACTCAATCGAATATGATGTCCTTCTTCTAAAATACTCTTCTTAATTTCTGGAACGTCAGGAATACACACTCTATCCCGGAATCAAATCATACCATTTTCATCAACTCGGAATTCACCCACATTACCTTGGTTAATCAAGGTCAATTGATCAACCAACTTCAAGTCATATTGTTGTCCTTCATGGATCTCTTCCACAAATTCATTAGTCAATTTCAACATTCCCAACTTTAAACTTTCAGACGTAGCTTCACATAACAAGCTCATATCTTGAAATTGTTCAATCATTTCAAGTTCCTTCATCATCAGTATCGACATATGCAATGTCTTCCTACTCAAAGCATCTGCAACTACATTTGCCTTACCAGGGTGGCAATTCAAATCAAAATCAAAGTCTTTAACCAATTCCAACCATCTCCTTTGCCTCATATTTAATTCCTTTTGATCAAATAGGTATTTCAAACTCTTTTGATCACTGAACACCTCAAATTTCAAACCAAAGAGATAATGTCTCTATATCTTCAGCACGAACACCACAGTTGCTAACTCTAAGTCGTGCGTAGGATATTTCCTTTCATGAACTCTCAATTTCCTGTAAACATAAGCAACCACCTTACCGTTCTACATCAAAACTCCTCCCAATCCCATCTTCGACGTGTCACAATATACTAAGAACGATTCATTTGGATTTGGTAAAATCAAAACCGGAGCAGTTGTTAACTTATTCTTCAACTCCACAAAACTCTTTTCACACGCAACATCCCACACATAGGCTTAGCTCTTTCGAGTCAACTGAGTTAAAGGTACCTCCAACTTCGAAAAACCATCGATAAACTTCTTGTAGTAACCTGCTAAACCCAGAAAACTTCTAATCTCGGTAGCAGACTTAGGAGTTTCCCACTGCAATACTGCATTAATTTTCGACGGATCAACAGAAATCCCACCACTAGAAATTATATGCCCCAGAATACTCACTTCTTGTAACCAGAACTCGCACTTCGACAGTTTAGCAAATAACTTCTTTTCTCTCAAAACTTGCAATGTAATCCTCAAATGCTTTTCGTGATCTTCCTCTGTCTTGGAATAAATCAGAATATCATCGATAAATACTACCATGAATTTATGAAAATATTCATGAAAGATTCTATTCATGTACTCCATGAACACACCAGGTGCATTGGATACACCGAACGACATCCCTGTATACTCATAATGACCATACCTTGTTATGAATGTTGTCTTCGGAATATCATCAGACTTAACACGAATCTGATGGTAACCATATCGTAAATCAATCTTGTTGAATACACAAGCTCCTACTAACTGATCTATCAAATTGTCGATTTTTGGAAGTGGGTATTTATTATTGATAGTAACCTTGTTCAACTGTCGATAATCAACACACAACCACATGCTACCATCTTTCTTCTTAACCAACAACACCGGAGCATCCCACGGAGAAACACTAGGTCGAACAAACTTCTTTTCTAACAACTCTTCTAGTTGCTTCGTCAATTCACTCAACTCAACAACAGACATTCGATATGGAGTCATTGATACAAGACTAGTACCAGGTAATAAATCCCCTACAAACTCAAATTCACACTCTGGAGGTAAATCATTTATATCCTCCAGAAATACATCAGGAGAATCTTGAACAACCGACAACTTCATACTCGAAGTCTTCCCTTCGACTTGCAACGATGCAAACCTTGCAAACATTTGAGCCTCGTCTTCTAATAATTCCTCTACTTGTCTAGCCGTCAAGAACAACAATTCACCATGATCACCAATTTCAGGAAATTCAACAGTCTTTGCATAACAATTGATATGAACAAAATTTAACTCCAACCAATTCATTCCAAGAATAACATCAATTTCGTGCAAAGGAAAACACATCAGGTCCATCAGGAAATCCTTATAAAAAATCGTCAAAGGACACTCCAGACAACCAATAGTAGTAGTAACGGAACCATTAGCTAGCGTCTCTATTACCATACTACCATTCATACTAGACAGCTTCAAACCCAACTTATTAGCACATTCAAAAGAAATAAAAGAATGTGTAGCTCTAATATCTATAATAGCAATCAACTCAACATTGTTAATAAAACAAGTACCTTGGATTAGATTGTCCTTCTTAGGAGCCTCGAAACCAGTCAAAGCAAACACTCTGCCATTGATTTGAGCAGCATTAGCAGTCTTTTTAGGCTTCTGGCATTGGGTGCTGATATGTCCTTGTTCACTGCAATTAAACCAAATTGGACCTTCATTTGGGTAATCATCAACACTATGACCTCTCTTGCCACATCTATAACATCGCACCACTGGATTAGTGCAAACATCTGCCTTGTGACCATATTCACCACACTTATGACACTTGGGAGGATTAGAACCTGCTCCCTCACTTGGCTTCCTCCCCTCTAAACCTTTCTGCTTCCCCTTCTCAGTTGGAGTCACATAAGGCTCTCCTTTGAACCCCTTCTTTTTCTTCTCACTCAACTGCTTGTAGTGATTAGATCAAACTCAATTATCTTCATCATAGATTCTACTCTTATCTACAAGTTCAACATATCTTCAGATTTGTTGACATCCAATTCCTTGCTTGATCTCCAGTCTCAACCCATTATCGAACTCGAGACACTTCGACAATTCAACATCGGTATGGTTGTAGTGAGGAAAATACGTCACCAACCTCTCAAATTTAGCAGCATACTCTGCTACAGTCATATTCCCTTGCTCTAGCTCAAGGAATTCTACTTCCATCTTGCCACGAGCATCTTCAGGAAAATACTTTCCCAGAAACTCCTTTCTGAACACTGCCCAAGTCACTGCAGCGCCAACATCCTCTAAATGCTGACGGGTATTATCCCACCAATCTTCAGCCTCTTCAGACAACATATGTGTACCAAACTTCACCTTTTGTGCTTCGGTACACACCATCACCCTAAAGATATTCTCAATAGCCTTGAGCCACTTCTGAGCATTAAGCGGTTCATGATCACCTTCAAACACCAGCGGATTGTTACTCTGGAACTTCTCCAAAGCACGAAACTCATCTTGTTCGTTATTCCGAGCAGTAGCCTCCGTTATAGCCGCAACAACTTCCGCAAGCGCACGCGTGTTGTTTCCAACCATTCTGCACAACACTCGCACATAAGATAAGAATAATCGTTAAAAATAACGATCAACACAGGCTAATAACAACGACACACGACCCGACAGACAAACCTGCTCTTATACCACTAATGTAACACCCTTTCTACCAACAAACACAATTAATCATATTATTTAATAAATCAAAGTCTTACATGAAAGGGCATCACATTTTCACCATAACATCATAATAAAAACAAAATATATGTGTCATGTCCCATAACACGAGTTGTAACTTTAATTCATAATAACAACATCATTTCAAGTATTTGTAGCGGATCCTTATTCAACATCTTAACCAACAAGATAAAAGAAAGGATTCAAATATAAATTAAATACTAACCTCAAGTGTTAAAACAACTGAAACAACAAATATAAACCAAACATTCCCCAGTGTTACATGACTCAGAGCTTGACACCACCTAACTCTATACACAATAGGATGCACTCCAAGCTACCTCCAAAAATCTTCCACTAAGCTTTAGAATCTTCAGGATGGCATAATAGACCATCACAAACGGCGGGTAGGGTGAGTAATCCAAATTCAATAAAAATAGTACCAGGATGAATCATAAGGAACAAACAATCATGCAACCACTATAACAACTCACCCACATATAATCATCAACAATTACACATCATCAAACAAACTATGCGATCATGCTATGCCACATAGAATGAAATGCAACCTCATAAATGCATGTGGTACTGGTTTCAACAAGTGATGGACACTAGCCATCTACCCTCCACAAGGGAGCACAACATAATCAACAACACCTCAATCCACACAATGGGATTGAAGCATCAAATCAACATAGGGAATGCCATGAATGCAAGATACACAAAACAACGTCATCATCATCATTATTCATCAATGTGTGTATTGACATTTATCATTCATCATCATCATAATTTCATATATATTATTGTTCCATCATGTCACCATTCCTACTACTTATTCATCATTATTATCTCATATCATCACTATTACTATTAAGCCTAGCATACTTAAACATGTAATAATTCTTCCAGCAATAACATAGCAACATGGCATGAAAGATTAGACATCAAAATCAGCAACAGAATAAACATGATTTTCTGGAAATTACAATGCTCGCTAAGCGAGGGGGGAAGCTCGCTAAGCGGCAAACTCTCTGACACTTCTCGCTAAGCGAGAAATGCGATTCGCAGAAATAAACCCTGCGATTCTGCAAAAACACAGACCCATCCAAAATACCTCTAAACCACACCAGACATCCGTAAAACTGCAGAAACATCAAATTACTACATTATCATCATGAATTCACCATTATTAACAACATACAACAATTAATTTAACACTAATCTACCAACAATCATCCAAATACTTAGGTTTCCATCCTAAAACCCCTAATTCTCATAACACATCCTTATACTATGATTATTAAATAAGAATTCTCCCATACCTCGATTATTGAAGCTTTCTCTTCCTCTTTGATCACAATCCCTCTTAGTCTCCTTGTTCTTCAGAGCAACCTTCACCTTTTTCCAGAAAACACGATTGTGAGAACTCTTTGATCGTAACCTCTATATCATAAACTACTCAAAAGACAAACTTACCCCTTAGACCTCCAAACTCTTTTATTCTATTTTCTTAATAATAATAATATTAAATAATCCCCAATATTATTATATCATTATCTTAAATAAAATAATTCCTTATTCTCCACAAAACACCACTTATTTCCACTTATTCATAAATAATTACTTAATAAATTAAATTATGAAATTGGGATGTTACAAAAACAACTGCAGCCAGTTCAAGATCATGAGTATGATAATTCTTTTCATTCACTCTCAATTGACGCAAAACGTACACCATTACTTTACCATTTTTCATTAAGACTCCGTCTAAGTCCATCTTAGACACATCACAGTACACAACAAAAGGTTCACTCGGGCTTGGTAAAATTAACACCATGTTGAAGTCAATTTTTTCCAGCTCTTTAAAAATTTCTTCACATGTCGCATCCCACACAAAAGCTTGACTCTTTCTAGTCAACTGAGTCAATGGTAACGCCAAATTAGAAAACCCTTCAATAAATCTTTGGTAATAACCTGCCAAAACCAAAAAGCTTCTAATCTCCGTTACTGTCTTCGGTGGTTCCCATTGAAGTACTGCACTTATTTTAGATGGGTCCACCATTATACCCCCACCAGAAATAACATGTCCTAAGAAACTCACAGTCTTCAATCAAAATTCACACTTCGAGAAATTTGCAAACAGTTTATTATTTTTCAATACCTACAACGTAATTCTCAAGTGTTTCGCATAATCTTCTTTAGACTTGGAATAAATCAAGATGTCGTCAATAAACACTACAATGAATTGATCCAGATAAGAATGAAAAATATGGTTCATGTATTTCATAAACACACCCGGCACGTTAGACACTCTGAAAGGCATCACCGTATATTTGTAATATCTATAGCAAGTTCTGAACGCAGTTTTCTGAATATCATCTTCCTTCACTCGAATCTGATGGTAACCTGGCCTCAAATAAATTTGACTGAAAACACAAGCCCCAACAAGCTAATCCATTAGGTCATCAATCCTATGAAGTGGATACTTATTCTTGAAGGTCACTTTATTCAACTAATGCTAATCAATACACAAACGCATACTACCATCCTTCTTTTTCACCAACAATACTGTAGCTCCCCACGACGACACACGCGGCCTAATAAAATTCTTATCAAGCAAGTCCCCAATCTGAGATTTCAATTTTTCCAACTCTGATGTAGACATCCTGTACGGCGCCATAGAAATAGGCCTATTACCAGGAATAAGATCAATAGTAAATTCAACTTCTCTTGTCGGAGGTAATTCTGTAATATAATTAGGAAACACTTCAGGAAATTCACTCACCACTGGAAATTCTTAAACTGGTGTCTTTCATTCAATAAAAAATGAGGCAAACACCGCTAACATCTTAGCTTCATCCTCCAACAACATCCTCAACTCCCTAGTAGATAAAGACTCCGCCAATGCTTCCTCTTCAAGAGTAAGAAACAATAACGTCTTCCTAAAGCAATCAATATAAACCTGGTTGAATTCCAACCATTTTATCCCCAAAATAGCAACCAGATTACCGAGTGGCAAACAAATCAAGTCCACACCAAAATCCCGATAAAAAATAGTCAACGGACACTTCAAACACACTGAGGAAGTAACTACAAAACCAATAGATGGAGTTTCAATCGTCATCCTTTAATCTAGAATAGACGGCACAATTCCCAATTTCTTCACACAATCAACAAAAATGAACGAGTGGGTTGCACCCATGTCAATAATAGCAATCAAAGGAATACCATTAATAAAGCAAGTACCTTTGATGGAATGCTCTTCACTGCTGGATTGGGTTCCCACCAATACAAACAATTTTCCACTAGTCTGAGACTTCCTTGGCTTCTCACAATGAGTGCTGATATGACCCTGTTCTCCATGGTTATAACAGGTAGGCATAGTGGGCCTACAATCTGCTATAACATGATCTGGCCGTCCACACTTGAAGCACTTCTTCACCTCATTAGTACAATCATTAGCATGGTGACACATGCCACCACATCTGAAGCACTTCGTAGGATTGGGAACCACCTCTCCCCCACTTGGCTTCTTACCAACAATAGATTTTTATTTTCCTTTATCAGCTAGAGCACTATATAGTGTACTCCCAAACCTCTACTTACCCTTCTGATCACTCACAACCTTGTGATAAGTAATTCGGGCCATGTTATCATTATCATAAATTCGGCTTCTATTACTAGCTCTGGATAATTCCTTATCTTCTGACAAGCAATGTCCTGTTTGATCTCGGGATGCAACCCATTCTCAAACTTCAATCACTTCAAAGTCATAGCCTCTTCGGTATTGTAATGAGCACAATACTGCACCTACACTTCAAACCGAGCAGCATATTCAACAACGGTCATGCTACCCTATGTCAGTTCCAAAAATTTAACCTCTTTTTCACTGTGAATATCTTCCTGAAAACACTTCTCCAAAAATTCAGCCTGAAACACTATCCAAGTAATATTCATACCCGCAATTTCCAACCTCTTACGACTGTTGTCCCACCAGACTTCAGCTTTGCCTTCCAACATATGAATACCAAACCTTAATTTCTGAGCATCACTACATCCCATGGTCCTGAAGATCTTCGCAACTGCCTTCAGCCATTTTTGTGCAGCCTCGGGGTCAAGAATACCTCCCTCATATGTAGGCGGCTTATTTCTCCATAACTGCTCTAAGTCACGGAACTGTGCATTCCCAACAACTTGAGTAATGTTCTATACGGCCTGTGACATAGCTTGCATAGCAGCAACAAGAGCATCATCATTCCTCCATGTCATATTGTTCAACAAACAACATACAATCATAACACACAATCTACTTCTATTCTAAGGACAGACTCTACTACTACACCCGACTGGTTGGACCGACCTGCTCTGATACCAATTGTAACACTCCACTTTCCCATTTTAGAAAATAAATAATAATAATAATAGAAAAATAATTAGAGTTTTACACCAAAAGTAGGATGCCACATCATCAAAAACCAACAAATGAAACTTCTTTTTATTAATGAAACAAAATAGCATAAATAAACTTTTAATTCAAATCAAGGCAATTCACCAACAACATCAAAATCTACATAAATTGTGGTCATCCATATTTTCAAAAGAATAACTATATGTAACAAAAATAAATAAACAATAAAAATTGAAGATTTTTCCCAAAATCCTATGTTACGTATCAGAGAGACTCCTAAGACTCGATCAAGCAACACGCACTCCATGCAAACTCAAGTACCTGGATTATCTGTACTTCCGAAGAAGCACATATGCAACAAACAACAAAGAGGTGAAAACTACATTCAATAAATAATGGTGTATAATACATGTTAAGAGTTGTAATCACACAATCACACATAATCAATAAACATATAATAAGGCAATGTGACTCAATAACCGACACAATGCATGTGGTACCAATACACCATGGTTCATTCAATTGAACCTGATTCATAATAGAATCCAGATAAATCACATACACCCCTACTTGGCAATGATTTATCTTCACCATGAATCACATACACTCCTCCTGAGTAATGATTCGTTATCACTAGACACACCATGAATGTGTGACAATAATATGCATACAACACATGTATAATAATAATCATACATCTTCACGATTCTCATGATCACATATGAGATACATACTCACTGTAATACACACCAATATTACTACACATGTTTTCAAACCATCCACACACACAACAATAAGAAATACCTCACACGGCGTCAATTAACTAATTATCTAATTAATCCACTTAAGTTCCATTTTAATTATTTTCACCACCATTCATAATTTCAAAAAGTTATGGCATCTATCCCAACCTCTAAGACTAAAAAGATTTGCATCGGATGCGAAACCGGGAATGAAATCGCAAAAACGACATTTTTCTGCACATCTGCTAGTCATATGCGTAATGTCCAGCTCGCCCATCATTCTGCTATGCGTTCCATGTGTAATGCCCATCCTGCAGCAGGGCCATACATGTAAGGCCTGGCTGTTGTGCGTAAGAGCAGAGACCAATTTTTTAGTAAAAAACCTTTTTTCATCTCTCTTACGCGTACTGCCACCCTGTTACGCGTATTGCCACAAATGCGACCAAGTGTTACATGTATTGCCCGTGTGTTACGCGTAATGGCTGGCTGGCTGGCACACCATGCCTTACACGTAATACATTCTTGTTACGCGTATCAATAGAGACTGTGTCAAATCCTGAGTTTTCTACCCCAATCTGAATTTTGTCACTTTGTTCTCTCTTCTACACTCCATATCAGTTCCTAAAAGTGTTTATATATCAGTTTTAGGCCTATAATCTCTCCTATCACATCTTTCACCTGTCATTACTTAATCAATTAGTTATTTTCTAGATATTATTCGTCCTTTCAACCTGCAACAAAACCAGATCTACAAACACCAATATGCATATGACAGAAATAACACCAATATATACTATCATTCATTACAACAACAATTTGATTCACATAGTTTTCACCACAAATTCATACCCACAACATATCCAAAACAAAAAAAAATATTCATACGAATTCTTATAAGGGAAAGGACCCCTCACTACCCTTACATGGTATAAACACATATTATGAATCCATTCTCCCCCTTACCTCAAATTTGGTCAGAAAATCCTGCAAAAATTGATGATGCTAAGCCCTAGTTCTTCCTCTTGTTCTTCTCCTCTAACTTTCTCTTGGTGAAAAATTGTGTTATGACTAATTCAGTCCCTAATCTCAGATTAATGGCTTAGTTCTCCCTATTTTTCTCCCACTAACAATGTTACTAATTAATTCAAATTTTTAATCAATAAAAATAATAATAATAATAATATTAGTGATAATAAGCTCCATAAAATAATAATGGTAATAATAGTATATTTTATATTATTTTATTAAATATGCCCACTAATTTTTCATTATTGCGTTATTAACCCGGCATTTCTAATTCTCCCGCTTTGTTAAGGTCAATACGCCTACGCGCTCAACCACAAACGTACCCTAATCAAAGCCAAACAAATAAAATAACACCGACGATTAAATAAATTAAAATTGGATGTTACATAACCTATATAATTAAAGAAAATTTTAACTTGTACCCATACATTTAACCTCATACCCCTACATATTTTTAAAAATTCCAATTTTATCATTTTTTTTTATTTTTTTATTTTTTATTCTTTTATTTTTATTTTTAATTTTATTTTTTTTAAATTTTCGGAATACAAAATATTTCAAACCGAAAGTAACACCCTTGTTATTTCCGGAATGTATTTTTTTTCTCAACCGGAAGTAACACCCTTGTTACTTCCGGAGTGTATTTTTTTATTTTTTTTCTCAACCAGAAGTAACACCCTTATTACTTCTGGAGTGTTATTTTTTTTATTTTTTTTGAACCAGAAGTAACACCCTTGTTACTTCCGGAGTGTATTTTTATTTATTTCTTTCTCAACCGGAAGTAACACCCTTGTTACTTCCGGAGTGTATTTTTTTTTTTCACTCTAGTTAAGAAACATGAATGTTCTTTGATGATATACGGAAAAGACCAGACAAATTTAGATACAACAGAGATATTTTAATCTACATAAAAATTTCCTACAAGAGAATAGATCGACTCGGTGGATTAGGGAGGTTGGGCTCAGAAATAGAGTCACTGTTATAATAACTCGTTCAGACACAAAGACTGGTAAGAGAGGAAAAAACAAGTTATTATAACAGTGACTCTATTTCTGAGTCCAAGCTCCCTAATCCACCTAGTCGCTTCTTCTCTAGTAGGAAATTTTTCTGTAGTTGAGAATATCTATGTTGTATCTACATTTGTTTGGTCTTTGCCGCATATCATCAAAGGAACATTCATGTTTCTTAACTAGTGTTAAAAAATATAAATAAATAAAAAAATACACTCCGGAAGTAACAAGGGTGTTACTTCCAGTTGAGAAAAAAAACACTCCGGAAGTAACAAGAGTGTTACTTCGTGTAACACCCCAAAATATTCCCTCTTATTTATTATCAACCTCGAGCGATTTGTGCTTCATTCTCGCATCATTCTGCATATCATTGCATCGCATTTGAAATAAATAAATAAATCATCATCCTTTGCATACGCATGAGGTGTGTGGTCGATCGAGGCTTGCCAAACATTGGAGTTCAAGAGAAAAATAATATACCAAAAATAATCCAAACCACTTCCAAGCTAACCATCCAAAAAAAGGAAAATCATTTTTCCTTCCACTTTCCTTCTACATTTCCTTTCATTCCTTCCCCTCTTATTTTTCCACTTCAATTCCACTCTTTTTCCCTTGGATGCTTCTACCATGTTCTACAACCTTCTAGAGTATTCCATGGATTATTCCATGGAATATTCCAAGGAATATTCCAAAGAATATTCCCTCTCCAACCCTAACCCTAACTAACTACAAACCTAACTCCATTCCTAAACCTAACTCCATTCCCAAACCTAGCTCCAAGCCTAGCTTCTATATAATCATTAATCACTTCAATGCAAAAGGTTCCCAATTTTTTTTACTTTCTCACAATTTCTATAATCACCTTTTCTCTCTCACTTTTTCCTCCATTTCAATTTTCACCAAAGCTTTTTTGAAGAAGCTCTTCAAGTTTCACATTGAAACTTGAAGATCTTAAAGCTTAGCCTCCAACCTCCATTGAATTGTGGATTGTAGAAGAAGAAGCTACTGATTTTTGTGAAGATTTCGACTTATCGGAGGTGCAAGAAGGCTCAAGCATCAAGAATGCATTTATTTTGTGGATTCGTGATTTTCTTGGTTTTCTCTTCGATCAAGCTCCGATTCTTGCAACATTTACCGAAGCACTTCTCTGCTTCGTAGGTTGGTAATCTAAAACCATGCTAGCTTTAAGTTATTCTCTTCATCTCGCCATTTTGGCATTCTATAAGTGCTTTTCGTATTGCTTGTGATTGATTATGTTTTCGTTACGTTTTGCTTGCGATTTGTGGTTTTTTATGGATTAGAAGTTAGGTTGTAGCTTGTTATAGGTTCTAGCATGTGTCGATAAGCCCTAATTGAGTAGAAATTCATGTTAGCATGATTAGGCGGGGGTTAGGGTTGTTTAGAGGTAAGATTGTGGCCAAAAGCACTTATTTCAAAACAATTTTTCACTTTCTGTTCAGCGTTAACCGGTTAACGCATTTGGTTAACCAGTTAACGTGTGCGTTTTTAACCAAAATGCAGTATTTTTCTGCCGGTTAACGGGTTAACCAATTTGGTTAACCGGTTAACGCTGTTGGATTTTGGTTTTTTAGCTTATTTTCTTGCTTTTTCTTGTCTCCTTGTGCCTCTAATGTTCATGCATGTTTAGGTACTAATTTTAGGGAATTTTCTAGGTGGGTTTCGACATCTCATTCGCCCATTTCGAGTCATTTTGATGCGTTTCCGTTCATGTTGCATATTATGCGTTTATGTTTTCATTTATGTATAATTTGACTCATTGCATTTTGTTGCTATGTCTATGCATCATTTGGCATGTAAATAATCATGTTGCATTCTGTTTTTGCATCTTTTGCACATTTCGTTAACTCATTTGCATTTCATTGTATCTATATATATGTTGCATTTCACATAACCATGTATGTATGTGCATTTGGTTGCATTTGGTTACATGTTTGATCATATCATTCTGATCAATTCAATTCTGAATTTTGCATTGAACTTGGCATTCTTGTTGATCTATCATGTTGCATATTCATGATCAATGCTCATTATGTTCATATGCCATGTTCATGTGCCATATTTTGCATACTTGTTGCATAATCAATCATGTGGTGCATTCTTGCATAATCCTCCCAAAATAATTATGTCGCTCGTTTGTGTATGTTGATCTATGTTCAAATGCATATTCATGATTAATTGGTACATTTTTCATTAAGTTTGTGCATTAAAAAATGAAAATAACCAAATCTACATTTTACATTTCATAGCTGACTTTGCATATAGGTGCTGTAAAATACATGTTGTTTGTTATGTTGTTCATGCTGTATGTAACTTTCTACACCTATTTTTTCATGTTGTATGCTGGCTGTAGAAAGCTGCCTTGTGTTGTGCATTGTTTTCATAGTTGTTTGTGCAGTTAGGGGCCATAGTATGTGCTGAATCTTTGTTTTAGCATTTTTTTTAGTTCTTCTAGAATTAAGATAGAGTTATTAGGATTTAATTGGGGTGATTTTGCTTTATTATTTTTAATAAAATGCACATTAATCTTTGTTTTGTAAGGAGGGAAAGGTATGTTTCCTTACACCTTATCCTTTTAATTTTTTATGCATTTCCTTTATGCATTTAATTCACCTTTTACTTCCATATTTGTGATTGGTAGGGTTTCCCCATTTGTTAGATCCAACTTATCTTCCTTAGGAAGTAAGTTGCATCATTTTTCTTCTTTCTTTTCCTTTTGCTCTTTAGGATTAGATAACCTCACTAACCATTAGGACCACCATTTTAATAACTTAGGGTTGGTCTTAGTCCCCTTAGTTTTTTGTCCTATTCCGATTTGAGTCTTCTTCTCTCATCATCAAACAAAATCCAAAAGACATTTAATAAAGGATTGAGATTGTCTCTTGTGCATAACCTTATTCCATAGGGCACTCATATTCATTCCATCTTGGAATAGTATGGGCTTGTCTAGCATGATGTACAAGTCTAATCATGAGACTATCTTCACCAACAATAAATTCAAAACACTTCTCATAAAAGACAACAAACAAAGACATCGCGTCTTCTCTTCTCATCTCTTACTCTTCGCGGACGAATACGACTTGCCTCGACAGTTCAAACAGCGATACGGTAAACACCCTTCGGTCAGAGTCGGTAACACCTGAGCTAGAGCTATGGCAACGTCATCCTAAAAAATACAAACAATAGTTCCCACCTTAGTTAGGCGAACTACGTCGACTCTGATCCTCATTTTCCCGATGAGGTACGTAGGCAGTGGGGTAGGGCCCATTCGAGCACATTCTTTATTTTCCCTACATTTTCCTTTTTCGATCTCTTTTCCAATTCCCTTTATCATTTCCATTCTCATTCCATTTAGCAATTCATTGGTTCAGCAACAGTTAGTTCTCACCCTTTGAAACAAACAAGCAAGCGTGGATCCTTTCGGGTACGGCGGACGATCTGGGGTGCTAATACCTTCCCAGGTCGTAACCGACTCCCGAACTCAGATCTTTGGTTCGCAGGACCTTGTCCTTTCCTTCTTCCCCAGGTTTGTGCAGCATTACCTTTCCCATTCCTTCGGGATAAAAATGCCTGGCTGGCGACTATACATTTTCCGCGCCACTTTCACGTTTGTACTAGAATGAAAATCCCGGGAGCGACAGTTGGTGACTCTACTGGGGATCGAACCCAGAATCTCTGGTTTCCCTTGTAGAGTCAATCCTAGCACCTGTTTTTTTTGTTTCACTTGGGTGTTTATGTGTGTGCTGTTGTGTGTTTATTTACTGTTTTCATTTACAGTTTTTTACTTTACAGCTTTATTTATTGCTTTCGGCATTTATTTTCCATGCATCATATACTGGATTGTACTGGTTTCATTTTTTCTGTGGGATGGGGTTACTGTGAGATGAGCTCGTAACCGGAGCTCGAGTGCACCCTAGGACTTAGAGTGGTTCCACTTTGGCTTCATGGCATCTTGCTATGTTGGTAGTAGTGAGTTCCACACCCAGACTTGCGACCTTCTCGGAAATGTATTGATACCGGAATCTTTCTGGGGCAATACACAACCTTGATAGTTATGTGCAGTTAGGGGACCGATCATTGAGAACCTTTGTGGAAACATCCCTCTCCAGTGATGATAGTGGCATACCACATTTATTGGCAAACCCACTCGCATCTGAGGGACCACAGGGAACTCGCATAGGATGGTCTGGTTCTTTCATGGGAATCCAGTTAAAGCAAACTATTTGTATGACGATAGTATTGTACCCTTCGGGATGAATGTACTATTTTTTCTCGATTCAGTGCTTAAAGCTAAGGACTTTTGAGAGATGCTTGTTTTCCCCGTACTCAGCTGAGACCTCCCTGAGTAGTACAAAATGCCAAATTGATTCCCTGATTTGGTCATGAGCCATTTCTCAGAAATGGTGAGCGTATTATTGCTATTCGTATTTGAGAGTTCGTGATGTTGACTCGGAGTAGCATACCCGTGAGATGGGAGGGGTTTACAGGTTTGCAGGAACCCTAAAACTTCCAACATATCCGTTTTGCCAGCATTGTTCAATATTATGATCAGGTTCTACATGGTCCTTTGGTTTTGAAATCCGGGTTTTCGGTGGTACCGTTATTATGAATCTTCAATAGCACATGATTGTCTTCTCAACACCAACATTGGACCAATAATCGCCAGACCTTTGATCACATGTCAGTGTATTACATAACATCCTCTGCATGCTTGCATTACTAACACATGCTTACTCATTTGCAGGGTCGCATGTCGCATCCTCATGAACATATCGTACGCATTTACTGCATGGTTTGCATATTTTGCATTTTTACAGGTTATTCGGGCTTCCTAACTTATTCAACTATAGGCAATATATCTGGCAAACTCCTTCATTGATATCCGACTCCCAGAAACCGAGCAAGAATGGCAAACTTGAATCATGATTGTCAGGGTATGGGCATGGAACAACTCCGAGCGGAGGTGACCGAGATGACGGCCCGGTTGGGGCATTTCATGGAGGATATCCGAGCATTGTCCCAGGATCAGAAACTGCTGAGAGAAGAATTCAACTTGGTGAAGACGCAGATGAAGCTGCTTACGAGAATCATGAATGCTATGTTAAAGAAATAAAATAGCCATGTGTCCGCTTTTCAACCAGAAGGTCTTGTTTCTTCCATCTCTTTGGGATGTCCACTGAATCAAGAGTTGTTAGGTGGATTCCTTCCACAGTCTAAGTTTCCTTACCAGCAGTCATTTCTTAGTAATCCAGAAGAGCCCAAGACATAGGTTAATCTCTACTTGCCTGATCCAAATAAGTCAATTGATCATGCACCAATTGTTCATAATGAAGTGAGTACTTTCTTCCCGTATCAAGGACCTTCCTTAACTGCCACACCTTGGCTTCCTAGAGAAAGATTTCAGCAGATGTCAGGTGTATCTCTTCCAGTGGAAGCAATCCGTTTTTGACAAAAGCAAGAAAGGGTGATTGATCTTGTGCCTATGTCTTATGTTGAACTATGCCTACAGCTGCACAAAATGGGATTGGTTGAAAGTCGTGAGCTATCTCCTCCTACTGGTAAACTCCCCCTAGGTTAGAATCCCTATGCTTACTGTATTTTTCACTCGGGAGCCCAAGGACATGATATCAATGATTGTAAAGCATTCATGCATCAAGTGCAAGACCTGGTTGATGAAGGAGTAATTAGTTTTGGACCAAATGGTTTGAAAGTGTCACAGGTTAGGGCACATGGGAATGCTGAAGAGTTGGTCAAGTTTCCTTCTTCCAGAGTCATTACTTAGGCTAAGTCTTCAAGGGTTTTACTTCAACAATCGTCATTCGTTTCTCAGCCGAGTATAAGCAAGAGAGTGCAAGGGCATGTTAGACTCTCAAAGAAATATCAACAACAAAATGCTCAACCACAACCTCAGGGCCATCAACAACAGGTAAAAAGGCCATTTCACCAAAGAACAAGAGCGAGGGACTGCAAGATTGATCTTATCCCATGCCTATATGTTTTATTGCTTCCAGAACTGGTGAAGTTGAACATGGTCGAGCTTCGTACCATGAGAGCTCCTTCTCCTGATAATCTACCTTCGAATTTTGATACAAATGACAGATGCAAGTTCCATTCGGGTGCCCAGGGGCACAATATTGAGAAATGTTGGGATTTTCAGAACAAGGTACAAGACCTAATTGACTCCAAGGCGATCAACTTTGCTCCTAACCAAAATGTACTCCAAAATCCAATGCCTAATCACAACGGAGTCGGTGTCACGGTTGTTTTACCAGATGGTCCACATTTAGATGGAATCTTCAAGAAGCAAATAAAGCCATCAGTATTCAGATACTCTCAACAATGGCAATTGTTTGTTTGTTTTTCTTCAATGCAATTGTCTTCCCTATTAAGGGGAACTACGTCGCTCTTATTCTTCATTGGTCATCGTTCAATGGAGATACGTAGGCAGAAGATCGTCAGGTCTTTCTGAGCAACCTTATGGGGCAACTTTACTCCCCAGCTTTACTCTTTCCTTCAGACGTCTCGTGTAAGAGTCAGAATAAATAGAAGAAGAGGTATGATTGCCATGGTTGGGTATACGGCTGCAACTTGAAGATTTCAAGTTTGTGAAAGAGCTATTGATCACTGAAAGTATCCAAGACTGACAGGTCCAGGCGGAGTCAAGCCTCCTCAACTACGGCAATATTCAGTTTCGTTACTGCATTTCCATTTGTAGTCCCTTTTATTTGCTAAACATTTGTCTGCATGTATGAAATTTGTTTTCTTTTGAATGATAATCATAATAAAACTCACATGTTTTTTCTTGAAGTAATTCATTCGCATTCACTTATAAATTTGCATGATTACATCGCAATACCAATTGTCGTGCTTAAAACTCTATGAGGGAGAATGACGAAGCAAAAACGCAAAGAATCTCTAATTGTGTGATCTTGAATAAGACCCTGTTGACGATGTGCAAGCTTCATTTCAAATCCCTAAACACCGGAGATATAAGGGAGATAAACCCTCGCTAACCCCTTTGATCCTTGAAGTAGGAGTTTCTTTCTGCATGAAAAAACCCTCACATGTAGCCCAGGGGCAGGGTAGGTGTCAGCTAATCGGACCAAGCGTTCAGGCTTTCATAAAGGAGTGTTTTTAAGGATCCATTACATTCCACTACGCTAATCACGAGGTCCAAAGACCAGAAACCGCAATGGTTATCCAAATCAAGAGGTCCAAAGATTGAAAACCACAATGGTTATCCTTCATCCACCAAAGAATGAGGAAATCAGAACCATCGCAAAGCAATCAAGACAAACGGTATCACACGATTTGTTCAAAAAAAAAGAGATAAATGAAAAAGCCCGCTAAGTCGAAACTTGAAAACAAGTGACTTAGGCCAAAATTAGGGCATCCCGCTGGACTTCACAATCAAAGATTCACCAAAATATGTCCAGGAAAAAGTTAAGGATAATCAAAAGAACGCAAAAGCGAAAGACAAAAAGGATTACACAAGAAAGATCCTCAAACAAGAACAAAGTCATGTGGCACAGACACGAAAGACAAAAGGGTGACTGACTCTAAACAATAACTTGATTGGTGCTTAAACTGATAGCAGCAATGGGTCCTCAACCATCACAAAACCCTCATGAAAGATGAGCGCTTGTGAAAATTAGTTGAACATAGGAATTAGGAACATCACGAAGAGGGGTGGGCACAAATAAAATTTGAGCCTATATCCTTTGTTTCTATAAACTGTGAACCAGGCCATGATACAACCCTCAAAAGTCCTAACTGAAACAGGGTTAATTTGAGAAGCATACTACCACGAGGTTGCGTTCTTGACTCCTATGAGTTATGCTAAAAGACCTTTGTCGGTATTTCATGTGCATGATTTCTTTCATTAAAAAATAATGTTGTATCATAACCAGTGATCCGTTCACAAAGGTTTGCGACACCTTCTCAATAAAACTTCAAGATTAACATGTGTGTTGCATTAGAATTTTCATTCTCAGAATAAACATTTTCTGCCGCATACATTTGTTTGATATCATAAAAATCTCACATGTGGAAATTAAGTCCAGAAGTTTAAGCTTGCCAAGTTGAGAAGTATAAAATTTCTGAAAGGCAGTCATGTTGAGGTGCACTTTTTCGAGAAAGCTCCATTGAATAAGGACTTTCCCAACTAGTCATGGTAATAGCCAGCCAATCCGGGGCAATTACGTCGAGCAATCTCTTCAAAATCCAGCCAAACTGGGGCAATCACTCCGAGATTCAAATCTCTCCAAGAGCAAAGATTAGTCAGTCAAGTGCAAAACTATGCAGATACTCGTACTTGGGCAGGCCACCCTAGTAACACGAGAATTCATTCTTTCCCGAAGACAGACAATCGGAAGCATCTACCCGGAGTTCAAAGTACCAGGATAGTTATACTCTCAAAGAATTTCTATGTTACCCTCTTGTCATAACTCTTACTGATTGAGTATATTACCCATCTAGCGGTCGCTCGACAAGCCAATTCTCTCATTCAACACTTCTGACAGCTACAAACTCATATGTGTTGACAGTGGTTACTTCCTCAGCAAGGTTACTACGCCAATTCAGGAAATCACTACGATACCTAAGAGTATAAAGATACCCAGTCTTTTGTAAAATCCTCTTAAGATAAAGTCCAGATAAAAGCAAATGATCCCTAGCATGAGACTACGAGAAGTCTTTCCTCCTCAAGCAGGACACGATTCAATTTCGTTATCCCCAACAGGCGCATGGAAGTTATCCCCAATAAAGTCACCAAACTTTTCTTCAACAGGTTTCCTTTATCTTATTTCCCAGAAGATCTCAAACGAAATCCTTCTCTTCCCCAGCAAAGCAATAAGGATTATCCCTAACAAGAGTCGTCATCCCGTAGTGAAGTACTTCTTACAAGAATCCAAAAATTCCCAGCAGTCAGCTGAACGGTTCCCTTCCCCACAGAGGTTTGGAAAATTCAGGTAGATAAGAGAGTTATCCTCAGCAGAGCCTTGACAGGTCTTCCCCCAGCTAAGTCGAAGAGTTGCAGATCACTAACGGAGTCTTATGAGTGAGATTCAATCCCCAGCAGTAGAGGCATCCCCTAGCAGGGCCTTCAAATCTTAAGTCCAATTTATTTTTGGCAAAGGTGATAAGTCGAGACAGACTAGTCACACTCTTCTCCAACAGAAATATCGGCAATCATCTGTATTCCCCACAAAGTCAGCAAGGGTTTGTAATTTCCGCGTCAGGAATTCCCTTTATACCTATCCCCTAGTGTCATGGGGAATCATGACATGTAGTTCAACATATGTGTGCTCAATCCAAGGTTGATATCCCAAGTCCACCCGCAGCGTGGCAATTCTTAAAGTCCAGCCGCAGACTGGCCAAAGTCCATCCTCCGGGTGGCGAATTCTTAAAGTCTCCCATAGTGATCAATCTGCCCCTATAGTGTGGCGAATTTCTAAAGTCCCCCGTAGTGGGCCAAAGTCCCCTGTAGTGGGCCAAAGTCTCTCGTAGTGAGCAATGTGCCCCCGTAGTGTGGCAAATTTTCTGAAAGTCTCTCGTAGCTGAGCAATGTGCCCCTGTAGTGTGGCAAATTTTCTTAAAGTCTCCCGTAGCTGAGCAATGTGCCCCTGTAGTGTGGCAAATCTTCTGAAAGTCTCCCGTAGCTGAGAAATGTGCCCCCGTAGTGTGGAAAATTTATGAAAGTCTCCCGTAGCTGAGCAATGTGCCCCCGTAGTGTGGCGAATTTTCAAAGTCTCCCGTAGCTGAGCAATGTGTCCTCGTAATGTGGTAAGATTTCCAAAGTCCCCCGCAGTGTGGCATAGTATCCCCGCAGCGAGCAAAAGACCCCCGCGGTGTGGCAAAGTATCCCCGCATAGTGAGCAAAAGTCCATCCTCAGGGTGGCAAGTTATCAAAAGTCTCCCGTAGCGAGCGATACCCCCGTAGTGTGGCAAAGCATTCAGAAAACCACCAATTGTGTGGCATGTCATTAATAACCCAGCAAAAGTCCACCCGTAGCGTGGCAAATCAAAAATCTCCCAGCGTTATTCCAGAGCATTCATTAGAGTACTACCCTTCACATCCGAGTTCTCCCCAAGCAGATTTCAGATGGTTGGGTTTATTTCCCTTGTCTTCTTCCACCGAGTGCAAATTTTTTGGTTGTTTTTAGTATTCAATCCCTGCATACTTCAAACTTCTGAAAGAAACTTCTATCATCCATTCAAGTCTACAGTGATTGAATAGGGGCAGATGTAACACCCCAAAATTTGCCTTCTTATTTATTATCAACCTCGAGCGATTTGCGCTTCATTCCTGCATCATTCTGCATATCATTGCATCACATTTGAATAAATAAATAAATAAATAAATCATCATCTTTTGCATACGCATGAGGTGTGTGGTCAATCGAGGCTTGCCAAACATTGGAGTTCAAGAGAAAAATAATATACCAAAAATAATCCAAACCACTTCCAAGCTAACCAACCAAAAAAAGGAAAATCACTTTTCCTTCCACTTTCCTTCCACATTTCCTTTCATTTCTTCCCCTCTTATTTTTCTACTTCAATTCCACTCCTTTTCCCTTGGATGCTTCTACCATGTTCTACAACCTTCTAGAGTATTCCATGGAATATTCCAAGGAATATTCCAAAGAATATTCCCTCTCCAACCCTAACCCTAACTAACTACAAACCTAACTTCATTCCTAAACCTAACTCCATTCTCAAACCTAGCTCCAAGCCTAGCTTCTATATAATCATTAATCACTTCAATGCAAAAGGTTCCCAATTTTTTCACTTTCTCACAATTTCAAGAATCAGTTTTTCTCTCTCACTTTTTCCTCCCTTTCCCTTTTCACCAAAGCTTTTTTGAAGAAGCTCTTCAAGTTTCACATTGAAACTTGAAGATCTTAAAGCTTAGCCTCCAACCTCCATTGAATTATGGATTGTAGAAGAAGAAGCTACTGATTTTTGTAAAGATTTCGACTTATCGGAAGTGCAAGAAGGCTCAAGCATCAAGAATGCATTTATTTTGCGGATTCGCGGTTTTCTTGGTTTTCTCTACGATCAAGCTCCGATTCTTGCAACATTTACCGAAGCACTTCTCCACTTTGTAGGTTGGTAATCTAAAACCATGCTAGCTTTAAGTTATTCTCTTCATCTCGCCATTTTGGCATTCTATAAGTGCTTTTCGTATTGCTTGTGATCGATTATGTTTTCGTTACGTTTTGCTTGCGATTTGTGGTTTTTGATGGATTAGAAGTTAGGTTGTAGCTTGTTATAGGTTCTAGCATGTGTCAATAAGCCCTAATTGAGTAGAAATTCGTGTTAGTATGATTAGGCAGGGGTTAGGGGTGTTTAGAAGTAAGATTGTGGCCAAAAGCACTTATTTCAAAACAATTTTTCACTTTCTGTTCAGCGTTAACCGGTTAACGCATTTGGTTAACCAGTTAACGCGTGCGTTTTTAGCCAAAATGCTGTATTTTTCTGCCCGTTAACGGGTTAACCAATTTGGTTAACCGGTTAACGCTGTTGGATTTTGGTTTTTTTAGCTTATTTGCTTGCTTTTTCTTTCCTCCTTGTGCCTCTAATGTTCATGCATGTTTAGGTACTAATTTTATTAATTTTCTAGGTTGGTTTCGACATCTCATTCTCCCATTTCTAGTCGTTTCGACGCGTTTCCGTTCATGTTGCATATTATGCGTTTATGTTTTTATTTGTGTATAATTTGACTCATTGCATTTTGTTTCTATGTCTATGTATCATTTGGCATGTAAATAATCATGTTGCATTCTGTTTTTGCATCTTTTGCACATTTCGTTAACTCATTTGCATTTCATTGTATCTATATATATGTTGCATTTCACATAACCATGTATGTATGTGTATTTGGTTGCATTTGGTTACATGTTTGATCATATCATTCACATCAATTCAATTCTGAATTTTGCAATGAGCTTGGGATTCTTGTTGATCTATCATGTGGCATATTCATGATCAATGCTCATTATGTTCATATGCCATGTTCATGTGCCATATTTTGCATACTTATTGCATAATCAATCATGTGGTGCATTCTTGCATAATCCTCCCAAAATAATTATGTCACTCATTTGTGTATGTTTATCTATGTTCAAGTGCATATTCATGATTAATTGGTACATTTTTCATTAAGTTTGTGCATTAAAAAATGAAAATAATCAAATTTGCATTTTACATTTCATAGCTGACTTTGCATATAGGTGTTGTAAAATACATGTTGTTTGCTATGTTGTTCATGTTGTATGTAACTTTCTACACCTATCTTTTCATGTTGTATGCTGGCTGTAGAAAGTTGCCTTGTGTTGTGCATTATTTTCATAGTTGTTTGTGCAGTCAGGGGCCATAGTAGTTGCTGAATCTTTGTTGTAGCATTTTTTTTAGTTCTTCTAGAATTAAGATAGAGTTATTAGGATTTAATTGGTGTAAGTTTGCTTTATTATTTTTAATAAAATGCACACTAATCTTTTTTTTGTAGGGAGGGAAAGGTATGTTTCCTTACACCTTATCCTTTTATTTTTTTATGCATTTCCTTTATGCATTTAATTCACCTTTTACTTACATATTTGTGATTGGTAGGATTTCCCCTTTTGTTAGGACCAACTTATCTTCCTTAGGAAGTAAGTTGCATCCTTTTTCTTCTTTCTTTTCCTTTTGCTCTTTAGGATTAGAAAACCTCACTAACCATTAGGACCACCATTTTAATAACTTAGGGTTGGTCTTAGTCCTCCTTAATTTTTTGTCATTTTCTGATTTGAGTCTTCTTCTCTCATCATCAAAGAAAATCCAAAAGACATTTAATAAAGGATTGAGATTGTCTCTTGTGCATAGCCTTATTCCATGGGGCACTCATATTCATTCCATCTTGGAATAGTATGGGCTTGTCTAGCATGATGTACAAGTCTAATCATGAAACTATCTTCACCAACAATAAATTCCAAACACTTCTCATAAAAGACAACAAACAAAGACATTGCGTCTTCTCTTCTCATCTCCTACTCTTTGCGGACGAATACAACTTGCCTCGACAGTTCAAACAGCGATACAGTAAACAACCTCGGGTCAGAGCCGGTAACACCTGAGCTAGAGTTATGGCAACGTCATCATAAAAAACACAAAAAATAGTTCCCGTCTTAGTTAGGCAAACTACGTCGACTTTGATCCTCATTTTTTCGATGAGGTACGTAGGTAGTGGGGTAGGGCCCATTCGAGCACATTCTTTATTTTCCCTACATTTCCCTTTTTCTTTTCGATCTGTTTTCCAATTCCCTTTCTCATTTTCATTCTCATTCCATTTAGCAGTTCATTTGTTCAGCAACAGTTAGTTCTCACCCTTTAAAACAAACAAGCAAGCGTGGATCCCGTCGGGTACGACAGACGATCTGGGGTGCTAATACCTTCCCAGGTCGTAACTGACACCCGAACTCAGATCTTTGGTTTGCAGGACCTTTCCCTTTCCTTCTTCCCCTGGTTGGTGCAGCATTACCTTTCCCGTTCCTTCGGGATAAAAATGACTGGTTGGCGACTTTACCTTTTTCGTGCCACTTTCGCGTTTGTACTGGGATGAAAATCCCGGGAACGACACTTCGTTTTGAGAAAAAAATAAAAACAAATACACTCCGGAAGTAACAAGGGTGTTACTTCCGGTTGAGAAAAAAAATTACACTTCGGAAGTAACACCCTTGTTATTTCCGATTGAGAAAAAAAATAAAAAAAATACACTCCAGAAGTAACAAGGGTGTTACTTCCGGTTGAGAAAAAAAAAATAAAAGACACTCCAGAAGTAACAAGGATGTTACTTTCGGTTTGAAATATTTTCAATTCAGAATATTTAAAAAAAATAGAAAAAATAAACTAAAAATAAAAAGGATAAAATTGGAATTTTTTTAAAAATATGTAGGGGTATGGGTTTAAATGTAGGGGTAAAAGGTAAGATTTTCTTAATTAAGTAGGCTCTTAAAAAAGCCTAAGCTTGACCTTTTTATTAAAAAAAATATGGTATGGTCTGACCTTAACTAGGTTAGGCTATAAGCCCCTATAAGCCGGTATGACCTATTCCCACCCCTAATGGTAATCATACAAGTTCAAGAATCAAATAAAATCATGATATCAAAGTTAAGACAAATTATGAATATGTGGTCAAAGATGGTTCAAACACATAATAAACATGCATCAAAGGTTCAACATGGGAAGGGAGATTAAGTAAGTAACATGTTAAAGGCACAAGAAAGTTTTGTGGTCAAACATTAAAAGTTTAAGGCATATACACATAAAAAAAATCATGCATTAGATTGCACCAAACTTGGACAAAAATAAAATGGATCATGTTAATAACATCAAACAAGGTTCACACAATGTACATTATATTCATACGCATCACTATGATCAAGAATAGTCAAAGGATCAATCTAAAAGCAACAATTAATAACCTAAAACAAAGTCCTAAAAATGTCTTACTTTGACTAAATAAAAGTGTGAAAATAAATTTATTTTTGGAATTTTTTGACATAATCACAAAATAGGTATAACTATTAATATGTGTAAAAAAATCAGCTCAAAATGATTTAATTTGCTATGGGAAATAATTCAGTGAAAATGCAAAGAAAAATAAAATAAAAAGTGATAAAAATTTAGGGATGCTGCCAGCCAGGTTTGAACCCACGCCCTTGAACTGATGGACTTAAAACAAATGTCACTGGGTAGGAGGGGAAAAACGGCCCGCCCGCCTCGCCTAAAGCCCGTAAAAAAAATAGCGGGGCGGGTATGCCTGCCAAGTTGAAATGGGCATAAAAGTCTAGCCCGCCCCGCCAAGGTGGTGGATTGGTGGGTGGCAAGCTTGCTCGCCTTCTTTTTTTTTTATTTTTTCTAATTTTTTAAATAAATTAAAAGGTTGACTTTCTACATTTCAATAAAAACAACATCAAACCAACATTTAAAAAACATAATTTTTATTAGCCTAAAACATCAACTTTTAGTGAAATAATACTCTTATCATATATATCATCACTTTTAGTATTTTATATGATCTAAATTCAAATTTCGATCCCATTTTTTCCATTTTTCATAAGTAAAATTCAAAATATCGGCCCAACAATAGAGACAGAGAAAGTAGATTAGTCCCAATAATCTAAAAACATCTTATATACATATCCTAAACTATTTTCATTGGCTATTCCAAATACTTAAATAGTGATATTATATAAATGCAACGGGCTTTGGTGGGCGGCGGGTTTTGGTGGGGAGTGTTTTGGAGAGTGGCGGGCGGCAGGCTTTAGCGAGGCGAGCTTTGGTGGGAGGCAGGCCTAATATCCCAACCCAACCCGCCACCTTTAGGGGGGTGCACGGGTCGGGCCAGCGGGCCATGACCCGTTTTGCCACCCTATCACCGGGCCATTGAGCATCTGATGTAAATATAGCGTGTCTATTAAATTATATTTTAAGGTTAAAAACATGAAAATGTAAATAAAAAAACAATTAAAGGATCTGGGGCAAGGGGGATTCGAACCCCAAAACCTTCACACACAAACACATAAACCACCATGGCGCAATGGCTCACTCATTAGTATAACGCACACAATAAAATATATATTAAACCCATATGACAAAATATAAAGTTCTCATCATCAAAAGTTTCCCTACATCAGCAATCAAGTGAAATGTGGCTCATTACAAGATCATCAAGACTCAAATTTATCTGGTCAACAAATTAGGGTTTCTCAACCAAAGTCAACTGCACCTTTGACTTTTGATCAAGACATGATCTTAAGCCTTGATACATGGTTCAAGACATTCAAATAAACCTTCAGAGTCCATCCATAGTTTTCAAAGAGCTCAAGAGCTTTCATTCATTGAGGATTGCAAAGTTCAAGTCATCTGATACAAAAGTCAACCACTAATCAAAGACAAGTTTGACTTTTAGCTTTTTTGGTCAAAACATGGATCCCTCAAGATGAATTTCATAAAAATATGTTTGATAGTTGATTTTTATCAAGAGAAATCAAGAAAGTTGAGGTTACTTGCAAAAGGGGCAACTTTGAAGAATTTGTAAATTTTTCTAAGTGTCAAAATATGATGTTCAAGTAGCCAACTTCCCATTGTCATAACTTCCAATCCAAGCCACCATTTTCTTCGGTCCAAATATCAAATTGAAGGTCTTGTTTCATAACTCAACTTTTTCATTAGTTATTGATTCCTAAAAATGCAAGGATTTAAAGTTATAAAGCCATGAAGTTGATGTCTCATGCATACTTTGAAGAAAAACACTTAGTGAAGGACCGTGCAAAACACCTCATACATATCACATATTACTTGTCAAAACATTCCAATCACTTTTGTATCACCTCTATCATCACCTACCACTCTCACTTTCATTTCTTGCAAGAAGGACCGTGTAAGAAGTTCCAAGTTATTGTTGTCCAAACTAATCATTCAAATACTTTCTTTAAGGATCAATAAAGCTAATGGGATTGTTATATTGACTTGAGAATCATATTATCTACTAGAACTGATAGTGGTATGAGAGTTTGTGACCAATTTATTGGGTTGGAGTGATCTTCTTTCTATTTAGAGGATGATGTTTTGTTGACGGTGATTTCCTAATATTATGTTTTGGCTTGCTACTGTTACGGTGTGATGGTTTTTGGCTTGGTCTCCTCCACTTGGTGGTATTATACGTGGTTAGTTATTTGTGTTTTTTTTTGCTTTCTTATAGTGTATTTTTATTTGAGTTATTTTTGTTTTAGTTATTTTCTCATTTTCTTCTGGTTAGCTAAATTTAGACTTGATAATCGTCATTGCTGAAAAAGCTCTTTCAACGGATGATACTGACATCGGTAATATCAAAGCTAACTTAATAAGTTTATAAACCAAAGGAAATACCAAATGTTTCTCAGTTTGAATCATCTTTATAGACAAACTTTTAACATCTTCACAAGTAAAAAATAATGCATTTCTTCTCACTTGAAGAACATAATGTTGGTGTAAGCCCTAGAGGCCCATACTTTTGGTACTTGTATCGGATTATTTTTTAATAATAAAAGGAATTTCTTTATTGTGTTTGTTTTTCCAAAATGATAAAAGTCCCTAGAATAGCTAGTTCATTTAATGAAATATTAAGTGTGACTTAATCATGAGATTCCATTAAACATAAGGACACTATTCTTAAAGTATCCATGGTCGAGCTTTAATGTGAAATGGGATAGCCTTAAAGCAATAAGACTATTATGTAGATAGAATGATGATCACATCTCATGGATCATGGATAAGGAGTTATCAAGTCTTAACATAAGTATAAATATTAGGAGTAATATTTATATTGGATTGACCCACTATGAGAGTACTATATAGAATGTTATGCAAAGTGTCATAAGTTACTCTCATGGTAATAGTGGCGTATACCACCCTTCGACCTGAAACTACTATGGACCCTATATGTATAGTCAAATACTTTATTGTTGATCAAACATTGTCCGTAACTGGATGATCATAATGACGGATGATGGGTACTTCACAAAGCATGCGGAGGGACATGAATAAGTTAAAAGAAATTTGCTCATCCTGCATAACAGGATAAATGTCTAAGGGCCCAATGTTGAACTGGACAAGGATGATACGGTATATGCCTTGTGTTCAATATAGACATAAGGGAAAAAAAGGGTAATTTTACATACAAGTACTATGATAAATTTTTTTGTCAGATCACATGACAATTTTGTGACTTGGATAACAGTGATGTGTTGCTAGATAGCGCTCATTGTTTATTACGTTAAATACATGATTTAATATAATTGTCAATGTCGCGAAATCATACAGGGTCACACACATAAGGACAATTAGAGAAGAGGTAGAAAAAATAAGGAACATCATATGGTACGTTGCACTTAAGTGGAATACGAAATATGGTAACGTATCATGTGCTTAAATGACATATGGAACATCGTATGGTATAATAATATTTATTATTATTATTATTATTATTATTATTATTATTTTTAAATAGTTATAAAATATAATAATAATAATAATAATAAAAATTATGTTTATTATAATAATAGTTATTATAATAATATAATATTATTATATGGTGCACTTAAGTGGGCTTTTAGCTTATAGCCCACATAAGTAGTTTTATAAATAGAACCATTGTGCAGAAGCAAAGAGAGTTGTTGAAAAACCCTAGCCCTATTCTATTTCTCTCTCCCTCACTCAAAACCTTCAATCGTAATCAACTAGCACTGTGAATGAAGGAAGTTGTTCGTGTGGACTGAGTAGAGGCGTTGTTCATCGTACAACGCTCGTGATCATTCCATTGATTCAGAATCAAAGGTTTCATCACCACAAGAGATAACCTTTCTATCAGAGATCATGATCTTTCATAAGGATCTCTAAAGGGAAATTTTTATTTTCCGCTGCGTTTAGATCGCAAATTTCCCTTCAGTGGTATCAGAGCCACTTACGAAACCATGAGTCTAGTAATTGCTTACTTTCTGTTATTTTTATTTTTATTGGATTAAAACACGTAAATATTAAATCAAATCTAGATATTGAATTTTAGCATCAGACTGTGTACGGTTTGGATGATTGATATTGACCATGCTTCGGAACCCGACAATAGTATGGTGAAGCAGCGATATATCAATCGTCCATAAGTTACACATATATGATTGGTCTAATTAATATGTGATATGATTAACTTTGATGCAAATAAGATATATTGGATATACTAGTTTTATTTGGTCAGTTCAAATCATGCAATGATTATCATTCGTTTGAGAGATTTGTGGTTATCTGCTTCGGAATCTGACTTTAGTATGGTAAAGCGATGGCATACAGATTAATCATACTGAACTATTAATCACGGTGTTTTGATGGTATGAAATTGATGCATCATGGTTTGTGACGGTACAAGGGTTGCATCGTCAATGAGGTATGCGATCAAGGTCACTTATTTTGAAAGTGTGACAGTCGCCATAGAGTTTGTGACGGTCGCCATAGGGTATAAAAGTGTGACAGTCGCCATAGGAAAAAGTGTGACGGTCGCCACACTACTTATGTGCAGAATCTCATTCGCCAAAATTCAATTTGATTTATTTAATTAACAGGATTTAAATTAATAATAATAAAAATTCTTTATTATTTTTCTTTTGGTGATCAATTATGGCCTTAGTTTAATTTTACTTTCTTTTGAGATTTAAAATACGACCTACGTGTCATGCCTTTCTTTTATTCTCATCATGTAACTTCTTTTCTCATCTCACTCCCTTGTATGTAAAACGAGTTTTCTTTATGTAATGTATTAATATGAAGAAAGAGAATACTACAAAAACAAAGGAGGACAACATTGGAGATCTTACTTGGAGAAGTGTAGATCGTTATTAGGTTTAACTTAGGTTCTCTCATTGGCTTGGGAGAACAATTGCGCTATGGGCCATAATTGTTTCATTTGTATGTATGTATGTATGTTGATATAAGTATATGTATGTTGATTCATGTGTGAGAAATTATTTATATGATAAATAAGCCGGTGAGATCAAACTAATTAGAATTCCCTCAAAACTGAATATTAAGTTTTTTTGCTTTCCAAGTTTTAGAGCTCATCAAGACTAGTATCGAATAATGTAGGTTTCGCTTAACGCGAGGTGCACGTTATATATTAGTAAGGTGTGATGGGATAAATGTAATATCCAATTTCTAAAACAATGGGTCAAACTTAACTAAACAAAATATAATAAGATTATATGCATTTAGAAGCAAGAGTTGAGAATAGTCCATATGATGGATTGGAATAAGGAGTTATTCACCCAACTGAAATATTTGAGAATTGTATTGGATACAAATGGAAGGAGTTTCTACCTAAATAGCCGAGTTTTGTGTAATCAACCTAACACTGACTTAAAACAAAGTGAAATATGGATCTCGATCCACTGGAAAATCTTCCAACGGGATATTTCGAATCAAATGTTGAGGGTTATTTATTTTGAGTAAAATAGTCTAAGCATATTTAATTAAAGGCCTAATTGAATATGTTATTTTAATGATAATTATATTTTCAATTTTTGTAGGTTACCATGACAACAAACACCTCTAACAACATTTTGCGACCAATCCTTGATATGGAAAAGTTGTCTGGGACAAATTTTCTGGATTGACACCAAAATCTGAGGATTGTCCTCAAACATGACAAAATGTTGTATGTCCTAGAGACACCTGTTCTTGATAAGGAGCCTCATAGTTTTGCTCCTAAGGCTGAAAAAGATGCTTATAAGAAGCGTGTCGATGATGCCATTGAAACTACTTGCCTCATGTTGGCTACCATGAATTCTGAATTGCAAAAGCAACGTGAAAACATGGCAATGTTCGATATGATCGAACATCTGAAGATGCTCTATCAAGAGAAGGCAAGGCATGAGAGGTTTGAAGTTTCAAAGCCCTTTTTCAAGCCAAGCTATCTGAGGGAAGCCCTGTAGGTCCCCATGTACTCAAGATGATTGGGTATGTGGAGAATCTTGAAAGATTAGGTTTTCCATTAAAAAAAGGAGCTTGCAACTGATTTGATCCTGCAATCATTTCCAGAGAGTTTCGATCAATTTGTCATTAATTTCAACATGAATGATATGGACAAATCTCTTCCTAAATTGCTAAGTATGTACTGCTGAGCAAAATCTGAAGTCAAAAGCGAAATCTATTATGATGGTCAATAATGGAAAGAAACAGAACAAAAGACCCACCAAGCAGGGAGGTAAATGGAAAAGAAAGGAAGTTGCAAAACCCAAACATACAACACCTGCTTTGAAGCCTAGTGGAGGCATAGCAAAGGAGGGCACTTGCTTCTATTGTGGTAATACCGGGCACTGGAAGAGAAATTTCCCAAAGTATCTAGAAGATAAGAATAATGGAGTGGAGACTTCAACTTCAGGGGCTAAAAAGGAGTAGAGATTTGGCAAAAGGTGAAGTTAACCTATGAGTTGGCAATGGAGCAAAGGTTGATGCTTTAACCGTAGGAACTTATGTTTTGACTTTACCTAGTGGTTTAATAATTCAGTTAGAGAACTGTTATTATGTACCTGTAATTAGCAGGAATATTATTTTCGTTTATTGTTTGGACAAGTTTGGTTTTTAATTTATAATAAAGAACAATTGTTGCTCTATGTATTTAAATGATATATTCTATGCTACTGCACAAATGAATAATGGATTTTATGTCCTTGATCTTTAAATGCCAATTTATAACATTAATACTAAAAGGATGAAACCGAATGAGTTAAATCCAAGTTACCTTTGGCATTGTCGCTTAGGCCATATAAATGAGAGGCACATCTCCAAATTCCATAAAGATTGACTCTTGGATTCTTTTGATTACGAATCATATGTTATATGCAGATCTTGTTTAATTGGAAAGATGACAAAGTCCCCATTCATAGGAAAAAGTAAAAGGGCTAATGATCTTTTCCCCCTCATACATACTGATGTATGTGGACCACTGAACATACCAACTAGAGGAGGTTTTCAATACTTCATCACATTTACTGATGATTTAAGTAGATATGGTTATGTGTATTTAATGAAACACAAATTTGAATCATTTGAAAAGTTCAAGTAGTTCAAGAATGTATTACAAAACCAATTAGGTAAGAATATTAAAACTCTTCGATCAGATCGAGGCAGTGAATATTTAAGCCTAGAGTTTGCTTACTATCTAAAAGAGTGTGGGATTCTATCCCAACTTACTCCTCCTGGAACACCACAATTTAATGGTGTATCTGAGAGAAGAAATTGAACCTTGTTAGACATGATCCGATCCATAATAAGTTACACTGATATTCCAAACTCCTTTTGGGGACATGCACTACTGACAACAACTTACACACTTAACTGTGCTCCATCCAAAAAGGTAGAAAAGACACCATGTAAGATATGGAGTCGTAAGAAACCACACATGTCTTACAAGAAGATTTGGGGCTGTAACATTTATGTGAAACGACAAATTTCAAGTAACCTTGAGCCAAAATATGACAAATGCTTATTTGTGGGGTATCCTAAATAAACAAGAGGATATTACTTATATAATCCTGCTGAGGGCAAAGTGTTTATCTCTCGAACTAGAGAAAAGTAGATCTTGAAGAAATTTAAAGAATCACAAAGCGTTGATACACCTATGGAGAAATTATAGAAGGAATCACAAACAGTTATGGAAGAGAAACCTGCTCAAGTAGAACAAGACATGCGTAGGTCGAGCAGGATACATCACCAACTAGGGAGATATGGATATATCATAACTGATCAAGGTGATGTATTACTCATGGATCAAGATAAGCATGTGACCTACCAAGAGGTCATAACTGGTCATAAGTCTGAGAAGTGGATAGAAGCTATGAAATCTAAAATGGATCCCATGTACACAAACCAGGTTTGGACCTTAGTAGAGCCTGATGTAGGAGTTAATCCTATAGGATGCAAGTGGGTCTTCAAAAAGAAGACTGACATTGATGGTAAGGTACATACCTATAAGGCAAGACTGGTTGCTAAAGGTTATAAACAAATTCATAGGGTAAACTATGATGAAACCTTTTCACCAGTTGCAATGCTTAAATCTGTTCGGATTTTACTTGCTATCGCTGCATATCATGTTTATGAAATATGGCATATGAATGTCAAGACTGCTTTCCTTAATGGGAATCTTCTTAAGGATGTCTACATGACACAACCTGAAGGATTTGATATGCCTGAAGAAGCCCAAAAGATATGCAAGTTACAACGATTAATTTACGGATTAAAGCAAGCTTCCAGAAGCTAGAATCTTTGTTTTGATGAAACTATAAAACATTATGGATTTATAAAGAATGAAAATGATCCTTATGTCTACAAGAAGGTTAGTATGAGCATGATTGTTTTCCTGGTATTATATGTAGATGATTTATTACTCATAGGAAACGACATTCCTACCATACAACAAGTAAAAACTTGGTTAGGGAAATGCTTTTCAATGAAGGACCTTGGTGATGCAACCTATATATTAGAAATCAAGATCTATAGAGATAGACCATAAAACTATTTGGCCTAAGTCATAGTACATACATAGACAAAGTGTTGAGACGCTTTAATATGCATCATTCCAAGAAAGGATTCATACCTATGAAACATGGCATGTGTCTATCAAAAACACAATCCCCTTATACTAAGGAAGAAAGTGGCCGCATGAATAACATTCCATATGCATTTGCAATAGGATCTATCATGTATGCCATGTTATGTACTCGACCACATGTCTCGTATGCTTTAAGTGCGAAGAGTAGGTACTAATCTGATCCTGGTGATGCTCATTGGGTAGCTGCCAAGAATATCCTTAAGTACTTAAGAAGGACTAAGGACTCATTCGTGATATATGGAGGTCAGGAAGAGCTCGTGGTAATTGGTTACACCGATGCTAGCTTCCAAACAGATAAGGATGATTTTAGATCGCAATCTGGTTATGTGTTTTTGCCTAAATGGTGGCGTTGTGAGCTGGAAAAGTTCAAAGCAAGAAACAGTTGTTGATTCTACAACCAAGGCCGAGTACATTGATGCCTTAAATGTAGCAAAGGAAGTTGTTTAGATCAAGAAGTTTATTAGTGAACTTGGCATAGTCCCAAGCATTTTGGATCTCATTGATCTCTATTGTGATAACAATGGTGCCATCGCACAAGCTAAGGAGCCTAGATTTCACCAACGGTCCAAACACATACTTAGGTGTTATCATTTCATTCGAGAGATAATAGATCGTTGAGATGTGAAGATATGCAGAGTATCAACATTTGACAATATTGTTGACCCACTAATAAAACCTCATGTGCAGCAGAAGCATGATGGCCATACTAGATCTATGGGTATTAGGGGTATGCCTAATTGGCTCTAGTGCTAGTGGGAGATTGTTGGTGTAAGCCCTAGATGCCAATACTCTTGGTACTTGTATTGAATTATTTATTAATAATAAAAGTCATTTATTTATTATGTTTGTTTTTGCAAAATGATAAATTCCCTAGAATAGCTAGTTCGTTTAATGAAATATTAAGTGTGACTTAGTCATGAGATTCCATTAAACATAAGGACATTATTATTAAAGTATCCATAGTCGAGCCTTAATGTGAAATGGGATAGCCTTAAAGCATTAAGAATATTATGTAGATATATTGATGATCACATCTTATGGATCATGGATAAGGAGTTATCAAGTCTTAACATAGGTATGAATATTAGGAGTAATATTTATACTAGATTGATCCACTGTGAGAGTACTACATAGAATATTATGCAAAGTGTCATAAGTTACTCTCATGGTGATAGTGGTGTATACCACCCTTCGACCAAAAAATACTATGGACCCTAGATGTAAAGTCAAGTACTATATTGTTGATCAAACATTGTCCGTAACTGGATGATCATAAAGACAGTTGATGGGTACTTCACAAATCATGCTGAGGAACATGAGTAACCTAGATGGAATTTGCCCATCCTGCATATCAGGATAAATGTCTCAGGGCCCAATGTTGAACTGGACAAGGATGACACGGTATATGCTTTGTGTTCAATATAGACATAAGGGCAAAATGGTAATTGTACACACAAAAACTATCACAAAAGGTTTTGTCATATCACATGAAAATTTTGTGACTTGGGTAGAAGTGATGTGTTGCTAGATATCGCTCATTTTTTATTAGGTTAAATACATGATTTAATATAATTACCAACGTCGCGAAATCCTATAGGGTCACACACATAAGGATAGATAGATCCAAGAGGTAGAGTAAATAAGGAACACTGTAAGGTACAATGCACTTAAGTGGAATACGAAATATGGTAAGGTACCATGTGCTTAAGTGACATATTGAATATCGTATGATATAATAATAGTTATTATTATTATTATCACAAAAGGTTTTGTCATATCACATGAAAATTTTGTGACTTGGGTAGCAGTGATGTGTTGCTAGATATCGCTCATTTTTTATTAGGTTAAATACATGATTTAATATAATTACCAACGTCACAAAATCCTATAGGGTCACACACATAAGGATAGATAGATCCAAGAGGTAGAGTAAATAAAGAACACCGTAAGGTACAATGCACTTAAGTGGAATACGAAATATGGTAAGGTACCATGTGTTTAAGTGACATATTGAATATCGTATGATATAATAATAGTTATTATTATTATTTTATAATAGTCATAAAATATAATAATAATAAAATTATGTTTATTATAATAATTATTATTATAATAATATAATAATAATATTATTATTTGGTGCACTTAAGTAGGCTTTTCAACATGTAGCCCACACAAGTACACAACAAGAAAATTGATAAATTATGACGGTTCATTTTAGCAGGTTACGATGGTTAGAACCACCGCAATTTGCATGTTACATCGGTTACATCTCCGTCGCAAAAACGTGCGTCGCGAGGCTGTATTACAACGGTTTTCAAAATCGTCACACTAATTGTTGTTCTCTTTCACGACAATTAGGGAACTGACATAATCCTACTATTGCGACGGTTACCAACCGTCGTGGAATTTCATTTTGATTTTAATTTTCATTGTTGATTGTGGCGTTTTGAACCGCCGTAAATTACAAATATTTAAAAAAAGATTTTACCCTCAATTTTTTATAATTATTAAAAAAAACCTCTATTTTATATCGGCAGCCTGGACCTGTAACATTTAACCATTAAAAGCATCAAACATTAAACAACATTTGATCATGAAAACTGCTCATGTTGTGTTTCAGTAAAGATTAATGAAAACTAAATCAAGTTTTGAACTCCTTAACAAGTTAATAAACATTCCTACAAGATCACATGCTTTAATCACTGAATTGAGGACAACACTAGACAATAACAAGAATCTTTTCCCATTAGCAATCCCCAATCCTTTAGGGAACAAAATCAGTTGTTTACATTATAATTTGTTTGTGGCTAAGTAACTTCCACAACTTGAGAATCATTTGTAATAACTTCCAAGAAACAACTCCCAAGCTGAACTTCGGATCAACTTTTAGCATAGAAACAAACTACATTGTAACACCAATATAAAATAAGACAACTTATCAAGACAAAGCAATAATTAAAAAAAACAATTGCAGAGAGATGATGTAAAACTTAACGATGAAACTTAAAATGATTCAATTTTAATCATGTAAAAAATCTAGATTCACAATCTGATAAACTAGTTTCAACTGATAGTACCTTTACATGAATGAGATACGTAAGCACATTTTCAGCTTGAGGAAATTGGGGAATTTTATCATCTCCTAGGCCACCAAGAAAGTCAGTAATAGTGGCACGAACAATGCACTAAGAAACATAGCATTTAGGATCACTTTAGTTATCCATACACTAGAGCAAGATATGTAAAATAATGTTTATTCTTTACTGGGAAAAATAAGCAATTATTGAAAATAAGTATACACGAATATTACACATCACATATACATTATACAAGATTAATCATAACTGTAAACTATTTTTGCGACAAATATCTTAATTCATAACTTTGACAGATTTTTGCATTCATAGATTTTAATCATGTATTGATGATGCCACTCAACTGTTAAGGAATCTTATATCATCCTTCACGTGAAAAGGGAAATTGGACCTTTGTCATCCAAAATGATTTTGCAAGTGAGGTTTATCATATTAATATAATCAATACTTCCCATAGGCTAGTAAGGTGAATCTAGTGTAAAATCATCAGCATAGAATATTGTTGCACACAAGCACTATACTAACACAGGAATAATTTCTAATAAGAAAATAATACTGAAACTTACAAAGGATCCTAGTGTTTGACATAGAAATCTGCATGATGTCATATAGTTGTCAGATATTCAATGCACAAGAACTCCATCATCTTTAAGAGCATTCTCTCCACCCAAAAATTCCTCAGCTTCAATAAAATCAACATGTTTGTTCCATGGTTCTGGTCCACCAACAAGTAATAAGTCTAAATTTGTCCCAAGGCAAGATATAGCTCCTCCAAGTTATGCCATTGATTATTATTTTCGGCTTGAGCCAAGTTAAGCCAGTAACCACCAATTGTGGCAACACCAGCTAACATTGCAAAAGGAGGGAAATGATAATCACAATCTTGAATAAGAAACAAATAAACGTATGAAAGAAGTAAACAAAGAAAAGAAGAAGTTAGGGTTTTGATTTTACATGTGCACGATAAAAATTTGATGGAACTTTCGTTATGAAATTAGGTATATTATCCTTCAAGTTATTCAATAAAATCATGGTAGATTTAGTAATTTCGAACCAGTAAGCTGGAAATTTTGAAACGACGAACATACCTCAACAATGAGTCAGCGAAAATCCTTAGAAAAATCAAAGATATGAATTTGCATTTAGGAATATTGAAATACCGGCAGGAAGTAGCAGCGACAAGATGAGTAAATTCGAAAATGGAGTTTAAAAAAATAGGTATGATAAAAGGAGATTGCTATCTTTGTGGGAGCATGTCGCACCGCGAAAAATGATGGTTACGAATTCGCGATAAAAGACCGCGGAAAAATGTTCGTACAGAGTTGCCATCGAACTTATTTTATTCCAATTAAGGAAAAGGAAAATATCAAGAAACCTTTTTAAAATGGATAAAACATGGTCTTTGAAACCAAATTCTAGGTTCGGGAGTCGATTCCGTAAAGGGAAGGTATTAGCACCCCTTACGTCCGTTGTACTCAACGGGAACCTCTTAGTTTAATTTACGATTGAATGTTGACTTATGCTTTCTGTTTTCTTCGAATAATAAAGTAAATGCGAACGATTCTAATCTAAGGTTACAGGGAAATGTATGGTTTTATTCCAAGGGTGCTCGACAAGGATTGAGATCCTCGTGCCTACGTATTCCCTCGTGCAATGGGAAATTCAGAGCTTCGTAGTCCGCGGTACTACGGTTTGTTGGTGTATTTTTAATGAACGATTATTTAAACCGCTCTCTAACTGCTAAGCGTTTTCTTGTTATCGCTCCCCGGATTTCCATCCTGGTACAAACGCGAAAGTGGCGCGGAAAAGAATAGAGTCGCCAGCCAGGCATTTTTATCCCGAAAGAACGGGAATGGTAATGCTGCACAAACCAGAAGAAAAGAAAAGGAAGGACACGGGTCCTGCGAACCAAAGAGACTGAGTTCGGGAGTCGGTTACGACCTGGGAAGGTATTAGCACCCCAGATCGTCTGCCGTAACCGACGGGATCCACGCTTGCAAAGAAACGGTTTCAAAGGGTGAGGGCATGAAAACTGCTGCAAAGAAAAGGAACTGGAAACTGGAAAAGAAAACTGAGAAAGGAACTGAATAAGAAATGAAAATAAAAAATGTAGAGAAAATAAAGATTGTGCTCGAACGGGCCCTACCCCGCTGCCTACGTACCTCATCGGGAAAATGAGGATCAGAGATGCCGTAGTTCCCCTAACTAGGGGTAGAAAAGAAATTGCTTGTGAATTAAGGCTTGAACTGCCTATGTCAATGCTCAGGTGTTGCAGACTCGGACGACGAGTGTGTAACCATCTTGCAAAATGATAAGTAGGAGCAAGTTCGCGTACGGAGCGAATGAGGTGAGAAAAGAATTCCCGAAGGAAAGACGCTTATTGTTTGTTCAGTGTTTGTTTAGAAGCTTTTTATGAGTGAAGTTTGCATAGGTAAGTGTACCCAAGTCTTACTCACTGAGATGTGTATGTCTCACATCATCCCGAAATGGAATGCGCAAGAGGCACACCTATCTATGGAGGAAATCCCCAAAGCTAGTCCCATAAGTGAAGGCTCAGACACACTGACCTATTAACATTTATTAAGTGTTTTTTATGATTTTATGATTAAGAAGTGTTTTTTAGCTTTTCTTTGTGAAGCAATCTCATGCTAAGACCTATCCACCACGAGGGATAACTTACACCTCGCCCCGAAACAGAACGCGTGCAAGTATCTCATAGAAAGGTCTCATGTCACATGAGAAGACTCAACCTTTATTAGAATGGATTAAAATTGAGTTTGAAGATGAGAAGAGAAAGCACCAAAAGGATCACAAAAGGCAAAAATCTAATGGGAGACTAAAGAATCCTAAGTGTTGTCATGCATGGAGGTCCTAAGGTTAGTGTGGTTAACTATCCTAAAGAAGAAAGAAAGAAGAAGAGAAGAAGAAGAAAGAAGAAGAGGGGAGTAAGGCCTAAGCCCAACAATCAAAGGGTTAGAACAAATAAGAATAAGAAGAGAAGAGATGAGATTTGGAGATGTGGGAATCACTTCCACACCTCTCACTTACCATAGCCCCTGAAAAGGTTAGTGACATAAGCATAAAAGCAAAACAAAATGAACAAAATGACATGCCAACATCATACAAACAAAAGTGAAGTCATACATACATAAACTCAATGCAAATGCAACCCACAAGAATGAGAGAAGAAGCATACAAGTCAATTAAGAGGCAACATGAAACACATGGCAAGGCAAAGCAAACTTAAGAAGATGCAAAGCAAAAATGCACAAAACATGAACTCAAGGCACAATACCAGAACTTAATCAAGTTAAAGAAATGCTTAAGAAGCAAGAAAGATGAAGAAAAGAGAAGCACAAGACCAAACAATCACATTATAGGAAGAAATAAGCAAAGGAGTGAGGTGGATGCACATAAGAAAGAAAGAACTTAAAAGGTAAGCAAATCACAAAATTTCCAAGACACAAACCCTAAACCAAGATCAGAAAGGTACCCATACCCCAAAGAGACCCCAAATGAGATGAAGAAGTTGGCACAAGTGCCCTTCTAAGCTAATGAGAGAACTTATGATAAAAAAGAAGCAAAAATGGGACAAGTTAAGGAACAAAATTCAAATCAAACCAACAATGCACCCAAAAATTCCACAACTTTGGACAAATGATCTCCAATCATGATATAATAATATGACAAAAGGATAGGAAGAAAATTAGAAGCTATCCAAGTCAAAAGAAGGCTTAAACATGAACTAGGGTTAAGAAACTTCAATGACAAGTCAATGACCAAAACCAAATGAACAAATTTCTAAAAATCAGGGAAAAATCACACATGAACTACATCCTCTTATGAATCCAGAGCAAAAAGAACCAACAAGAAATTCAAAATGATGATCACTAGGGAAAATGAACAAGACAGTTTGCACAAAAAGGAATTAAAATGAATTAATTAAGATGAACAATTAATTGACACGTGGCTATTAAAAATAAATGGAAAAGAAAAATATGGAAAATTAAAGAAAACTCCAATGAACATTCAAGAATTAATTCAGAATTTTTGGACACTTGGAAGTAATTTAAAAAATTGAAAACCAAAATGATAATAAAAGAAATAAAAGGAAAAGAAATAAAATGAGAGGAGGCTGGGAGGGTGCGAATAGAAGGAAATATAGTTGAAAACAATTGGGCTTAGGAGACAGGGGGTGTGGATATCAGTTTGAGCCCATTGGGTTGGCGCAGGTTCACAAAATAAGGGTGGAAATTCAAGGAAAATAACTGGAAAAAACACAAGCCACCAGATTGGATGGACGCATCCTGTGAGACTCTCATTAATTGACGTGGCAGTTTGGTTGGATTAGAGCTGAGGAGCATGTTAATTATCATGAGGTGAGTAACATAATGATTATTCAGAAACAAAATTAGAAAAGCCAAGGCACGTGAGGGAGGGGTGGCCTCATTAAATGAGGTGGCAACATCCTGTGCGTGGAGATGAAATGATCTGAGGGTGGAGGACTCGTCTTCAACCTTAGAAACCCTAATTTCACATTCCCAGATTCCGGTGACCGGAGCTAGGGCTCCGACACCGGAAATTGCATAGCATGAACAAACATTAATAGAAATACACAACAAGCTCCAGATCAAGTAAACCAACTACCCTGAGTTCAAAAATGACAACGAAAAATTCAAAGGATCAAAGGATTCTCTGGATCGAACACAAACAGTTGACACCAAGAAACTTCAAATCCATAATACAAACTCAATAATGCACTAAATTCGAAACTAAGACTAGCAGAATGATCAGCAAACATCTAGGATCAGAATGCACACCTCAAAAAACGTTTCTAGATCTGAAGATTTGGACTCACCTGAAACTTGCAGTTCTTGAAAAAGCTTGTTAGAAGCCAAGATAATGAAGCCAATCCACTCCAAATGCACTATAGTTGCAAAATAAATGCAACTAGAGTCTTGAATCTTGCTGGATCTAAGAATTTGCAGCCAACTGCCCTGAAATGGCAAGGTACTTGATCTTGAGAGATAGCTTGCACAATGGAGAGATTTGTGATCCTGAGCTCTCAAGGATGAAGGATCTGTGATTTGTTTGTGAAGAAAGCAAGTGTGTGAAGAGATTCGAATCAAAATGCAAATTATGCAAAAAACTTGGAAGCTGAGAAATGAGAGAGAACTGAACCCCTCTAAAACCCTAATTCTCTTTTATATGATATCATGAATCAATGCTGAAAGAGTGAGAGACTTTGCACGTGTGAGGAGAGAGTGTGAGTGATTTTGCCAATTTGGCAAGTTTGGTGTGATATCATGAAAACCTCATGAATTCCCTTGCCTCTTTCCCATGTGCAATCCATATCTGACCCTTAATCTCAAACCAAAAGAATCCTGGCCATTAGATGAGAGTGTCACACTCTTTTCATGTTCATGCACAAAATACACTTATGCAATAACATTCTTATTGTGCACGAATTTGGTGTATTCCTTGGAGAAAAATGGGCCATTTGTAATGCATTGTAACATTTCAACATTATTTGATCCATACTAACACTCAAAATCAAGTTTTATGACATTTGGCTTTGGTGCACATATGAAAAACCAACTTTTGCCCTAGTTTTGATGAAATTTTCGAGGGGCATAACTCTTCAACCATGAAGGATATGAAAAATTACTTGTACTTTTTGAAAATGGGAGGCTTTAATATCCAACTTTCATGTTTGACTTTGGTCCATTTGAAGAATATTTCATTAAGTTATGCTCACTTGAATTTTAGGGCAAAAACTTGCCAAAAATGGCATTTTCCATAACCAACTTTGCACCAATTTTGCAAAACACCTCAAAACCTCATGATTCTTGATATTTGAACTTGCCAAACCTCTTTTAACATTATTAGAACATCCCTTGGCTAGAAAAATGGGATTGGACCCCTTGAAATCCCACAGTTGACTTTTTTAAGGCACAGTTGACCAGTTTCTTCATCTGCAAGCAACTGAAGAAATGCTTGACTTCCACAAGGAATTTTCTCACCAAATTTGGTACCTAGGATCCTATTGACATGTGAAAGAATTTTCCCAAAAGAAATGGAAAAAGTTTTGAGGTTTTCATGCTTGAATATCAAACCCTAGTTTAGGACCCTTGTGTAGGAGCTTTGCCCTAGCCTGGATTCCCTGATGATCTTCCAACATTCTGAGCTTTTGCAAATGAACTTGGACTTGTAAATGAAATGTAGACCCCTCATAGGACTTGTAAAAAACCATTGGGCCCCTTGTCATGGCTTGTGATGCTTCAAAAACCTCTACAGATGATCATATGCCTAATGCTAGGTCATGAGAAATGTTATGCCCCATCTTTCCATGCTAGGATGCTAAGAATATGATATGTTCATGATGAATATGATGTGATATGATGCTTAAAATGAAGAGGGAAAATTTGGGGTGTTACACTTGTCTGCTCGCGATAGGCAGCTAAAGCGCTTGCTTGTTTGTGGGATAGAAGGGATTTAAATAATGTTCGTTTAGAGAAAGATGTTTGACTTGATTAGTGTTTTAGGAACGAAAGAGTGAATTAATCAAATCTCAAATAGTGAGCCTTAGGAGCATTCATTCAAGAATATTCATTCAAGAATGCTAGATTCCAGAACTCAGATCTTTCGTTATTTGATATGTAGTAGTTAGGTGTCTTGAGAGACGAAAGGTTGAATGAATCACATCCCATGGAGCGAGCCTCAGGAGCATTCATTCAAGCATTCAAGGAATGTTATACTCCAGAACTCAGTTCTTTCGTAATTTAATTAAGAAAAATAGTTTGAGTATTCGGATTGAGAAATTTTTATTAGGTTGACGGCGAGGCACGATGCGCTCGACTTTAAAGGGTAAATGCAAATGGAGGTTAATTGTTTGACTGGTTAAGTGGATCCGATTCCTAGTCCCTAGGGGTGCTTCTAGAAATACGAAACTATAACCAAATGGAATTTACGAGTGCATGTGAGTGCAACCACTTGGCATTGGACCAAGGGTTCGCGAACTAAAGCGAGATCTAAACTAGTCCTTAAGGGTGCTCCTAGCGATCGAAACGATAAAATGCAAAAAAGTAAATTGCATACAAGGTAATTGGGAGAGGGGTACAAATAGGTTACACGGGATTGCACGAAATAAAAGGTTTCATTGTATTTTGCCCAAGAGGAAGCGTGTGTGTAGTGTCCTAAACTATTCGGAGTCGTTGGAGCTTGAATTTAATCGGATGTGTCGAAATGTGGCTCTTTAAACCTTAGAACCGATTCAATGTTAGAATCGTTTTATGAGAAGTCGAGCGTCTATTTATGTATCAAAATATGAAGAATAAAATAAAGTAAACGATTAATGGTCTCGTCTTAACCAAGATTTGTGGTAATCTCGATTTATAGACTTTCATCGATCATAAAAAATAAAATAAATTATATCGAATTGCCACAAGGGAAACTAAACGAAATAAAATGATAAATAAATAACTAAACTAAATTTGACCTCATATTGATATAGTTTCGCTGATTTAATGAAATCAGGAAAATCTTCTACCGTTTGTTATATCATCGGCCCAAATAATAATACTAATAAAAAAAACTGATAGCTCTAAAAATGAATAACAAAGTAATAAAAATAACAAAACAAAAAAGGGCGCATGGGCCAGGAGGTGGTATAAGGACAACAATTCGATATAGGCTTCCAAAACCCAAATAGAAAAACAAACATAAAGAAAATACAAAGGGGAGGTGTTGTTGTTTGTGTAGTGTGTGCAGAGATATATCTGATGGCTTCTAACAAGCCCAAGCCAAAGCTCACGAAATTTAAACAAAAATTAATTTTAAATAAAACAAAGGCATTGACTAGGTCTCAAAATTTGTTCCAAAACCAAAGCTCACGAAGAAAATAAAAAGGGTTATATCAAAAGAGAAATAAATAGAGGAACAAGGGTTCCTAAACATATCAGCATCAGATTGTTTTTAACCAAAACAAAACATGAAACGAAAAAAAGAAAAAAGAAAACCAAGACCCACCCTATTTGAAAAAAAACTCAACGGCGCCGCAGACCTCTCTCTCGGAATTTCGCTCAAATTCCCCACAGTTCAGTCTTAAGATCTTTGTTTCGCTCTATGTTTTTTATTTCGGGGTGGTTCGTTTTTCAGTTTCACGGTTGTTTTCTCAGATGCGTCCAGTCTTGGCTCTTTGAAGGTGGTTTACAGCTTTGTGTGGTTCGCTCTTCTCTCTTGGATTTTCTTTCATCTCCGATTTACAATGTGTTTCTGTGTCATGTCTGGTCTCGGTTTTGGTTGTTCTAAAGGTTTATGGAGGTTTGTGATAAAGAAGAATAGAAGGGATTGAATGGTTTTTTTGGCTTATTTGAAATAGAAGGTGAAACGAAGGTTATAAAATTTTATTTTTTCTGTTTTTTTTAGATTTGTTTTTTGTTTGAGGTTTGTGCGAATATGGAAATTTTTAAGGAAGTGTTTATGTTTATGGTTTCTAAAAAATGGATTTCGCAGGATAAGTTTGAAGGTTATGGTTTTGATTAGTGACTTCTATTTTGGGTTTGGAGCTTGTTTGGAGGATGAAGGTTGAATTGGTATGGAGGATACGTTTGAAGCTTGGATTTGAATGTTATGGTAATTTGTGTTTAAGAAAAAAAAGGTGTTTGTGAGGTGGTTTAAATGGAAGTTTGAAGGTTTGTTAATGGAGATTTATAGTGGTATTGATGGATATTTATGGTCAATTTCAAGATATTTTTTTCGATTTTCTTTGAAGCTTGTTTATCTTATTTCTGCAAAATGCTACTGAGGTTTTTTCAAGCTTGATTTATAATGAATGAAGGGTTTAATTTATAGATTGAATTGAATGGGTGAAATGGGAAGAATGATGAAGAAATCATGATAAGTTTGTTGCTGTGAAATGGGATATTCGTGACAGGCTGTGAATTGGTGTGAAATTATACGATGCATTATGGAATTCAAGTTATTGTGCGTTTTGAGCGGAGAAGGGGGTATTATGGGGACCGCATATAATAGTTGCTCTATTTGTGTGCGTTTTGTGTGATATTGGTGGAGCTTGTTATGGCTAGAAAACGTTATCATACGGGAAAGTGGAGTTGTGATATTGCTGAAGGTCATTTGGGGGGTCCACAGGAAATTGAGTGAAAGGTTGAAACTTCAGTATATTTTCAAATAAAAATAATTTTTGACAATGATTTATGTAATAAAAACTAAAAAATATAGTAAATTGGCCTTTTTAGTGAAGTAATGGATTTTGTATCATGGACTTGTATTTGAATTGAATGGGATATGTAATAAACAAATGGGCTTACAAAATATGATGGTTGGATTTGATTCAATTTTTTTGTAATAATTTTTCTAATGAGGATGGATTAAAAAATTGAATAATAAAAAAATGGTTCTAGAAAAATTGGTTTAGTAAATAATAAATGGATTTATGGGTATTGATAATGAATTAAAATGACCTATGAATTTAAAAATGGTTAATGAGCATGGATAATGAAGAAAATGGTTCTTCAATTTTTTTGATAATAAATTTGCAAAAAGGACAATGGGCTTTAAAAATAAAATTTGAATGAAAGATTGAAGAATTGTTTAGAATAAAATAAAAAATAAAAATAAATATAGGATGGATTATGGAATCGAAATATGGATAAACTGCCACCAATTTTACCACCACACACGTTGAGTTCTGAAACAACACCCCACACACTTAACGTGATAATCTTAAGCGAACCATCATTCGCACAAAAGGAAATGACATTTTTTTAATATGGTTAGACATAAAATAAAATGGTATACAGGTAGGACAAATTTTGAGTATGACAGTTGCCACTATAGAATTGGCTTAAACCGAGTAAGATGAACTGACTCGAATTCAGACTTTCAAGGTAAAAGTCAATTAGATATTAAAAAGACTTTGAATTTGTCTATAAGAAAGAAAATGTAGTGAAAGATTGATGGTAAAAGCTGATGATTAGAACTGGAAAGGCTGGTGACACTAAAAGGATATAGGTTGACTGAAAATTAAATAAATTGCTACCACCAAAAGGATGATAAGGCGACCCCACACGAAAAAGATGAATGTAGACAGAAAATAAATAATCGCTATTACCAAAAGGATGATAAGGCGACCCCGCACCAAAAGGATGAAGGTGACTGAAAATTAAATAATCGCTACCATCAAAAGGATTTTAAGGCGACCCCGCACCAAAAGGATGAAGGTAGACAGAAAATTAAATAATCGTTACCACCAAAAGGATGATAAGGAAACCCCGCACCACAAGGATGAAGGTTGACTGGAAAATAAATAATCGTTACCACCAAAATGATGATAAGGCGACCCTGCACCAAAAGGATGAAGGTGGACAGAAAATTAAATAATCGCTATCACCAAAAGGATGATAAGGCGACCCTGCACCAAAAGGATGAAGGTGACTGAAAATTAAATAATCGCTATCACCAAAAGGATGATAAGGTGACCCCGACACCAAAAGGATGACAAGTGACTGGAAATTAAATGATCGCTATCACCAAAAGGATGATAAGGAGACCCCGACACCAAAAGGATGACGAGTGACTAAAAATTAAATAATCTCTACCACCAAAAGGATGATAAGGCGACCCTAACACCAAAAGGACGACGAGTGACTGAAAATTAAATAATCGCTACCATCAAAAGGATGATAAGGCGACCCCGACACCAAAAGGATGACGAGTGACTGAAAATTAAATAATCGATATCACCAAGAGGATGATAAGGCGACCCCAACACTAAAAGGATGACGAGTGACTGAAATTTAAATAAATCGTTACCACCAAAAGGATGGTATGACGATCCCCGACACCAAAAGGATGCAGGTAAAAACAAAACTGAATAAATGTCTATCACCAAAAGGATGATATGGACAAACTGGTTGAGTAATATTGGTATAATGAGTAAAATTGCTTAGGGAAATCAACAAAAGGTTGAAGAAAAATGATCCAATAGGGGATGGCCATTGAATTTGCTGAGGAGAATCACTGCATCAACCAAAGGTTGAAGAGAAAATTCCATGGGAAACGCCCACTGAATTTGCTGAGGAGAGGCCTGGAATCTACTATTGCTCATAGATCCCTACTCATGCTTGTATGCATGTTTGATTTTGAAATGGTATTCCATGATGATGGAAATACAATGTAAATGTTTATGCAATGAGTTATAAGTTGAAATGTAAATGTTGGGGATATGAAAATTTGATTTCTTTATGAATGAAAGTAAATGAGTATGACATAAACGATGCATAATGATGCATATGATGTGTTGATGTAAATGATGCATAACGATGCATATGAGTGATTGGAATGATGAAAGGTGCCAACATGGTGGACTTTTGATTTGGTAATTGCCAATAATGATTGGACTTTGGGTGGGTGGAAAGATTTTGATTCCCTGATACTCGATCTTCGACAATGTGTGGTAAGAAGATGGATCTTGATGCTCCAAGTTTAATCACTTGCTGATGAGCGGAGCGACTTGATTGACGAATGAAAACTGACTTGCTTTGAATGGTAGCCAACGTCTGACAAGATCTGCTTGTTCAGCTGGGGAGTAGAGATATGAGGATTTGCTCCTTGTTTGCTTGCCCCTGTCTATAGGGTATTTAAAAGAATTCTGGTGGGGAAGCTTTAAAAGTGATCATGACATGATCTGCCCTAGTGTCTGGGTTTAGTAGGTGTCTGCCCCTGATTGAGCTTTTGAAGATGGTTTGCCCCTAATAGAGATGTTGAGGGTTTTACCTCTGATTGAAAGAATTTGGAGGTAGTCTTGATCTAAATTCCTTTTTTAGTTTCCCCTTGTTGGGATGTCTTTGATGTCAAGCACTGAATTGCAATTAAATTGTTCATACACAAATTGTAGTGTTAATGCAACGTTCATGCAATTTTTTGAAAAAGTAAATTTATTTAAATGTTGTGATAGTGTGGCGAATGGACCGTTAGTCCAAACGAGGTGATGATTTAGCAAGTGAGTGAAAGATGTCGCAAGAAGAATGTGCTATCAATATTGAAGATTAGCAAATATATGGGAGTCAGTTTACGCAACCTTGGTGGTAGCATGCTTTTAGAATAAACTCTTCCTTAATTAGGTCTTTTGAGGGTTGTAACATGGTTTAATTCATGGTTATTGAAACAAAGGCATAAGGCTCAAAGTTTGATTTGTACCCTCCCCTCTTTGTAATATTCTCTAGTCCTACGTTCAGTTAACTCTATATGCATTTGTATTGTAAGTATGGAGATGAAGCTTCAAAGTTTGCTTGAAAGTGGCAGTCATCTTATTTTGTTATGATTGGATGTCGGTGACTCTTTGATTCTTGATTTGGTGGTCACGTGATCTTTGTTTTGTTTCCATTGAGGATTTGAGCTCCTCTTTTTATTTGATTCTTCTTTTTTCGTTGACTAAGTCTCCCTTTGGGTGCTCAACTTAGTGGTTTTCTTTGATTTTCTCTTTTTTTTCGCGCTTAAGTCTCCCTTTGGGTGCTCGACTTAGCGGTTTTCTTCTTTTTTGTTGACTAAGTCTCCCTTTGGGTGCTTAACTTAGTTTTTATTCCGAATATTTTTCTCGCCTAAGTCTCCCTTTGGGTGTTCGACTTGGCGGTTTTCCTTTGATTTTTTCTTTTTTTTTTCTCGCTTAAGTCTCCCTTTGGGTGCTCGACTTAACGATTTTCTTTTTTTGAATTTGTTGAATGTTATGATTGCCAAGTCATTTGTTGATGGTCCTCTGACTGGATGTCTCATCTTGTGATTTGAAGTTGTAGTCAGGTTAACTGAACAACTACCTTGCCTCGCGTTAAATGTTAGGGTTTGTATCCAAAAGAAACTCCTACTTCTGGGCTCGAAGTGGTTGACTAGGGATTAACACCTTATCTCTCCAGTGTTAGGGGATTTGAAAAAATGCATGTACATCATTGATGAGGTCTTATCCGAAAGAATACCACAACAGTTATGGGTATTCAGTTTCCGTCATCCTCCCTAAAATCTTTGCTAAAGTGAAGTGAGGAAATATTTTTGTAATTTTTGTGATAAATGATAAATGATGAGCGAATGTGAATAGACTTATTCAAAACATGCATAAACATAACATTAACAAAAACCAAATACAAATAGCAATGTTCAAAGTAAAAAGTACTTAGACAAACAAGAACAATAATACAAGGATGCAAAATGATAAAGGACATATGATTGCCTTCATCTGAGGAATTGATCTTCTCTTGATTTATAGACTTCTTTAGAGTGGGAGACTATTCACCTTGGTCTTTGATAACCTCTTAAAAAGCATTCATTGACGGGCCACTTGCAGCGACATGATCATGTTGAATCTGATCCATTACTCGTCTAACATTGACTTGAGCAGCATGGGAGTGTCGAGGAAACAACTTGATGATTTTTGTTGGAAGATGAAGTGGTTTGGGATACAAGATGCATAATTGATGTAATGAAGTGGATATACGTATGGATGCAATGCAAAATCCAGGATCACGAGCATAATCTGTAACGCCCCAATTATTATTTTAGTTATTTAATTTTGATTGTGGTATTTTGTGTGTGGAAGAAATAAATATTATTTAATATGATATTTAATTATATGAATTATATTATATTATATTGAATAATTATTTGGTGAATAATTAAATAATTGGAAAATAAAGAGATAAGGGTAAGGTGGTCGTTTGATGAAAATAGTAAGGGTAAATGTGGAAGTCCATAGATTGGGTCTAAGGGGTTATGTTGGAATTAAGGAAAAGAGAAAAGAGAATCGTGTTTTTTTGAAGCGATATACCGATCGTGAATAGAGAGAAGAAGAATGATAAGGTGAAAGGCTTAAAGAGAAGAATCCGCGGGATATTAGAGAATTCTCGTTGAAACCAAGGTAAGGGTGGGATTCTTCCATCTCTTAAGGGTTCTATAATGAGATTTAGGTTGTGTTGTTGATTAGAGGTTTGGGGGTTGAGTGAATTTGGATGAATTGATGTGTTGTGATTGTTGTTATTGATGTATATGTTGTGGAGATATTTGTTCTAGATGTTTATATTGTTGAAGATTATGATATGGATGTATTGAAGGGTTATGTTGGAGATTTGAGTTCTTAAGAGAAAACCAAGGATTAAAGATGTAGAATTGATGAATATGATTATTTGTTTTATGATGTTTGATATGATTGATGTATATGTGTTAGATAGGGGTTTAAGGACTCAAACAGGGGTATTGAGGTTAATAAGACAGTTTAAAGGTGTGAAATCGCAGTGGAAGAAGTTCTGTCATCGTAGAAACTCGTCGGGACAGCGAATAGCTCGCTAAGCAAGCTCCAAGATTGCTCAGCGAGTGGCTCCTGATAGTATTATTTTGAAAACTTTGAAAATTTATATCTTGAGCTTCGGGTGTCCGATTTGCGCGCTATTCGAAGTTGTACAAAGCAAAGACAATGTACTTTTATTTAAAAATTGTCTCATGTTGCTATAAACATTTTAAGTAATATGAATTGATGTTGGAAGGTGAGTCGTTCTATATCGAACTAAAAATATGTTGCTATAGATGAGGAATCTTATTCTAGATGGGAGAATGGTGATTTCCTATGACTAGGGATGGTAAAAACAATGTGTAGGAATTAGTTATATTGATGTACAAGTGTAGGTAATGCAATAAGGTTGTTTGTAGTGGAGTGCGATGAATAGACGATGATAATTAAGTGGTAACGACTTTGTGATGTTAATTATGTGTTGAAGGTCAAATGATGCTTACGTTGAGCTAGAATATAATGATGGAGTGTTGACGTTTATGATACGATAATACTTATATAATGATAATGGTGTATTAATGTTTCGTGTACGTATTCATTGATGTTTTAACATGATATATTGTGTTTGTTAAGCTGTTATAATATGTGGTTGTTGTTGAGTTGTGATGATATGTCATTGTTGTTGAATTGTGATAATATGTCATTGTAGCGGTAAAATCATGAGTGTAAGTTATTGGTTAACCGAACTCAAAGTAAACAGAGTCGCCACCGCGCTTTTATTTTATTCCAAATGGAAAAGGAAAAAAGAGCGAATAAAACCTAATGAATCTAAAAGCAAAAAGCTAAAAGAATCAAGCAGAGAACAGGTAAGGGGATATGTTATAAATTGGGAAGGTTTTACGCACCCAAAATGTCTAGGGTACTCCACGGGAGCCCTTGGAAATATTTATTACTTTTTGTTTGAAAATGGTTTGTTTTAAAAGCGACTGAAGAGATGAGAAGAGAAATGTTTTTTTAAGAATTTTGTGTTTGAAGAGACGTCTGTCTCATGCCTACGTACCCACAAAGTGCAATGCGAGATCAAAACCTCGTAGTTCGTGGTACAAATGGTGAAAAGAAACAATGTGTTGAATTGATTTTAAAATATAAAGATAAGTCATCATTCTTTAGCGAATAATTCCGCTAAAAAGAATGAATCATATCTAAACATGTGAAAATGGTTAAAAATAAAAGTGCACGAGGACACAAAAACAATTGAATGAGTTTTGCATTTTTTTAAAGTATTTTGAGAAGAAAGTTTTGATATGCTTATGTTTTTTAGAATTTATTAAGAAATGAAATTGAAAATGTAAAATCGCTTGACCTAAGTCAAGGTTTGATTATGAAAGAAGTTTGAAGTTTGAAAACAAATAAGATTTTGAAAAGAGGGAGAAAATTTGAAAATTTAAGAAGTGGGAGAAGATGAAGGGAATATCCTAAGACTTAAAGTAAAAGTTAAAGGAAGAACGATCTAACCGTATGACAAACATTCTTCGAAACAATAGGACTTCATCTTCATAAACAAGTGAACCAAATTGAGGCCTACGTCTTCAATCCATAATAGCTCAAGCAAAGAAATGATCCTAAAATCTAAGTCCAAACCTCCAAGTCCAATGCTAAGGATAGAGACCATAGTCCAAGATTAAAGTCACAAGTTTTTTAGATGTTTAATCCGTTATTAATATTTTTTGTTTCCAAATGGACAAAAGAAAAAGCACAAGAATAACAATATAAACATAAACAATATGAAGAATGATATAGTATAATAAAAGCATAATAAAAGTGATAAGGAGCAAGAGATTAAAATAAAGAGGATAAGGTGCGAGAAAGAATTAAAATGTTAGTATATTAATAGTATAATAATATTTACATAATAATGGTATGGTGAACTTAATCAACCACAACCAAAAGAGTAACCAAAATCGAAAGGCAACCGGATCTACATAGTATCTTACACTATAGCGATTAATCAAGGAAAATCGAATCAAATTCAATGAAATTTGAAAGGCGATTGGGAGACCCAAAGCACCTACGCATCAAACATTCATAAGTCTCGATTATTAATATAAAATGATCAACCACTTTGGGATTACGCGACCAACAAGAGCTCTGGTCCACGAAAGTGCAAGTATATCCAATTGGATTTTTATTCCGCATTCGGGACAAATTTAGGTCTATGTTAAGCAATCACCGAGTAATTTACAAAGTAATTACCCTACAAATAAGGTCGGCCACCACCAATTAAGGTGAGAAATGTTAGTGCTAATGCATACGAGATAAACGATATGTAAATCGCTATCCGAACGCAATACCGCATAAAACTAAAGATGAATACCAAATTGAGACACACTCATAGTATTATTTCATCCTTAAGTTCAAACACTTATCTTGATGGATTCAAGCATAAAAATGTATCACTAATACAAAGTACCTTAAATGAATTAAATAATTCACTTAAAGGTAGTTTTGAATTAATGAACATTAACTATTCTAATCTACACCCAAAGTTCATTGAAATTAAGGAAAAATCACTCCCAAAAGTGATTCTCAAGGTAAAAATAAAAAGGAGGAAGAAGAAGAAGATAGAGGAACCAAAAAGGGGCTTAAAATAAGCCAAAAACCAATTATGACTTGTGTTAAGCCATTAACCAAATTGCATTAGAAATGGTTAACCCGTTAACGCAATCAGCTTTTAAAACCTACAAAAACACACTGGTTAACCAGTTAACCAAAATACACTAAAAATGGTTAACCCATTAAGACTGGACCAGTAGCAGGAAAAATGCTAAAATTCAGCATGATCCATTTTCAAAACCTTTTTACAAACATTTGATGATCAATATATGAATTAGCACGAATTTTAAAACCAAAATACAGTGAAATTCCTGCAATAAAAAAACAAATTAAGATCCAAAGGATCTAGAATCAAAGGCACCAAAGATCTACATCTTGAATGTTGATGATGAGTATGGGTTTATGGAAATAGTGAATTACCAAAAGTACTTCTTTAAATTGAACCAAATCAAGCTAGATCTACTGCAATTGATGAACAAGAAAAGAATAGGATGAAGGTTTAGCTCAAGTTAATCAAGAATTCAATGTGATTTCTTGATAACTTCAAAAGAAGGAAATAAGAGCTTTGGTGAAATTTTGGTTTTGGGGGATTTTGCAAGAGATTTGATTGCTTCAAGAAATTTTTGCAAGGTGAATTTGGCTCTCAAAAGCTTGTTGAATGAATGAAATTAGAGTACTATTTAAAGACTTTAGGTATGGGAATTTGGTGGAATGGAGCTTGCTTTGGTAATTCAAATTAGGTTTGGTAATTGAAAATTTGGTGGGAAATGGAAAAGAGTGGTGATTAATGAGGGTTTATGGTAGGAAATAATCAAAGTGATGTAGAGAAATCAGAGGGCAGTGGATCTAGAATATTCCAATGAGATCAATGATCCAAGGGTGCTGAATTTGAATGAAAAAAATCAAATTTCGCAATGGTTAACCCGTTAACCAAATTGCACTGAAAATGGTTAACCCGTTAACGCAATCAGCTTTCAAAACCTGCACATAAAACACGGGTTAACCCATTAACCAAATTACACTGAAAATGGTTAACCCGTTAACCAAGCATAAATTTGAATTTTTTTAAAAACATGATTGATTGGTTGTTGTGGCCCGATTCGTTTTGTATATCGAAGAAGGCATGAAAATAAACACATGAACCTTGGAATCCTTGAATGAACCAATTAACTTGGGAAATCCTTGATCACATAATTTTGAATTAATTGTAGATCAACCTCGACTTTTGTTTGTGAAATTTCGCTCGAGCGGCAGGACTGCTATTTTTGGCATTTTCAATTGTTCCTCTTTCCTGAAAATGTTAGTGAAAGAAAACAAAATATTTTTTGAATTTTAATTAATAGTCAGTAAACACAAACAAATAAAAGCAAATAAAATTACGGTGATCCCCTGTGAGACATAAACCCACAACTGAAAAGGATAAACGAACCAGTGCATGATCTTGTTTGTATGCAAGATGCAGATGAAATGTGAAAAATCTTAGGGTAAAAAATTAGGGTATGACAGATGCTCCTATTTAAGTTTCTTCAATCCAGAGATAATGAAGATTGACATCTTTGTTTCGTAAAGATGGAAGATTCTTAAATATAAAAATCCCAATTTTTGATCCTAAGATGCCACAAAACTGGAATGAAATGAAATGAACGAGATGATATGAAAATGTTATGAAGGCACATGAAATGTTATGAAAATAAAAAGAAATGAAATGTATATGAAAACATATGAAATGCAGAGAAATCTGTAAGGAACAAAACAACATAAAAATAGAATAAACACTGGGATAAGGAGCATAAAACTCCGACGGGGTAAAGCAGCATGCTAGAGACCACAACATGGCTCAGTTGAGGCGAAAATGTCCAAGAATGGCAATTAGACAGAAAGGATCATAACATCCAAGAATGACACTGAATTAAGTGAGAAAAGTCCTGAAAAAGTACATCAGAAGCATCCAAGGTAATCACAACATCTGAGAATAGCAATCAGATAAAAATGTGAATCACGACATCCAGGAACATAACTGGATGAGATGGGAAAAAGTCCATGACAGTACATCAAATCAATGATGACTTCACTATGAATCTGAGAATGGCATCGGATAAAAGGTGTAATATCTGAGAAAAACATCTGGTAAGAAAAGATTCTGGAGAAACATTAGAACAATGGCATATCTGGACAAACATCAGATAAACACAAAAAGGTTATGGGAAAACATCGGAACAAAGGTTACCATAATATCTGGAATAACATCAGATAAAGGTTCAACATATTTGGAACAACAACAGATAAAGGCTTAACATATCTGGAACAACATCAGATAATGGTGACAGTTCTGGGAAAACATCAGAAAGACACACAAAAGTTCTGGGAAAACATCAGAACTAAGGGATATCCGGAATAACATCGAATAAAGGTTTAACATATCTGGAACAACATCAGATAAAGGTTTAACGTATCTGGAACAACATCAGATAGAGGTGACAGTTTTGGGAAAACATCAGAACAACACAAGGATATTCAAAATAACATCGGATAAAAAGAGACAAACAAGTATTTTTGTAGGTGCCAAGTAAGTTGAACTTTGATCACAAGGTAAGAAGTTGAAAACAAAAAGACCTCGAGAAATGGATAATGAGGACTAACACACTCTAATATGCCAACATATACGAAAATGGGGAATAACACACCCAAGAAAAAGCATAATGAGGAATAACACACTCAAATATGCCAACATATACGGAAATGGGGAATAACACACCCAAGAATGCCAACATATACGGAAATAGGGAATAACATACCCAAGAAAATGCATAATGAGGAATAACACAATCATGTATGCAAACGTATACGAAAATGGGGAATAACACGCCCCAAGAAAATGCATAATGAGGAATAACACACTCAAATATGCAAGCTTTTTCGAAAATGGGGAATAACACACCCAATATAACGCATAATGAAGAATAACACACTCAAATATGCAATCATATATGAAAAATGGGGAATAACACACCCAAGAAAACACATAATGAGGAATAACACACTCAAATATGCAAACATAAACGAAATTGGGGAATAACACACCCAAGAAAATGCATAATGAGGAATAACACACTCAAATATGCAAACACATATGAAAATGGGGAATAACACACCCAAGAACATAATATGATATAAAATGTTTGACAACCAGTTTAGACTCTTAGACGAGTGGAAAAGATGGAAGACTGATTCCTCAACACGAAGATCACTACCATTCCACTCGGAGATTAGAGATGTGACTGTTGAACAAATATCTGTCACACCGGTAAACTGTATCAAGTTGAAAATATTTTGAGAAAAGTCATGAAAAGCTGCTTAGGGGTTCTTGAAGAAGATTTCCCCAAGTTCAATGACTGATGAGGGTAAACTGATAATGGATTTAGTTCCTGACTACTGCCGGAGAAAATTAATCAAATCTTTTGAAATGACTGTTGAGAGAATAAACTGATCATGGCTTCAGTTCTTGAAATGAATGTTGAGAAGATAAACCTAGTATGAATCTTGCAGAGAATTTTCTGGTTAACCAAGTCTGAGAACAACTTGTATTGAACAACAACTCTTTTGAACCAGGACCTGGGAAGAATTTGTCCCTGATAAGATCACTGACCAAGTTTCTCAACTGTTTGAAAATTCCTTGATGAGGAAAGTTTGTTTGCAAATAAAAAATGTTTGTACAAACTTGGTAATTCTAATGCAAATTTCATTCAAAATTTTGAAATCAAAAATCATTTTTGGAATGAAATTTATTGATGTAAAGTAAATGAAAACATTGTCAAAACACGACGGTTGAGACAAGATGATTGGTACAAGCCCTTTCCTCTAGATATCTCACCACTCTCAAGTTTATTTAAAATATCTTGGTGTTGTGCCTCCGTCAAAGCATCCATCCCCTTACAAGATGCACTTGTTGTGGTCACAATCAAGGAGATGTACTCAAAGAAATCATGAATAGATAAGTAACTACTAGCAATAGACATATAACCAATTGCAAACGGTGAGCATATCAATGGACATAGAAAGCATAAGAGTTTTCATCTAGAATCTTTCTTTGCAAACCATTAAATTCACCTCTCATATTTGAAGTTCCATCGTATCCTTGCCCTCGTATCCTTGAAATCAATAACGTGAACTTATCAAGAATACCATAAAGAGCATTCTTTAGTGACTCAGATGTAGTATCTTTGACATGATGTAGAGCAATAAATTGTTCCATAATATTATCTTTTTCATTCAAAAACCTAAAACAAATTCAATAAGTTTACTTGGTGGCATAAAGAATAATAGATAATGAAAATTAAAAATTGGAAAATACAACTACTAACCTCAACATCACCTCCATTTGCTCTTTGACAGATATATCACGTGACTCGACAATAAGCACAGAGAATTGTCTATCACCAAGATCTTTCATAATCACCTTGGTGATTTCATGTGCAAAACACGTTGCAAGCTCCTTTTGAATGTCATCGAAAGTCATTGTGCAATTTTTTCACCACGGTCAAAAGCATTCCTCACTTGTTCATTCTGAGATTTTACCCAATCTACCATCTTTCTAAAATTGCCTAATTTTGGAGAAGTAAAGGATTCATAATGGCCATGGAAAGTCATGCATTATGCTATGAGATACACTACAACAAAAATGACATTTAACAGCGCACCTTAGACAATGCTTTCTTAAGGAAGCGCTGTCTAAGGTTAAAATTAATAGCAAACACGGAAACTGTTCAAAAAAAATTTTAAAAAGCGTTGTTAAAAGTCCTACCTTAGACAACGCTTTTGAAAAAGCGCTTTCTAAGGTAGGCCTTAGACAGCGCTTTTATAAAGCGCTTTTAAAGGTAAGCCTTAGACAGCGCTTTGTCAAAAGCGCTGTCTAAAGTCTTTCAATTTAAAAAAAAAACTAAAGCGATGTCTAAGGGGGGGCTTAGACAACGCTTTTCAAAAGCGTTGTCTAAGGCCTACCTTAGAAAGCGCTTTTATCAAAAGCGCTGTCTAAGGTCTAATTATATTAAAATTATACAGATGTATTTTCATTTCTTCCTTTCCGTCTCTTCTGCGAACGACGAACAAAAATTGCCATTTTCGCCCTAACGAGCTTCAACAGTCTTACCTCCACCGTTGTCCACCAGATTCTACCTCCGTGAAGTCCACCAACGTCCTCCGTCGTACAATCGTCGTCTTCCGTTCAAAAAGGTACGTTCTTGATAATGGTATTGTTCTTGTTCTTGCTTGTTTTTTTGCTGAAAAGTTGCATATTCTTGAAATTTTATTGCTTGTAGTTACTATGTATATACAGTATAAACCATAAGATTCATTGATGGATAGTGTTCTTATTCTTGTTCTTTTGTTGTTACTATGTATATACACTGAGTTTATATAAATATTAACACTGAGTTGTTGGCTTCATTACCTGAGAAGTTTTTTTGTTGAATCTGTAGACTGAGTTAAAATTAAACATTTAGGATACGAAGTTTTTGTTTAAAACATTTAGGATATGGAGATATGTTAGTCATTGGTGTTATGTTCAATAAGTCTAATATTGTTGTTATTATATGAAACTTTATTTTCAACTTCAATGATGTAAATATCTGTTAAATGTGAGAAAATGAAGTGAACTTGAAAGTTGTTAGAATATTCGAAGATACTACCTTAGTTATGTATTTTCGTTTGGATTTAACTGGGTTATTGTCGTTTGGAGAAACATTGGTTATGTATACGTTATTGAAGTTGATATTGATTGTTTACCTTAATAAGTAGGAAAACCATGGATAAAACATGGATCTGTGCCGATCGAATGACCAAAGAGTACGAGAATAGGGTTGCGGAATTCGTTAAGTTTGTTGTTCAACACGCTGAAAACCCCAGACGAATGCATTGTCCTTGCTTGCGTTGTTGTTATATTGGTAAGGTTGATGCAGATAGATTGAAATCGCATTTACTGAGGCATGGAATTGATCAAAGTTATCAGTGTTGGATATTTCATGGTGAGAAAATTAACGAGAATGTTACACCGAGTGGAAAAAGTAATACGACCTATACTTCATACGACAAAGACACGGAAACATACGATTGTGATCGAGTTGAAGAGATTGTAGAAGCACTTGAAGACATCTGACTTGGCATGCAGATGAAATAATTATTGATGGAAAGTATCGGCATCCGGCTGATTCACCACAGTGGTCGAAGATTGATAATGATTATCCTGAGTTTGGAGAAGAAGCAAGAAACCTTCGCTTGGCATTATCAACTGATGGAATGAACCTGCATGGTCTTCAAAGTATCTCACATACCACATGGCCTGTGATTCTTATGATTTATAACCTACCTCTATGGCTATGTATGAAGCGTAAGTACATGATGTTATCTATGTTAATCTCTGGGCCTAAACAACCAGGGAATGACATAGACGTATACTTAACACCTTTGATTGAAGATTTAAATATTTTGTGGGAGAACGGTGTGGAGGTTTATGATGGATATAGGAAAGAAAGTTTCAATTTGAGGGTGATGTTGTTTGGAACAATTAATGATTTTCCAGCATACGAGAATCTATCTGGGTATAGCATTAAAGGTCAACGTGCGTGTCCTGTTTGTGAAGACGGAACCGATACGATTCGATTGGAACTTTGTCAAAAGAATGTGTTTCTCGGTCATTGTAGATTCTTACAATCTAAACATCACTACCGTGGGTGGAGAAAAGCATTCAATAGAGACACTGAACAACGTAAAGCTCCACCCGCATTGTCAGGTGACCAAGTTTTTGAAAAGGTGAAAGTTGTGCGTACTGAGTTTGGCAAGCCTTTTTCACATAAGGTTGTCAAAGGTGGGTGAAAGAAAAGGTCGATATTTTTTGAATTGCCATATTGGAAGTCTTTGTACGTGAGACATTTTCTTGATGTTATGCATATTGAAAAAAAATGTATTTGAAAGTGTTATCGGTACATTACTCAATATATAAGGCAAGTCTAAGGATGACCTTAAAGCAAGGGAGGACATGTTAAAAATGGGAATGAGAACTGAATTAGCACCCGTGAAGAAAGGAAAACGAACATATCTACCACCTGCTGCTTTTACTTTATCTAGAAAGGAGAAAAAAAATTTGTAAGTCTCTGAGTGAAGTTAAGGTTCCAGAAGGATACTCATCAGATATTAGAAGACTTGTTTCTATGAAAGACCTCAAGTTGAAGAATTTGAAGACACGTGATTGCCATGTTATAATGGAACATTTTCTACCGATAGGTATATGTTCTATTTTGCCAGAAAAAGTAAGAAGTGTCATAACTAAATTGTGTTTTTTCTTTAGGTCAATCTGTAGTAAGGTGATCGATCCCGAGATCTTACCAACACTACAAAAAGAGATTGTAATTACCTTGTGTGAGCTTGAAATGTATTTTCCTCCGTCTTTTTTTGACATAATGGTTCATCTAGTTGTTCATCTTGTGAAAGAGACACAGTTGTGTGGACCAGCTTATATGAGATGGATGTACCCTGCTGAACGGTATATGAAAATATTAAAAGGGTACATGAAATCCCGAAGTCGACCAGAGGGTTGTATTGTTGAACGATACATTGTTGAAGAAGCTGTTGAGTTTTGTACTGAATATTTGTCTAACGTTCAATCGATTGGACTCCCCAAAGTTCAGATTTTTGAAAAACTGGAAGGTAAAAAATTAATTGGAAATTAAATTGTGACAGTATCAAGGGATGAACGGGATCAAGTTCATTTGTATGTTCTGCACAATGATAATGAGGTTGAGCCATATGTTGAAATGCACAAGGATGTACTTCAAAGGTTAAATCCGAACAGATTTGAAAATTGGATAGTTAGAGAGCACAATCAAAGTTTCATACAATGGTTAAAGGATCATATTTATTTGAAGCGCTCTTCAGATCCTTCTTCAGTAACAGAAAGGTTGAGATGTTTGGCATATGATTCAAGTTTGCATGTATTTTCTCATAGCGCATACTCAATTAATGGATACACATTTTATACCAAAGAACAAGATGATAAGAGTACTATGCAAAATAGTGGTCTCACCGTGCTAGCTGAAGCAATGCATATATCAAGTATGAAGGACTTAAACCCCAAATATGCAAATTTGTCATATTTTGGAGTTATTGAGCACATTTGGGTGTTTGATTACGAGAAGTTTCAGATTCCTATCTTTGGTTGCAAGTGGGTAAATAGTAGTGGCATACGAATGGATAAGTCTAGATTTTTGCAAGTTGATCTTACTAGGGTGGGGTACAAAGATGAACCTTTTATTCTAGTATCTCAAGCTAAACAAGTGTTCTATGTGAATGACCCGATGAGTACAAAATGATTTATAGTGCTTTTCTCTAACAAAGTGGTTGATGATAGTGGTGTCGATCAATGTGATATTGATGTTGAGAATGAGTCATGCATTAGACGGAATGAGTTGAATAGAAATGATGAAGATGAGGATCTTATAGCGGATGAGTCATATATAAGAAACGATCATAATGAGAGAATTTGGATCAATTCATCCGTACGCATTGCTAAGAAACAAGTGATTAATATTCCAACAAAGAAAATAAAGAGATGTTAGTGAAAGAGGTAAATTATGCAATTATATCCTTGGTTTCTTGATTATAAGTTATATTTACACATATCTCTCATATAATTAAATAGTTGAAATTAAATCAAACTATGTTATATTATGTAGTACTTTGATGAATTCAAGTGTGCATATTATACAAAAAATCAAGTGGACGAAATCAAAGAGGAATGATGTCAATTCATTATAGAGCTAGGTGTTATGTGAGGTATAATATTGTACTCTTACTTTAATTGATGAGAATTTAAATATGTGTAACGTTGTAATTTCTATAATATTGTTTATTAATTGAATTACAATCTTTGTGTTGTTTCAGGACCTATGTATATTTGAAGCAATGCTTTGGATGGATTAGACATGTGTACTTATAATATGTACATTTGTAGTAAAATGCAATGACTTGCAATTATAATAGGCCAAAATGGTTTGAATTGGTATATATATATATATATATATATATATATATATATATATATATATATATATATATATATATATATATATATATATATATATATATATATATTGGTTTGAATTGCATTTTATGGATTTATAATTTTGGTGCATAAATTGATATATAATTTGTGATATTTGTCTGCCAAAATTTGGTTGAAAATAGGTCAAAATTCTGGTTTAAAAATCTGGTAAAAAAAGTGGTTTCAAAAAAATTATTCAAAAATTTTCGTATACCTTAGACAGTGCTTTTGGCAAAAGCGTTGTCTAAGGGGGGATTAGACAGCGCTTTCACCAAAAGCGTTGTCTAAGGTATACCTAAAAAATATTAAAATAGGAGGAGATTAGACAGCGCTTTCACCAAAAGCGTTGTCTAAGGTATACCTAAAAAAATTAAAATAGGAGGGGATTAGACAGGGTTTAAATCAAAAGCGTTGTCTAAGGTATTCCTAAAAGCGATGTCTAAGGGTACCTTAGACAACACTTTTAAGATTTAAAAAAGCGCTTTCTAAACCTTTAGCAGCGGAGGTTTAGACAGAGCTTTAAAGCGCTGTCTAAGTGGAAAAAAAACGTTGTCTAAAGTCTTATTTGGCATAGTGATATCTTGAAAAATCTACAGAATAAGTCAAACGAATCTTATACAATTCTTTTGATTCCTTGGTTGTTTTAGCAAACTTATTTGTCACACTTTATCTTTGATTATTATAATCATCGTAGTGCTTGACACATAAGTTTTGCAAACTATTATAACTATCAATGTGACCTTTCAAACCTTGAGATGCATGATTTCAATATATATATGTATATATATATATATATATATATATATATATATATATATATATATATATATATATATATATATATATATATATATATATATATATATATATATATATATATATATATATATATATAAGACTTAGGTTTTGTTTTCTAATTTCTATAAGGTATTGAATAATTTAATACATTTTAGCACTTGGCTTAATCTAAAGTATAGAGTTGTCATTCCTTCCATGATATTTGCTCACCATTTAAGGACTATAAAGTATAGGAATCTATAATATAAGAAAGTTAGTTGTTCTGGAAATTTCCAATTTGCCCCTTTGAGTCTAGCCACTGCCACGTGGATAGTCTAAGATACCACTATTTCATGTTTGTTACATCTTTTCCAAATGCATTTCAAACTTTCAATCAATCTTTTCATATTTTTAAACATTTTTTAAATCTAACTAAAATATTACTAATTAGATGCTTCTTTTTAACTAACTATTTTATTCTAAAGTAAAATATTTCTTTCATTCATAACTAATTATATTAAATTTTATTTGGTATAAATAGTTCGATAAAAAAACAAAAGAATATTTATACGTGAACCATAAAAGGAAAAAGTAATTGGTGCATCGTAAGTTTTACTACATGTAACAGACATTGGAACTCAATATTTATTCAAATCAATAACTATAAAATATATTTTTAGCATTTTTATATTTCTCCATTTTACACTTTTCTATCTAATTCATCATACTTTCCCTTTGTTTGTGAAGGAGTAACTTGATTATTGACCTGACAAAAATATTAGGACAAAAGTATGAGTATATTTATACTTAATTATTTAATTTGTATATTTATACTTAATTATTTAATTTTTATGATTAAATGATGGAATTTTTTTACGTTTTAATTTTTTTCCTAATTCTCTCTTTGTAATTTTGTGTGTTAATTAGATGAGTTAATGAGAGAAAAGAATATGTAGAAAAAGAGTTGATATTTTTTTTTGTACATCAATCGACATTCTAATTAAATCTTTGTATTTGGTAAATTTATAACATTTAATTTATTAAGATTCAATCTCTTTTTTTGGCTTGATTTTTAATCTCTTTGCCAATTATATGATACTTATGTTTTTAGACTACATAAATATCATTAGTATTGGTATTTAAAATACTTTGGAACATGGAAAATAGTTGTTTATATACACGAAGTTACGGTTTTTTCACGGGTACCAGACATTTTTCTATTTTTTTTCATGGGTACCAGATATTTTTCTAATTATACATTCAATTATTATTTTTCAGATAAACCAACTATTTTTCTATTAAAAGATAAATATTTCTCTATTAAAAAATATACATTTTCACGGGTATCCGAACCCGTGCGAACATACGGGTTTCTTACTAGAAATTGAACACAGAAAATTTCTTAAGAACAAAATACTTAATTTTTTTTCATTGTATGGTGTTTATGTTCAATTTAATATTGTCCAAACATTGTTTTTTATTTTCCTTTTTTTCATCAATGATTATTTTTATAAATGCCTTTTCTATATTTAATTTCATTCCTATAATTTCACTTAATTTATTATTTTTATCCTTAACTCAATTTTCTTTTTTTCTATATTTTCAATTCTATTATAATCTATTTTATTTTATTTCTTTTTATTATTTTAGAGTTAATTTTTTTAATTTCATTTCATATTATTATAGTTGTTTATTAATTTTTTTTGCTATAGGATTAATTTCTTAACTATACATATTTTTTTTATATTTTCATTTCTATTTTAGATTTTCATTTCTTATATTAAAAAAAAATGCATTATTCATACAAATATATATGCTTATGAGTTTTAGTATTTAGTATATGAATTTATATCAGTTTTAGTATTTATATGAACTTTTTACTGAAAAAAATCTATTTTTTTATTCAAGTTGTTCTATTTTTAATAATTTATAATTCAATGTTATTTTCTATTCATATACAATTAATTTTAAAGTTTTCAAGATAATTTGACATTTTATTTATAATAATAATAATAATAATAATAATTATAATTATTATTATTATTATTACTATTTATTATTATTATTTTGTATATATTTTTCTCAGTTTTTGTTTGTATGTATATTCTATTTAAATCTCTTATATTAAAAAAAATGCATTATTCATACAAATATATATATGCTTATGAGTTTTAGTATTTAGTATATGAATTTATATCAGTTTTAGTATTTATATGAACTTTTATATTTTTCTTATATGCATTTATATGAGTTTATATAAATATATATATATATATATATATATATATATATATATATATATATATATATATATATATATATATATATATATATATATATATATATATATATATATATATATATATATATATATATATGCGTTTTAGTATTTAGTATGAATTAAACAAGGGAGAGTGCATGGTGGGATAGACTATTTATACTCTTTAACTATTGAATTGAAGGGATAGACTACAATTGCAGATCCAAATCTATAGATTTTCTTAGATAAGAAAGTGTGAATCAACCCTCTAAAATTAATACTTCTCTCAGTTTTTTTTAAGTGGTACTTTTTTATTTTTTACACATACTAAGAAAGTTAATCAATATTGTTATTTTTCATACAATAATTTTCATTTTATCTATACTATATCTAAATAGTGTAAAATAAAATTAATATTTATAAACGGGAACAACTTTACAATTGATTCAATTTGTTTATTTCTAAATAGTGTAAAGTAAAATTAATATTTATAAACGGGAACAACTTTACAATTGATTCAATTTTTTTATTTCTAAAAAGTGTAAAATAAAATTAATATTTATAAACGGAAACAACTTTACAATTGATTCAATTTTTTTTATTTCTAAATAGTGTAAAATAAAATTAATATTTATAAACGGGAACAACTTTACAATTGATTCAATTTTTTAATTTTTAAATAGTGTAAAATAAAATTAATATTTATAAACGGGAACAACTTTACAATTGATTCAATTTTTTTAATTTTTAAATAGTGTAAAATAAAATTAATATTTATAAACGGAAACAACTTTACGGTTGATTCAATCTTTTCCACACAATGTTTTTTAATAATCAACTAATTATTATTTTATTTTATATTTTTATTTTTATTTTATTTTATGAAAGTCTTTTTAGTTTTTATTTTATTTTTTTAAAATAAATTAAATCTATTTTTAAACAAATGCGCGTAATCGACCGGAACCCGTGCGAAATTTTAATAGAAATTAAATTACATGAAATTCATGAGATTAACCTATGGAATTAGATGCTTCCATTTTTTTTGTTTAATTAACTAATTGTGATAGTGGGTGATTTTTATTTCAATCTTTTATTTAATTAATAATGGAACGTGAGATGGGTTATTTTTGGGGTGAATTTTTTATTTCATTATAATGTTTATTATATTCTGTAAAATTTAGTTCTTAAAATTTATTGTAAAATTTAGTTCTTAAAATTTTTTCAATTATTTTAATTAATTACTTAACAAAAAAAATTAAATCTAATAATTTTTTAAATATGAAAATCTTTTATGTTGATAATATTTATTTATTAAATTAAACTAATATTTATAACAAACTGATAAAAATTCTACATGAGTTCTGGTTTAACACAGGTTCTGATTTATACATTTTTTTATTTACAAAATATTTATTTCTTTTAAATATTTATCTTTATATTATTTTCTCTATTTTCTATTTTTACAATTAAATTTATTTTTCTTTAATTTATAATATATTTTTTATTTTTTATTTTTTATTTTTTTTCAATAATATTTTGATATTTTTTTATTTCTTTGAATTCAAATATAAAATTAAAATTAAATATTATCAATTATCAAATCAATCATTACAAATTTAATACAGGAAAAAAATACTTTGTAGATTAATTTATTTATATATACGGGAAAAAATACATTGTTGATTTATTTATTTATATATACGGGAAAAAATACATTGTTGATTAATTTATTTATATATACGGAAAAAAAATTATTCTTATAAACGGATAAACTTTAATTGTTCCAAATATTGAATAACTTTAATTTATCAATTATATTATTGGTTCAAATATTGAATGATATTAATTTATCAATTATATGATTGTTCCAAATATTGAATAATATTAATATAGTTAAAATTTGTTGTAATATAATTTGTGTTTTTACTTACGGGCAAAATTACACTGTTGATTCAAATATTTTTGTACGGGAACAAATACATTGTTGATCAATTTATTTATATATACGTGAAGAAATATTATTCTTATAAACAAATACAACTTTTATTGTTCTAAATATTTAATAAAATTAATTTATCAATAATGTTATTGTTTCAAATATTTAATGATATTAATTTATCAATCATATTATTGTTCCTAATATTGAATGGTATTAATATAGATAAAATTTGATGTAATATACTTTGTGTATTTACTAACAAACAAAAATTAATTACTTCTTCAAATATTTTTATACGCTAAATAATATAATGTTTATTAATATTTTTCGTTATGTTTTTTCTCCTTTTCAAATAGAATGTTTTATGAAAATATTTTTATTTTTTATTTTATTTTTCTTAAATAAACTAAAATATATTTTTAAGCAAATGCGCGTAACCGACCGGGACCCGTGCTATCGCACGGGTATTCCACTAGTTAGTATAGAAATTTGAATAATCTGATACATTCTATAAAGTTCAAATCATGGCGGGGGTTGTTCACCATGTGTTCATCGTCTAGTCAAATCATCGTATTCGAATTCATATAGCTTTAGTCTAAATAAAAAAATATTAAAAAGTATATAAATACACTACAACAAACAAGATCTTAGACAGCGCTTTTTTTAGCCTTAGACAGCGCTTTAAAGCGCTGTCTAAACCTCCGCTGCTAAAGGTTTAGACAGCGCTTTTTAAAATGTGAAAAGCGCTGTCTAATCCCCCACCCTTAGACAGCGCTTTGGCCAAAAGCGCTTTAAAAGACCCTCTTAATTTAAATTTTTTAGGTACACATTAGACAGCGCTTTTCAAAAGCGCTGTCTAAGCCCCTACCTTAGACAGCGCTTTGGCCAAAAGCGCTGTCTAAGCCCCTCCTATTTTAATTTTTTTAGGTATACCTTAGACAGCGCTTTTGGCCAAAGCGCTGTCTAAGCCCCCACCTTAGACAGCGCTTTGGCCTAAAGCGCTTTCTAATCCCCCCCTTAGACAGCGCTTTTGCCAAAAGCGCTGTCTAAAGTAAACGAAATTTTTTGTAGGATTTGTTTGTAACCACATTTTTTCCAGGTTTATAAACCAGAATTGGTACCTGTTTTCAACCAGATTTTTGCAGTCAATTATCACATTTTATATATGCCATTTTGGCCTTTTTTTACCAAAATTTGGCTAACCAATTCAAACCAATTCAAACCAAATTTGCCATAAATGTATCAAAATATATACAAATTTATGTTTACATTTATAAGTCATTACATATACTACTACAAATGTACACATTAATTACACACTTTGAGCTCTATCATGTATTGACACCACTCCTCTTTGATTTCGTCCACTTGATCCTTTGTATAAGATGCACACTTGAATTCATCAAAGTACTACATAATAATATAACATATTTTGAATTAATTCCAACTATTTAATTATATGAGATATGTGTAAATATAAAAATAACTCATAAGTTAGAAATACATACATCGGTGGGAATCTCTAATCGGCCCAACATGAGAGTATCTCGCATAAACCTCAACATGAAATACCCGCAATCTATTTCATTACGTTGAAGAGGACACTACATATGAAAAAAAAATATGAATTATAAATCCTAAGTTTTATCAAGTGTAGTCATCACTAATATAATAAAAAACGCGGTAATTAAAAATATACCGCCACTTTAATCCATGAAATGGAGTTGGCGCCCCTCCTTGAGGTCTGGATAACTCGTTGGGCACGAAAAGCTTGTAGGACGCTAATAAAATAAAAATGAAGCAATTAGAACAATTCACATAAACTAAGATAGATTCCCGGATAGATTCCCGTATGCTGGAAAATCATTAATTGTGCCAAACAACATCGCCCTCAAATTGAAACTTTCTTTCCTATATCCATCATAAACCTCCACACCGTTCTCCCACAAAATCTTTAAATCTTCGATCAGAGGTGTCAAGTATACGTCTATGTCATTACCTGGTTGTTTAGGCCCAGAGATTAACATAGATAACATCATGTACTTACGCTTCATACATATCCACGGAGGTAGGTTATAAATCATAAGAATCACAGGCCATGTGGTATGTGAAATACTTTGAAGACCATGTGGGTTCATTCCATCAGTAGATAATGCCAATCGAAGGTTTCTTGCTTCTGATCCAAACTCAGGATAATCATTATCAATCTTCGACCACTGTGGTGAATCAGCCGGATGCCGATACTTTCCATCGGTAATTCTTTCATCTGCATGCCAAGTAAGATGTCTTGCATCGGTTTCACTACGAAACATGCGCCTAAATCTCGGAATTATCGGAAAATACCATAAGACTTTTGCGGGAGATAATCTTTTCTTATATCGAGACAAACCGCATTTGGGGCACTCAGTTAACGTTGCATATTCGTTACGAAACAAAATGCAATCGTTAGGACAAGCATGTATCTTATCATAGCTCATGCCAATAGAGCACAACATTTTTTTTGCCTCATAGGTTCGATTAGGAAGAACATTATCATCCGGTAGCATTTCTCTCATAAGGGCCAACAACTCTGTGAAACTTTTATCCGACCATCCATTGCCCGCCTTTAAGTTGTACAACTTTAATACCGCAGAAAGTCTTGAGAATTTAGTGCAACCTTTGTACAACGGTTTCTCTGCATCGCTTACCATCCTCTCAAACATTTCAGGACAATCATGAAGATCTTCTTCCAGTGCTTCTACAATCTCTTCAACTCGATCACAATCATATGTTTCCGTGTCTTTGTCGTATGAAGCATAGGTCGTATTTCTTTTTCCACTCGATTCAACATTCCCGTTAATTTTCTCACCATGAAATATCCAACACTGATAACTTTGATCAATTCCATGCCTCAGCAAATGCGATTTCAATCCATGTGCGTCAACCTTACCAATATAACAACAACGCAAGCAAGGACAATGCATTCGTCTGGGGTTTTCAGCGTGTTGAACAGCATACTTAACGAATTCCGCAACCCCACTCTCGTACTCTTTGGTCATTCGATCGGCACAGATCCATGTTTTATCCATGGTTTTCCTACTTAAAAAACGTATACATAACCAATGTTAAAACTATTAGTGAACACTACTTATACGTACATTATGACTCATGGAGCACATATACGTACATTATGACTCTTTTCTAACAAACACACAGATACTTTGAGACAAATTTATGTATGATTGCGAACCTTTAAAACTATTAGTGAACACTACTTATATATTAATTGCCCCAAAATGCTATATTTCAACTATCCTTTTAATAAGAAAGGAGAAAAGTGTCATTTTTGAAATTATTTTTGACACTGTTCTAACTCTTTTGCCGACATCAGTGTCATCGTTACAACTTTAATGCAAATTTTCATTTTCCAAAAGATCTTTTTAGAAATTCATCATTAATCTCACTTTCTAGGAAATCATGGGTTTGCACGACTTCACTAATTCCTTAACTACTATGAACTTTCCCCCTCCATGAGAAATGAAACATTTCACTTCAAATATGTGTCTACCATGTGTCAGTCATTGAAAAGATAAATATCTATATAAATACTTCATTTGCATCCTCTTTCAATCTTCCTCACTTTTGCTTCAACATTTTACACACACAAAGAACACTCTCTCAGAACAAGCTTTTCCAACTATGATAAGTGGTAACAAAAAGCATGCTAAATCAACCACAACCAGAACCAGAACCAGAACAAAAAGCATGCTAAAACAGGGAAATGAACAATTCCTAATAAAATCAAAACTGAAACACATACCGTAATGAGATTCTTCAACAACTTTCAGAAATGACCGATTAAACTATTGCAATGCCTGAAATCCAGACTGAAATCCGAAAACACAAATGAATGAAAACGTGAACGAAGAACATGAGTGAATGAATGAAAACGTGAATGAATGAAAACGTGAATGACATACCGCGATGAAGACAGGAGAACGATTCAAACAAGTTTCAGTGACTTCAATGACGACAAAGTTCTTCTGGAAACGTTCGATGTTAGGGTTCGTCTGGAAACGTTCGCAGGAGGGAAAACGAAAAGAACAGAGAATGAAAATAGAAGTATGAAATTTAATTTTAATTAGACCTTAGACAGCGCTTTTGGTTAAAGCGCTTTCTAAGGTATCCCTTAGACAGCGCTTTCCAAAAGCGCTTTCTAAACCCCCCCCTTAGACAGCGCTTTTGGTTTTATTTTATTTTTAATTTAAAAACTTTAAACAGCGCTTTATCAAAAGCGCTGACTAAGGTAAATATATAAAAGCGCTTTCTAGAAGCGCTGTCTAAGGGGGGGTCTTAGACAGCGCTTTCAAAAAGCGCTGTCTAAGACCCCCCCTTAGACAGCGCTTTCATTATTTTTTTGGACCATTTTCCGTGTTTAATTTTAATTTTAACCTTAGACAGCGCTTTCTCTTAAAAGCGCTGTCTAAGATGCGCTGTTAAAAAGCATTTTTGGCGTAGTGATAAAATAATCATTATAAATAGAAAGAACAAGAAGCAGAAAAAAGAAGAGGAAAAAGATGTCGAACCGCTGATTAAGAAAGAGAAAGCCGACCATCATAGTCGTGAAGATGAGACTGGTGGTGCAGTTAGGTTTTCTTTTGTTTTTGCCCTTTTATTTTTGGGTCAAATTAAAGAGTATGGGCAGTTCTCTTGGGAAATTATATCTTGTATCCTTGTAATTATCTTGATATCCCTGCATAATTTTTTAATTTCAATTTTTCCATTTTAATATTTAAATAAAAATTTGAAATTTTTACCGCGAAGTCAGAGTAAAAAAATAATATTTTATAAATTTGGATTAGATTACAAACCGAAACTAGCATTGTTACGTTTTCCGGTTTAGAAAATTTCTAAACCAGAAGTAGCACACATGTGTTATCCGGTTTGTAATTTTCTTAACCGGAAGTAATAGGGTTGGATTACCCGGTTTGTATTTTATTTTTTTTACATTCACTTAATTTTGGGAACATTCAGTTTTTTATTAATCTTTTAATTCAGTTAATTAACAAAAATATCTAAGAATAGAAAGAGCAGTAATAACACATATTTTTATGTGTGATTATTTTAAGACTCTTTTGATTTTTTTTTAATAATAATAACGTAACGTCACTACTTAAATTATAATCAATGATGTTAAATTTTGAATTTATAATAGGATATTATAATTATTATATCCTATCATGATTATAATGATAAGAAACAATTATTAATTTTTATGCGATTTTAAAATGGATAGCATAAATGATAAGAAACAATATATTGAAACAATATATTCAAACTATGCTTTTGTTAAAATAAAAAAATTAAATAACTATTAATAAAAGTTCTAAAATAAAAAATACAAATAATAAACTATAAAATTTAGAAATTAAAAAAATGTTTTGTAATAAGTTATAAATAAATAAATAAATAAAAAATATTTGTTGCATTTTCTAAATACATTTAAAGAAAATATATAAATAAATACTTCTAATTAAAATTTATACAATTAAAACTATAATTATATAATTAAATACGAGAAAAATTAAAAGAGGATTTTAATTTAAAAGAGGTTTGTAAAATAATTTTAATCAAATATCATTTTAATTTTAATTTATAATTTAATAATATTAAATGATAGAGTTAAATATATATTTTTTATCTTCACTATACAACATTCATTTTTAATTTATCAAAATAAAATAAAATATTAATACTATAAATATTTCATTACCAAGTTTATTATTTATTTATTTTTACAAAGATTCAAGTTGAATTTTCTAAATGATTTTTATATGGTGTTATTGATAAAACATGAAATATTATTGATTTAATTATTTAATAAATAAATATTTAATTAATTTATCTATAATTTCAAATTTGTATTTAAATAAAAAATGTGTTGCTTACTATGTATTCACTTTGTTTTTAAATAAATTTTTTATTTTTATATTGCTTATTATTTATTTGAAATAAGTTCAATGTATTTAATTTTATTTGGTAAGAAGTTAATTTTGGACATTTATATCGGAAAAAAATTGAAAATTGAAAATTTATAAATAAAAAAAATTGAAAATTGAAAATAAAAAAATTGAAAATTTATAAATAAACAAAATAAAAAAATAAAAAAATAAAATACGAACCGGATAACCCAACTCTGCTACTTCCGGTTAAGAAAGTTACAAACCGGATAACATATGTGTGCTACTTCCGGTTTAGAAATTTTCTAAATCGGAAAACGTAAAAATGCTACTTTCGGTTTGTAATTTTCTTAATCGGATTACTTACCCATTGTACATCCGGTTCGTCTAATCCAAATTTAAAAAATATTATTTTTTTACTCTGACTTCGCGGTAAAAATTTTAAATTTTTATTTAAATATTAAAAGGGTAAAACTGGAATTAAAAAATTATGCAGGGTATCAGGATAATTGTAGGGGTACAAGATATAATTTCCTTGTCTAGGTTGTTGCAAGGTGAAGCCGTCCATATATATATATATATATATATATATATATATATATATATATATATATATATATATATATATATATATATATATATATATATATATATATATATATATATATATATATATATATATATATATATATATATATATATATATATATATATATATATATATATATATATATATATATATATATATATATATATATATATATATATATATATATCGGAGAAAATAAGATATATTATATTCAAAAGAAGTTAAAACAAAACGACCAAAAAATCCAGTTCAAAAATAACAAATAAAAAATGAAATTGCCCGGTTGTCCAGGGTGAAACCGCATATATATATATATATATATATATATATATATATATATATATATATATATATATATATATATATATATATATATATATATATATATATATATATATATATATATATATATATATATGAGAAAATAAGATATATTATATCCAAAAGAAGTTAAAACAAAGCGACCAAAAGGTACAGTTCAAAACAACCAAATAGAAAATGAAAGCTACGACATCATCAAGTGAGCAACATGCTCTCTAACCTTAGGCTAGGCATCATCAAGTGAGCAACATGCTCTCTAACCTTAGGCTTTCTCCAAAATCTATCGACTATAATATTTATAATTTTCTTATACATTCTGATGTATGTATCCGCTATTATTTTTCTATATATTTATACGTTTCTTCGTTTTTTTTACATCCAACACCAATAAAATGTATCTACAAATGCAATTTTGAGAATCTTACTTTTCTGGTTCTTCTTGTTACTTTGTTGAATCATTCACGAAACTTCATCATCCCAAGCTTGAGGTTCATACTTTATGTTTAACCACTGAAGCACCCCTGTCCAGATATTCCTGATAGTGTTACATTTGAACATTAAGTGTTGCATACTTTCCTTCTCTCGACAAAAAACACATTCATCCTCATTGATCAGACCAAATTTCAATAGTCTATCTTTTGTAATTAGTCGCTTATGACATGTCTCCCAAATGGTGAACAGAACGTGTGGTCTTGCTTCATTGTCAAACATTAGTTTCCTCCAAGGGATTACATGTGTTTGTCCCAACATCACATTGTACATTGTCTTGTTCTGGAATTTCCCTGTGGTACAAACCTCCTTCCATTGTCTCAAACCGTAGACCATTTCTCTTTGCTGCAGAATATGTCGTAATATTCTCTTTATTGTAGAATTTATAGTAATATCCACAAGCAATTGGAAGAAATGGGTATTGTCATGATCTGGTCCTTCTTAATGTAATACATGTGAATCCATCGCACCCATAAACTATCAGCTTTCATGCAAACATTCCAAAGCAACCTCATCATGCACACCTTATTTCAGTTATGTATGTTGATGATATTCAAGCCCCCCTCCCCCTCTTCTTTGGTTCAAATACAGTGTCCCACAATATGGGCACTTTCCTACTCACATTCACATACAATGTCCCACGATATGGGCATTTTTCTACTCACACTACTCTTACCCATCCAGAGAAATGTCCTGCATAACACATCAATTCTCTTAGTGACATTCTTAGACAAACGGATATACTGGAGCCAGTAATTTATTACGCCAAATATCACACTATTTATGACCTGGTTCCTTCGTGTTATATATTTTTTGATAAAAATAAAAAAATTATATTAATTATACATAATTTATAATATTTAAATAAAATATTTATTTATTTCTTATCCAATCTCCGTTCGACTCCAGTTGAATCTTGAACCTGTATGCCTACCTGGGTTCAATATCTAGTCCAATTTTGATTATCTTACTGAAAGTTATCATACAATTTTGACCTTGATAAATTAAAATTAAAAAATAGCTCAAAATTTGAATAGTTTGATCTTATTAAAATTATTTCCATTAATTAACCACGATGACTTTTTTTTGGTATTTTGATATACGAAGGAACCCAATCAATAATGATTATCTTTATATATACACCTTATTTTTCTTTTTAGTCAACAAATCAACCATATCATTTTCATGTAAAGATAGAAGAACATATTGAAAAAAAATTGAACCATTTTAAAATAACTAATCTATGTTTACTACTCCAATTAAATATGAATGATTTTGTTACACACAACAAACATGTCACATATAGAAATATTCCAACTAATTAATCCAACTTTTTTTTCAATCTCAAATAACATTGCATTTTATTCTCATCTCTCTTCCCCCTGTTTTTTAGAATAACATCCCCTCAATCACTCACTTCTCATTAACATTTTCATTTTATTTTTTCTTTCAATTTTTCTCTTGATCTTTATCATCCACTTTCTCGATTCTCTCTCCGTCCCATCCAGATCCATTTGTGCTGGAGAGGAGGGAGAGACATAAGAGAATATTTAATTTACCCTTTTTAACATACTTTTTGTTTTCATCTTTATCATATTCACATCAATTTTTCATTATTATAATTGTTGATAATATTATCATTGTCATTAAATTTATTTTTTGTCGAATGGAATTCTTCCTAAAGGCAAAAGTCATTCGCCTACGGAGCCACCATGATAAATATATGTTGGCACATGAAGATCATGAAAATGTTTACCAAGATCGAAATGGTTGCTATGAGAATGCAAAATGGACCGTCGAGTTATTGGAGAGCAACAACAATAATGTGATAAGATTAAAGAGTTGTTATGGAAAATACCTAACGGCTTCAAACATGCCATTTCTTTTGAAAAGCACGGGTAAACAAGTGTTGCAAACTTTACCTAAGAGATTAGGTTCATCGGTTGAATGGGAACCTTTTAGGGATGGTGTTCAAGTGAAACTAAGGACACGCTATGGACAATATCTTCGTGGAAATGGAGGATTACCGCCTTGGAGAAACACAATAACACATGATATTCCACGTAGAACCGCAACCGTAAATTGGATTTTGTGGGATGTCGATATTGTGGAACTCAGACCAAAAGAAGCGGGACAAGTTCCTAAGCCAAGGCCAAGGCCTACACCTATTATACCACCAAGTCGTTGTCTCAATAATCCAATTACAATAACAATGGATAATTCATTTCCTTCTCCGTCTCCTTCACCTCTCACGGATTCAGATCATGGACCCCTCGTCAAGATTGATCTAGGATCTCCTCGATCACCTGAGGTTCGTTACATAAAAAAATTTCTCAAACTTATTAATAGGAAATCTATTGAGAATTTTTGAGCATCTAATCTAAGCATGGACCACACATTTATAGAGATTCTCATATGTAGCATCAATTTGATGTATTCTTTAATATATTGATTTGAAATAAAAGTGTCATGTATATTTATACAATGCATGTAATATGTAATTACAAGCTTAACCTTGTGAATGTTAATAAATATTTTTCTTTGTCAAGATATGTGAAATATATTCCATGTGATTGATTTTTCTTAAATTTTTTAGAAAAATCAATTGATTTTCTAGAATATGAAAATGTTATCAAATGGAAATATGAAAGTTTATTACTCAAAAGTGTTATATAGAAAGATTTTTATTCTATTTGTAAGGGAAATATGAAAGTGGAATAAAGGCAAAATTAAGAGACAACTATAATTATAAATAAATATTTATAAGTTCACATTTTATAGTCATTGTTACATATAAAATAAATAAATAAAATATTAGTTTTATGCAGAGATTTCAATATGATCATTTTAATTGAACATTTTTGTGAATATAAAATAAATATAAAATTAGGCATTATTCATTTGTGTTTTTCTTTGCAATATGGTATTATTCAAAATTATTTGTTCATTATTTCAAAAATATAAATAAATTTAATAATTTGAGATAGTATTCTTTTTCAACTTATTTGATGCATTTTATTCGGTTAACATGTATAGACCATATCCTTTCAAAATATTTGTGTCTTTCAATTATTTACTCCCCTTCATTTTGATAATTACTTGTAAACCCTAATTAAGTTACAAAATTCTATATCTTAAAAAAAATGTATGATGAATTTTCTGACATTTTCCTCCATTAATGATAAAGTTCATTACATAAAAGAAGTTCAAAAAACAAATTAGTTTAATTTTGTTATACAAAACAACACTATCTTTATTTCTTTGAGTTTAACATTTTCCTTTTTAAATTATCAGGTTCAATCTGAATACCTGGACGATCCATCACCATCGCCGATGAAAGAAGGGAGGGTTATATTCTACGACATTGGTAATGAAAATGGTGAAGTTATTGATGAAAATAAAGGATCATTCTTTATCTTTAAAGGAAGTCGTTTGAACGAGTTGAAGGAGCAACTGATGGAAAAAACTCAACTTGTTGATATTCTTGTGTGTTGTCGCAATCCTTTGAATGCTAAACTTTACCCTATTCTTTTACATCTACCTCCAAACAATACTGATATGCATGTTGTTATTGTTCCTTCTTCATTTAAAGGTAAGATTTTTTGAACTTGAACATTTTTTTATAGTTACAATAACATTGTTGTAGTTTTACTAAACTTATGATTTTGTCATAGTTTTTTTATTTTATTTTGCTGGCAGGTAATTGATGCAAGGAGCTCATAAGTCTGCACATTTCTAAAATAAAATTTTAAGTGTAACAATTATAAGAAAAAAATAAAGACTTAGCTTTTTAATTTGTAATAGAATATATAAGCTAATTTTTTTAATGATTTGCTATGAATTATATGTTCTTGCAATAATAGAGAAGTACTTCTTGTGTTTCCTCTAAATGTAAATAAAAAGGTTACAAACTTTAAGAACCTTTTAGTCCATTCCATTATTCTTATGGTAGACTTTAAGGCCACATTATAACTTTGTTCTCTTTTGATGATATTTAGAGTTCGGTTGTTTAATTTATTTATTTTTTATATTTTTAACTTTTTAGTTATATTTGTGTGTAAATTTTTAAGTAAGGGAAATGAAGGAGAATAATGAGGAAATGATGATAACGAAGAGGAATAGCATGAAAAGTTTGATTTTGGATGAAAGCTTTTATAGACTGAAAGTTCATCAAAAATATGTGAACTATAAAAGCTATTCACTTTCTTTCATTTTCAGTTGTATCTAGATTCTCAATCTCTTTCTTTTACCTTATTGGATACAAGTTTCTTCTTCAGCAAAACAGTGAGGGCAACAAATTTCACCAATCATATGTCTTCTATTTAGCTATATCCTCATTATAAGAATATTACTAATAATGCTCCACCCAAACAAAAGCAATTTTATGGGCGCTTTCAACTTCCAAATGTCTTTAAGAATTTGTGGTAAATATGGAATTCACTTTTGTACCTGCATTAATCAGATTTAAAAGCCACCAATAACAAGATTTCACTAAGAAACCATTCGTATCTCTCCACCACACAAATGTATCGGGATCGCTCTGGCTCAAACTAACATTCTGCAGAATTTCCTTCAAATCCATCAATTATGTTTTTCCTTTAAGAGACAACAACTTCTTATTTTTCCGCAAATCCCATAACTAACCCGAATTTGTCATTCTACCCATATCAGGAATCTTTGCCTATGAAGCACGAACTCCGACACGGACACCGGGACACGACACGACATGGATACTCCGACACAGATAATGTTAAAACTTAGGATACGGACACCGCTATATATAAGAGAGTGTTTGAGATTTATTTACCCATCTATGATTAAAAGAGTTGAAAAAATTCTAATAAATTAATGTCTCTAATTCTTTATGGATAACATAGCTTAAAAACATGTTTAACAATTTCAAATTTGTGTGAGATTTGTTCAAAATATGTATAAAATTGTGCTCAAGCAGAGAAAAAAAAAATTTGTTTGAAACACTTGTCTGAATTGGCTGACATATATGTTATGAATGTTATACGGGTGTCAACTATTGATTCAAAGAGTGTCGAACAAAGAAAAAAACCATTTTTTAGTGGACACTTGTCTGACACTTTTTTTACTTTTCCAACACGTGTCGTACGGGTGTCATACAAGTGTCGGACACCGTGACACGCCTACTCCTAGAGGTGTCTGTGCTTCATAGATCTTTGCCAATTTTCTATCAACCATATTGTATAATTCAACAAACTGCTCGTTGAAAAATCTAGAGCCCAACCGATAAGACCTCAAAAAACCAAAAAACCAAATACCTCGCCATTTTCCAACTTGCTTCTAAACCTTTTAACACACAAGTGACCTCATCTTGAACACAACCAATTTTCTTCAAATTCTTCCACCAAAGAGATTGTCAATCCCCCCCCCCCCCCCCCCCCCCCCCGGAACTAAGAAAGTCCTTACTGATACTTTTTATAATCTATCCATACTTGAAGGAAATAAGGTCATGCCAAATAGTCTTCTTCTCATTAAGAATTATCCAATGCCATTTAACCAAAAGAATCAAATTAAAAACTTCACAATGTTTAACATATAACCATTCTTTTGATTTTTGTAACAATATTTTCCCACAACATCCAATCATCTTCCTTCTCCTCTCCTTCCCATCCCATAAGAAATTCCTTTACAACTTTATAATCTCATTCAGTAAAACTGTTGGATAAATTTCCAAAATATTAATGATTTAATTAATTTTATGAACTATTTGTTAAATTATCACAAACAAATATGGCCAAAAGTTGTAATTACTTGGAATCAAATGAGATACCTTATAGTGAATGGATGTATGGTCATAAGGTACCACCATTAGACTAACACAACTTTTCATGAAAATGATTTCTATTATTGATGTATAATGGTTCGTGAATGGTCATGTTAAATCATTGAAACATTGTTTCTCCTCACCAATTGGTACAAATTTTTCTATAAATAGAGATACTTGTTAGGAATAAAATACACACAAAAATCACTTGTTTCAAGTGCCAAATATCTAAGTCATTCTTTTATTTTTCTAGTGCACAAGAATAAATGAGAGAACTTTATTTTGTAAAATATCGTTGATCGATATGCTTGATGTGAATATGCGATTCATGTTAAGGTTTCCAAAGTATCTTGAAGGGGATTCGCCGGTTAACCCATTTGCATCCAATTTGCCTTAATTGGTGGGGGAGAATCAAACCTAAAGCTTAGTGTAAACACACGCTTTGGAATTTATTTTGTGCAACTTTCATCGTACCGTCTTCATCATCTTCTTATGGTTCATATTTTGCAACAGACCCCCAACATAAGTTCTAACAAAAACAATTCTGCCTCGGAACAAATTTTTTCTCCCATGCCAAGATGAAAGCCGTCTACGAAGCTTTTCTAAAATACCATTCCATGTAACCTTCTTTCTATGATTAGCTCCAACCAGAACCCCAAATAAACAAAGTGGCAAACACCGATTCTACAGTGCAAAAGAGAAGTTGTCTCCTCCATGAAAGAATTCTTCATATTAATGCCTATAATTATACTTTTAAAAAAAAATTGACTCCCACTTTCGACTTCTGACAAGTCAAACATGCATAAAAAAAATTAAGCCATATCTCGCTTCATACCGGGCCACTAAAAGATCTTCTTCAAATCTTGATACACTTTTGTCGCTCCCTGATGAATACTCAAACCACTTATATGTCCTTCTTCAAGAATCATTCTCTTCAATTCAAGATAATCAGGAACACAAATATGATCCTGAAATCTAAGTACTCCATGTTCATCAACTCGAAACTCATTATTTCCAACTCGTTCATCATTAACCATAAAGTCTACCAATTTCACGTCTGGCTTCTGACTCTCCCGAATACGATCAAGAAAATCATTATTAACCTTCAGCATTCTCAACATCACACTATGAGGTGTCTGTTCACAAACTAAACTCATATCTCTAGATTGTTCAATCAACTCCAACTCTCTAGCCATCATGATCGACATATGTAATGTCTTCCGACTTAAGGCATCAACTACAACATTAGCTTTCCTAGATGATAGTTCGGACTGAAATGATAATCCTTCAAGAACTCCAACCAATGTCTCTGCCTCATATTCAACTCTTCCTGATCAAACAAGTATTTCAAACTCCTATGATCACTATAAACTTCAAATCTCGAACCATACAGATAATGTCTCCAAATCTTTAATAAGAAAACCACAACTACTAATTCCAAATTGTGAGTAGGATAATTCCTCTCATGAATTCTCAACTAGCGCGAAGCATACGCCACTACTTGACCATCTTGCATTAACATTCCACCTAAACCCGTCAAAGAAGCATCACAATACACCACAAAGGATTTGTTTGCTTTTGGCAAAATCAAAACTGGAGCAGTAGTCAACTTCTTCTTCAGCTCAATGAAACTCTTCTCACACTGAGAGTCCCACACAAACGCTTTATCTTTACAAGTTAATTGAGTCAACGAAAGTGAATCTTCGATAATAATCAGTTAATCCCAAGAAACTTATGATTTTTGTCACTGACTTCGGAGTCTCCCATTGTAGATTTGCATCTACCTTGGATAGATCCATAGCAATCCCTTTTTCCGAAATCACATGACCAAGAAAACTCACATCTTTCAACCAAAACTCACACTTCGACAATTTAGCATACAACTTCTTCTCTTTCAAAACTTGCAGCACAATCCGCAAATGTTTAGTGTGCTCTTCTTCTAACTTAGAGTAAATCAGAATGTCATATATAAAAACAACAACAAATTGATCCAAATAATCATGGAAAATCCGATTCATATACTCCATGAACATACCAGGTGCATTAGTAACTCCAAATGGAATCACTACATATTCATAATGTCCATACTGAGTCCTAAAAGCGGTCTTCTGAATATCTTCATCTTTCACACTTATCTGATGATAACCTGGTCGCAAATTGATCTTGCTAAACACACGAGCACTAACCAACTGATCCATCAGATCATTTATCCTTGGAAGCGGATACTTGTTCTTAATTGTCACCTTATTCAGTTTCCTGTAATCAATACACAACCTCGTGCTACTGTCTTTCTTCTTCACCAATAATACCGGTGTTCCCCATGGAGTTACACTCGGTTTCACAAACTTATTTCCTAACAATTCCTCTAACTGTTTCTTCAATTCATATAACTCGGAAGGCGACATACGATATGGTGCCATCGAAATGGATCTTGTTCCTGGCACAAGATCAATACTAAACTCCACCTCTCTCTCTGGCGGCACATCCACCACATCACCTGGAAACACTTCCGGGAAATCTCTCACTACTTGAAATTCACTAATTGACACATCATTCTCCACTGATAAAGATGCAAACAACACCAAAACTTGCGTTTCTTCCTTCAAAAGCCCTTTTAACTCTCGAGCAGACAAATAACCAGTTTCTTCTTCCTCTTCACCGGGAGTAAGAAACCGAACCAACTTAATGAAATAATTAATAAGAACATGGTTGTACTACAACCAATTCATACCCAAAATAAATTCCAACCCTCCCAACGGCAAGCAAATCAAATCCACACCAAATTCCTTACCATAAATTGATAATGGACAATTCAGACACACGAGAGAAGTAGTTAACAACCCATCAGCATGAGTCTCGATAACCATCTCTCCTTTCATAGGGGAAACAATAAGTCATAATCTACTCACACAATCAATATAAATAAAACAGTGCGTAGCACCTGTGTCAATCATAGCAATCAACGAAATATTATTAATATAACAAGTACCTCTGATCAAACGATCCTTATTGGAAGTTTGTATCCCTGTCAAAGTGAACACTTTTCCTCCAGTTGCAGTTTTCTTTGACTTCTGGCAATGAGTACTGATGTGACCTTGCTCCCCACAGTTGTAGCAAGTAACCAGATTAGTCTTGCACTCAACAATCAAGTGTCCAGGTTGACCACACTTGAAACATTTCTTCACGTTACTCGTGCATTCACTTACATGATGATCCAACTCACCACATCTATAACACTTCAGCGAAGCAGGAGCACCTCCCTCGCTTGGCCTTTAGCACTTAATCTATTTCTATTTACCCTTATGAGTAGGAGCAGCATAAGTTTTCCCATGATGCATCTATTGTTTTCCTCTTCTCTCAGCTAAACCCTTGAAATGCTCAGATCGAGCCTTGTTGTCTTCCTCAAAAATCCTACAGTAATCCCTAAATCTGGAAATCTTTAGATTCTCTGATAACCAATTTCCTGCTTAATCTCGGGCCTCAAACCATTCTCGAACTTGACACATTTTGAGAACTTAGCAGTCGCCTCGCTACAATGCGGAGAAAACTTCGCCAGATTAGTAAACTTGGCAACGTACTCAGTCACTGACATGCTGCCTTGTTTCAGCTCCAAAAACTCAATCTCTTTCGTTCCCCAGACATTTTAAGGAAAATAATTCCGTGGAAATTCTCTCCTAAACACAGCCCAGGTGTCTGTCTCACCAGATGCATTCGACCGTTGACGAGTGCCAACCCACCAGTCATCAGCTTCAGCTACCAACCTGTGCACACCCAACCACACCTTGCTTCCTTCCGAACACTCCATCACCCTGAAGATCCTCTCGATCTCCTTGAGCCAATCATGGGTTCCATCAGGGCCATACTTCCCCTTGAATGTAGGTGGATCATTCTTCCGGAATTCATCACTTTCACGATCAATAGCATTCATCAGGTTTTGTACAGCTTGTGCCATCGCCTGCATAGCAGCGGAAAGTGCAACATTGTTTCTCCCAGCCATTCTAAATTTGTTACACAACAACAATCCAACAATGATTTAGAAATCAACAACAACAACACTCAACTGTCAACAACGACTCAATGACTCGACTACTTGGTCGGACGGACCGACCTGCTCTGATACCACTTTGTAACACCCAAATTATCCCACGGAATTATTAATAAAAATCAGAGTAATTTAAATTTCATCAAAAATATTTGAGTGTCACAATTCAACAACCACACATGCTCAAGTGATACGTTTTGCAAAATTTGTTCAACACGCAGCGGAAAACTTCAAATAACATATAGAGTAAGATTTCAAATACAAATTGTTTTCTTGAAATTAAATAAATAAGCGCAAATGTCGTCCCGATACCCAAAGTACGTATCAAATCCGACTCCTAAAGACGTGAAATACACCGATTTCACTGACCACCACTCGACTTATCCTGCTCACCTGCATGTTACCAACATAAGGGTAACATTCAAACAGAAGGAGTGAGATACTTAAATCACAAAAGAGTAAAATAATAAGAATAAGAAATTATCATTAACTAGTGTAAACACCCCAAATTTTCCCTCACCCATTCACACCATGGCTTGTGATCATTTCATATGCATAAATACAATCATATCCCCTCATATCTCATTTTTGATTCACTGCATAGTTTCTAAGGCATCTGCACCTAGGGTTTGTGATCTGAGCAGCCTCAAAGCATCTTGAGCCACTCCAAAGGCCACCAATCAACTCAAAGGGGATCCATGTGTGTTCTTATATCATATTTCATCTTCTCAAAGTCAAAAATGCAGAGGAATCACAAGAACTAGGGTTTGAGGTGAGGCAGAGCCAGGCTGAACTGCAGTTGACCTAAAATTAGGGTTTTGGTTTCAGAGGCCATAACTCCAATTTTTTTGGTCATTCTTGTTTCCATTTCTCTTTATATGGTATAGGGAGTATGCATATCAATTTTCATGAAGAAATTCCATGGGGAAGTCATCTGATCAAGAGTTGACTTTCTGGACAAGTCAGTGCAAAATCAGGGCATCTGAGGCCCCCAATGACCCAACCAATGGGTGATCTTCATCATTTTGAGTGTATATGATCTTTATTTGATCATGGAAGAAGATTGAAGTTCATAAAAATCAAGAATTTAGGGTTTTTGCAAATGTTGACTTTTTGGGCATAGTTGACTTTTCAAGAATGCATCATTTTAAGTCATTTTTCAAGCCATGATTCTTGATCCAAAAATGCTTCAAATGGAAAAACTTTGGTCATGAAAGTTGTAGATCTCATCTTTCCCTTTTCAAAAAGTACAAGAACATGATCAAACTCTTCTTGGATCAAAAGTTATGGCAATGCAAAGTTGGCTAAAATCATTAATTTTCAAGGCATGCTTCAAATGGAAATTTTGCAAAGTCATGAACCAATGCATATTGTGACCTCTAATTCATTCCAAACCATTACACAAACATTCTATGAGCCTTAAAAATCAGAATTGGACCAAGTTTCCCCATGGTTTGGTTTGTGTAACAAGACTTTCTCACATGTGAACCAAAATGTCACAAGTTGCAAAACTCATGATCATGCTTCCTACCACTTGCAGCCTTGGATGCTGAGCTTTGCTAGCCTCTCACCTCACCTTGCTGCGCCAGCCCATGCCCATGTACTTGCCTAGATCATGAGCCATACTTTCTCTTACACAAGAGTTGACAAATTGCAAAAGTGGCCTCACCTATCCATAAAGCACATGTCAAATCAACTGACCAATGAGAGAGAGTTATGTGGACAATTTGCAAGCTAGACATAACACTAAGCCAGCCTGAAACATCCTCATTCATCACATTCACAAAATCACCCCACATTGCATAAGCCTTCGAATCTCTCTGTCCAGCTTGAAAACACTTCAACCATTTCCATCATTCAACTCACCTTGCTCCATAGACCACCCAGCACCAAGAACCCAAGCCTGAAACAACCAGAATACTCCATAACCATTTCTCACCTCAGCCTGCATTTCTCTTCGAAACTCTCACCACAGCTTGCAAACACACAAACAAACACCACAGACCTTCTCCATTCATCCTCAGGATCACAAACAACCATTCACCATGACCTGAAGCTCTCTATTTCACCATTGCCATTTCTGATCAAGCTTGAGCAGAAGCTGTCGAATCTCACTATCCAGCCAACTTAAACTCCTTTTGAGCATTCAAACATCTTCTGGGGACCAAGTGGAACAGTTTGCACTGAAGGAAGTGGCCAGAAAGTCTTCAAACTGAAAGCTTCAAATCTCAGGTAGCTTGAAAATTATTTTTCCATAAATCATTTTTCTTGTTACAAACTTGTTCTTTGTGTTGTCCTGATCATGAGTATGTCTTTGGTTTTGAAAATGGCTTTGATTTGAGAGTTTAATTTGTCTCTGAAACCTGCGTGCCCTAGAACTTGTTCTCTTCGATTCAGCTTGTTTAGGAAGAATAAATTTGTTTTGAGAGAGGGGTTTGATTCGTGAGAGGTTGGAGATCATTTCCCAATTCATAGATTTTGTTTTTGTTACGTTTTGAGGGAGTTGGTGAGTTTCCCGGTGAGGTGCTGGCCGGAGAAGACGACCGGAAGTCTTCTCCGGCCACCTGAGTCATTAAACCCTAATCTCAGGTCATTAACTCTAGTTTGAATTTGAGCCATGGATGTGCGTTGACCTGTTGACTTCCCTCTCTTTTGGATGGCCCAGATCATTTCATTTGCCCTAATCTCTCTCATTAGCTTTAATTAATTCGTAATTAAATTAATTAAGTCAGGTGCAATCCACACCCTTCATTCACGCGCCAGTCAACACTTTCAAACTCAGAATCAATCTCAGCCATCCTTTCCTTTGACTTTCTTTTTTATTTGATTTTTAATTCATTTTATTTCATTAAACTTGTATAATTATTTTAAAATAGCAAAAAATGCATAAAAATTATGAAACTTTTTCCTCTGAGTTTTATTAATTTTTATGACACAAAAATATTTTTATTTCATTTTTCATCATTAAAAAAGTATTTTTAAATATTTAAAAGATTATTTTTAATTGATTAATGGAAATTAATTAATTAAAAATACTTTTAGGTATTTAAAAATCACCAAAAAATTCATGAAATGTTCTAAGACATTTAGAAACATTGTCCAACCTTCAAACCAAATTTCTTTTTTGATCTTGATGCATTTTAAGAATTTTTCATTGAATTAAATCATTTTTTATGCATTATTTTGATCATGGGTTCAAAAATTCATTTCTGTCTATTGGAGAAGGTTTGGACATTGATTCTTTTTGTGTTGCATTCTATTTGGCATGTAGTTTCTAGGGTAAAATGGTCATGATTTGATCTTGCATTTTCTAATTGTTTGGCATTTCTTTTGTTAAGAACCCTAAAAAACCCTAATAACTTGTAAAAATCATATCTTGAGATTGGTTAAGAGTTGAGAGTTCCCCTTTGGGCAGTGGTTCATTATAGGTTTAAGGTTTCATTGTGTGCCATTTTCCATTTTTATCTTAGGGTTTGCTTCTGTTTTGGGTTTTTGTTTGATGTTTGATCCATGAACCCTAATTTGGGCTTTCTCTTGCATCCTTCTTGCATTCTCTTGCATAACATGACTTGTCTTTGCATTTTGTGCATTCTTGTGATTCATTTGACATCTTAAGACATATAGAAAGCATGTTTGATCATGGCATTGCATATTTGCCATGTCATTTGTCTTGTATGATTCATAACTTTTCATGCTTGTTCATGCTCCTTAGCTTGCATCATTTGCATTCATGATCTTGTGTGAACATCCCCATGTCTTGCCTCATGTTTGCAGCACCTCATAACATCATAATCATCATCTACATGCTTCTGGTTTTGTTTAGCATCATGCCATTTCATGTCATCTAGCATTGCATTGCATCTCTTTCTAACATTTCAGGTGGTAAGTAAACTTGAGAAGTGAATTTGCCTTCACTTCTCATAACTTCTCTTCATCTCTTTTCATGCATCCTTGCTGCATTTTTGTATGTGTTTGAGTTTGAGCTTTCTCATTCTTCCTTTTCCCACTTTCTTCCTTCAAGTGACTTGACTTCTTGAATGAAGCAAGTCACTTTGCTTCTCTTGATCCTGTTCATCTGCTTCCTGGTGGCTCCTCTGAAGATTGTTCTGGAAAACCTCACAAACCTTAGGATCATCCAAGCATGACAATGAATTAGGGTTTTGATTAGTCTCCCCTCATAGTTTTTTACCTTTGTGTCTCTCTTTGAGTCTTCTCTTCTCATCTCATAATCAGGGACTAAACCCTAAAGGCTTTAAGACTTTGTGATTAAGCTTATGCCTGCATCCTTCTTTTAGGATGGAGTGTATAACTTTAATCCTAAGTATTAAACCCTTAATGTGTTTAAATCTCTTAATCAATCCATCTAATAATCATCAAGACATCACACTTGTAACTTGGGCCTTGCATTAGGGTTCTAATTCTTCCTTAAGTGGTTAAGAAGGACTAACCCTAGTGTTAATGGACAAGTCCCCCTCAAGTTGTCTTACAAATCATAAAAAACACTTCATCATCATACCATTAAATAAAATCCACTTAATCAAAGGCTTGTTTTGTCATGAGTTTAATCTCAAATCATGGATTAAGTTGAGGAGCTTTCCTCAGCTTAAACATTCTCATCTATTATCCTTCTATTAGGATGGTGTAATGAGTCTGTTTAATCCTTGATTATGGCTTAACCTCATTACTTAACACTAAACAAAAACACCAAAAACATCTAATTAATCACAAGTAGGTTAATGATCTTAATCCTACATCAAAGGTGATTAAGTGTGAGAATCTGACTTCACACTTAAGGTATTCTCATTACCCCTAATCAGAGGGAAGATGTGATGAGTTTACTAGATCCATTGGTTTAGGTTTAAGCTCATTAACTTATGACAAACTTTCAAAAGCAATAAAAGACTGAAAACACAAAAAACAAACAATAATCGTCTCCTCCGGGATTCTTTTCTCATCACACTCACTCACAAACGAGAACTTGCTTCTTCCGTCTAATGCAAGACAGTTTGCACCTGAGCCAGACGGGTCATACACTTGAGCATTGACAAGCAAGCAGTTCACAAGTCAATTCATCTTTCAATCTCTTTGGGTCGAACTACGGTGTTCTGACTTCATCATTGCACGAGAGGATACGTAGGCATAACTTAACAGTTATCGAACAAAAGTCTCTGTACATTCCCCTCTTTCTAGCTTCATTCTTTAAGCCTCATGGTCATGAGCAATTCATTCTCATTCTTACACTGACACTGTACATTTATACACTTCACTTCTTACACTGACACCTGTACATCCTTTTCCAGCTCTTTGATACACAAATTGCACTGACACTACCCCTTTAAAACACAAATCTTTTAAGCGTGGATCCCGTCGAGTACGACGGACAATCTGGGTGCTAATACCTTCCCAGGTTGTAACCAACCCCCTTTCTCAGTCTCTCTGGTTCGCAACCGTCTTATCCATCTCTTTCTAGGTCTATGCAGCATTGCCTTTCCTCCGGGATAAAAATGCCTAGCTGGCGACTCTATTCATCTCCAGTGAGTTCACGGCTGTGTGTTCTCATTGTCCCTCTCGCCGACCGTTCGCGCTTGTACCTGGATGCAAATCTTCGGGAGCGACAGCTTGGCGACTCTGCTGGGGACCCTTATACTGCAACCAGGGCTTCTGGTTCTTTTTGTGGGTTCCTCCTAGCGCTTGATTGATTTGTGTTTACTGGGGTGTTATGTGCTTGTTATGTGCTTGTATTTATTTTTGTTTATTGCTTTATGTACAGTTACTTTACTGCTTTCTTTATTGCATTTATATATCATACTGTCATTGTTGCTGGCTGGATCTGGTTTCTTGTTTTGGTGGGTGGGTGTTCCATTGAGAGTTAAGGTCCTATACCTGGGACCTGAGTGACACCTAGGCTAGAGTGAATCATATTCTTTCCCATTCCATTTCGGTCTGGTGCGGGAATGTGAAACACGGTTCAGATATGGGTTTCTTCTTGAGAACTCTGTGTTGCAGATTTCCTGCAATGCTAGGGCTATCTGGGAAGCCTGCTAAGTCTGGATGACCTTTTAGTATTGACCTTCAGAAACTGAGGTGAATTAGAGGAGGAATTGTTATGGTTATTGTAAACACTGTACCTCCGGGTTAGAAGTGTTTACACTTCTCATAACTGATCCAAGTCTGAGGATCCTTGTTCTAGATCATCACCTGTGAGGGGGTTGGGCTGTTTACAGGTTTGCAGGTACCTTGACCTCAGAATACCCTGTTACTTTGACTTTGTTAAGAATACTCCATGTTGGACAGTTCTTGTGATTCTAAAACCTTGGACTTGTGGCTCTTTATTTGAGTCCCCCACCCTGGTTACTGGATTTTTAGACCTCCATCTGGAATTCTTGAACACACATGGGTCTATACCAAGGCAGTTAATCAGATCCAGCTCAGGCACAAACCCTTTGCATATCATTTGCATACATAACCATTGCATCATATTAACATTTGCTTATTTGTGTTTCAGGGTATCCATTTTTCATCTGGTTTTGGTTTTGACCCCATCTGCGTCATTGACCTATCTCCACCAGCACTTGCTTCAGCTTGTCAGCCATACTTCAGTTACTTGCACTAGCCAGCCAGTGGCCCACTCCTCAGCATCTTCATCAGCACCCTACTCAGTCTTCAGCATCATGGCTCCAAAGAAAAGCAGCATCACCTATCATTTCTTCCAACCAGACTTATCAGACATCAGGAGGATCCAAACCCTGATCACTCCAGATCACATACCCTTGTTCAGGGAGCATTATGGGGATATACTTGACTTGGTCATGGATCTGGACCCATCCCAGAGGAGCCTCATCCACACCTGCATTCAGTTTTATGACCCCCCATTGAGATGTTTCACCTTTCAAGACTTTCAGTTGGGGCCTCTTTTAGAAGAATACTCATCTTTGGTTGGTTTGCCTGTCAAGAGGGAAATCCCTTTCAACCCTGAAATAGTCTTTCCCAGCAATGGAGAGATAGCAAAAGCTTTGCACCTGGAACCTGCTTTGATTGAGCAGCATATGACCTCTAAAGCTGGGATCCCTGGTTTTCATCTTGACTTCCTGATTTCTCAAGCTAGTCTGAAGGCTTCCCAGGGGGAATGGAGAGCTGTTTGTGCTCTGTTGGTCTTAAGTGTATATGGAATTGTGTTGTTTGCAGATGAGCCTCGATTCATTAGCAAGAATGCAATCCATTTGTTCATCCTGAAGAACCCAGTGCCAACTTTACTAGGAGATCTCTATTACTCAGTGCACCAGAGGAATGAGAAGCAGAGGGGAAGGTTAGTAAGGTGTTGTGCTCCATTATTCCATGCTTGGCTTCTCAGGCATCTACCCAGGACAGATGCATTTCTAAATCCTCATCAGCAAAGCAACTGGGCTAAGAGACTCACTGTCCTAACTTCAGCAGACATCAGATGGTGTACTCAAAGCACCAAGGGCAGAGATATAATCACAAGCTGTGGGCACTTTCCCAATGTGCCTTTGATAGGAGTTAAGGGTAGTATCAATTACAACCCTCTGCTGTTTAGACGACAACTGGGCTATGCACTGGTCCATACTCCTAAGGCACAGGACTTGGTGGAGACTCTCTATTGTGAGAACAAGATCAGTTTGACTGTTGTTAGGCAGGCTGCCTGGGCCTGGGATAATGTTCAAACCAAGGGGATCACCATTCTGGGGAAGTGCAATAATGTGGCATCAGTCCAATATTATGAGTGGTCCCATGCTAGGGCCCAATTCTCTGGAATGCCCTTCACCATAGAAGACATGCCTGAGTCATCTTCAGCACCACCCCCTGCCACTATCAGTTTGGAGGAGTTTGAGAGCTTGAAGGAAAGAAATGAGAAGCTAACCCAGGCTTTGCAGAAGACCCTCCGGGAGAGGATTGAAGGTGTGAGGGAGATTGAGAGATTGGAGAAATTGAGAGTGGAACACTTGACCAAGATTGAGAAGTCTGGAGATTATATCAACAAGTCTAAGGCTGGTGAACAGATTCTGAAGAATGCTTGTAAAGAAGCCCAGTTCCAGAGAGCAAGAACAGACTTGTACCTGAAAGAGAGTCAGGCCAGGTGGGTCCGGATCACTGAGGCCCGTACTCTAGAAGACAAGAGAGTTCAAGACAAAATGGAACAGATGGAAAAAGCCCTGGCAGCAGCCCAGAAGGAAATATCAGAGCTAGAAATCAGAGCTGGAGTGAAGAGGTCTAAGGACCAAAGTCAGAATAAGAAATTGACTGCAGCTGTTGCAACAAGAAACCTTCTCATCAGAGGTCTCACGGAGCATCCGGCTGATCCTGTGACCGAAGCACTTCTTAAGGAAGTTCGTGAGGATGAGTTTGGCCTTGGAGTTTGATCATTTGCTTGTTGTTATCCCTATTCCATGTACTTTTGCTTTTTTGTGATGTATTTTGACCCCTTTGAGGGCTTGTGTTGTAAAATGAACAAGTTGTATTTATTTCACCTTTGTAATATATTTGTGTTAGTTTCCATCTGGGTTACTTCAAAAGCAACTTCAACAGCAGCATCTTCAAGGGTCTGGAAGGGTCAAAACTGAAGGCCAAACCGGATACCTTGAAAGCAAATAAGCATACTGCATTGCATGCTAACCCTCTTTTTGTTTTGTAGGTTTTTGTTTTGTTGTTGCTAACCTCTGTTGTGAATCTCAGGAATTATTGCTCGCCGCCGGGTATTTCCCCTCAACAGGCCACACAGGTACCCAACTAGAAACAACCTTCCGGGAATTCAGATGGATCAGATGCAGCAGGACCTTACGGAGGTCAGAAACCAGATGGCCAACGAAAGGTTGGAGATGAGAACTCAGATAACACAATTCATGGAAGTGATGAACAATTTAGCTCAAAGCCAGGAGAGGCTCAGAGCTTTGGTAGAGGGGAGGAATCAAGAAGAACCCCATGTGGGAACTGCTGGCACAAGTAACAACGAGAGGGTCCAACCTCATGTCAATCCCCCAGTTTTTGGACCCCATCTCCATCCAGAGGCCAACATCCCTGTCAATATACAAGGGACAGCCACTGCAGCCAGAGTACTTCAGGAAGATCCTCAGGAGGACCAATTTACAGTAATGGGTGCTGGAGAGGAAGCCTATGATAGGCGATTGGATGAAATAGCTGAGAAGTTGAGATCACTGGAGTCTCAAAATTCTTTGGGCTTCGACGTCATGGACATGGGTTTGGTAGACGGGGTCAGGATCCCCCATAAGTTCAAGCCACCTTGTTTCGAAAAGTATAATGGGACTTCATGCCCCCGGACTCATCTACAATCATTTCTGGGAAGGCTGAAGGCCTATACAATGGATGAGAAATTGTGGATGTTCTATTTTGAAGATAGCTTGACTGGAGCTTCGAGGGAGTGGTATTCCCATTTGACAAGGGCAACTGTGAGATGCTGGAAGGACCTGGCAGAGGCCTTCATAAGACAGTATCAATACAATCTAGACATGGCACCCAACAGGACTCTCCTGATGGGAATGTCACAGTCTTCGAGGGAGAGTTTCCGAGAATACGCCCAAAGGTGGAGGCAGCTGGCTGCTGCTGTTCAACCACCTATGTCTGAGCGGGAAATGGCAGATATGTTCATGAACACCCTTCAGGGAACATATATTGACAGGTTGGCAGCTTTCTCTTCCACTAGCTTTGCAGATGTTGTCATAGCCGGGGAGAGAATTGAAAGCTTGTTAAAAATGGGAAAAGATCTCAGACAGCGGTGCAAGCTCGTCCAGTAGTACAAGAAAGCCTTTTGCAGGCCCGAGAAGAACTGGCGAGACCAATGCCATTCACACCAACAGGGGTAGGTCCCAATATGCTCAGAGGTCCATAGCAGCAGTCACCATCCCTGCTCCAGCTCACCCACAGCCAGTCTATCAACCTCCTCAACAAAACTACCAACAACAACCTCAGTACCATCAGCAAAATCAGTATCCTCCAAGGAACTACAACAGCAACAACACCAACAACAACAATCAACAGAGGCCATTCCAACAAAGACCATCCCAAGCTAACCGAGTGATCGACCCGATCCCAATGCCGTATGCTGCCTTGCTGCCACAACTTCTGAAGCTCAACCTAGTTGAGCTAAGAACGTTGGCACCTCCGGACCCCAACAGTCTACCAAGGAATTATGACTCCAATGCTAGGTGTGCTTTTCATTCCAACGCACCTGGTCACAGTACAGAAAAATGCAGGGCTCTGCATATGAAGGTACAAGACTTGGTAGACTCCAAGGCTCTGAATTTTGCACCTCCGCCCAATGTCAATAAAAACCCAATGCCAAACCACGGTGGTCCCCGAATTAATGCTATTGAAGAAGACCAACCATCTTATTTGATAACTAGTGTGGATCAGATCAGGACACCATTGGTGGAAATCAAAGCTCAACTCCGCGAAAACCAAATATTTCCGGGGTGTGAACTAGGGTGTCCCTATTGCAATATTTCATGGAATGGGTGTGAGGACCTGAGAAATGGCATTGACAGCCTTATTCAGAGTGGCCTGCTACAGATCACTACATCATTTCCGACAAATCCGGCAACTTCATCAACAACAGTTTCAGAACCTCCTACAACCGCAGCAACTATTGTTCCCGACAATTCACCAGCAACATCAACAAGTACTTCGTCTGTCCTCCCAAATGATCAGTTTTCAACAGTTTCTCCTGCTACAACTTCAGCTTCATTCCATTTCGAATCTCCATCAACAACAACATCAGTCCTTCCAACAGAACCTCCTATAACACCAGCAATCAATCATGAAGATGTCTCTACTGTTACCATATTCTACGATCCTGAAAATAATTCCGCTTATCATTCAGAAGGTGCTGCTCCCGTCAGAGCACCAGTTACGATCTTTTATGATCCACAAACAATTACAGTCCCTTCAGCTGCAGCAATCAGTCCAGTCACTGTCACGGTGCCTGGACCAGTACCATATGAAAGCAATAGGGCCATCCCTTGGCACTATGGCTCTGACGTGTACTGTGAAGGGAAAAGAATCACTCTTGAAACAGCAGCACCTGCACCACAAGTAGATAATGTGGGGGGAGGCGGAGGCTTCACTCGAAGCGGACGTCTCTTTGCTTCACAAGTTCAAAGACCCACTGCCGAAGCAGAAGCTGCTGCCAAGGCAAAGGGAAAAGGCCCGGTGCAGGAAGATCAAGCTGTTAAAGAAGCCTTGAAGACACCGTTCGATCAAGAAGTTGATGAGTTTATGCGAATCATCAAAAAGAGTGATTATAAAGTTGTGGATCAGCTTCACCAGACGCCATCCAAAATCTCCATCCTCTCACTGCTTATGTGCTCCGAGGCCCATCGGAATGCACTACTTAAAGTCTTGCACGCAGCTTACGTGCCTGAGGAGATTACTGTCAACCAATTGGAAACCGTGGTTGGGAATGTTACTGCTAGCAATGGGCTAGGGTTTACCAATTCTGACTTGACAGCGGATGGCCGCAACCACAACAAAGCCTTGCACATAACCATGGAATGCAAAGGAGCTGTCCTTTCTCATGTGCTGGTGGACACAGGTTCTTCCCTGAATGTTTTACCAAAGAAGGCTCTGGTGAAGTTAGAATACGATGGATTGGCATTGAGACCCAGCAACCTGGTAGTAAGAGCCTTTGATGGTTCTAAGAGATCGGCTCTGGGAGATATTGAGCTGCCTGTGACAATTGGCCCACAGACCTTTAAAACTATCTTTTATGTGATGGACATTCAGCCCGCCTACAGCTGTTTGTTGGGTAGACCCTGGATTCACGCCGCCGGCGCAATAACATCTACCCTTCACCAAAAGTTAAAATTTGAGTGGGAAGGCCAAGTTGTCACAATCTGCGGAGAGGAGGACATTTTTGTCAGCCACCTGGCAACCTATAAGTACATTGAAATGGATGGGGAGATCCATGAAACAATGAGCCAGGGGTTTGAAGCTTTGAATGTGAATGAAGCATCTGCTGTATCTGGTACTCCAATGTCATCATACCAACAAGCCCGGAAGGTTGTTGAAGAAGGAACTGCCCTAGGCTGGGGCAAGGTTTTAGCTGTGGAGGAGAAGAAGGACAAGTTTGGGTTGGGTTACAGACCAACTCAACATCAAGCAAAGGCTGCTGAGAAGCCTGGATTTGTCAGCGGGGGAATGCTTACCCCTGATGCTATCAACTGTCTGGAAGACGAGCTGGAAGAGGAGCGCAATCTGGAGAATTGGATTCGTCCAAAGATCCCGGGGAGCAGTGTCTCGAACTGGTCTTCCCAGGAAATTATAAGAGTTACTCATGCAGAGTAATTATTATTTCCTGTATTTTTATAGCATGCATCCAAGTCTTGCATCTTGCCCAAGATGACAAGACTCATTTTGTAATCAGGGCCATCTGTACTTTTGTGCAAACAAGATTAAATTAATGAAATATCAGACATCTTTTTGCAAACGAGTCTTTTTCTTTTCTGTTCACTGTTTTTCCATTTTTCTTTTTGTACAAAAATAAATGGCGGTGTTTTCAAAATGATAACTTCATTTCACTTTTTTCTAAAGCAAGATTAAAATCAATCACTAAAATGAACCAACTTAACCCTTGCAGAGAGTGCCTTCCTGACAGCACCGACAACAGCACGGCTATGACATCGTATGGCTTTGACAATCCAATCAATCAAGCTGATGAAGGGGTTGAAGAAGAATATGAGCTTCCTGAAGAGCTAGCCAGGTTGTTAAGACAAGAGGAAAAGGTTATTACCCCTCACCAGGAGGAGGTCGAAGTGATCAATCTTGGTACAGATGAAGACGTGAAAGAAGTTAGAATCGGGGCCTGCCTGCAAGACTCAGTGAAGAGACAACTGACAGATCTGCTTCAAGAGTATGTTGATGTGTTTGCTTGGTCGTATCAAGATATGCCAGGGTTGGATACCGACATTGTTGTGCATAAGCTGCCTTTGAGGGAAGAATGCCCACCAGTTAAACAGAAGCTGCGCCGAACTCGCCCAGACATGGCTATGAAAATCAGGAAGAGGTACAAAAGCAATGGGACGCCGGGTTCCTTGCTGTGACTAGCTATCCACCGTGGGTTGCTAATATAGTACCTGTGCCTAAGAAAGACGGCAAAGTAAGAATGTGTGTTGACTACCGGGATCTGAACAGAGCTAGCCCGAAAGATGACTTCCCATTACCTCACATTGATGTATTGGTGGATAACACGGCTCAGTTCTCGGTATTCTCCTTCATGGATGGATTTTCAGGATACAATCAGATCAAGATGTCACCGGAAGACATGGAGAAGACAACATTCATTACACCTTGGGGCACGTTCTGTTACAAAGTGATGCCATTCGGACTGAAGAATGCTGGTCCCACATATCAACGGGTTATGGTGACATTGTTCCACGATATGATCCACAAGGAAATAGAATGTTATGTGGATGATATGATCGCCAAGTCCCTTACAGAAGAAGATCACCTGGTGAATCTGCTGAAGTTGTTCAAGCGTCTGAGGAAGTACCAATTAAAGCTGAACCCCAACAAATGCACATTCGGGGTGCGATCCGGTAAGCTGCTGGGCTTTATTGTAAGCGAGAAAGGGATTGAGGTTGACCCTGATAAAGTCAAAGCCATCCAAGAGATGCCTGCACCGAAAACTGAGAAAGAAGTTCGAGGGTTCTTAGGTCGATTGAACTACATTTCACGGTTCATATCTCACCTTACAGCGACCTGTGAACCCTTGTTCAAGCTGTTAAGAAAAGAACAAACGGTCAGGTGGAACGAAGATTGCCAGAAAGCTTTTGACAAGATCAAAGAGTACTTACAAGAACCTCCAATCCTCATGCCGCCAGTTGAAGGAAGACCTCTGATAATGTACTTGACAGTATTAGAAGAGTCAATGGGGTGTGTGTTGGGCCAGCATGACGAGTCTGGTCGAAAAGAGTATGCAATATACTACCTAAGCAAAAAGTTTACCGACTGTGAACAACGTTATTCACTGCTCGAGAAAACTTGCTGTGCTTTAGCGTGGGCTGCTCGCCGACTGAGACAGTATATGTTGACACACACTACCTTATTAATCTCAAAAATGGATCCAGTTAAGTACATTTTCGAGAAGCCAGCTCTTACCGGACGGGTTGCAAGATGGCAGATGATTCTCACAGAATACGACATACATTACACATCTCAGAAAGCCATCAAGGGCAGTGTACTATCTGAATATCTTGCTGAGCAACCCATTGATGACTACCAGCCTATGAGGTTTGACTTCCCTGATAAGGACATCATGTTCATTAAAGCAAAAGATCACGAAGAGCCTGTTCACACTGAAGGGCCCGACCCGGAGGAAGAATGGACTATGATGTTTGATGGGGCTGTTAACATGAATGGTCGTGGTGTTGGTGCAGTCCTCATTTCACCAAAGGGAGTTCACATGCCTTTCTCGGCAAAACTCACTTTCAACTGCACTAACAACGAAGCTGAATACGAAGCTTGCATTATGGGTCTTGAGGAAGCTATTGACCTCAGGATCAAGACATTGACCGTATTCGGAGATTCGGCTTTGGTAGTCAATCAAACCAACGGAAAATGGTACACCCACCAAGATCATCTGATACCTTACAGGGATTATACAAGAAGGTTGTTGACGTTCTTCACAACGGTCAAACTTGAGTATATCCCTCGGGACGAGAACCAGTTTGCAGATGCTCTAGCTACCATTTCATCCATGATCAAAGTTCAAGCTGCTAACTTTGTACCTCAGATTTCAGTATCAAGACTTGATAGACCAGCATATGTATTTGCAGCGGAGGTTGTAAAAGATGATAAGCCTTGGTTCCATGACATTAAGTGCTTCTTGGAGGATCAAACATACCCACCTGGGGCATCTTCCAATGATAAGAAGACTTTAAGAAGGCTTGCTGGTAGTTTCTTTCTGAACACTGATGGGTCTTTATATAAACGGAACTTTGATATGGTACTCCTCAGATGTGTTGACAAGACGGAAGCAGATTTGTTGATGCACGAAGTGCACGAAGGATCCTTTGGTACCCATGCAGGAGGGCATGCCATGGCTAAGAAATTGTTAAGATCAGGCTATTACTAGATCACGATGGATGCAGACTGTTGTGCTTACGCCAGAAAATGCCACAAATGCCAGATCTACGCAGATAAGGTGCATGTGCCTCCTAATCCTTTAAACATAATGTCTTCACCGTGGCCCTTTGCCATGTGGGGCATTGATATGATTGGCAAGATTGAGCCAACTGCTTCGAATGGTCATAGATTCATCCTGGTCGCCATTGACTATTTCACCAAGTGGGTCGAAGCAGCCTCATATGCAAATGTTACTAGGCAAGTGGTAGCCAGATTTCTGAAGAGAGATATCATCTGTCGATATGGAGTTCCCGAGCGAATCATTACTGATAATGGTTCCAATTTAAACAACAAAATGATGGCAGAGCTGTGCCGGGACTTCAAGATCCAACATCACAATTCTTCTCCTTACAGGCCAAAGATGAATGGCGCTGTCGAGGCAGCAAATAAAAATATTAAGAAGATTGTGCAGAAGATGGTAGTCACCTACAAAGACTGGCATGAAATGCTACCGTTTGCCTTGCATGGGTACCGCACGTCAATCAGAACATCCACTGGGGCAACACCGTATCAGCTTGTGTATGGTATGGAGGCAGTCCTACCTGTTGAAGTTGAATTACCCTCTCTACGGGTATTGATGGATGTTAAACTAAGTGAAGCAGAATGGGTTCGGTCCCGATTCGAACAACTGAGTCTGATTGAAGAGAAAAGATTGGCTGCAATTTTTCATGGGCAGTTATATCAGAAGAGGATGAAGAAAGCCTTTGATCAGAAAGTCAGGCATCGAGAGTACCAAGTAGGGGATCTTGTGTTGAAAAGAATCCTCCCTCCTCATACAGACCACAGGGGCAAATGGACTCCAAATTATGAAGGACCATTCGTTGTAAAGAAAGTTTTCTCTGGTGGAGCGCTGATGCTCAGCACCATGGATGGTGAAGATTTCCCGTCCCCTGTGAATTCAGATGCAGTTAAAAAATACTTCGCATAAAATGACCCGCTGGACATAAAAACAGAATATAAGTCCAGGTAAAAATAGGGCGTCCCGGCGAGTCAAAAACAGAATAAAAGACTCGGGCAAAAATAAGGGAAATAAATAAAAAATGTACACCCGCTGAGTTGAGAAGCCGCATTGGACAGCTCAGGCAAAAATGGGTATCCCGATGGATTGAAAACCCGAAAGGGCGATCCATGCAAAATAAGGGAATAAGCGAACAACTGCACTCTGAATTCGTCTGTATCACTTACAACTTGGTAAGCTCCAGAGGATCCAGCTTCAATCAGAATCAACTTTCTTCAGAAAGCAAGACGAGAAGAACGTCATTGTCATACGAGTCATAGCAGGAGAGGAAGCTCCTTGAAAGCCTCGTCAACACTGCCAACATTTTGTTTCTCAATTTATAACAATCTCCTTATTTTAGGAGATTTGTTTCTTTGACTGTATCTTGCCAATTCAGGGCACATGAATTAATAAAATCAGATTTTCGGTCATGTTTCGTTTTTACATTTATGTTTTGCAAAGAGTTGTCTGATGTCTCAAAAAAATCAATTGCATAAGTACAGATGTTTTTCTCCCAAAAGTAATAATAATAAAACACATGCTTGCAGGGAATATACTTACTCGTGAGGATGCTTGACTCCTATGACGGAATCCAGTAAAGGATACCTCGGGACCTTTTGTGCGTCTCCTTATCTTTGCAGGATTGCAGGTATCCAGAACGCAACCTGGGGCATGCAAGTTACGTTTCGGCAAGCTGGTGAATCATTATCAACTCGGTCTATCTTCCACATGGCGCTGGAAGGTGCCCGCTTCCCCAGCAAAGTTGCCAAATCAGCATACACTCAATCTCAGCATCTGGAATGCTCTATCCCCAGCTGAGTTGCCTCTTGTTGCTCTCCCCAGCTGAGTTGCCTCTCATAATTCCCCAGCCGAGTTGCCATTGCATCCTCAGCTGAGTACAGGAGTCAGGGAATCGTCTCCCCACAGAATCTTCAGCCTCTATCCAGAAGAGCAACGCATAGAAGATCACAACAGAGTGAAGAAAGCTTCTACAAACCCCAGCTGGATCCCATATTATAAGGATATGTCAATCGGTGGCCTATGTCCCCAAGCAGATACATCATTAGATCTACCAATGATCCCACCCCAGCTGGGAGGTCCATTTCAAGCAGATCAACCGGAGATCTTTGCAGCAACGGGATCTGAATCCCAGTGTGCCTCTTTGCATAATCATGGCATTTGCATCATAATATCCCCTCAGAGCGTAGCATTCCGTCTAATACGGAGCATTACGGCAAAAAAAAAAAAATTTTATTAAACGCATAGCATAATCATAAGCCATGTTCTGAAGTAACACTTGTGCATAATAACCGTTCATCATCATTATACAAAAAACCCCCACCAGAGTCCCAGCAAAAGCAGTTGCCTCTCCAATCACCAAACACCAGTATATATTTTTGATACACGTCCGTATCATCACTCCCCAGTAAAGTCGTCTGAACACTCTTTATAACAAGAGCACCCGCATTACAGATACTTCTTGACACCCGTCCGTGTCATATTACCAGCAGAAAGCCAAAGACATCCTCTTTGCACTCACACATACCTTATATACACTTCCCTGACACCCGTCCGTGTCATATCCCCAGCGCAGTCGCCTAGACTTTGTATAGCAGATACTTGTTCATATTACACTTTTCTTTCTTGGCACCCGTCCGTGTCATTCCTCCCAGCAGTTAAAATACTCATCTATACATACTCACTACTCACGATACACTTATACAGATACTCGTCCGTATCTTGTATACACCATCACTCATATCCCCACAGATTCGGCATTGGTCCATGTTCTTTGTTAACCAGTTGGTACTCGTCCGTATCATCATCTCAGAACATTGCGTCTAGTGTTTGTTTCTACATGATACTCGTCCGTATCATAGTCTTAAGGATGCTCGTCCGCATCTTTAATCCGTACACCGTGTCAAACACTTATGTCTCCTTGAATATAGATACTCGTCTGTGTCTACTATTCCCCAGAAGAATTCTTTCAGATGCAACACTCGTCCGTGTTCTTTGTTAACCAGTTGATACTCGTCCGTATCATCATCTCTGAACATGTGTCAGTTTGTTTCTACGTGATACTCGTCCGTATCATAGTCTTAAGGATGCTCGTCCGCATCTTTAATCTATACACAATACCAAACACTTATACCTTTTGTTTCTTGGATGTAAACGCTCGTCCGTGTTTACTATATCCCCAGTAGATCACCAACAGAGCATTTTCTTTTATCTAACACTCGTCCTGTGTTATGAGAAACCTCGAGAGCAGCCGTACCCTGCTGAGTGGTCGTCCTCCACTTCTTGATGGTCGTCCTCCATCATGCTCGTCCGATGGCCGTCCCCATCGTTGATTTTTAGCAGCCGTCCCCTGCTAGGTGGTCGTCCTCCACCTTTTGATGATCGTCCTTCATCATTTTATCCAATGGCCGTCCCCATTGTTGATTTTGGTTATCTGGCATTCGTCCTATGTCATGAGAAACCTCGAGAGCAGCCGTACCCTGCTGAGTGGTCGTCCTCCACTTCTTGATGGTCGTCCTCCATCATGCTCGTCCGATGGCCGTCCCCATCGTTGACCTTTTCTATCCGATGACCGTCCCCATCGTTGATACTTTCGGCAGCCGTGCCCTGCCAGGTGGTCGTCCTCCACCTTTGATGGCCGTCCCCATCATATTCCTTTTATCCCCAACAGAGCAGCCGTCCCCTGCTAGGTGATCGTCCTTCACCTTTGATGGCCGTACCCCATCATCTGTTTATTTCATTTATTCTTTAACCCGATGGCCGTCCCCGTCGTGGTCCCTTTTCCTTTTTAGCCCGATGGCCGTCCCCATCGTTGTTTGCTTTACCTTTATGAACCTGACGGCCGTCCCCGTCATGTTTCATTAAAACCTCAAAGAATTTTACAGCTTTATCTTGATGGCCGTCCCCATCATGATTTTATTGCCCCAGCTAGTCGGCCGTCCCCGTCTTGGCTTTACCTTCTATCCCCAGCATGTCGGCCGTCCCCGTCATCGCTTTGTTTTCCGCACCTTTACAATATACTTTATTTTCCTTTTAAAATCTATATCCCTTTTCTTCTTCATTCTGTGAGTGCAAATTTTGGACTGTCTTTGGTATTCAACCACAAGTTATCTTGTTTGCCTGTTAAGCCGTTGCTTACAACCTGCACAGCTAACTCATGCTTGAATAGGGGCAGCTGTAAACACCCCAAATTTGCCCTCACCCATTCACACCATGGCTTGTGATCATTTCATATGCATAAATACAATCATATCCCCTCATATCTCATTTTTGATTCACTGCATAGTTTCTAAGGCATCTGCACCTAGGGTTTGTGATCTGAGCAGCCTCAAAGCATCTTGAGCCACTCCAAAGGCCACCAATCAACTCAAAGGGGATCCATGTGTGTTCTTATATCATATTTCATCTTCTCAAAGTCAAAAATGCAGAGGAATCACAAGAACTAGGGTTTGAGGTGAGGCAGAGCCAGGCTGAACTGCAGTTGACCTAAAATTAGGGTTTTGGTTTCAGAGGCCATAACTCCAATTTTTTTGGTCATTCTTGTTTCCATTGCTCTTTATATGGTATAGGGAGTATGCATATCAATTTTCATGAAGAAATTCCATGGGGAAGTCATCTGATCAAGAGTTGACTTTCTGGACAAGTCAGTGCAAAATCAGGGCATCTGAGGCCCCCAATGACCCAACCAATGGGTGATCTTCATCATTTTGAGTGTATATGATCTTTATTTGATCATGGAAGAAGATTGAAGTTCATAAAAATCAAGAATTTAGGGTTTTTGCAAATGTTGACTTTTTGGGCATAGTTGACTTTTCAAGAATGCATCATTTTAAGTCATTTTTCAAGCCATGATTCTTGATCCAAAAATGCTTCAAATGGAAAAACTTTGGTCATGAAAGTTGTAGATATCATCTTTCCCTTTTCAAAAAGTACAAGAACATGATCAAACTCTTCTTGGATCAAAAGTTATGGCAATGCAAAGTTGGCTAAAATCATTAATTTTCAAGGCATGCTTCAAATGGAAATTTTGCAAAGTCATGAACCAATGCATATTGTGACCTCTAATTCATTCCAAACCATTACACAAACATTCTATGAGCCTTAAAAATCAGAATTGGACCAAGTTTCCCCATGGTTTGGTTTGTGTAACAAGACTTTCTCACATGTGAACCAAAATGTCACAAGTTGCAAAACTCATGATCATGCTTCCTACCACTTGCAGCCTTGGATGCTGAGCTTTGCTAGCCTCTCACCTCACCTTGCTGCGCCAGCCCATGCCCATGTACTTGCCTAGATCATGAGCCATACTTTCTCTTACACAAGAGTTGACAAATTGCAAAAGTGGCCTCACCTATCCATAAAGCACATGTCAAATCAACTGACCAATGAGAGAGAGTTATGTGGACAATTTGCAAGCTAGACATAACACTAAGCCATCCTGAAACATCCTCATTCATCACATTCACAAAATCACCCCACATTGCATAAGCCTTCGAATCTCTCTGTCCAGCTTGAAAACACTTCAACCATTTCCATCATTCAACTCACCTTGCTCCATAGACCACCCAGCACCAAGAACCCAAGCCTGAAACAACCAGAATACTCCATAACCATTTCTCACCTCAGCCTGCATTTCTCTTCGAAACTCTCACCACAGCTTGCAAACACACAAACAAACACCACAGACCTTCTCCATTCATCCTCAGGATCACAAACAACCATTCACCATGACCTGAAGCTCTCTATTTCACCATTGCCATTTCTGATCAAGCTTGAGCAGAAGCTGTCGAATCTCACTATCCAGCCAACTTAAACTCCTTTTGAGCATTCAAACATCTTCTGGGGACCAAGTGGAACAGTTTGCACTGAAGGAAGTGGCCAGAAAGTCTTCAAACTGAAAGCTTCAAATCTCAGGTAGCTTGAAAATTATTTTTCCAGAAATCATTTTTCTTGTTACAAACTTGTTCTTTGTGTTATCCTGATCATGAGTATGTCTTTGGTTTTGAAAATGGCTTTGATTTGAGAGTTTAATTTGTCTCTGAAACCTGCGTGCCCTAGAACTTGTTCTCTTCGATTCAGCTTGTTTAGGAAGAATAAATTTGTTTTGAGAGAGGGGTTTGATTCGTGAGAGGTTGGAGATCATTTCCCAATTCATAGATTTTGTTTTTGTTACGTTTTGAGGGAGTTGGTGAGTTTCCCGGTGAGGTGCTGGCCGGAGAAGACGACCGGAAGTCTTCTCCGGCCACCTGAGTCATTAAACCCTAATCTCAGGTCATTAACTCTAGTTTGAATTTGAGCCATGGATGTGCGTTGACCTGTTGACTTCCCTCTCTTTTGGATGGCCCAGATCATTTCATTTGCCCTAATCTCTCTCATTAGCTTTAATTAATTCGTAATTAAATTAATTAAGTCAGGTGCAATCCACACCCTTCATTCACGCGCCAGTCAACACTTTCAAACTCAGAATCAATCTCAGCCATCCTTTCCTTTGACTTTCTTTTTTATTTGATTTTTAATTCATTTTATTTCATTAAACTTGTATAATTATTTTAAAATAGCAAAAAATGCATAAAAATTATGAAACTTTTTCCTCTGAGTTTTATTAATTTTTATGACACAAAAATATTTTTATTTCATTTTTCATCATTAAAAAAGTATTTTTAAATATTTAAAAGATTATTTTTAATTGATTAATGGAAATTAATTAATTAAAAATACTTTTAGGTATTTAAAAATCACCAAAAAATTCATGAAATGTTCTAAGACATTTAGAAACATTGTCCAACCTTCAAACCAAATTTCTTTTTTGATCTTGATGCATTTTAAGAATTTTTCATTGAATTAAATCATTTTTTATGCATTATTTTGATCATGGGTTCAAAAATTCATTTCTGTCTATTGGAGAAGGTTTGGACATTGATTCTTTTTGTGTTGCATTCTATTTGGCATGTAGTTTCTAGGGTAAAATGGCCATGATTTGATCTTGCATTTTCTAATTGTTTGGCATTTCTTTTGTTAAGAACCCTAAAAAACCCTAATAACTTGTAAAAATCATATCTTGAGATTGGTTAAGAGTTGAGAGTTCCCCTTTGGGCAGTGGTTCATTATAGGTTTAAGGTTTCATTGTGTGCCATTTTCCATTTTTATCTTAGGGTTTGCTTCTGTTTTGGGTTTTTGTTTGATGTTTGATCCATGAACCCTAATTTGGGCTTTCTCTTGCATCCTTCTTGCATTCTCTTGCATAACATGACTTGTCTTTGCATTTTGTGCATTCTTGTGATTCATTTGACATCTTAAGACATATAGAAAGCATGTTTGATCATGGCATTGCATATTTGCCATGTCATTTGTCTTGTATGATTCATAACTTTTCATGCTTGTTCATGCTCCTTAGCTTGCATCATTTGCATTCATGATCTTGTGTGAACATCCCCATGTCTTGCCTCATGTTTGCAGCACCTCATAACATCATAATCATCATCTACATGCTTCTGGTTTTGTTTAGCATCATGCCATTTCATGTCATCTAGCATTGCATTGCATCTCTTTCTAACATTTCAGGTGGTAAGTAAACTTGAGAAGTGAATTTGCCTTCACTTCTCATAACTTCTCTTCATCTCTTTTCATGCATCCTTGCTGCATTTTTGTATGTGTTTGAGTTTGAGCTTGCTCATTCTTCCTTTTCCCACTTTCTTCCTTCAAGTGACTTGACTTCTTGAATGAAGCAAGTCACTTTGCTTCTCTTGATCCTGTTCATCTGCTTCCTGGTGGCTCCTCTGAAGATTGTTCTGGAAAACCTCACAAACCTTAGGATCATCCAAGAATGACAATGAATTAGGGTTTTGATTAGTCTCCCCTCATAGTTTTTTACCTTTGTGTCTCTCTTTGAGTCTTCTCTTCTCATCTCATAATCAGGGACTAAACCCTAAAGGCTTTAAGACTTTGTGATTAAGCTTATGCCTGCATCCTTCTTTTAGGATGGAGTGTATAACTTTAATCCTAAGTATTAAACCCTTAATGTGTTTAAATCTCTTAATCAATCCATCTAATAATCATCAAGACATCACACTTGTAACTTGGGCCTTGCATTAGGGTTCTAATTCTTCCTTAAGTGGTTAAGAAGGACTAACCCTAGTGTTAATGGACAAGTCCCCCTCAAGTTGTCTTACAAATCATAAAAAACACTTCATCATCATACCATTAAATAAAATCCACTTAATCAAAGGCTTGTTTTGTCATGAGTTTAATCTCTAATCATGGATTAAGTTGAGGAGCTTTCCTCAGCTTAAACATTCTCATCTATTATCCTTCTATTAGGATGGTGTAATGAGTCTGTTTAATCCTTGATTATGGCTTAACCTCATTACTTAACACTAAACAAAAACACCAAAAACATCTAATTAATCACAAGTAGGTTAATGATCTTAATCCTACATCAAAGGTGATTAAGTGTGAGAATCTGACTTCACACTTAAGGTATTCTCATTACCCCTAATCAGAGGGAAGATGTGATGAGTTTACTAGATCCATTGGTTTAGGTTTAAGCTCATTAACTTATGACAAACTTTCAAAAGCAATAAAAGACTGAAAACACAAAAAACAAACAATAATCGTCTCCTCCGGGATTCTTTTCTCATCACACTCACTCACAAACGAGAACTTGCTTCTTCCGTCTAATGCAAGACAGTTTGCACCTGAGCCAGACGGGTCATACACTTGAGCATTGACAAGCAAGCAGTTCACAAGTCAATTCATCTTTCAGTCTCTTTGGGTCGAACTACGGTGTTCTGACTTCCTCATTGCACGAGAGGATACGTAGGCATAACTTAACAGTTATCGAACAAAAGTCTCTGTACATTCCCCTCTTTCTAGCTTCATTCTTTAAGCCTCATGGTCATGAGCAATTCATTCTCATTCTTACACTGACACTGTACATTTATACACTTCACTTCTTACACTGACACCTGTACATCCTTTTCCAGCTCTTTGATACACAAATTGCACTGACACTACCCCTTTAAAACACAAATCTTTTAAGCGTGGATCCCGTCGAGTACGACGGACAATCTGGGTGCTAATACCTTCCCAGGTTGTAACCAACCCCCTTTCTCAGTCTCTCTGGTTCGCAACCGTCTTATCCATCTCTTTCTAGGTCTATGCAGCATTGCCTTTCCTCCGGGATAAAAATGCCTAGCTGGCGACTCTATTCATCTCCAGTGAGTTCACGGCTGTGTGTTCTCATTGTCCCTCTCGCCGACCGTTCGCGCTTGTACCTGGATGCAAATCTTCGGGAGCGACAACTAGATCACCACTTCTAAACCAGAACAACTACACAACCACATCACAAACACACATCAACATCATACACAACAACAACAACAAAAAATATGCAATGAGACTCTACTTGACTCTATGCATGAGGTACCATATTTTGATCTCTATTTCAAGATCCTGTTCCCGTCGGAACTCTCGACCCCTCTTTCATGGTTCAGTATGATCCTTATTTCATGATCACACCTTTGAACCCTATTTCATGGTCACGTATGATCTGTATTTCGTGACCGCACCTACATCACAACAATCCCCACTAAGATCCAAATGAACATACCCTAACTTGGTATATTGTTCCAACCATGCTCATGTCATGCAACATCAATGAGAATCATGCATATTTACAACAAATACATGTTACAACTCAACATCGACAACTAACATGCAACAACTCATCACAATAATTAACTTCATCAACATCATGCATAATTGCATTCAACAACATATACTAACATCAACCAACATATACGCAACAACACCACATACAACAATATATATTACATACACATGTATCAACAACAATGTTATGTAACTATCACAATAACAACACATGGCAACATCAACTATTGACAAACAATTCAACTTATGTTTATTCCGAGTTATGCTAATTACACTTCTAATTAAGCTCATAACTCCTCTCTAACTACCTTTAACCACACCAATTCGATTCTTATCCATTACTATATTATTTAGATAATTTTAAGGAATTTTTCATAATTAAATCATGTTATTTTTCACTCCAGGTCTCGCTAAGCGAGGGGCTTGCTCACTAAGCGAGCAACTATCTGTATTTTGATCTCTAAAATTTCCACCTGCTCGCTAAACAAGCTTCAGCTCGCTAAGCGAGCTATGCAATTTTCACAGTTCTCCCTTCTACACTCAGCCACAACCTGCTACGAAAATATACATCCAAAACCAGTCAAATTCACCAAACAAATACAGAATTATCTCCATTGAATGCTTAATTCATACACTCAACATATAACAACAACAATTATCAACGATTTCGTCCAATTTCATCAAAATCACCAAAGCCCAAACCCTCTGACAACAACACTACCTAATTCCCATTATAAAGCTCTTAAGAGACGAAAGAATCCCACCCTTACCTTAGTTTTGACGAGAATTATCTTCTTCTCCATGGATTCATCACCTAGCTCTTGACCTTCTCCTTCTTCTTCTCTCTGTTTTCACGATCGCTTATCGTTCACCAAAAACACGATTCCCTTTTCTCTTTTCCTTAATTCCAACATAACCCCTTAGACACAACCTATGATCTTACACATTTAGCCTTACTATTTCCACCAAATGACCACCTTACCCTTATCTCTTTATTTTCCAATTATTTTATTTTATCCAATAATAATATTATTCAATATAATATAATTCCCTTAAATTAATAGTATACTCAATAATAAAATATTTCTCTACTCACCTAAAAACACCATAATCCAATCAAAATAATTAAATAAAATTTGGGGTGTTACATAAGTCCCCCTATCTAAGACAATTTCCTTATTGGTGGGTGAATTAGACAGGTAGGATGGTGAGAATTCCTTACCCTCCCATCAGTGCCTTGGGGTAATGTAATTTTTCGCTTATTTACTACAATTTATGTAATTTTGGCCAAATAAGGTTCGGACCAAACCTTATAGGTACGGTCGATAAATTTGTTTGTTTGTATGAGTTGCTCTAAGACCTAAAGAGGATTTAGGATAAATACCCTACAATCTCTAAAGTGATGTTGTTGGTAGGTTTAAAAAGCTTGTAGTTGATTTTGATGTTATTATTATGAATTTGTTCATATGTTTTCGTGATTATATTTCAGAGCTGGAATTTTGTTCAAAAATTCGAGTAACTCTTTTTGGTCGTTTGGTTTTCCCAAATTTTATGTATGCAAAACCATATGTGTTTCCCTTGTTTTTCCTAGAACTGTAACCTATTTTCCTAAAATCTTCTCAGATTCAGTAAAGCTATTTTTTTTTCAAAAATAAGACTTTTTCATGAAAAGAACATAAATAAAAAAATCGGAAATTTTCACAGAAATAAAAAATAGGAATTTTTTTGGAAAATTGGAAAATCGATTAAGGGGGCAGCGGTAGGATCCACATACTGGATCGGAAGTGGCGGTGCTACGGCACCGAAGGGCGCGTGGTGGGTTCCGTAGCGGTAAGTCGCACCAAAGTCGTGCCACGATTCGGTGACGAAGACGATCACAAATTCCCCGCTAGCCATGTTGGAAGGCAACATCCAATGATGTTCAGAGGCTGCACCACAAGGCGGCGACCGATGGTGTCGCACTATGGTTCAGTGGTGGGGGCGCAATGGCTGTTGGTGACAGTTGGCGTTTGGGGCAGCAATATTAGACGACTCAAGCATTTTTTGACAGTTTTTGAGTTTGTAGATTTTTTCATGATTTATGTGCAACTTTCACCGTTAAAACCCTTTTGGTAACCTTAGGGTCACTTTTGAGCAATTTGAGTCAAATTGTCACCCTTATGTTTAGTAAAGCTATCACCTGTGAAACATTTACCTTTAGAGGATGTTGAATAGTTTATATTACTTTTGGGATACTCTGTAGTTTATTTTTAGAACAAAGAGATATAGAGATGTTTTAAGTTTCCCTGAGAATTTTTGATGAGTTAAAGTTTTGAGTAATAAAATAACTTTACTCTTTTTGATGAAAAATAAATATATTTTAAAACATAAGTTTTTTTTAGTTTAGTAATCTGAAAGGATTGCATGACGACCTGAACTTAGCGTTTTTTTAAGATTAGTAATCCAAAAGGATTACAGTGACATTTTGTGATTGACAACATATTGGTTCAATGGTGGAACCTGATCTTTCTGGTTGATCAGAACCTTGAGGCGGTGACACTTTTGGGACATCTTAAGACTTCTTTTCATCTTTATCCAAATACCAAACTTGTGTTATGCATTCTCCTTGGTCCAAAGAAACTAAAAGCTTCTCATTTGGCACCTTGTGCATGAAGTTTTTCTCCATCAAAATTCATTTGTTTCATTTTGTTTCTTGGCTACCAAGATAGATAAGCATGACTTATTCTTGTTTGATTCATATACACATACATCAAACACATTAAGTATTTTCTACTTTAGGCCAAACATGGTTCCTATACACATGCACACACATGCTACACCATACACCAAAGTAGAAAATTTCAAATGGGAAGCTTAGAGAGCAAGTTTCATTTTATTGTAGTGAACAGTGCATCATCATCACACATCACTGACCTCCACCATATTATCAGGATTAGCATCACACATGAACATTACACAACAACACACGAGAACATCTCTTTCTCCCATTTTTGAAAATTCTCATTTCACCTCTTGTTTCTCCACTTACCACATTTAACCATGGTTCTAACCATCAACCATGATGGTTAGAAGTTAACCATGAGTATATAATCCATTCTAATAGAATTTTGACACAACAATTCATTTTCTCACTTTTCTTCCCAAAATTCTCACAAAATTTCTCTAAGCAAATGCTCTGAATCCACACAAATTTTCCACCATTTCAGCCTAAGCTTCATCAATCTTTCATCATCAAGATTCTCTGAGCAAGCATAACATCAAGTTCAGATTGATTTTTTTCATTGTTTTCATCAAGAATCAAGGCCTTAGAACATTTATTTTGTTCTGTGGAAGCTCAATATCAAGCTAGGACCTCTGGTTTTCTTTGTTGATTCAATATATTTCAAATCCAGGTTTGAAATTCTTCAACTGATTTTGCTTCGATTATCATTGATGTAGACCTATTTTCATGTTATTAATGCTTAATAATGATAATGAACTGTTTCTGGATAGTAATTAGACCTCTTAGAGGGGTTGAATATTTTTAGGACAAAAGTTAATGTTTTTGTTTCTCTTTGTGATTGTGTCATTTGTGAATTCTAAAGGTAGATTTGTAATCAGCGTGACTTCAGCTTTAATTTGATGTGTGGATCGTGTATTTTAGTTGACCTGTGAGCATGACCTCACTGAAGACTCATCGGGGAAGACAACTCTAAGTCTTCTCTGGTGGCCTGAATCCTCAAAGGATAATAAACCCTTTGTTTTTCCAGGTTATATCGCAGCCATCCGATTTGTTTGATCCTACGCTCCAAGACACGCCAACACATTAATGAATCACGTCTCTCTCACGTGCTTCCTCTTTCTCATATCGACTTTATTTTCATGTGTGTATGTTGATTGATTCTTGCGTAATCATCAGATCTCATTTGTTCATGTTGCGTACTTTTTAGGTTTTCAGGTGATAGATTGATCTTGTGGTTTGTATTGAGTCAATAGTTTGACTAGGGGGTATCATAAGACTGTGAACCACACATGTTTATTGTATTAGGCTCCCCTTTCTATCCACACCCTCAACTTATGAGCCCAAGAGTGTTTTTGAACTGGATAATTGCTAAACATACACCCATGGCTTCTTTTATTTTACAATTTTATTTTCTTCTCATACTAGTTTCTTTTTCATTTTTTAAAACCATCAAAACACATTCAAAAATTCCATAAAATTCATCATAGCATCCAAATTCATTTTACTAATTAAAAAAAAAATTATTTTCTGATTTTATTTATTTTTGGATTGTATTTGGAATTTCTTTCGTATTTCTTTTTTCAATTGATTTCCTCTATGATACTTGAACTTTCATAATTTCTTTCTCTTAACTCCTAAACAATTTTTCATCCACTTTTTTTTTTATTTATCAAAGGACATATCAAATAATTTTAAAACATTTTTCTTTCATTTTTAAATTCATTTTATCTTGCTTTTTGAATCATGCTTTTTTGCATTTGTTTGATTGATTTCCTTGTGACTTTGAGGTCTCTTTTGACCTAGTTTCTTTTTTAATCTTGGGATGATCTCTTAACATGTGATTTTATGCTGACTTAGGTAATTCATGATCTATTTTCATAATTTCACAAATTTTTTGATATTTGTTTGATACCTTGTGATTGAAGTAACATTTGTGAACTTTCCCTTTTTTCTTCTAATCTAGTTTCTTAGAAGGCGCTTGCGCCATTGTTTGAGATTAATTTTGTGAGATAATAGGTCATTTTTAGACACTTTATAAGTCATCTCTTTCAATTATAGGTCATGTTGACTTGTGTTCACATTTGGTTTGTGTTTGTGTTTGTGCATCTTTGCTTGAATTTTGACCTACCTTTACACTGCATCTCTTCTTATGCTTAACATGGTTTGCGTTTACATTAAGTATGCTCATTAATACCAATAATTTGAATTTCATTTTTTTTATTCCACTTATCCATAATCATTTCATTCATCTCAAATGTCATTCATTTCATAATCACTTGTATGCCTGAGCATGTGTGATTCAACTTGCATCCTTTTTTCATCTAACCTCAAAGTGACTTGTATGTACATATTGTATGGCTAACATGTGCATCTTAACTTCATATTGAAATTACATGTTGATACTGAACTTGATGTATGATCATCCACTTTCGACTTCCATGTTTGACCTGTGTTCCAAGCCAACTATTTCATATGTAACAACTTGTTTACTTCTTCTCACTTCTTCTTCAAATAATCTATTATACTTGAGCATTCATTATAATAATTTGTATGCAAATTCATATGCATTACATGAAATTTATAATTGATATTTGGTTCTTACTTTGACACTTGACTATGCTTTAGTACATGTTCCTCTTGCATGATCATTCATTTTCCCTCAACTAACTTCACATTGAACTTCTTTGGTGTTTAATACCTAGTTTGGACATAGTTTGTTGGTGATTGATCTTATAACCTTAGAGTAATTTATTAGGGTTTAGATACTGACCCTTAGATGTCTTTTACCATTTAGTATCCATTTTCCTTAGGACTTAGTCTTATTTTTACCCTTAGTGTCATTCCATGACTTGTTTGAATACTACTTTACTTTTCTTTCTTTATGCTTTCAATATGCATTTGCTTAGCTAACCTTTATTTGTAGGGGATATGGTAAGTCATGTGTGTAGGTGTGCACCCACATACAACTTCTTCCTTCATCTCTTTAAATGTTTTAAACTTGTGTTTGTGAAAGACATTCATGCCTCTTTGACAATTCATTTCTATCTCTTCCCCTTGAGTTCACAACTTAACTTTATTCTTTTGAAGTGAGTTAGGATCTCACTCCTATTTCTTATTATTCTAGGTTAGTTCTCTTATACCTCACTAACCCTAGGATATCCATGCACGATAACTCTTAGAATTGTGGGTTTCCCTTTAGGCTTTCACCCTTTGCTCTCTTTGAGTCTTTCTCTCTTATCTCAAAAATCAAATAAAAAACACCTAATAAAGGTTAAAATAAATTCATGTGCCATGAGCCTTATTCCATGGGAAAATTACATCTATCCCATCTTGGGGGTAAAATGAGCTTGTGTAGCATGATGCACAAGTCTTCAACATGAAGTTGTTTCACAAATAATTCAAAAAACACTTCTTTATTTCAAAAGAAACAAAAACACTTAATAAAGTAAATAGGCTAGTGTGCTTGAGCCTTGAACATTAGAACTAAAGTTTGGGGATCTTCTTCATACTTAGTATGCTTCTTCTTCATTCAATTTTGTGGTGATGTAATAAGTACACACCCCCATTGAATGAGACTTGAATACACTTTCTATGCAAACTCTCAAATAAAAAGCTTCTAAAAACTTCAAACAAACAATAAGCGTCTTTCCTTCGGGAATTATCTTCTCATCACCCTCATTATAAACGAAAGAACTTGCTCCTACTTGTCATTTGTAAGACAATAAAAGCACTCGCTTCAGACGAGCCTGCAACACCTGAGCATATGCATAAGCAGTTCCCTTCTAAAAAACACAAGCAAGTTGTCTCAGTATTATTGAGTCGAACTAAGTGTTATGACTTTCCTATTGCACAAAGGGAATACGTAGGCACAAGCGATGACGCTTGGCGAACACAATCATTCAGTTTCTTTCCTCGTTCTTCATGTCATTTCATCTCTTCATCCTTTCATCTCATTCTTCCTTATTTCTTTTTTGTTCTTTCCAGTAGTAGTTGCAGTAGTAGCAGATACACTCGTCCTTTGAAAAAATGCTAGCAAGCGTGGATACTGTCGATACGACATACGATCTAGGTGTTAATACCTTCCCTTTGCGTAACCAACTCCCTTACCTTCTCCTTCTTCTGGTTTTGTGCAGCATTACCATTCCTTCGGGATAAAAATGTTAGACGATGGCGCGAATCTAGAAGGGGGGTTGAATAGATCCCTTTTAAAAAATTACTTTTCATAAATTAATTGAAAAATATTTTGCGGAAGTTCCCTGGAAAAATCACGTCTAAATTATTTTAAGTCACTGGTTATCAGATATGCATTATCAAACCAAATGGGATAATGAAGATGAATTAACTAATCAATACCAAGTAAATTAATCACTTAAATTTGAAGCAATTGATTAAACTACTTCCAACAATGTATAGAGATAAGAAATATGCATAACAAACAAGAAATAATGTGTTTTGAATTTTTTCGAACACTTGGTGTGTACACCACACTTAGTGTGTTTTGCCAAATAGTCTAGTGCAGAATTTTCTCTAATGTTGCTATGTAATTATGATAGCAAAAATTTCACAAACACTTGGTGTGCACTAAACTATGCAAAACAAAATTTTCAAAACTCAATTATTTCAACTTGTGTAGAAAATTTACCGGATGAAATATGCGAATGACACAAGAATTTGTTTAGGCAGTTCCCCTACCGTCCTTGCTAAGGGTACCTATACCCCCAATTCAAAAACCAAATAGGGATCTTTTATTAAAATTGCAATGTTTATACAAAGAGAAAATATGAACGACAAACCAATCCTAATGGTAGTTGTTGTTATGATTCTCTTTGCCCCTTGATTCTAGTTGAATCAAGTTCTTCACTCGCATCAAACAAACATCCGATTAATTGCTCCCTTCTTGAAAGAATCCACAATTATCCAAACTTAGAGCACAACCACTTTTATTTGATACCTGTGAACTCACAGTGTTCTTCACAATCCTTCGGTTAACGTGATATGGTTGAACAATCACCTTGATCTTCAATCCTCTTCACTCGGCTGAATCTATAAACAAATGATGTGTGCAAAACCCCCAAATCACAATGATCTTGGAGGACAAACCCTCAAGGTTTATTCAAGAAAAACACACAAATCTCTCTACCCAAATTGAAATCTTAATTCCTCCGTTTGAATGTTATCACCTTTAATCTTGCACTTTGATCAACAAAAAATATTGTGTGTAGTTGTTGATGAATGATAGAGAAGAAGAAGATAAAGATAGCACTTGTGTATCTATTTCACTTTTCTTGTTAATTGACCAAATAATATCTGCAACTATTTAAACTTGTAGGCAAAAATAATGGAGAGCCAAAAAATAAGTAAGAGAAAGAAGTTATGTGATAGGTGCCTGCATAAAGGAATGTTTCGATCTGAAGTATTCTTTGAGTTGACTTATTGAAAGCTTTGAGTCAACCTAAATAATGTCTTCAGTCAGCCTGTTGGGACCCGTGAGTTCCAAAGAATTTTGGCCTTCATTTGAGTCGACCTAAATAATTGATTGAGTCGACTAAAATTTTGTCAACTGAATGAGTCGACCTGTTTAGGTTGATGAGTCGACTCATTCATCTTGAATCATCACAAAAACACTTTCTGATGAATTGATATGCCACCATCTTGTGATCACATATATCTTCCAGAAACATACAAGTTTTTACATCATTCAAAATACCAAATACTCTAACAAACTCCCCCTTTTTTATGATGGCAAAATTTGTTACGATCACAAGAGTATCGCATACAAAAACATGTTCCCCCTTAATGAATGCCACACAAGAAGATTTCTTTACATAAGCATATATTTCCCTTTGACAAAATCAAAAAGAGACAAATGGATAAGAGGTGAAACTCAAATAGCAAAAATGATATATAAAGTCATACATTGTGTGTGTGTGTGTGTGAAGCAAAAATAACCAAGAACATTGTCACTTAGAAAATTTAACAAAAAAAGCATCTTATGCATATGAAGATGTTACGGAATGAAATAAAAAATGCTCTCAATGCCATGGACTCTGTAGTGAAGGATGACGATGATGATATACACCTATTTGACGATCTCGCTCATATTGGTTGGTGAAGTGGATGAAATTTGTGTTGAGCATGTTGAAGGAGTTCACAAGCGCAATATGGGAACCATTGATCTCATTTAGCCGTGCCACGGAGTTGGATGCAAAAGCATCAAAATTCTCACTTTGAGTTTGGAGTTGTCTTTGCAAAGCAGTATAACACTCATCTTGAACAACCATATAAAAGACAAAGCACTTATCGGAAGTGTAGACTAAGAAGAAGAACCCTTCAATGTTATTTTTCCAATAACCCTTGAAGCCATTGATGAAGTTCTAGAGATGATTTGAGAAGGATGAAGGTTTAGGGTTTTTTGAGAGACTTTGAGTTTTCTTGAGATGAAGAGTGAAAATGAAATGATAGTATGAAATGGATAATAAAATGATTAAGGCACTTAAAGACATTAAAAACAATATTATGGTACAAAAGAATGGGCTGCGCCGACCTAGGGAAGTCACAAAGACTAAAAAATGTATTTTCCAACACATCTTGGTCAGCGTGAAACAGTAATGTGTCGACCTAAAACAATGAATGAGTCGACCCATTTCAAAATTTAAATTGAGTCAATGCAAGAAGGTCAATAGGTCAACACAAAGAGTCCATGAGTCGATGCAATGGGTCGACCTGTTGGTACCCGAGAGAATCAACAAATTTGACACCGAAATTTTCAATGATTTCACTCAAATACTTCATATAACATGTTGAAATGCATTCTAGTGTCACATATCCTAATTTTATGACATATTGACCTATAAAAAAAGATAAATAACATCCAAGCACATGATCACAACCACAACAATTACTTTATATCAAGGATGAGAATCAAAGATGAATCATAACTTCTGAGTAACATAGAAAAAGAACAATATTACCTCTCGTTTATGAAGTGTAATGAAGGAAACCAATTTAATATTCCTCAAGAAGGTTATTTGTTAGTGACAAGATACAATAATTTAAGTGATAATATATGATAAATTCATGCCAAGCATTAAGAGCAATCTGAAATATCAAGAATGCCAAGAAAGGTTCTGTGGCAAGTGGTTTTGTAAAAATATCGGCAAGTTGATTTGAACTTTCAACATGCTCAAATACCACGTCACCTTTCTCTACATGATCTATAAGGAAATGATGATGGATTTCAATGTGCTTAGTGCATGAGTGTAAGATTGGATTTTTGGTAAGGTTTATTGTGCTAGTGTTGTCACATAAGATGGGAATATTTTTAAGATCTACATTGAAGTCGAGTAGTTGTTATTTGAGCCACAAGATTTGGACACAATAATTTCTGACCGCAACATAATCCGCCTCTGTAGTTGACAAAGCAACGAAAACTTGTTTTTTGCTGTGCGAACTTACAAGAGAATTTGAGAAGAAATGACATGTTCCACTAGTTCTCTTCCTATCCACTTTGCAACCGGAAAAGTTGGAATCAGAATAACCTACCAAAGAGCAATCACTACCCTTAGGATACCAAAGTCCAAACTTAGGAGTACCACAAAGGTATCTAAAAATGCATTTAACGGATTTTAAATGTGATTCCTTAGGGAAAGATTGAAATCTCTCATACATACAAACACTAAACATGATATCCGGACGACATGCGGTAAGGTAAAGAAGAAAGCCGATCATACCTCTATACCTTTTTATGTCCACCTCCTTACCATTCTCATCTTGATCTAAACTTGTTGCAATAAGCATAGGTGTGTCAATAACTTTTGAATTTGTCATATCAAATTGCTTAAGAAGCTCATTACAATATTTTGTTTAACTTACGAAGGTGCCTTCTTCAGGTTGTCTAATTTGAAGTCCGAGAAAGTAATTTAGCTCCCCCATCATACTCATCTCAAATTCACCTTGCATTGAACTTGGGAATTCTTTGACCAGTTTCATATTAGTAGATCCAAAAATGATATCATTTACGTATACTTGAACTAAAATTGAATGGTTTCCTTCCCGTTTAATGAAAAGGGTAGTATCAACCTTTCCTCTTGAAAATCCTTGATTTAATAAAGAAATTCTAAGGCGTTCATACCAAGCTCTAGGAGTTTGTTTGAGACCATACAAAGCACGTTTAAGCTTGTACACATAGTTAGGATTTTCATGGCTTTCAAAACCGGGAGGTTGACATGCATACACTTCCTCATTTATGTATCCGTTAAGGAAAACACTCTTAACATCCATTTGATATAACTTAAAGTTCTGTGAGTATGCAAAGGTAAGTAAAAGGCGTATAGCCTCAAGGCGGGCAACCAGAGCATAAGTCTCCTCATAGTCAATACCCTCCTATTGTTTATACCCTGGAGCAACAAGACGAGCCTTGTTGCGAGTGATAATACCGTTTTCGTCCATCTTGTTCCTAAACACCCATTTGGTGCCAATTACTCGATGACCTCACGGAGGAGGGACAAGGTCTCAAACCTCATTTCTTTTGAACTGATTAAGTTCCTCTTGCATAGCCAAAAGCCAATTTTCATCGAGTAAAGCATCTTTGGAGTTTTTAGGCTCAATTTGAGAGATGAAAGCATAATGATAGCAAAAATTACATATCCCTGATCGTGTAGTGACTCCCTTTGATATATCTCCAAGAATATTGTCAATGGGATGATCCTTTGAGGTTTTCCATTCCAAGGGGAGATCATCTTAATTTGATGAATGATCCTCCTCTTTGATTTCAGATCCTTTATCCGGCTCCTCCTCAACTCTATCAGGAATGGGTCCAACACATGAAGCTTCTTGATCTTTAAGAATATCCTCAGAAGAAACACCTGCACCAATAACACAACTACCTTTTCCGACAACTTTCGGATAAGATTCATCAAAGGAAACATGCACAGATTCTTCAACGATAAGTAATCTCTTGTTATATACTCTATAAGCTTTACTTGAATTAGAGTATCCGAGAAAGATACCTTCATCTGCTTTTGATTCAAATTTTCCAAGGTTTTCTTTACCATTATTTAACACATAACATTTACAACCAAAGACATGGAGATGAGATACATTTGGCTTCCTACATTTTAAGAGTTCATAGGGCGTTTTATTGAGAATAGGACGAATAATCACCCTATTCAACATATAGCACGCCGTACTTATGGCATCATCCCAAAAATATTTAGGAAGACCACTGTCATTGATCATAGTTCTTCCTAACTCCTCTAGAACACGGTTTTTATGCTCCATAACACCATTTTGTTGTGGAGTTCTAGGAGCGGAAAAATTATGTTCAATTCCATGTTTCTCACAAAACGCTTCAAAAATATGATTTTCAAATTCACCTCCATGGTCACTTCGAATTGTAACAATGTTAGTGTTCAGGTTATATTGAGACAACTTGGCAAACGTTTCAAATGCCGAGAAGGTGTTACTTTTACTTGCTAAACAAAGGTCCAACAAAATCTTGAGTAGTCATCTATAATAACAAAACCATAATAGTTTCCTCCTAGACTTTTAATTATAGATGGACCAAATAGATCCATATGAAGAAGTTCAAGAAGTCTAATAGTTGAAACGATGTTTTTGGATTTAAAAGAGACTTTTGTTTGCTTCCCCATTTGGCATGCATCATAAAAGTGATCTTTAGTAAATTTTATTTTAAGTAGACCAACTACTAAATCTTTTGAAACGATCTTGTTTAGAAAGTCAAAGTTAATATGCGCTAAGCGTCTATGCCAAAGTCAAGAGTCATTAGTCTTGGATACTAGACACTTAGAATCATTAATAGACACATCATTCAAATCAAGCATGTATACATTATTTACCCTCAAGCCTTTAAACACATCATTCTTTTTATCATCATGTTCAATTACGCAACCTTCTTTTGAAAAGGATACTCTATATCCCTTGTCACATAATTGACTTATGCTAATAAGATTATGCTTAAGGCCTTCAACTAAAAAGACATTGGAGATAGATGTAGAAGAGGAATTACCTACACTACCTTTGTCGAGTATTGCACCCTTTTTATTATCACCGTAAGTAACAAACCCCTTCTTCTTAGCCACAAAGACATATAACAAGGAAATGTCACCCGTCATATGTCTTGAGCAACCACCATCGAGAAACCATCTTTTCTCCGTAGCCTCAAGACACTCCACCAACAAATTTAAACAAGAGAGAGAGAGAGGCACCCAATTTTCATTGGGTCCTTGTGTGTGAGTGAAACTTTGGTTGCATTTGGGAAACCATTGGAAAATGCCTTTAGGAACTAAGAATCTCCTAAATCGACATTTGGCAATGGTATGTCCCCTCTTGCAATAATAGAGACAAGTTAATGTTGGTTTAGTGTCCCATTTTCTAATTTGATCCTTCACCACATAGGTATATTTTTAATATGAATTATTCATAGAGTTTCTAAAATTAGACCAATCAATAGCAAATGTCATCTTTGGTTGTGATACTTTGTCTAGTTTGACTTGAAGAGTTTTAACCTCTTTTTTCCAAATACAACAAGTTTCACAACTATGAAAATTAGACCATCCTTTCTTGTCTTCCTTAACTGGATCCACTATGGAATGCTTAAGAGCTTCCAACTCTTTTTGAGAGTCGGAAACCTTCTTCTCCAAATGTTTAAAAAATATGCTTATTGGAGGCTAAGCGTTTAAAAGCTTCTTTAGCTTTATGGTAGAAAACTCTAAAAGTACTAAGTAAATCGGAATAAGACAATTTTTCAAAGTTATCATACTTGGCATGACTTACTTGCTTTTTTTTCCCTTTTTATGAGCCATAAGACAAAGGTTCACTTTTTCTTCTTCATCACTTGAGTTTTCATTGCTAGAGACATCACTATTGCTTTCCCATGCGATATAAGCTCTCCTTGCCTTGTTACCCTTCTTTTGATATTTATCTTTACCTTTGTCTTTCTTCAACATAAGACATTCCAGTTTATAATGACCGGATTTTCCGCAATTGTAGCATGACCCTTTTGACTTAGTACTCATGCTTTGATCTTGCTTGGAGGGATTTAATTGTCTTCTATAATTGACGAGACATTTATCTGAATGAAAAATTTCATTCTTTCTAAGGTACCTATAGTATCTTCGTACAAACAGCCCCATATCCCCATTTGATTCCTCATCTTCGTCATTAGAATCACTCTCACACTCATTGTTGGTGGATGGTTTGGAAGTAGAAACCTTCAATGCGATATATTTCTTCTTCTTCTCGATGTCTTTGGATTTTTCACTTTTCATGTTAATTGACCAAATAATATCTACAGTTATTTATGCTTGTAGGAAAAAATAATGGAAAGCCAAAACATAAGTGAGAGAGAGAGAGAGAGAGAGAGAGAGAAACGTTATGTGATAGGCGCCTACATACAAGAATGCGTCTACCTGAAGAATGCTTTGAGTTGACCTGTTGAAAGCTTTGAGTCGACCTAAATAATGCCCTCAGTCAGCCTGTTGGGACCCGTGAGTTCCAAAGAATTTTGGCCTTCATTTGAGTTGACCTAAATCATTGATTGAGTCGACTCAAATTTTGTCAACTGAATGAGTCGACATATTTAGGTTGATAAGTCGACTCATTCATCTTGAATCATCACAAAAACACTTTCTGATGAATTGATATGTCAACATCTTATGATCCCATATATCTTCCTTAAACATACAAGTTTTGACATCATTCAAAATACCAAATACTCTCACAAAAAATGTATGGCTGGCGACTCTTCCTTTTTCCGCGCCATTTTTGCGTCTGTACCAGGATGGAAATCCCGGGATGTATAGATACTCTATAACTTTTTTTAGAATAGAGAGATAATGATATGCTTTAAGTTTCCCTGATAATTTTTTATGAGTTAAAGTTTTGAGTAATAAAATAACTTTACTTTTTTTATGAAAATAAATATATTTGAAATCATAAGTTTTTTTTAGTTTAGTAATCTGAAAGGATTACATGACGACCTGAACTTAGCAATTTTTAAGATTAGTAATCCAAAAGGATTACAATGACAGTTTGTGATTGGCAACATATTAGTTCAATAGTGGTACCTGATCTTTCTGGTTGATCAGAACTTTGAGTGGACCACGGACTACATCGTCGGTGCTGGATTGTCGAGGAGAGGAGGGGGTGTACCCGCAAGACACTTTGATGCCAAATTAAGAAAATGAGCAGAAGAATGAGCAAGTACATGAGAGAGAGAGAGTGTGTGTGTGTTGTTAACATGAATATTTGATACCTAGCCCTCTCATGTGAGAGGGTTTATATAGAGAGTCCAACGCTTGGATCATGGATTATGGTCGCCTTATTTTAGGTCTGGATCATGGATCGCCCGAAAATAGGTAATTGAGAAACTAGCTGTTGGAATGGGCAGGCATGCTCGGATCGGGTGCATGTCGGACAGGGATGAATCGAACAGGAGCTATCCGTGGTTGATTCTAGGTGGTTTCTCTCAGATGTCGGGCAGAAGTCCCGTGAGGAGTAGAGATGAACGACCACGTCCGAGGATGGTCGACTATGTTTCCTCTGGCCTTAACAGGTTAATTTGGACTATTTGGCCGTCCTGGATGCAGGAGTGGACTGGGCCATTTCTAGTCGTTGGCCAGTCTGGAACAAAACCATTTGATATTTTTTTATATGATAATGGCGTTACTATGTTGATGCTGATAATAATGATGTTTATATTGATGATGATTTTTTGTTGATTGAGGATTTACATGCTTACATTATACATGATCATGCATTCATTTATTTCAGAGTTAGGTATGACTTCGGTCTGGTGATGACTTGGTTTAGAGAGGGACTATGGTGATATCACGTTTAGAGAGGGGTACAGTTCAAGAGGAACCAGAGACAAAGGGAGATCAATAACATCTCTCTAATCTCAAAAATCCAATACCACATACTTTTTTTTTATGAAGGAGCTGGTGGCATTAGCATTTTCATCATTATTTAACTTTAACTGTGTTTTGGGTGAATGATGTACTTATGGTTATATGGTTATACAAACGATACAAAACAAATAATCAATGACATTTAGTCTTAATATTACATATTCATTAACTCAGTATTTATCTAGTAGTAAAATTGGTGGTGAAAAAAAAAGAAAATAATGATATGGTCACTTTTGAGGACATGCAAGGCTGGCTGTCGCGTGACCTCAAACTTGTCAGGGTTAAACTATAATTAAATAAGGTCTAATAAAATATCAATGAAGTTAAATTGTAATTAAATATGACATTTATTTGTTTTGTTTTGATTAAACTATGACTAATCTACATAAAACCTAAAAAAAAACTCGAGACTACTACGGTTAGAGTTGTAAAAACGGACTACCCGACTCTAAATGGACTGATATTAACAAACATCGAGCTTTTCAGTGTCAGGTCAAAAAAACTCTCATAATATAAGATAAAAAATTATTACCCGATCGTATACTGACTTTAGACTACTCAACCCTAAACCTACTTCTTTTTAAAATTAGTTTTTATGCAAAAATTAAAATAAAAACTCCTTAACATTTATTATAAATACAATAAAAGAACAATTCTATATGTGGTGATTAGTGATTAGTAATTCTATCTTAATTTTTCTTTTTTATTTAAAATAATAATAAAATTACAACTTTGTCAACAATGGGTTGATATGGGTTCATGAATAGACCTGGTATAATTGAATTCCTCCCTACCAATTTTAATTTAAACATATAAATAGATAAATGCAATTTCCCCCTCAGGCAGAATCGGGATGAGATGAGACAGAGCATGTCCACGGCAGCCGTTATACCCAACTGCTTCTCGCTCTGCCTTGCCTTTTCCTCGCGTCTTCTTTTCAACTCTCATAAACTCACAACCCTTCTCTTCACACCCTGCAAAAGAACCTGCACTACCCACGTCATTTGCCAAGCTAAAAAGGTATGCTTTTTCATTACTTGATAATTTTGAACCTTAGTAATAGGGAAGCAATTGGTTCAATTGGATTAGGAAAAGTAGTTAGGAAGTGTTTGGTGCATAATGTGTTTATTCTTACAATGTGTTATTTTGTTTTTTTGTTATCTTAAAGGAAGAAAAATTGTTGGTTGTTGGAGGTGGAGCAGCAGGGGTGTATGGGGCAATTCATGCCAAGACTATTGCTCCTCATCTAAATGTAATCATTATTGAGAAGGGAAAGCCTCTTTCCAAGGTCTGTGAATCTATAATATTCCTTTTTACCGCATGTGGATAGTGTGCTATTGTGTTGTATTCAATGTTGCTGTTTTTCATGTTCTCTTTTGTTTTGTTCTTCTTCTCATGGTTTTATCTGCAGGTGAAAATTTCAGGAGGAGGCCGGTGCAACGTGACAAATGGTCATTGTGCTGACAATTTGGTATTCTTCCTTTCCTTGTGATGCAAAACAACTTACGACATGTCCATAAGCTTATACATAGCTTATATGATAAGCGCTTACGTAAGCTGTTTGAATAGGGTGGATGAACTGAAATAATGTTTTCGGTGTGGCATGTAATAAGAAAGTACCGCTTCTACTTTAAGGAAATGTTTTCCGCCCAACAATGTTGTATGGAAAAACCAACAAAAAAGTAAACTTGGTGTTTAGTTTTGTTAGTTTTATTAATATTATTGTTGATTTCAGACATGTATTAGTTTGGTTGTGTTATACTTCAACATGCATTTAATTGCTTTATAATATAGTCTATACTGTGATTGTAACTCAATGTTTGGAAGATGATTAGTTTGTAGATTTTGGCAGAAAACTATCCCAGAGGTCACAAAGAACTGAGAGGATCTTTCTTTAATGCACATGGTCCCGAGGATACCATGTCTTGGTTTTCCTCTCATGGGGTGGAACTGAAGGTTGTTCTTTAAAATACATCTCGTTACTGTTTCTGTTTCTAGTGTGTTTCTGATTGATGATCAACTTATAGATTGAGGATGATGGTAGAGCATTTCCTGTCAGTAACAGCTCTTCTTCAGTAATTGATTGTCTCATGTCTGAAGTAAATCGAAGGGGAGGTATGTTGACTTAGTAAATAATGCTTTTGATTGAATCATGTGGATTATGGTTGATGAAGCATTGTGTTTTTAACATTGTTATCAGTATCTTATGATACATGTGAGTAGTATCTCGATTCAATACAGAATTGAACCCGATCGATATGAATTTCTAGTGTGTATCTATTTTGGATATGAAGCTCATTTTAAATCTTGAGTCATTCTAATGAAACTTATGGTAGACAGACACTTTTTTGTTGTTGTCAATTTTATATAACCAACCACTTTTCTTTTTTACATTCGATTTATAAGTTGATTCTTGAATTATTGAGGTTCATATGTGATAGACCAACTTATAATTTTGTTATGTCACTTAGTTTTACAATGATGAACTTATAATTTTTAGTGCTGAATTGTTTGTTCCCAATTAGTTTCTATGCAGACCAAAAAAAATGTAACTACGGTGTCTGTTTCATCCGGTGGGAAATTTCTTCTTGAGATTAAGCAACTACCATCTGGTTCTGCTGAACACGTTGAAGTTGATTATCTATTGATTGCATCTGGAAGTAACCGACAGGTTGTGGTCTGTAATTGATTTGAATTAAAATTCATGGATTACATGTTTAAATAGTTTCTTTCTGTTATAGGGTTATGAACTTGCATCTCAGCTTGGCCATTCGATCGTAGAGCCAATGCCGAGCTTGTTTACATTCAAAATTGAAGACTTGCGTTTGAGGGAGTTGTCTGGGGTTAAGTATCAATCCTTGAAACTCTTGCGTTCTAATTTGAAGAAACTTTCAAGTTTTAGTCTTTTTCTATACCTTTTTCTATAGCTTTTCTGTGAAAGCGTGTACATTTGTACTTGTGTTAGTGGAAGTTTCATATTTTATCGGTGAATGATTGATGAAGAAGTTAAGGAGTTAAAGAGACCGATTTCCTTTTGTTCGGTTGCAACAATTCAAAAGCCGCTTTCACCAAATTAACGAGTGGTTGCCAATTTCACAGGTTACGTTTCCTAAAGTTAAAGTGAGACTAAAATTGGACAGTCTCCAAAAAAATATACCTCAACTTACACAGGTGTGTTTATTTTTCCTTCGTCATTCCTACGGGTCAAATAGTGAAAAAATGTTTATGCGTAATGTTCTGAAATTCTACTAGGTTGGTCCGATGTTAGTTACCCACTGGGGACTCAGTGGACCGGCTATTCTTCGTTTGTCTGCTTGGGGTGCTCGCTTTCTATTTAGTTCAGGTTACAAAGGTAAATGTACCCTCCTTGTGTTTGGAAGCTCTAAAATCATTATGGAATCGATACGAATTCTTCCACTGAATGCAGGGAGACTTGTTGTGGATTTTATACCTGATGTGCATGTTGAGAGTTTGAAAACAATTCTTTCCCGACACAAGCTTCAATTTGCGGTAAATTCTAGTTCAGTATGAAGTTGTATCTTGCTAAAAACATTCCTTGCACAATTTGTTACTCCGATTCAGAAGCTAGCATTAAATAAGCAATCGTAAATTTCAACTACAATGCCATAAACTTAAAGATTGTGAGCGATTGTGTTTTGCAGAAACAAAAAGTGATCAATTCGTGTCCTCTTGAATTTGGCATAACAAAAAGATTCTGGAGCTACGTATTGGAAAGACAGGTTTTATGAACGTTTCTAATATCTTTAAACAAGTGTACATTGTAATAAAAAAGAAAAACTCTTTCGAAACTGTCGACTATTTCATATGCAGGGTTTAAGTGGCGATATCGTATGGGCTTCAATTTCAAATAACTCGTTGATGTCCATCGGTTCATTGCTAAAGGAATGCACATTTGAAATTACAGGCAAAGTAAGATTTCCTACTATTTACTCGTTCATTTTCTGAACTACCATTGATAATAATATAACCGGTTTTCTATTATTAAAGGGTCCATTTAAAGATGAATTTGTCACTGCTGGTGGTGTTCCTTTATCTGAGGTTCTCTTTCTTTCTCACTATTTCTCCACTTCCCTCTTCTCTTTCCATTGATTAGAAATCTCATTCATCGATTTTTTGTTTTTGAAGGTTTCACTTAATACAATGAAAAGCAAAATTTGCTCAAATCTGTTCTTTGCTGGAGAGGTAAGTTTTTTTTTTTTCATTCACACAGACACAGGAACGATACTGAGACTAACATGTAATGTAGGCACCAATAAGAATTTAAGATAATGAAAGTAATTGTGTGTAATTATATGAGTCAATGTTTTGTTTGTGTTTGATACTTGTCACGTATCAGACACTAGACACACCTTCAGTGTCGATAACTCTTTGGTATGGTGGTTTAATTGATGTCTCTTGCAGATACTAAATGTTGACGGGGTAACTGGTGGTTTCAATTTCCAGGTAAAATACATTGTGACTGAAATAATGCAATCTCATTTGACATATGGTTGTTAACCCATTATTGTATATCAATTTCAATTGTTGTCAATAATGAATAAAAAAGAAATTTTATGGACCTTAATTTATTGGAATAATTAGAGGGTCCATTATTTCCATGAACCATTGGTTGATTTCTATTAATTGATTGATGATATACTCAAGAGTGAAGAGTTTCATCCATTTTCTTCTGTTGTTTGTGTATACAGAATGCTTGGTCGGGTGGATTTATTGCAGGAACCACTATTGGTGGATTAGCACTTCAAAGTCAAAGCTGATTTGTTACATCATGCCTTTTTCTTTCTTTTTTATGTAACTTTTCTTTCTTTCTAATCATACATAGTTTAGTGGATGAGATTTTAGATATGAAAAGTTTTTATTTTTAGTGGTTTTATCATTGACATTAATTCATTTACGATAAGTTTTTCTTAATCTAGAAATAATGAATCGAATATTTTGATAGGTTTGAAAATCCACCGAATTTTTGAATGTCACGTCCATATAAGATTCTGATGCAAGAGACTTGGTGCATGTTTGAATACATATATTTGATATTCCAAAGATTATTATGTATTTTGATTTTAATTAATACAATTACTTTATCTATGTATCATAGCTGATGTGCATTATATATATGCAAAATTGTGATAGTCTTTGATTGTACAGGTTATTTGCAAAGTTGATAAGCTACCTTTGGTTGTGCATGCATATATAAGCAATGGGAAGCCCCATTCTAGCAGCATGTTTATCTGATTATACATTATCAGAACGACTTCTGTAGTAGTGAACATATATTTAGGGAATACTGGTGGCAGAAGTTCCAAAAAAATTCTAAAATTCAGATTTTAAAATTCGAATGCATTAAATACACTAAATTCTCTCTATAACATGTTACAGGAAGTGTTAAAAACATTCTAGATTTCGGAATCCGGACTCGCCTCAACACACCACTCTATGCCCAATCTTAGAATCATGTATTTTGAGAGACGTTTTGGGTTTCTATCACAAGTTATGCTCCTAGAAGTATTGTTTCTTTGGAAACGACTAAGAGTGGTATTCTTAATGAGGAGATGGGAAAGAAGGCACAAGGTTCTTCATCTCAACGCGAGGTACTTGTCACTGAAAATAGAGGGAGAAATCATATAAAGGAACCGAAGAGTGGTAGAGAGAATAGCATAAGCAAGTCCAAGTCGTGATACAAGAATCTGAAGTGTCATTATTGTTACAAAACAGGACACATACATAAGTATTACTATTAGTAGAAAAGAGATAACAAAGGCAAGAAGGCTATGTCTAAACAAAGAGACCATGAAGATCATGACGATGATCGTGTTGTTACTGCTACTAGTGATAATCTTGTTATTCTTCGTGATCATGAGTCTATTAATCTTGTATCATACGAGAGCATGTGGATAGTTGACAGTGGTTCTAAATTTCATGTTACACCAAGGAAGGATTTCTTCACATCTTATACTTGTGATTTTGAAATGTTGAAGATGGGTAATGATGGTGTATCTTAGGTAATTGGTGTTGGTGATGCTTGCTTGAAAACCAACATGGAAATGCAATTGTTGCTTAGAGGTGTCAAACATGCTTCAGATGTTCGCTTTAATTTGAACTATAAGCATATGTTAGATGATTGTGGTTATGATATTACATGGTTGTGGCTAGAGGGGGAAACTTTCTAAACTGTATTGGACAAAAGCTTTGTTGTTAGGGACAATGTGAATGCTATTGACATGGATGCATCTTTGTGGCACCAAAGACTTAGTCATATTAGTGAAAATGAGCTTAATGTTTTGGCAAAAAAAGATGCTCTTTCTGGATTAAAGAATGTAGATTTGGAGAATTGTTCCCATTGTATGGTCGGTAAACAGACTAAAGTATCTTTCAAGAGACATCCTCTCTCAAGGAAGTCAAAGTTTCTTTAATTGGTACATTCTGATGTTTGTGGTCCATTAAAGGTAAAATCCTTGAGTGGTGCATTTTATTTTGTTATCTTTATTGATGATTGCTCCAGAAAATTATGGGTTTATGCCTTGAAGACAAAAGACCAAGTGTTGGAAAAGTTCAAAGAATTCTATGCTTTGGTTCAAAGAGTTTATATGGGTTGAAGTAAGCTCTAAGGCAATGGTACAAGAAGTTTGAGTTTGTTATGTGTGATCAAGGATACCAAAAGACTACTTCAGATCATTACGTCTTTGTTAGAAAATTTTCTAATGATGACTTCATTATACTGTTGTTATATGTTGATGATATACTTATTGTAGGAAAAATTATTTCTAACATTAACAGGTTAAAGAAACAATTGGGAGAGTCATTTTCCATGAAATACATGGGAGCAACTAAACAGATTCTTGGCATTAGAATCATGTGTGACAGAAAAGAGAATAAATTTTGGATGTCACAAGAACATTATATCGAAAGAGTATTGCAAAGATTCAAAATGGAAAGTTTTAAGGCGGTAAGCACCCCTCTTGCTACTCATTTCAAGTTAAGTTCTAATCAAAGTCATTCAAGTGAAGATGAATCGTTTTATATGAAACATGTTCCTTATGCGTCTGTTGTGGGTAATTTGATGTATGTAATGATGCGTATAAGACCAGATATATCACATGATGTTGGTATAGTTAGTAGATTTTTGTCAAATCCAGGTAGAGAGCATTGGTATGTTGTGAAATGGATTTTAAAGTATTTTCGTGGTACTACTCATACGAAGCTTTGTTTTGAAGGTGACAAGCTTACTCTAGTGGGATACTCTGATATGGTTGGAGACATTGATTCCAGAAAGTTCACTTCGGGCTACATGATTAAATTTGTAGGGGGAGATGTGGCTTGGCAGTCCAGATTGCAAAAGAGTGTAACATTGTCTACTACAGAGGTTGGGTTCATTGCAAATACTGAATCATGCAAAAAGTTACAATGGTTGAATAAATTTTGCAGGAGCTTGGTTTTGTTCAAGACATATATTTGTTATTTGTTGATAGTCAAAGTGCTATTCACCTTGGTAAGAATCTGACTTTTCATAATAGGTCCAAACACATTGATATGAGATATAATTGGATACATGATGTTATGGATCCTAAGTTGTTGGAGTTAGATAAAGTTCTTACAAATGATAATGATTCTGATATGATGACTAAAGTATTACCTAGAGCAAAATTTGAAGTTTGTTATGATATCGTCAGTTTGGAGATTTCCTCCACATTGTTGTGAGGGGGAGATTTGTTGGATATAGACTCCCTTCATATGTGGAGAAAGGCTCAAATATGAATAGCTCATTTGTTTCACTTATTTAAGTGGAGAGGATGAATTTAGGGTTGAGAGAGATAGAAAAAAATAAGGATTCAAAAGAGAAAAATGCGAGAAACTCATTCCCGTTTTTCTGCAACAAGTCTCTAAATAGAAGATCATTTGTTCTCTCAAATGGAGCTCAAATTTGGAGGGAAGATTCATAATACATATATCTAACTTTTGACCGTTCAGAATTTCAAAATAACATATGAGGTGAGAGTTATCAGCTTTGCACTAAAGCTGTAGATTTGGGACAATTTTTCAATTTTTTTATTCTTATTTTTAAGCTAGTTTTCTTTGTGATTTGCAGTTGTTAACACTAGTTTGTGAATCATTGTAATACTTTTTTGTATCCTTAATTAATTATAGTGGAGTTATTTCTTTGGTCTCGATAACTCATGGATTTTACTCTCATATTGAGGGATTTTTCACGTTATCGGTGTTCTTTTGTGTCTTTATTTGTTCGATTTACCGTATAATATTTGTTGTTGATCCTCAAGGTTCCTACATTTCTGATAAATTTTATATCCGCTGCGTATTAGTCTGTTATTGCATCTTAATTTTCCATCAAGTTATAGGTATCACACATTAGGTTAAATGCAATATATGTCATATTTGTTTGTCCAGAATCGCCTTGCTTTGGAATTTTGAACATTGGAGCTTAGGGTTCATGCATGCTCTATGCAGTCCGGATTTTGAAATTTGGACCATTAGTCCAGATTATAAAAAAATAAATCTAATTTACCTTTTTGTAACTTTTTTTAGTTCGGTTTGAGAATAATTTCTTTGTTTATGATATGATTGTTCTTGTTTGATTATAGGAAAAATAATTGACAATCAAGAAAGAATGAGGCATGGTAGAATGTCTAAACATGCTTCCATTCGCAAAGGGAAAGGGAAACCTTGTAATTTGTAGTTGAAGAAATTTCATTTGATGTAACGCATTATCTTCTCGGCCATGTATCTCCTACATCATTTTCTAAGGATTTGTAACTAACTCTATCAATATTTATGATAAAATTTAAGATTGATAAAAAGCAGATGAAATTGAAGAGAATATGATGAAATATATTTTATCACTTATTTTTATTTGTTATACCCTTAAATATAGATGAAATAATAATTTTGTTTTATTACATCATAAACTATGTTTATGCAAACAATGAAAAATATTCAAATATAACCTTAGATTTTACTATACTTTCTATTTTTAATATTTTCTTTTAGTTCATTTTTGTGTCGTCTTGATTGATGGTGTTAACTTAATTGATATTATCATTTGTCTTTTTGAAGACTCGAGCATTTCATATACAGTTTTTAAAAATAATTTATAAAAAAAATTGATATACATGAATGGACTTAAATCTTCTAAGTTTAACTTGGATTCAAGTGGAGATTTGATGTAAGTTTTAATCTTTTTTACTGGACATGACCTTTTATCCTAATTTACATTTTATACCAACAATGAGTGTAGAAAGGTTTGGAAAAGATGTAGACTTTGGGTCAATGATCTCATATGTGGGGACCTGAAAAGCAATCAAACATCTAGCATTTGGTGCTTGACACTTGATAGATCATATCACATTCCACTAGTGTCTGTACTTTTCTCAACAACAAATATAAAAAGAAAATGCTCTTTTCACTTTTATGCGTACATCCCCATCAAAAAAAATCATAATCTGTAGAAGAAAATGTATTTTTAAAGGCATCTATTTAAGTTGTTTCTTAAATCAAATAAAAAGGCACTCCATTGTCTCAAAATGTAATTGGGACATGTATCGTACTATATATACATACATACTATATATCCATATATTTTGATCTATACTCCTATAAAAATTTTAAAATACTAAATATAATTTTGATATTATTTTATTATTTAAATTTTTATCATTCATGTCAGACTGTCAGAGTTCCGAAAAATTTACCCAAAAAGTCACGTTCCGGAAGACTTGAGAGATGACTTTCGATATGTTTTTTTTCAAACCAGAAGACATGAAAAAACAGTTCCGGTTTAGTAATTTTTTATCACCGGAAGACTTAGGGAAAGTGTTCCGGTTCATAACAGTTCCAATAAGACTTCCGGTTGTCAATTTTCCATGTACCGGAACATTTCACGTAAGAGTTCCGATTTGTATCAAATACACTACCATAAGACTTACATGAAGTGTTCCGGTTTGTTTATTTTATTTTTTAAAATTTTTTAAATTTTCTTTATAATTTTTTATTAAAAATATTTTTATTGTGCAGGTGCGGAAATACCTATATACGAAAAAGAACCAATATGTGTGAATATGTCAGATGTTTTTACAACGTCAGAAAGATTTGGTACACAGGAGGAGGTGATAAGATGGGTTAAAGACACCAGATTACGAAATAAAGTGACGGTTATCATCACTCGTTCAGATACACAAACAGACAAGAGATGGAGAAGTAACAAAATAATATTTGGTTGTGATAAAGGTGGGAAATACAAGGATATTCATAGTGGAATCGAAAGTGTAACGAAAAAATGTGGATGTCCATTTAAGATCAGGTCGACTCCGGCGAAAGATGGATCTGGATGGAAGATTGATGTAAAATGTGGGGTTCATAAACATGATTTACCTGATAGATTAGAAGGTCACTCATTTGTTGGTAGGTTGACAGCGGATCAAAAGCAACATGTTGCTGATTTAACAAAGAGAAAGGTTGCACCTAGAAATATATTGCATTCCTTGCACGAGCAAGATCGAGATTGTGTCACTTGGATCACACAAATATACAAGCAGAAGAGTATGATAGAAAAAGAGATAAGAGGTCCTAGAAGTGAGATACAACATTTTTTTAAGCTTATTGAGGTTGTAGGTTATGTTTATTGGAGTAGAAAAGAGACGACTCTGAAATTATTAATTAAAGATATATTTTGGGCTCATCTCGATTCAATTAAGTTGTTGAATATTTTTCCTGTTGTGTTAGTTATGGATAGCACTTACAAGACAAACAAATATAGGCAACCTTTGTTTGAAATTGTTGGCATGACATCAACCGAGTTGACTTTTGCTGTCGCATTTGCGTATATTGAGTCTGAGCAGACTGAGACTTTTTGTTGGGTATTAGATAAGCTTAAACAATTGTTTGTGAAGAAAGATTTATTTCCACAAGTGATGATGACAGATAGAGATCTTGGTTTGATGAAAGCCGTTGAGACTGTGTTTCCAAAGACGAATAATTTTCTATGTCAGTTTCACATAAACAAAAATGTTGGTGAAAAAAGGAAACTATTAGTGGCTCGTGATATGCAAGAGTCAATTGGCAAATTATGGACGGATGTTGTATGGGCTAGTGATGAGGCTGGGTATGCTCAACATTTAAAAGAACTTGAGTAGACGTGTGTTGATTGTCCTAGATTTTTTGAGTACGTGAACGACACATGGCTGACACCACATAGACAGAGATTTGTTTGCGTATTGATTAATCAAGTCCTACATATGGGTAACACGACGACTAAACGGTATGTTTTGTTTTAGATCCCAAAATTTAATTATTGCACATTTTGTATTTTTCTTAATTATTTTAAATATGTATTATTTTAGGGTTGAGTCTGCTCATTGAAAGTTGAAGCAAATGTTGGGTAACAGTATTTGTGACATGGTCAAATGTTGGGAGGCCATGGATGACCACTTAAAGATACAAACTGGCAACATTAGAGCTTCTTTTCAAAAGAGTGTCTATGAAGTTGCGCATGCGTATTTAAGTCCATTTTACACATATTTACGTACTTCAGTGTCGCGAGCTGCATTGAGGCGCATTGTTGAAGAGTTAACAAGAATTGATTATGTTGGAACGAACAAGGACAAATGTCGTTGTACTCTTAGAGCAACATATGGATTACCTTGCGCGTGTGAGTTGGCAGGGTATAGAATTAGTGGTATTCTGATACCAATTGACGTTGTGCATGTTCATTGGAGGAAACTAAGCATGGAAATTAAGTTGGAAGACGACTTAAATGAGGAATCAGAGGTGGGTATGAGATGTGCAATGGATGAGTTATGGAAAAGGTATAGGTCACAAGATGTTATTGGAAGAAGGGCATTACAAAGTAAGGTTTATGAACTTGCATTCCTCACAACGACTTCTTTGTTACCACCACTTGAAAAAATAAAAACAAAAGGTGGAGTCAAGAAGAAAGACAAAAAACCTGTAGGATATGATGTTTATAGAGACCCTTCGTATCATGAGTATGTTGATCAAGCATCTCAATCTTCACAACGACAATCTCAACCATCACAAAATTCAAAGAAGAAATCTCAACCATCACAACATGTGAAAAAGAAGTTGAAATTATCACAATCTTCACAATCATCTAAGTCGTTCATTCTTCAATTTCCTAATCATATTAGGTCATTTATTGATGATGTAGTAAATGTATTTTCATATGGTAATTGTGGATTTAGAGTCATTGCTTCATTGCATGGTTATGGTGAAGATGGTTGGCCAATGGTTCGCCAAGACTTGGTGTTGGAAATTATACATAATGAAAAATCAACTTTATATGCCAATTTATTTGCTGATCGGTTAGCCGAAGTGAGAGATTCTTTGAGGATAGAGGGAATTGGTTCTCAACCACCAAATAAATGGTTGACTCTACCAGACATGGGTGACATGATTGCAAATCAGTATAATGTGGTACTTGTCTGTTTAGGATTCGAATGCTTGACTTTCTTCCCTATGACAACTACATTTTCACCGAATGTCTCATTGCATTGGATTTGTAAACTCAAATCATTGGATTCAGGTAAACATTGTTATAATTGGATATTTTTAGTAAATGTTTTGATTAATGTTAAATAATCTTTTGTTTATTTTTGTATCCAGGTGAACATGAAAGAAGGATTTCCATTGCCACCAGTGACAATAGATTGGAAGACCTTATCCAGCAACAACATCGTGGATGTTAGGATTTGCAGGACGTCTCCTACATTGGAAACAACTTACGCCTATATTACCAACACATTATGAATTATAAAATATGTTATTCATTTTAATTCATGAATTATATTATATGTTTGCAACACATTATGAATATTAATCTATGTAATTCAATTTTAATTTCAATTTTTAAGTCTAAAAATTATTAATAACATATAACATAAATAACATTCTACATATAAGTTCAAAAGTTAATACATTAACTTAAACATAAATATAAGTCACTGTGAACGAGCAATACGTAAAGCTTCAAACAGATCAGCAAATTGTGGGTCATCCTCTTCAGCCGCAGTCTATTGAAGGAAATGATGAATCAATGTAGACACACGATCCCAGGCAGGATCAGATGGTCCTGCATCGTACTTAGGAACGGATGCAACTCTCGGCTCATCATGGCTAGGCGGTACCAATCGAGGATGAGAAACACGATAATACCACTTGAGATATCAATCATCTGTCTCAAATGGGATAGTGGCCAGTGATGTCGAACGAATCACCTGCCCAACACTCTGAATGTGACTAATCCACTCAACATCGATATCACCAGCCATCGTATACTCAATAGGTGTAGGTGGAATATATTGACGGTATCCAAACTATTGAAGACACCTGTCAGGCATATATGGAACAATAGTGTCACCACACCTCAAACAGCCCCTGTATAGAGAAATCTCATCAAACAGACGGTGAACTCTATGATCCTTGAATGGCCGCCATATGACATCGGTAGGTGTCAGCTCATCCAGAATAGGTCGCTACTCATCCACCTTTAACGCACCTTGTATGTATGTCCATCTCATCACTCGTGGGAGACCATAATTATTATTTGGTATCCAATTCTCTCCTTTTTTCCAAGTGTTGGAAAATATTCATGAATCCAACACTGTTAAAATAAATATTATAACATAATAATTAAGTATAACATAATGAACATAATAAAATTAACATTAGACTTAAAATAAAAACAACCAATGAATTGAATTTAAACATATACCTGTAAGAGAGTCGGGTAACCATCGAGCAGTTTACAACTAAACATGGACGCATCTCCGAGATACCTATACAAGGTCACCAATGCATTTGCTCCCCAACTATAGCTTGATAGCTCATTCAAGTCCATAAATAGTGTCAGGTATTGTGCCTCAACAAGTGTAAAGGTCTTGTCCGCAAATCCACTAACATCATCAAATAACATCTGGTCGCATATGCCCATGATGAAGCAGCTATATGCTCTACGAATCGATCATATAACCACTCCAGCTTGTAGTACGAACCCCTGCACTCACGGACCTGGAATAGTGACACTCTCTGTGACACTCCTAGGTAGTCAACAGTCCACTCAATATCTAGGTCTTCACTGATATGTTGAGGGCTCCAGAATACCCCCCTGACGGGCAGGTGAAGCAAACAAGCAACGTCATCCAGATTAATGATCATTTCACCAAACGACATGTGAAATAAAGATGTGTCTAGATGCCACCTCTCAACAAATGCGAAAAACAGATTTGTATCTATCTTCGTCAAACTTGTTCTCTGTAGAGAAGCTAAAGTTGACCTAGATATCCAAGCTTCCATCTCTGGTGGAAGTTGTCGTGGAACCATATGAGTCAGCTTCAATCCATGCCCTGCAACCTTCAACTCTTTCTTCGCACCTCTCTCATGAAAACAAATAAAATTAGGCAAATTATACAATACAACATTGAAATTTCAGTTTTTATTCAATACTAAATAATCATCATTTACTTACCTCACCAAATTATAAACGTCTCGCGACATGATGTTCGTACTTAACCAAAATACGGTCCTCCTGGATATCCAATTGGTTCTGCTGTTGCTGCTGCAGATGTACCGATATGATCTTCTTGTGTCCTTTTAGAAGTATCGCCCCGTCCCATAGAGCGAACAAGTATCCTACCATCTCTGCCTCGTTTGTGTACCACTGGAAAAAAAATTATTAAAAAAAATTAAAAACCGGAAGACTTGCATATAAGAGTTCCGGTACACAATTTTTTGAAAATCAAACCGGAACACTTTATGGAAGTCTCCCGGACTGCACCTGCGCAAAAGTGATTAAACCGGAAGACTTAATGAAAGTCTTCCGGTATGCAACACAAACATTTAATAAACCAGAAGACTTAAACAAAGAGTTCTGGTATGTTAAAAACAAACCGGAAGACTTACTTGAAGTCTTCCGGGAAGATTTTGAGAAAATTCTGTCTGAGAGCCAACGCTGTGAAAAGTGAAAATGGAAAAAAAATTACTCTTTTAACTATTTATATGAGAGCATTTTAGTCCAAAAAAAATTATGTAGGGGTATAGATCAAATTGTAGGGGTATAAGGTACAATCTTCGAGCAATGTTTAGAGTGGAAAAATCTACTTAATCTAATTCCAAGGTTGTCATGATGACAACTTTGAAAACAATCCAAACCCTAATGCTGACATATCATCTTTATAGTAACACATGTCATTTTGGTAACAAACCATATATTAAAATTAATAATAATAATAATCATTATAATAATAATATAATAATAATATTAAACCACTATTATTAATAATAATAATCAAATATAATAATAATAATATAATAATATTAAACCACTACTATTAATAATAATAATCTAATATCAAGATAATAATAATAGTTAATAATAATAATAATAATAATAATATTCAATTTTAGTTACAATTTATTTTTGGAACAAAAATCAGTTATAATGTTTTAATTATACTATTTTTGTAATTATTGAAAAAATTAATGTTTAAAAAATGAAGAGTTTTATGAAATGGTAAATTCAATGAAAATTTAAATTATAAATTCAATGAAATTTTTTATTTCAATTACAATGTTTTAATTATATTATTTTTGTAATTATTGCAAAAATTAATGTTTAAAAAATGAAGAGTTTTATGAAACGGTAAATTCAATGAAAATTTAAATTATAAATGAATGAAATTTTTTATTTTTTTTACCATAATATCATTTTATTATTTTTAAATCAATCAATTTGTCTCACTTTCATCCTTAAATAGACAAATTCCTCTCACTTTCTCCGTCACAAATATATTTTAAAATTTTATGCATAACCAGACAAAACATGGTATGAATGGAATGAATGTGTGAACTATTCAATGCTGATTCCAAAAGAGAATTGATTTTTTTTTTTTTTTCTAATCCAAAAACACTCTTGGAAGGGTCTATCTTTTTTTATTATTTTTTTTTACATCTTTTCAAATCTATTTTATGGCATATTTTTTCGTATAAATTTTATTTTATTATTTTGATCATATTCAAAATTTATTTCATAAATACTGTTTTGATAATATTTAAATTTATTTCATATTTATATTCATGTAATTTAATTTTTAATTATTGTTTTGCAGATTTAGCACCATATTATTCCGTATAATATTTATTTTATTAATTTGATCCTATTCAAATTTGTTTCGTACTCATATTCATATTGTGTAATATAATTTCTAACTATTATTTTGCAGGTTTTGCAATTTGAATGAGAGTTTAATCATATTAATATTTTTTTCTCAAAATAAATGGCTGTTTGATTTCTAATTAAATAAAATATTAATAATAATTACATATAATATTTTCTCAAAGTTATAAACTATAAATATTTTGTATTAGTTTTTTATTGTTAGTTTTTTTTTTGAAGTGATAAAATAAAAGAAAGAATATAAAAAAGTTAGATTTTGATCTAACTAATTAATTAATTTTTTACTACAAATTTCAATTTTATTTACAATGAAATTATAGTAATTTATTCTTAAAATATACAAATAATATTTTTTGGATACTATCAATAAAACTTTTAAGAATTATTATATTTAAATATATGTTTTATTAGTAAATAAATTAGAGAGTTTAAATTTTGAAGTGATAAAATAAAAGAAAGAATGTTAGGAAGATGGATTGTGATTTAATAAATTAATTACTTTTTTTATTACAAATTTCAATTTTATTTACGGTGATATTATATTATTTTAATCTTAAAACCTACAAATAATATACTTTTTTATTATTATTAAAAAAATGTAATAATCATTTTACAGATATTTTTGAAAAATAAAGTAATTTGAAATTTATATAAAGTAACAAATATTTTTATGTTTATTCGATTTATTTTATTGAAAAATGTGTTTCAGTTATAATTATTAATGTATTTATTTTTATTTTTTTAGCTTTTAATGTTATCAACATTATATTCAATTTTAGTTACAATTCTTTTTTCAACAAAAATCAGTTATAATATTTTTATTATATTATTTTTGTAATGATTTCAAAATTAATGTTTAAAAAATGAAAATTTTTATGAAATGATAAATTTAATAAAATGTTTAATTTTGTACCATAATATCATTTTATTATTTTTAAAATCGATCCATTTGTGTGACTTTCTTCCTTAAAAAAACATTAATTTGGTTAACCAGTCAAATTAGATAGTAGGTATGAAATATCGTCTATGATATAATACTGACACAAAGCAACTACACTTAAACCTAAAGGCTGGGTTCATTTGGTTGCTTCCAAACAAAAGGAATCAAGAAATCCAAAAAATTAATTCTACTTGTGCACCTTTCCCTTTCTTCTTTCTAGAGTCTGTCTCTTGACGAAAAAGTTTATCAGCCTTTTTATTGTTGCAGATTCTAGGAATCTCAAAATGTCCTTTTCATAACGTACATTAGGACCATGACAAAACCATGTGACGAGTACACATTAAGTTTACTTTATTTTTATTTTATTTTTTAAGGGTCCGTTTACCAATATAATAGGAGATAAGAAATTTTAATAGAGGTCAGTCAGGAGAGGGATGGATCCCCTGTGGACTTTCACTGGATTCTATTCAGTTTTGATTTTCATCTAATAAATATTTATTTTTCTTTATTCATTTCTCTCTTGCTTATCTATGGTTCAGATTTTAATTAAATATAAATTTGGTTCCTTCTCTTAATTCTCTATCTCTTTTAATCTCATTTTCTTTTATAATTATATTTTTATTTTATTTTATTGAAAAGTGAGTGGGAGACTAAGATCATTCATGTTAAATAAAATAAATATAATTTACAAAAAAATAAAATTGTTCATTCATAAACAACTCAAATAATCAAACAGAATGATAAAAAAATTAAATATAAAGTATTTAATATTTTAAATATCATAAATTATACAAAATAAATATAAAATTAAAAGAAAAAAAGTTAACGTGCAAAACAATTAGCAACAAAAGTAAACATAAAAGTTAAATGAAAAAAAAATTAACATATCATAGATGAGGAGACTAAAACAAACTCATAATTTTGACTTAAAAAATCTGAACCTTTAATATTCTAACAAAAATAATACACCCTCCGTCCCAAAATAATTGTCACATTTGAGGAAAAAAATTGTCCCAAAATACTTGTCACTTTAGATTACCAAGACATTTTTATATTTAATCTTCCAATTGTATCCTCTAATAAATACTCTTAATTAATTGTTTTCTCACTTAACATTAATATTAATTTGAATACACCAATAGTTAATCAGGATAATTTGGTAAAGTTACTATTCTCTCTCTTTCATTTATTATTATTTCTTAATCTGTGTGAAATGATCAAATGCGACAAATAATATGGGACGGAGGGAGTATAAAGTAATTTTATCAATCCTCTCCAATCCATCCATTTATATAGATCGTACATGATCATGGAGGAGTTTGGTTTGGAAAATAAGATTTAAATTTTCTTTTAAAAATAATTTTAAGTAAAATAATAAATAAATATTTATTATTAATATATATTTCAATTTTTAAAATATTAAAATAACATCAATCATAAGAAAATTTATCTAAATCTTTTAGAGGGTGTTTGGATTGGTTTACGTCCGAATGCACTGCAAACGACAAAAAAACAGAAGCTACACTCTGTAGTTTTTACTTGGACGTGATATTCTGCCATGACTTTTAAATTCCTGCCGCTAAACCAAACAAGCACTTAAACTCTTTCTTCAACATAATTTTTAAAATTTTCTAATTTAAGGACTTGTTGGCCCAAATACATATAAAATCATTTTTCATGGCATCCCTTGACATTATTAGGCATCATGCACGTTTTCGAATACACCTTCATAATATAATCACAGTTATATTTTCAGAAGAAAAAAAACTAGAAGTAGAATACACAAAAATGAACTTTGCAAATATAAAATAAGCATTCATAATATAAAATGAGGTTTACAATGATGATTTCAACAGAAAATTAAATGATACATTATAATATCCCGATTGATGTTTACACATCTTCAAGACGTCTTTGACAGTTCTTCGTATCGTCGCTTCCAACTCGAGCAGAACTTTCTCTTCAAAACCGAAATACGTTTACCACATCGTTATCATGATTCTTGAGCTCAAATTTTAGTTGTCAACTGACATGTAAAGGTGTCAGAAAAATACAAATTGCTGCTCAAACGTTCTAGAAATACATCCTTTTAGAAATTTCTCTGAACTAATTAATTTTGATGTTTTTTTTCAAATAATTCCGAAGATGTATCTCCGAAATTAATCAAAACCAAGATCATGGGACGCCATTCATTTTGGCCTTTTTCTAATGAAAAAAGGTACTTCCCGTGATATATTTTTGGAATCTATGGACATTTAAAAAATCGCGGCTAATATTATCAGGGGTGCCATAAAAAATTATATATATTTTTATGCAGTATTAAGTGTGTACAACTTTTTTTCTAATTAATTGTCTCTACAAATCAAACAAATAATATCAATTATACTATATTATAATTACAAAAAGTAATTAATATTATATTCAAAATTAAAATAAAAGTATTAAATTTAGGACAACCTTTTCTATAACTTTTAAATAATTGAGGATTAATAAATAATTAATCTTTTTTTTTTGATCGAGAATAATTATTTTTCAATTGTTTTTTTACAAGGTCAGATTTTGATTTTATTTAGGGGTGCACCCCACACGTCTTAAAAACTGAAAATGCTCTTCATACGTTTGGAAGACAATGAGTCTACATGGAGGTCAAAAATTGGGGTTTGACGTTGTAATCAAACAATTCAATAATAGTTTGGATAAAAGATAAATATTTTAACAATGAGATGCGAAAGAAGTGATATGTACCAACCACATATTAAGAAGTTGAAACGAGGTGACACTGAATCGAGAAAAATGTGAGTGTTTATTTAAATTGTGTGGAGATCGTATAACAGATGACACATGAAAATTTAATGTGATTTATGGTATTACATAATCATGCACTGACTGACAAACTAGTCGATTATCCCATTGTATGTCGTCTTGTTCCAGAGGAGAGATAACTTGTTTTAGACATGACATTAAACATGGTGGCACCAAAAAACATACTTGAATATTTAAAACGGAAAAAACTTCTAAATGTTTCAAATATTAAGCAAATATACAATGTGCGTGATTCAAACAACAATGTGGTAAGGGGACCAAGATTTATGATGCAACGACTATTGAAGCTTTTGAATGATGACCACTGTGTTTCTAGGTATATAGTTTGTAAGGATAAATCACCATTCGAGATATATTTAGGAGTGATCCCAATTACATCAAGTTGTTCAACACATTTCTCATTGTGCTCGTGATTGACTCAACACACAAAACATAGAAGTATAAACTTCCATTCCTATAAATTGTTGGTGTCACTTCTACTAAGTTGACATATTTAGTCGGTTTTGCATATTTGGAATCTGAAAAGGAGAACAATGTTACATGGGCTTTGGAAATGTGCAAGACTATGTTGAAATTCCAAGAAAACATATCACAAGTAATAATTATCGATCGTGACACCGGACTTGATGAATTCGGTTGCAACCGTATTTCCTACATTGTATGCATTACTTTATAAGTATCACATAACCAAAATGTAAGAAGTCGACTAAAACACGCGGTTGACACTAAATAAATCATAGGTGACGACGAAAAAATGGTCAAACCTGGTGTCGTGGTGGAAAATATAATGGATGCATGGAATGATATAGTAAATTCTTCCACGAAAGAATTATTTTAATTATTATCTGTAACTATATTTATCTCTTGGTATGTGTAATTATGTGACTATGCGTGTTTTATGATGTTTTGGGCACCCTTGGTGGGGGTAGTAGTCTTAAGAATAAGATTTTAAGGTAGTAGGGGTGTGTGACCAAATGTGTAGATATTGGTTGTGTGGGGAGTAAAACTAATTAGTCTATTTTAATTCGTATTTATTCAACTATAAAATAAAAGTGAATATTAATGTAATTATAAAAATGGACGATAATTATTATTATTATTATTGTTATTTCATTGGTAGATTTAATAATAATAATAATAATAATAATAATAATAATAATAATATAAGGGAAGAGAATTAGGGAGAAAAATCATACTACGTGAAAACAAGGGAGAAAGAAGGCTAGGGCACAAGAAAAAAGAATGAATTGTTGGGAAAGAACTCTAAGGTAAGGGTGGTGTTCTTTAATCTCTAAAGGGATATGTGATATATGTATTAGTGTAGATAAATCGTTAGGTTTTATTTCCCGTGTTCGTTGATCATTGAATGTTTCTGGTGAGAAGTTGGGGTTACATGTCGGTGATAACAAGAATGCTCTAATTGTGTGAATTTCTTGATTGAATTGGTGTTTTGTTGTGTTATAAGAGTTTCTATTATATGTATGATGTTGCATACTAGCCTTGAGGGTCAAATTTTGTGATATATGTTGTTTGGGGTTATTGGGTTTGGTTGAAAAAGTGATTTTCTTAACAGAACAACAAAGAATTGATTCTACAGGTCAAGTAAGTGGTTACTTTGTTTGATGTAACCGATTACATAGTGCGATTTTGGGATTTTTAATGTTTCCAGTGAGAAGTTGGGGTTACGTGTTGGTGATAACATGAATGCTCTAACTACGTGAATTTCTTGATTGAATTGGTGTTTTGTTGTGTCATAAGAGTTTCTATTATATGTATGATGTTGCATACTATTACTGACCTCGGGGGTCAAATTATGTGATATATGTTGTTTGGGGTTATTGGGTTTGGTTGAAAAAGTGATTTTCGTAACAGAACAACAGAGAATTGATTTTGCAGGTCAATTAACCGGTTACTCTATTTGATATAACCGGTTACATAGTACAATTTTGGGGGGTTTTACGCAAAATTTTAATTGTGTAACCGATTACTCTGATGTAATCGGTTACCACTAAACGTGACAATTTTTTTTATATAAATTTTCAAAAATTCATAACTTTTGATCTCTGAGTCCGTTTCAGTCGTCGTTCGAATCGTTGGAAAGCTGGTTTCATATATTTTTTGTTGAAAATATTTTCAACACTAGAATTCCAACTATTTGGTGTGTTATTTGTGTTCCCGTGTATGTTGTGATATGTTAAAATGTGGAATGTGTATTCTGGGTGTGCGATGCGTGTTGTTATGGATGAAGGGAAATTTGAGATATAAACACAGCGGAAAACAAAAATTTCCCTTTAGAGATCCTTACGAAAGGTCATGTTCTGTGATAAAATATTTACCTTTTGTGGCGCTTGAAACCTTTGATTCCGATTTAATCACGAGCGTTGTACGATAAACAACGCCTCTACTCAGTCCACACGAACAACCTCCTTCAGTCACAGTGCTAGCTGATTACGATTGAAGGTTTAAAGTGAAAAGATAGGAAAAAGAAAGGAATACTGCCAGGGTTTCAAAACAACAACTAACGAGTTTCTTCACAATGGTTCTATTTATAGAACTACTTATGTTGTCTTTAAGCTAAAAGCCCAACTCAATAATAATAATAATATTATTATATTATTATTATAATAACCCTAATTTTATTATTATTATATTTTATAACTATTATAAAATTAATAATAACTATTATTATTATATCATATGGTATCTTACCATATTCCGTATTCCATTCTAGTGTACCGTACCTTATTTATTCCAATTCTTCTCTAACTGTCCTTATGTGTGTGACCCTGTAGGATTTCACGATGTTGACAGTTATATTAAATCATGTATTTAACATAATAAACAGTGAGTGATATCTAGCAACACATCACTGTTACCCAAGTCACAAAATTGTCACGTGATCTGACAAAACCTTTTGTGATAGTATTTGTGCATACAATTACCCTTTTTCCCTCAGGTCTATATTGAACACAAGGCATATACTGTGTCATCCTTGTCCAGTTCAATATTGGGTCCTTAGAAATTTATCCTATTATGCAGGAAGAGTGAATTCCATCTAGGCAACTCATGTCCCTCAGCATGCTTTGTGAAGTACCCATCAACTATCTTTATGATCATTCAGTTACGAACATTGTTTGATCAATAATAAAGTACTTGACTCTACATCTAGGGTCCATAGTAGTTTCAGGTCGAAGGGTGATATACACCACTATCACCATGAGAGTAACTTATGACACTTTGCATAACCTTTTATGTAGTACTCTCATAGTGGGTCAATTCAGTATAAATATTACTCATAATATTCATACCTATGTCAAGACTTGATAACTCCTTATCCATGATCCATGAGATGTGACCATCAGTCTATCTACATAATAGTCTTAATGCTTTAAGGCTATCCTATTTCACATTAAAGCTCGACTATGGATGCTTTAAGAATAGTGTCCTTGTGTTTAATGGAATCTCATGATTAAGTCACACTTAATATTTTATTAAACGAACTAGCTATTTTAGGGACTTTATCATTTTGGAAAAACAAACATAATAAAGAAATGCTTTTTTGTTATTAATAAATAATTTAATACAAGTACCAAAAGTATTGGCCTATAGGGCTTACACCAACAATCTCCCACTAGCACTATAGCCAATCAGGCATACCCCTAATACCCATAAACCTATTATGACCATCATGCTTCTGCTGCACAAGAGGTTTTGTTAGTGGGCAACAATATTGTCAAGTGTAGGTACTCTGCATATCTTCACATCTCCTCGATCTATTATCTCTCGAATGATATGATATCCCTAAGTATGTGTTTGGATCGTTGGTGAGATCTAGGCTTCTTAGCTTGTGTGATGACACCATTGTTATAACAATAAAGATTAATGGGATCCATAATTCTAGGGATTATTCCAAGTTCACTGATGAACTTCTTGATCCAAACAGCTTCTTTTGCAGCATTTGAGGCAGCAATATACTCGACCTCAGTTGTAGAATCAACAATTGTATCTTGCTTTGAACTCTTCTAGCTCACATCGCCACCATTTAGGCTGAACACATAGCCAAATTGTGATATGAAGTCATCCTTATCTGTCTGGAAGATAGCATCGGTGTAACCAATTACCGTGAGCTCTTCCTGACCTTCGTATATCAAGAATGCATCCTTAGTCATTCTTAGGTACTTAAGGATATTCTTGACAGCTACCCAATGAGCATCACCAGGATTAGATTGGTACCTACTCGTTTCACTTAAAGCATACGAGACATTTGGTCGAGTAAATAACATGGCATACATGATAGATCTCATTGCATATGCATATGGAATCTTATTCATGCAATCCCTTTCTTCCTTTGTTGAAGAGGATTGTGTTTTTGATAGACACATGCCATGTTGCATAAGTATGAATCCTTTCTTGGAATCATGTATAATAAAGCGTCTTAACACTTTGTCTATGTATGTACTCTGACTTAGGGCAAGCATTATGTTCAAGTACTTTATTGTTGATCAAACGTTGTCTGTAACTGAATGATCATAAAGACAGTTGATGGGTACTTCACAAAGCTTGTTGAGGGACATGAGTAACCTAGATGGAATTTTCCCATCCTGCATAACAGGATAAATGTCTAAGGACCCAATATTGAACTAGACAAGGATGACACAGTATATGCCTTGTGTTCAATATAGAAATAAGGTCAAAAGGGTAATTGTATGCGCAAATACTATCACAAAAGGTTTTGTCAGATCACATGACAATTTTGTAACTTGAAGATAATGGCAATAGAAGAGTTGAAACTCAATAGGATTATTTGCACATAGCTACTTTTCTTTGTTTTTGTAAAAATTTCTTTGACGAATTCCTCTTACTAGGATTTTTGTCTCCGTGTTAAAACTCGCCTGTTTATAGGCCACTTTCTAAAATAAAATTCCATTTTTCAAATTCAGGTTTACTTTTCCTCTTTATTCAGGTTTACTTTTCCCCTTTTACTAAAGCGAGAAATGTTTGTTGATTATGTTTGAATATGCTTTTGAATATGATTGATGTTTACCATAAATGCATAAAATACAATAATAGCATTTACTAAGAATGAACGGAGGTAGGAATTCAACGAATCTTAACCGGTTCATTCCCACAGAGTAATCTTTACGGATATTCTTACGGAATACTTCAAGTAGTATCTTGTACTTCCAACTTTACGAATTCCTCAAGCAGTTCCATATCCTCCAAAGAATTGATACTCGACCGAATGAGTCTCCTGGATCTATGTCCATCTCTTTTATCCTTAGTCAGGATATTCAGGAACTTAATCCTTCAATAAGAAGTATGACGAACAGAAACAGGATGTTCTAAGTACGATATTCCTAAACAAGACGGGAATGAAGTCTTCATATTCCTCAATAACGAATCAGGATTTATTTTCCCCAGCCAGCAGTCGTTCTACAAAGCTATTCATGTGCTTCAACTACATAGTTCATATATACATCACATCATATCATATCATACGCATACAACATTCTCATGAGATATTATCTTGCAAAGTGTTATATACATCATGATATTTGCATAGAACTAACCTTGTTTTCAGGTTAATTCTCCAGCAGACAAACGTCATCAACAACTTATACCTCGGGTTGCTTTATCCTCCCGAAAGCTATATCATCTTACCTTGGGTGGTTTTATCTTCCCAAAAGCTATATCATCTCACATCGGGTTGCTTTATTCTCCCGAAAGCTATATTATCTTGCCTTGGGTTGTTTTGTCTTCCCAAAAGCTATATCATCTCACCTCGGATTGCTTTATTCTCCCGAAAGCTATGTCATAACACCTCGGGCTGCTTTATCCTCCCGAAAGCCATGTCATCACACCTTGGGTTACTTCATCTTCCCAAAAGCTATATCTTCATCTTTGGACTACTTTATTCTCCAAGAAGTATATTTGAAGAATTGTTCTCCGAATGGCATCTTTAAGCCCATTCAAGCAATACAATCTTTCCTCCGAATGGCATCTTTAAGCTCATTCAAGCAATACAACCAACCAAGAATATCATTTTACGCACCGGCGAGTGCAAATTTTTGGGCTTTGGTGTTCAATCCCCTTCAACCTGCAAGTCACGAATGGCGTGCATACCAATCTAACTCCTCAGGTTTCAGAAAATTGAACAGGGGCAGCTGTTGTACCCCAAAATTTTCCTTCCCACAATCAAAGTAATGTGTCCCAAGAGTTCTCTCAAGGTTCACAAGGTCCACAAGGTTCACAAAGTTCACAATGAGTCAAATGGATTGAAGGTTTCATCATACAAAGCCTCCTCCTGAACAATGGATCCAAAACTAGGGTTTTGAGTTTCTCTAAGCTAAATGGACTTCCAAGGCCTCAAGTGAGATTAATAACATCCCACATGTCTTCAAGAATCCCCATGTCAAGTTTTAGGGCTTTGCCAATAAGTTTGACCAGTCAGATGATCAGATGTTCAAAAATCAGTCAAGTTGATTAAAAAGTCAAACTGAGGTCAACTGTGGTCAAATTACAGTCAAACATCAAGATTTTTTGCCAAAATCAAGATTATAAAGTAAAATTCATCATTTGATCAAGGGTTGATCACGATTCATCAAGAAAATTTCAGATCATAAAGAATCAGGAGTTTCTAAATTAGGGTTTTCATAGGAAAAGTCAATTGAACTTTGACCAGCCATAAATTTCACATACTTCATCAAACATTTCCCATCCAAATATCGTTTTGAAGGAAATTTAATTCTCTACAACTTTGTGTCTCACAAGCCAAGCCTAAAAATGCTTCATTTGGAAGGTATGAGCTAAGACACTATAGGTCATTTCAAAAGTCAACAAAAAGTCAACTTTTTCCAAAGAGCATAATTTGAAAATGGTAAAAGATATGGACATGAGACCAAAGAGGTTTGTTAGAGGACTCTCTAAGATTTCTAAAGAGTCCAAGATCACTCTCATATCCTTAAAATTGAGGGAGTTGTGCCTTGTCAAAATTGGGAAAATTTCAAGGGGTGTATGAAGCAAATAAGGTCTAAACTTCAAAATTTTCCAAATGGGCCCATCAAATTGCAACTCAATATCAAAGTTAAGACTTTGCACGACCCAATAATCAATCCATCTGATTTTTATAATTTATTTTTTATTTATTTGGATTTTATTTGTTAAAATTCAATTTAAATAAAAATAAAATATAAAAAGTCAATTTTTAGATCAAATAGTTGTTCTAGAAGCAAAGATATTGCATTTAAAGTGATTGGAGATGATCCAAATTCGGACAAGGCTTGATTGGTAAGAAAATATTTGATTTTTTTGACAAAATTGGAAGTGAGATTTCTTCAATATCAAGCAATCAAATTTCACAAACACAAGGCCCAAAAGTTGACCTAATCTCACTCACCTCATATACTAGAACCTACACAAACACAAAGGGGACAAAAAATTCAGAGGGAGAGGCATTGTGCAAACTTCAAAATTCATCAAAAAAATCTTATTCGGTTTCTTGGTTGTAGGTCATCACAAGGTGTTTTAAAGGTTTAAACATGATCCTTAAGGCTTCTTGATGCTATCCCAATCATCAGTATCATCGTATACATCTCCAAACATGCTAACCGAATTGTTTTTATTCTTTATTTTCAAGATTTTCGATTTCAATAATTTGACCATTATAAATTGTGTTTGATCATTGATTTATATTTGTTTTGAAGCATAAAAGCTTTCTGGATAAACTATTTGAAGAATCGTGACCTCCATCATGAAACACCATTTTTAGGGTTCTAAGCTCCAAATTGGGGTTTTGCGATTTAAGTCATTTAAATGAATTCTAAGGACATAAATAAATTGTAAATAATGTGGGGATTACAATAGTGTGATCAATTTGACAAAACATTGCAGGTTTCATAACGTTTGAAGGAACATAGGATTTCCTGTGAAACTAAATTCGCAGGAAATTCTGTAGCAAAATTCGCAGGTGTTTGCGCAGGTACAAGGAAGAAGATGACTCCAAGGCCCCAAAATATGAAGTTCAAATTTCATCTTATTTTTTTTATTTTTTTTATTGTATATTAATATTAAAAGAAGCTGATGGCTCAGTTGGTGTTGGTGCGCGCAATATGATCCTCTGGACCTGGGTTCGATTCCCAGGTCCCCCATTTTTTTATAATTTGCTTTATTCTACAGGTATTCTATGTAATATATTTTGGTCCCTCCTTCACCAAGACGCGTGTGCTGATCCAGTGGTAGTGTGTGCAACATATGAGGTAAAGGTGGTGGATTCAAATCCCAGCCACCACCTTCTTTTTGTTTTTTTAGCAAAGTTCTTTTTCTATTTTTATTAAATTAGTTGTTTTTTATGATTTTAAATAATAATTTAGTAACACCTAATTAAATCCCTAATCATCATTAACCCTAATTTAAATTAATCACTTTAAAAAAAATAAAGAATGATAATAATAATATTTAATTTCATGTCAATAAAATAAATTGATGTTTTTTAATAATTTGATTATCTTTTAAGATTTAACTATTAATTGAAATTCTTATAAATATTTCCCAAAATAATCATGATTTTATTTTCATTTAATGTAAAATATTTTTTTTATGTTATTTAATTAATTTGTAAATTAACAATAATTAGTAGTTAAACTTTATTTTCTTATAAAATCTAAATTTCATTCGAAAACCCTAACATTTATTTCTAACCCTAATTTTCTAAAAATCAACCCTAATTCTCTTAATTAAAATTTAATGTTAACCCTAATTTATTTTTCTTTTTCTTTTAGTTAATTTATTTAATTGTTATGCTTTTATTTGATTTATTATAAATTACTAGAAAAAATGTATAGGATTATGTATGTTATAATTTATTTTTCGCTCGATTATTTTGTATCTGCCCCGAGGCCATGTAATAGTGTAGGGTTTTAATTCTTGCATTTTTTTTATTTATTTTATTTGCGTGGTTAGTAAATAAGGAGTGCAAAAATATAATTTGAATTAAAAGGACTTAGATCATTAAATAAAAAGAATAAATATCTGAAAATAAATATTTACACACGTAAGTCGATCTATGATCGCTGTCTGCACCTCATAGGGTATCCCAGTCGATCTATGATCGCTGTCTACACCTCCTAGGGTATCCCTCTTGGTTGCCTTCAATACAATGGTCAAGTCCCTTGAAAGTAGGGTGTCTTAAGCAAAGTCCCTTCATTAAATAAATCATTTAGTCCCTCCCAGATTCTAAAAAGATCAAGTCCCTAAGAAGTTGCCTACGATAAATGATCTTGTCCCTTCGGTTTAAAAGATAATAGTCTCTCCCAATTGCTAAAGACACCCTATAGTTGCCTTCATTGACCATACGATGACCCTACGCCCGTCCCTTAATAAAATCCAAGGTAATGACTACCTATTCCTTAATAATAGAGATAGTCTTACCCTTGAAAGGACATATAAGAACATGAATGACTTAGTCTATGGTAGGTACCTCATGGTTACTTGCTCACTCTTCAAAAAGAAAATACTTTTCACACCTCACTATTTTCAAACATTTTCAAATAAGGCTTTGTATACATCCATATGAGGATCATTACAAAGTACTTAGAAATTTTTCTAATTACACACTTTACTTTTTCAAAACAAATTAAGTGAGCTAAGTAACTAAGAGCCCATGGATAACCATGGATATAAAGGGTGCTGACACATTCCCTTTATATAACCTACCCCCCGAACCTAAGTCTTTTAAAACGGTCTTTCCTGTTCTTTTATGTCGCTTCCTTATGGATAAAATAAAAGTCAGTGGCGACTCTTGCTATCCGCAACATTTATAGAAAGTCAGTTCTCCCACTGTGTTACACCTCCACGTAGGTAACATGCAGATAATCTGCAATAAGAGATCTGATGTAAGTGGAAGATGAAGTCTTCTGTTTATGCTTTCATGTCAGTGTCTGCTATGATATGTAACACTAGGAGTTTCTGGAACACTATGTTTTCTTAGGCTATGTTTGCTTGAGATTTTATATATCTCTTAATTTTAGTTATTTATTTAATTGACAATTATGCTTAGGTTGTAATGAATAATGGTTGATGTTTCCGATGTTTTAATAAAAATAAAGTAAAAAATCTTTTATCAATATCATTGTTGTTAAATAATATAAGAAGTGATGTGTTGCATATCAAGTATATGAGCAGGTGTTTGATGAAAGTAGCATCATAAATGTCTAATATTTGTTTTACTCTGATTTTTATTTATATTACATGGGGGATTATTTGGGGTGTTATACAAATTTCCTAAAATATGTTGAGGGCACTATTTTGGATCATGCCAAAGAGAAGATTGTTTGTACATGGATCGATCACGTTAGACATTTTGACAATACCATAACTTACAAGGTTGAATTTGCACATGTTAGACTAAAGAATTGGTTGGGAAACTATAAAGGTGATTTTTTTCGAGATTGAGACTCTGTGGACCAAATTCTCTGAAACCAACATAATAAGAGACAAACATATTTTGGTTAGAGCATTACTATGTTAGAACACTAATTCAAAGACAACATCCTTTATTCATAGTTGGTTGACAACGTATCTTGGATGGCATTTAATTTTATTTTTCATGAAACCAAGCAAGCTAATAAAACATGTTCAAATAGCTTGAATGGTGGATGTACACTTAGGAAAATGTACAGTCTTCCATGTGCTTGTTTAGTTTCAAATAAGATGGAGCTTGGAAAACCAATACATATGGATGAAGTTTTCACTCACTAGAAAAAGGCTATATGTTGATGATGATGGTGTGGCGAAGGATAATAAATCAGACATATCTATTGTGACCAAGTGAGAAGTGCTCCAAGAGAGATTTATGAAAGCTGATGACATCATGAAATTGCACATCAAAGAGCAATTGAGGAAGATTGTCTATCCAGAAACAACAAATTTGAAACCATCTTCGGAACCAGTTAAAACAAAGGTGCACCTAAAAAGGTCAAACCGACACAAAATGACAACTTCACAAGATAATTTCCTTCATACTTTGAACATGTTGATTCACATTTTCTAGAATCTCCGACTCTAAAATCCAAAAAAAGTGTTTTCAAGGGTGTTCACATTATCAAATCATCTCCTCCACCGATGTTACTAAAAATCATCCACATTGAAGAAATGCCACTTTTTATGCACAAATACATTGAGCGGAATATGAACGTTGAAGGTGACGACAAATGTGGTTTTTGAGTTGTTATGGGTTTGTTGGGTAAAGAAAAGAGGAGAATTTGTGACATATAGAGAATCATACATAAAGCTATACGAAAAAAAAATTACGATACAATTCTCAACGCTCTTGTTCCTTATCTTAATGGTCCAACACAATTTGACAAATGTACATGCTTCCAAGAAATGAGACATCTTAAATCAAGTTCTTATGATATGGTGTGTATTGATATGACAAGATATAGGTTCTCAGAAACATTTTTTCCATTTCAGACTAGGCCACCTCAAAATCCATCTAGATGCACCATGTGTATTAGATGACTTTCAAAAATACAACATTTTATTCAGGTTTATTTGAAATCGGGATGTCCTATACCAAAGTCATCACCAAAGTGGACGACATATTTGACCAAAGATACTGAAACTTGGTCGGATCACTTTCTAGAAATGATGGAAGAGTTCATCAACTTGAGCAACGTTGAAAGAGAAGCAAATAAGGAAATGTCAAGGAAGGAAACACCAATAGATTTAGGTAGTGACACATGTTTGATACATTGTAGTTTTAATCTAACAATATAACTATTTTTTATGTAATGTTGTCCATGATGCTATACATTTGGGTGGTAATTTTTGGACAATTTTTGTGTTTCTAAATTCTACACTGCATAATACATTAATTATAATACACTGATTCTGTATGAACAATAGTTTGGGCGGGTCTGAAGATGCATATCCTGACTCACCTTTTGATTATTAAAAAAAACAAAACTTGGTACTATACAGATGCACATCTTCGTATAAACTCTTATTTTTTGAAAAAACATGACATATCCGGAGATGCATCTCCGAAATATATCTTCAAAATATGTCTTGATGAAAGTATAGGGTTTCTATGGTCCAACTTGATATACCACTTTTATAAATAGAGGTTCATATTCCATTTTTTTTATTTATAAAAATCATAATGAATACTTATCCTCATCTTGTCTTTGTGTATTTCAATGACGCAAATCCCTCACCTCAGTTTACGGGCTAGGCTTTGAGGACATACTTCTTGTCGATTTGAAATCAAAAAAGAATACTCTCATGCGATATCCATAAAATTGGAAAGTTGTCAAACTCGAGTAACGTTCACCTTTAATTTACAACGAAGGAAAGCCATGATTCACTATGCTTGAACCGAAAATAAATGATCATTTAAAGGTTATCTGAAATACCTTTTACTATTATTCAACAAAGAACCTGATTGAAGTGGATGAAACGATTGTAAGATCAACCAAAAATATTATACGGATATTGCAAAATCAATCAAAAATGCATCTCTTAATTAACGTTTTTATGCATGCATCTCTACACTAAATTTAACTTAATAAAAGTTTTCCAATAATTTCTTATGAATTGTGTGTGAAAAATGTGTCTAGAATACTTGTGATTTTTTAATGAGGTAGGGAGCAAATAATGCTCTCTTCTCTTCTTTACGACTCGGTTTTTCGCTGCTTCACAAACCGCTTATTTATTTATATTTTATTCCTATAATCTCATAAACACGCACAGTCTCCTTCACTCAAATATTTTCCGTCACTTTCTCGCTTCCTACATACATATCACGTGTTCTAATTTCCTCTCCCCGGAAAACCCGGTGATTCAGTTACGCCGAGTCCTTTCCGTTACATGCTACTACTTTCACGCATTCGCGCCATTTGACTCCAACAACAACAAAAAAACGAAGTTTGTTGAAGCCAAACGCAAAATCTCAAATAAGCGATTAATCAATTGCAGCATCGAGCGGTAGAGTACGTTATTCTGTTCATCGGCGATTATGGAGATTACGGAGAAAATCAAAATCGGCGTCTGTGTAATGGAAAAGAAGGTGAAATGTGGCCCCGAGGCTCTCTCTGTTTCTTCTTCTTCACGCTCTCTCTTTGTTTTTTCTTCTTCAATTTTGCGGTATATAGCACCAATCTTGAAGGTGTATGTGAGTGTATCAATGTTCTGTACGATAGAATAGTTATATTCGATCGCTTATTTTTTCTCAAATTATTATCGCGTTTATGTATCTGTGTTGAGTTTACAAGATTGATGCGAACTAGATTCGGAGAAATGTGTTCATATATGACACGATTTGAATACATTCAATTACTTTCTTTTTTCTTTTTTATCCTTTTCAAATTATATTCGGTGAAATTTGTTCATATATCTATGTTTACATGTGATTGATATTGCATTCGTCTGTGTGTCCGAACGGTGACTGAAACTCTGTATAGTGTGATTCAATGGCTCTGATTTTCAGGTTTTTATTTTGGACTGTGTTTTATGCAGGTAGTTTCTGCACCTATGGGGCAGATATTTGATAGGTTACAAGCGTTTGGAGAATTCGAGGCGAGTTTAATGTGTTTTACTTTGCTTCTTCTAAGTTCTGTTTTGTTGCTGTTGTGTTGATTTGGGAATTTGGCTTTCCTTTGTTCACGAATCTACCTGAAACAATAGAATTTGGATCGTTTCATTTTTTTATAAGGCGTAGAATTAACAAATTATTATAGTTAGTAGGTGCTTTATTTCTTAATGTTCTGATTTATTTGATATGATAATTAAGAATGTTTTTTTTTTTTACTTAACTGATAATATTTTTCAAAAGAAACTAATACTGTTTTTATTGAGTAGATTATGCTTATGAAATTTCATAAAATTTGATTTGATAACTAAAGATATTTCTTCAAATGACTTCAGATTAACATATGATAAAATACCATTTAGTTAATTTATAAAATCACATAACTACCAATGTTTAATTTATCTAATTCACCCATTTAGGATGTGTGATAATTAAAATAACATGACAATATTCAATGGTTCAAGTGATACACGCACACCGACAGATTTGTTTTGTAAGAGAAATAGTAGAATTGGTTGGTGGTCCCTTATAGTTTTGCATTCCATTTTTCCAATGTATTTTTTGTTTATTTAATTCTATTGATATTTTGTATTTTATATAGGTCATACATTTTGGAGACAAGGTAATCCTTGAAGATCCAATAGAGAGGTACTATAGTTGATTTCAATAGATTGAAACATTTTTCAACTCTACAGATTTTGGAGAATGACTGTGCTTAACTTGCTTTACAACTCCAATTTTATTTGTTTTGACTCATTAGTAAATTTGCTGCTCTAAAGTTTTATGACTTCTATTATAAGCTGAAGACTAAGAATGCTGTGATGAAATAAGATAAATTGTATTTGCACATGGTATTTTGAGTGTGAGCGGGATTATTTTATTTTAGTCAACGCCGTTTCAAACTTTCAATAATCAGGTCATATAATTTGTTTTTTCAGCTGGCCTATATGTGATTGTTTGATTGCTTTCTATTCCTCTGGATATCCCCTCGAAAAGGCCGAGGCATATGCTGCTTTAAGGAAGTAAGCTTTTTACCAACTTTAGTTTATTTGCATGTCGCATATCGTTTTAGTAATCAGCCTATATAGGATAAGATAATCAAAATATCTTTTTACTACCTTTATAGTGTTTACTGCACATAATTTGTTTTCTTAGTCTATGGAGAATACAAGAATCACTTCATATTCAATTAAATCATATATACAATAACTATCACCAAAACTTTTGGTGATGCTCCAGGATTCTGGTATATTTACTTAGCTCACAGCTTCACATCAATAAGATTATGCAATTATAAGTTGTTCGGGAAATACTTATAGGCTCATGGTTAAATACACTCATGATGGTGAAGTGCTGATGAAACATGGCAATACATTTATGTCATCCTTAGGACAATAAAATAACCTTTTCAAAAACCTTTGTTCTCTTGTGTATTTGGTTAAGAAGAATGCTTGTATTTTTAAGAGCATTTCATTGCTTTTACTTTAGATATGATTTTGGATACTCTCTTTTGCTTTGCTCATGGATATCTATAGGGAAGACAAAAGAGGGATGATGGAGTGGCTGTAACTCTGAGATAAGATATAATATTGAAAATTGCTGCTTCTTGAGAATTATTAAAACTGTTTGATATTGGAGTTAGACTTTGTGTGTTTGGATGAGTTTGTGCAAATTTGGTTTTATGTTATACTGATTTTGTTGAAATTGGTTTTGAAATAATATGACTTAATGTTTGTAAACTTTCTTCTCGTAAGTTAAGTTTGTAGTAGAACTTAGTATGAAATTATCAACCCAACATAAAAACTACATTTTATTCACATTTTCAGATGTAGACTCGATATTACTTTATTTCAACCAATCATGTTAAAACCTTAGAAAAATTGTGTTTACCATCACAAACTACATATGGGAAGCTCAAGCACTCTCCAAGCATTCAATCTAACTTGGAAGAGTTTGAAACCTCTGCAGACTTTATTGATCTTGTTGAGAAAGGTAGATAAGATATATTTTTTAGGGAGACTTAAGCAGTCTGCTAGTTAGCTAGAGGGATTTTCTTACATAATAATCAGGAGGGTACAATTGTAAATGGATCATTCATATTTGTTAGCAATGGGCGATCATAGTCATGGCTCAGTTGTAAGTGGAAAACACTTGGAGGAGAGTTCATTTTGATTTTTTCCTGTTTTATTTGATATGTCTTTTAGACTATGATAAGGCTTACTTGATATATGGACTATCTAATTTCTTAAGATAATCTCTCCGCACTCAATATATCCCTTTGTTACTTTTGTTGTGTTTTCACTTTGAATATTTGGATGCGAAGGTTTATAGATCAATCTAAAAACTACTTATGCCTGTAATTCAGACCTTTCCTTATAAATGAACTGGAGCCCCAACACCTTCTTCATGACCGAAGGAATGTATACGAGGTAAGGGAGATACATAATATTTTTTGTGCTTTTAATTCAATGTTAAAAAGTTATGACAGAGCCTTCTTTTCCCCTTAAATATTTTTAATATGCTATGTGGTTGTAGCTGGTAAGCGATAACCGTGGTTCACATTTTGCACATATTTCCTTTTCTTCAGAGGTCTGGCTTTATATCTGACCTTGATGTCGTTCTTCATTTGAGTTATAGACTTATAGGTCCAATTATTATGTGTTGTTTGTAGTGTGAAAGCCAAACCAAGCCAGGGGAAAACTTCAACTCAATTTGAGTTTGGGTTTAGTTCATGTGTTGCTAAGGGGAAGGAAAAAATGCTATTTATAAGTAGTCTTGGTCTTCGATTAACCACTTATTAAAACTTTCTTGATCTTGGACTATTCTGTTTGTCATTTCTGTCACATCATCCCCCGCCTCCCTTGTTCATATAAACATAGTGAAAATGCTATTTCTGTTCATTAATGTTAATTGTGAATGTAAGAAGAATTACTCAAAATACTCTATGCTAATTATTTTAAATATTTATTTTGTTGTCACGTTTGATTTTTGGCTTCAAGCATCTCGAACGGTTTGGAATCCCCGTTCCAAGATATGCCCTTGTAATTAGGGAAGTCCCGTACCAAGAACTTGATTACTTTATTGAGGAAGAAGATTTTGTTGAAGTGCATGGCATGCGTTTCTGGAAGCCATTTGTTGAGAAGCCTGTTGATGGTAAGCTTATTTCTTGCTGAACTCTTTCAAAATAATTCTTGTAATCATAATCCTTTCGCCTTTTTTTCTTCTATGGAGCACAAATGTCAACACAAGATATGGAGAGTAGAAATGAAAAATATACAGAAAATAAAACATAAATATTACTACAAAGCCAACATGGACACCAATTCGGTATTATATTCCAATTTAAGATATCATTGACACACATGTCAACATGTATATTCTATGTGTTTTGGCATAACTTATTGACATTTGGTTATGAAGTACTTCAATGAATTTTGTTACTGCAGAATAAAGTCAATTAACATTGTTTCTTTTTGACCATATATGTTAAATGAATGAAAGTTATATTCTCCTAGATGCCCTTATCATGCAAGTATTTGGATTTGACATGCATACCCAATGATTGGAAATATATTTTCTTAGACATTATAGTGACTGTTTTTTGTGTGCTTTTTGAAGCTGATAACCACAGTATAATGATATATTATCCCAGCTCAGCAGGTGGAGGTATGAAGGAACTATTTAGGAAGGTGAGCTGTAGGCTGAAAACTCACTCTCCACAAGTAATATGTTCTAGAAGACATCCTTTTCCAACAGATCTGTTGAAAAGGTTGTGACTAGGCTGTTTTGGTTACCTTCATATTTAATAAACAGAATGGCTGGATTTTATTAGCTTTAATCAATGTAATGAGTATCAACTTATTATAATTTTAAGTGGATGTGTTAATTTGGTCAGAATATTTTTCTTCTTTCTCTAGTGATTATATAGCAATAAAATCTTTAAAAAGCAAATAAACTTTGGTAACAAATCAAAACATTTATATGCCTTCTCCTTTCATAATAACACGGGCTTTGATAGTTTATTGTTCAACTTGCTTTTTGATCTGGTTTCCTTTCTTTCTTTTATGAGTCATATGACTGAAATATAATTTAATGGAAGTGGTCTCAGTTTTGGTGTTGCATCATCATAGGTTGGTAATAGGTCCAGTGAGTTCCATTCAGAGGTGCGAAGAGTGAGGCGTGAAGGCTCCTATATATATGAGGAATTTATGCCAACTGGAGGGACAGATGTTAAGGTTTTGGGTTTTTAAATTTATATTATTTTATGCTCTTTTTAATATTTTTTGTTGCCAAGTGTATTTCAAATGTTTCTGAATACCTTCAACCTTATTAGAACGGTCTTTCTGATGTTTGACAAATGACTGTAGGTGTATACAGTTGGTCCTGAATATGCTCATGCTGAAGCAAGGAAGTCTCCTGTCGTTGATGGTGTTGTTATGAGAAATCCTAATGGGAAGGAAGTAAGTAGCATTTGAAACATCTAATGGTTGTCTTAGTTACAGATTTTAAGTGGAACACCACCGTCGCCGTCAAAACAACCCTTTACTGGCACATTTTCTTTCTCCTCTACAAGGATCAATTCTCAGTTGGTTGTGACCTCTTATTAGCTTTTGTCAGCCTCTGTGCATTGACTGCATTCATGTCTCTTCATCCCGTGCTTCTCTTTCCTTTAGGTGTGTTTTCTCTGCATGCACTATTGGTTCAACCGGTCTCGCCTTATCCTGAGACCCATTGCTGAAAAATTACCACAGCCACATTTGGAGTCGTTCAAAAAGCCTAACTGTGATTCCTATAGTCATCTCCATGCATTGACTGCATTCACATCTCTTCATCTTGTGCTTCTCTTTCCTTTAGGAGTGTTCCTCTGCATGCAATTGTGGTTCAACCGGTCACGCCTTATCCTGTACGATTCATTGCTTAAATGCCACCACAACCACATTCAGAATCGTCCGACAAGCCTAACCGTCATATCCGCATGCAGTACAACTTTCTGGCCACCACTACAGCCCTGTTGTTTCTATTTTCTCTATAATACATCCTTGCATTGTAACAAGCTTAAACTTTAGTATGTTTTACTTGAGCGGTAGTATTTGAATAGTAAATCAAATTCATATATTAATTATTAGAATTAGAATTAATAAATCATATCAATTAGTATTTATTATGTATGTTTTAAATAAAAAAAGCATATTTGTAATCTCATTTGGCAGGTTAGGTATCCAGTTTTACTGACTCCAGCTGAGAAAGAAATGGCGAGAAAGGTTTGCATTGCATTCAGGCAAGCGGTACGCTGTTTTGAAAAATGAATTTTGTTTTATTTAATTGGACAGTGTAGCTCCTCATTATGTTCTTCCAACGAAATCCTAGTGAGAATATAGTATTCTACTTTTTTACTTTATAAAAATTTCAAGTCTTGGACTATGATCCTTGAGTTAAATATTATGGTAGGTAAAATGTTGGTGGATTATATAAGTTTCCACATTAATTTATGGATTTATGTCTATTACATGTGATACTATTTTGACAATAAGGCTTGAAATGGCTTCTTCTTCATGAAAATTAAAAGAAAGTAATTTATCTGTTCTTCTTGATGTCCAGCTATAATTTTTTTTGTTTCTTGCAGGTTTGTGGGTTTGATCTCTTGAGAAGTGAGGGACGCTCATATGTTTGTGATGTGAATGGATGGAGCTTTGTTAAAAACTCACACAAGTAACTCTCTGAATTAGATTTTTTGGCAGTTTGTTTTTTATTTTGGCAGCATGGTTCAAAATATGTTATTAGTTATTTTCTATTTTAGTCAGAATATCTCTCCCATGGGAATTATTTGAGCGGGGGATTGTATTAGGTCTTCTATCCTTAAACTATTTTGGAAAAAAAAGTTTTTGATACTTAAGAATGATAAGACTAGGGTGAATGATTAGCAGAAACTTTTCAGAATTATCAAGTTCTCTCTTTTTCTCTGTCTCACTCTCCAATTCTCAATACACTTTAAGGAAAATTGTGCTGCAAAATATTATTATTTTAATATATATTCTTTAATGATACCTTGTTTGTTTATCAACATTTTCATTTGCTGAAACTCACATTATTTTCTCGTGTTGCTATTAAAGGTATTATGATGATTCTGCATGTGTGCTACGGAAGATGTTGCTAGATGTAAAAGCTCCTCATCTTTCTTCTGCGATTCCACCTACTCTACCATGGAAAGTAAATGAGTTAGTGCCACCTTCTGAGCCACTAACTCGTCAGGGTAGTGGTATTATTGGAGATTTTGGACAATCTGAGGAACTACGATCTGTAATTGCTGTAATTCGACAGTAAGTTCTATTTCCATTTTTTATTCAATTGGTTTAATGTGATATTGTTTCTTATATAGTCTTTTCTTTTGGCAGTGGTGATAGAACTCCTAAACAGAAGGTGAAATTAAAGGTTACTGAGGAAAAACTATTGAACTTAATAATGAAATATAATGGTGGCCGACCAAGATGTGAGGTAGCTCTGTTTTGTAGTGCTTCAGTACATTTATTAAATTGTGTATGAGTTACAGAATTCTTAATCCTCTGTGGATGATCTAATGTTCTTCTTTAACAGACAAAACTTAAAACTGCTGTTCAGCTGCAAGATCTGTTAGATGCCACACGAATGTTGGTTCCTCGCACCAGGTATTTTTTCCGAATAGGCTTCAAAATTGATCACATTAGCATTATATGGAACTCACTTTCAACTTCACACCCAAGATTAATCAAATTTCATATTTTGTCAATGACCTGCTACATTTTCAAAAACATATATATCTTGAGATTTCCCTTTCATTAAACAAAAACATGGTTTGTTCAACTTTTTATTTTCACATGATTGCTTTTATTCACACTTTTAATTAGTGTGTGATTGTATTGCCGAGACAAGGAGGGAAGGAAAGTAGAATCTACCTTTTCCCCCATGAAAGAACAATGATGTTGTAGAAGAGAAATATAAAGGAACACAAGATGATCCCTTATAAGAGGATAAGAAGTGGAAAATCTCATAGACAATGTATTACTTTTTTTGCAGTGTTTGGGTTTAAATGTATCCTCTTCTGCTTACAAGTAATACTTGCGGCCAGTTTTTTAGTCAATACAATGTATGCTAAACTGGAGTCTTGAATGGATTTTGTTTGTGTTTATTTAGACCGGATCCAGAAAGTGATAATGAAGCTGAAGATATTGAGCATGCTGAAAAGCTTCGTCAAGTCAAAGCAGTTCTTGAAGAGGTTATTTATTCTCTTGACAGTATTTCTTCTGTGACACCATGAGTATATTTTGTTGTATGAAACCGCTGGTAACTAAAATTTGAAACTAGATTTCTGTGGATCATAACCTATTTGCCGTCCAACTTCTCTGGGTTGAAAGTGATGTCACAACCTATTATACCTCCCTTTACTTGGATTTATTTTTAGATGTCACAAGTGAAATTTTAATTCTAAATTACCTGTCAGATACAGCTCTACTCGAAATTTTTTATGATCTATCCATCTTGGAAATTGGAAATTTGAAAGCATAAACTTTGGTGCAAATGAATAATTGTTTTCTTAATAGTATTTGTTATGTCTTATGAGTGAAAGTGACATCTTCTTGTGCGGGATAAGGAAAATTGAAGAGAAATGTTTCTCCATGGGTTGTCTTTGTCAATCATGAAAAATGAAATTAATGATGTTTCTCTTTTAAGCATAATACAAGATATAGTTTGTTAGTTGTGACATGCCATACCAAATATACTCTTGCAAATTCTTTTAAACCTGAATAATTGCAGTCTTGATTTTTTTTTTTTTTATCGATAAGTCTTGACTTTTGAGTTGTTTTATCTGTTTACCCTTTCTGTTCAATATCAGGGAGGACATTTCTCTGGTATATATAGGAAGGTTCAATTAAAGCCCCTAAAGTGGGTCAAAGTGACAAAAAGCAGTGGTGAAGTTGAAGAACACCCAGTTGAAGCTCTTATGGTTCTTAAATATGGTGGTGTTCTTACACACGCTGGGAGAAAGCAGGTTCATAATGAGTCAATTAAAAGAAAAATATTTTCTACTCCATTTGAGACTTGAATTGATTGTACTGTCATTATGGTGGAGAATAAGTAGTAAATTTTCATTTCTAATTTTTCCCAGTCACGCTAATTACTTTTTTGCTTTTTTAGGCTGAAGAACTGGGAAGATATTTCCGAAATAAAATATATCCAGGTAAACCCCAAATAGCTTTTCAAGTAAATATAGATTTGGTTATTTTATGATTTCTTTAATAATTTAACTTTCATTATTATATTTAATATATAATTAATTAATATCTAAAGTGTCTACTCTTAATTGGTAGTTTTCTCGTTTTAGTCTACTCTATAATTTACTTATGTTTCCTATTATACACATCTTTACATTTGTAAAATACTAGGTAAGGAGATTTGCCTGTGTATTCAAAGAAGTCTCTCATAATCCTACTGTTCTATATTACCCAAGCAAGGTTGGGTTGTGTGGTGTGTGAATGCATACTTGATGCCAATACAATAATGTTACAATGCAAAAATTGAGGGTATCGGTAATTGTGTTCTAGTCCATGTAATATTTGTTACAGTGACTAACAGGATATTGCATTATTAATTCATGAACATCTACTTGACAGTGGCCGCACCATGTATAACAAAGACAAATCTGCGTGATTAAATATTTCAGGAGAAGGTACAGGGCTTCTTCGCCTCCATAGTACATACCGCCATGATCTTAAGATTTATAGCTCTGATGAGGGTCGTGTGCAGGTATGCTCTGAGTAGCACTCATCTTTCCTACAAATCAAAAGAAGGCTATAAGTGGTTTTAATTAGTATTTGTTATTTGTTTCTTCTGTTTGATCTATGGACAATGTTGTTAACAAGCCTAATTTCCCTTTTGGGGCATCATATGTTAATCATTTTTTCATAGTCTGTATTTACAGATGTCTGCAGCTGGTTTTGCCAAAGGTCTTCTTGACCTAGAAGGGCAGCTTACACCAATCTTGGTTTGTGTTTTTCCTCTGAAGAAAATAATTGATCCTTTTTTTCCGGTCAGTATGTTTGACTGATTTGGTTATATCTTTTTTTAAAGGTTTCCCTTGTTAGCAAAGACTCCTCCATGTTGGATGGGCTTGAAAATGCAAGTACTGAAATGGAACAAGCCAAGGTTTTCAATCTCTCCGGTTTTACAGTTTTCTAGATTATAGGCATTTCAACGACTTTGAAAATGGATTATGGTTTGATTTGTTGCTCTGCGTTCAAAAGATAGATAGATACTCGAAGCCTTTTTCTTGTCTATTGAACTATTAATTGACTACATCTTTGAATCCCAAGACCAACAAAATTGTTTAGCTAATTTGAACATAATTTTATATTAATCATTATATTGTCCAAAGAAGGTAGATAATACTAGCTGGCTAGGGGAGAGTCAAAGTGGCATACAGGAAATTTGTTAACAATTTTGTACATGTTGATATTTCATTCACAACATTTTTCCACTACGCGTTGTTGAAATAAATACCAGATTTTGCAATTTTACCCTAAAAATTATATGATTCGTTGCTTTACATGAAAATAACTTTATACCAATTATTTTTTACATATATTTAATTGGATGAAATAATATATATAAATAATGTTGAGTTGAGAATAAAATAAAAACACTTAGGGATAAATCTAGAAAGTGATCTAAGTACAGAGAAAAAAGGAAAAAGTTGCAATTATACAGGGCTACATGGTACACATTGTGAATGATCTTACATTCGTCAAATATTTCTGGGGGGATCTTTGATGGTAAACTTTAACACTGTAATACTATACTACAAATCTACACTTCTGTAAAGATGACAAAGTGTAAAAGAAATAAAAAAAGTAATAAAAAATAAGCAAAGCTTTGGAAAGGTATGTATTAATTTTTTTTAATTCTGTATACAAACAAGGGATCTTTGTCCGAAGCAATTTACTGGTAAAGACATAAAGTAATTAAAGAAGGGGCCAATTTGCTGGCCAAAACTGACTAGTCCAAATTACTTACAATTGGTGTGTTCTGCTCATACAATTTGTGATCATATTTCTGAATTCTGATAAGATTTAAGTATCAATCGAACACTGATACCTTTTATTTTACTTATTGTTCATAATGTAATTTTTTAGGCGCGATTGAATGAAATCATTACCTCTAGTGCAAACACAGTTGATAGCAATGGATCACAAGAATTTCCTTGGATGGTTGAAGGGAATGGAATTCCACCCAATGCATCAGAGTTACTTCCTGAGTTGGTAAGTCTGTAATTCTTGCTTAGTCTTAGCTCCTTAAACTTCTCTCACTGTAATTTGGATGGTAGGCTAATGCACATTCTGTATTAGGGATGTTTTCTGGTTCTCTGATTTTATACTAGAATTTTCATGTTTTTGCTTTTCAAAACTTGTTTATGCATTTAATGCTTTTAACCGGTGTTGTTAATTAGTGGTTATAGTGGGCACTATAGTGCGGTAGCATAGTGGAATTTGAATAAATTGCTTTTGTTCCGCAATATATTACGTAGTATAGCATAACATAATTTGAATAAACCACTATTTTCCGTGATTCAGGATTGACAACATTGCATTGAACACGACTATTTAATAATTATTGCGTGGTTGGTTTTCGAGTCTGTATAAATCAAGATATTTCTTGATTGTGGCACATAGAAAAATTTAAACTCTTGCTACTTATAGTTTGATGTTAGTACTAAAATTATTGATGTTAACTCAATTTAGATCTGAAAAGTCAGACTTTGATCCAATTCAACAATATGACAATGTTTACATCAAACACCTTTTTTTTGGTATTGATCCTAGAGGTCATAACTGATTTAAAGGGTGAAGAACCTTTTTCCTTTGCATTTTTTTTCCCAAGGTAATTCTTTATCTCTAATTAAAGGGCTTGAAACACACAACTCTATTGACAAGTAAAAGATAACCATATACAATTTCATAAGTCATCCTTGAAAGTGACATTTAGGGATGACAACGAATGGGGTTTGGGCAAGATACTATAGTACCCGTCCCCATACCCCCACTTTGAAAAAGAAAACGTGTCCGAGCCCATATTCGCGTAGACACCAAAGTTTGTACCCGTAGTCTGTGGGCATCTAAATACCCATAATCACCCATTACTTGCATTCCTAGTAAAAATAAATAAATAAATAAATTATAATATATCATATTATTTTAAGTTTTTAACAACATCAAATATTTTTTGAAGACTTTCTTGTGAAATTTTGAAATAAACGAACACTTGTATTAAAATGCGTAATAATGTAATAGTGATATACTTTTTAAAATTGATAGACATATAATTTATATAATAATATAATTTAAAATATATAAATATATATTGTGCGGGTATGGGGCGGGTGGATACTAAGGTACCCGTACCTGCACTCATACTCGCTTATTTATGTAGGAAATATCCGTGCCCATGGCCGTACTCATTTTGTGGGTTTTTACCATACTCGTGCGTATTTTTGGTGGGTATTCAGTGGGCATGTGTCCAATTGCCATCCCTAACAGAATTGTACATCAATCCTAAAAGAAGGGAACAAGATTACTAGGACTTAAACATCTAAATTGGAAATATCAAAGGAATAAATAGCTCTATTGTTGACTCTAATAGGGAAAATATACTAACACACCAAGATGACATAAGGACATCAGATGTGAAAAATGAGAAACCACCAGCTTTAACTTCTACATAGATTACACAAACTTATGTATAACTTATGTATAAATTATAGAAACCAGAAGCTTTAACTTATGCATAACTTATGCAACAAATGTGAAAAGGAGACGCTGAAATAGTACATATGTTTGATGAAGGAGGTTGAAGGCAATATAGACCTCATGATTCAAATCTTGTTCGAATTGTTTTTCTAGTACTCTTCACTTGTATAACAAAATAGTCAGAATTAACTGATGGAATGACTGGGAGGGAAAGAGAGAGTAAGTTGACTAAATGAAATGAAATTAAACGGACAACCATGTTGAGTATATGTTGAGTTCATATGCCTTAGATATATTGACCGGGTAATGTTGAGTTCATATCACTAATGCAAATTATGCAATTAACAGGGGTCCCGCCTGAACTTCATTTAATGTCTTTGCAAGTTTAATTATCATATTTCCTTATAATTTGAACATAAATAGAGTTGGTTTTGTTTTTAGAGAGACATGAGAGTCTTCTCAGGATAGACAATCTTTTTTTAGCAAAGTAAACATACCATGTTGACCACTAGTTCAAGGAAATAATTTGCTATGTTTCCTATGAATCCAGGATAGTGTTCTCTCCATCAGTTATCCCTTCCAAATTTCTTGTTCTTCATTCTAGGTTTTCAATATTAACAAAAGGCTAGATTGTTCTTGTTTTAATGCAGGTAAAGCTAGCCTAGCAAAATAAGCTAATTGGTAATCTTTTATTTATATCTCAATTTTGCCTTTACCCAGGTAAAGCTAACTAAGAAGGTCACTGAACAAGTTAGATTACTTGCACAAGATGAAGATGAGCAGCTTACAGAAAGAAGCTTATATGATATCATTCCTCCTTATGACCAAGCAAAAGCCCTTGGCAAGACAAATATTGATATTGACCGTATTGCTGCTGGATTACCTTGTGGTAGTGAGGGTTTTCTCTTGATGTATGCCCGCTGGAAAAAGCTTGAAAGGGACTTGTATAATGAACGCAAGGAGTAAGCATTTTTGTTGTTTGGTTTAATCTTGTCAATCTTTTATTTATTTATTTTTTATTTCTGATATTAGATATTAACACTATTTGATTTGGAATGCCATTAGTATGAAAGAAAGGTTTGTTACATGCATGACAAAAATCATATCCAAACTTTTAGAAACAATTTGAGAACTTAAAACTCGGTACATTCTGGTAAGTTATAAATATATCATTCATTATTTTCTTATTCACAGTTGATGACATGAAGTTATTCTTAAATCTTATAGACATGCATCTACTATTAAATTTTCTCAGCTGAAGTATATAGTTTTTCTTTTCAGTTGTGTCGAGTATGTTTGTATCATGCTAAACAACTGATAAAATGCTTTTAATAAGAATTTATTAAATTTATTTTATTTAAATAAACATTAATAAATGTTTGTAATTTCAATTTTCAAACCACATTTTCACTTGACAATTTAATGAACTCATAAATTCCCGTGCCTTGTGCCTTATAAGTTACATATTTGCATGTGTAATAGATTAGCAGACTCACTGACATTGTGTTTCTTGCGCAGGCGCTTTGATATCACCCAAATTCCTGATGTTTATGATTCATGCAAGTAAGTTTCCTCAATTAACTTGTGCTTTAATGATGATTTAGTAGTTCTAGCCAACTCTACAGTGTTATGCATCATTGCAACTTTGCAAATGCAATACTCAATGTCACTACTCACTATAATACTACATCTTTAATTTTTTATAAGACCCTCTGAATTTTCAACTGCATTAATTATTTCCTTACTAACATATCCATGATTAATTTACATCTTTGTTTACAGTTTATAATAAATAATCCAATATAAATATTAACTAATTGACAGGATATTGGATTCGGGCCTTAGTCCAATAGAGAGGCTGGATAGAGAACTGGTTACAACTGCTTATGTTAGAACGGAATGGTAGTTATATTTATTTATGGACATGGATAGCAAGGGAGAATGCATTGGGGTTATTTTCTGTTAGAAACCTTTTGGCTTGGGAAAAGTGAGAATCACCTCTCCTTTTAGGAGCATTTGCTCTGGGATTCTAGGGATCATTCTCTTTAATAGTTATAAATTCAATAAATAATACATTTTCTGTTATCTTAATTTTGGGTTCCTATCACTAAGTCCCAAATCCAGTATCATAACACTAATTCTTCTTCTTGAATGTTAACTGTGTAAAAACAATACCAATTGTCAACAAGCTTAATATCACAACCAACTTTTTAATTCCCGTGATTTATCTAAGTGGGTGTTATAGTTAGGGACGGATGTAGTAATAGCAACCTAGTCTTGTAATAAAAGACATCTAAAATTTAAGCAGGCAACAATCTTTGAATGTGAAACTCATTGTTAGTTGAGGAAAATTTACTTGTTGAGTTACTGTCAACTGAAACGCTGTAAACTCTTTTGTGTTTTATGCGCCTGATCATCAGTATCAGATATGTGAAAAAGATAAACTAATCTTTGTTTCTATGAGTTTCAAGAAAATATTGGAAGTTTCATTTGAGCTCTGTTGTTAAATTATATTGTTCTTTTGTGTGGATAGTTAATATTGACTTACTTTTCACAGGTATGATCTATTGCATAATGCACATCTTAATCTTGAAGGTCTCGATGAGCTTTTCAAAGTGGCTCAGGTACATAAAAGCATGTTAGGGAAAATGTTTCTCAACTCAACATAATTGAAAGCAAAAAATATTCAACAATCAGTAAGACTCATCCAATGATTGAGGAATCACCCATAACAGTAAATCTATTAATTGAACGAATATAAGACAAATATTAACAAGGCGACATTTGAAATCCTTTTGATATACATTTAACATATACTTCTCGATTACTCCTTGATGCTGATGATGTCATGTCACTAGGCCGTGCAAATTTCATGCTGTGTAACATTTGGCTGCATTGCTCTTATTTTTAAATCATGTGAAACAGTCTCATTTTGGGCTCCGTGGATCAATAAGATCGGTTTCTATTTGGAACATGAAATTTTCTTCCATGTGTCTCACTCGGAATTTTGTAAAGATACCTACATTTATAAAGGCCCGGTGAGAGCATTCATCACAATAATAAACTTATCTGAAGCAAATTTTGAACAGTATCTTTTGGCTTAGTCTTTTCTTAAGTTACAACTAGTGTTGCCTGCACAGAGAAAAATAAACCTACCCGCACTACTTTCCTTTCTATATTTATCAACTATGGCTGCTGGGATCAGTCGCGGTGCTTGCCTTTGTGATTAATCTTCCCTGCTATTTGCAGGCGCTTGCTGATGGTGTGATTCCAAATGAATATGGAATTAATCCAAAGCAGAAACTGAAAATTGGCTCGAAGGTAAACTTCTGTTATAAGAAAACTCCCAAATGTCACTTAACTTTGCAAATCTGTAAGCAGTTATTTTATATTTCCCTTCTGAAGCCTTGTTGCAACGGTTGGAGTTATTGTGTTGGGATTGAAGGTCTAGGGGTCAGGTCTGACAATTAGCATCTTGCTAACACAGATTAGACTGTCAATAATAGATTCGTAATAGGTCTAACCCTTTCTACGTTGTATTAGTCGCAATGTTCTTGAATTACATTGAATTAATTGGCTTCGAATATTAAAATTATACAAACACCAAATGCGTGTGGGAATTGTTTGCCAAGGATATATAATATATAAGCAAAGAAATGTTATCATTTACAACTTCCGGTAGTTAGAGAAATGCCTAAAAAAAGGTACAGCTTTTGCTCGTATTATAGACATACCATGTTGCCGCTCCTTGATTATAATATTGATGATTGATATGTTACCATCTTTAAAACCCAAATATAATTAAGAAATAATCACCTTATGAAATAGGTATTCTTAAAATGCATGCTAGGTTAAGGAACTTCTATAACTTTGTCTTTTTGTATATAAAATTTGGGAAGGGGAAATTATTATTAACGGTGACACTAATGACAACTTTACAACTATTCCATGCGGGAATTATTTATCTTTAGTTTCATGCAAATAATCTTATATTGTATTAAAATTAAATGCATTGTTTCAACTATGTATTTAAAACTATGGCCACCTGCTTAACTTGTTTTTACTATATCATTTCAGATAGCTCGTCGGTTATTGGGAAAAATTTTAATTGATGTGAGAAACACTCGAGAGGAAGCAATTAGTGTCGCTGAGCTAAAGAATAACCAAGACCCTTCATTATTATCCATGAAAATTGAAAATGAAGATACAGAGGGCAAGTCAAAAAGAATTCATGAGAATGAGGAAATACGAAAATGCAGCACTATGAGTGAGACTTCAATGGATCAGGAAGATGATGATGATAAAGAGACCAAATATCGTTTAGATCCAAAGTGATTATCAGATCATCTTATATTTTTATATCATTATGCTCTATTCTAATTTCTTCATTTTGCACCAGGTATGCAAATGTGAAGACACCTGATCGCCATGTGCGAACACGCCTATACTTCACATCAGTGAGTGCTGTATTTTGTTATAAAAGTCCTGTGAAGATATTTTATGCCCACAATCTTAATTAAAATGAATTTTCTTTTAGAATTTTGGCCGCGATTAAATCAACTATAAAAAGTCTACTTGTAAGGTAAAAGTTGTCCAAGCTGTAGCACTATAGAGAACATAACTCTAGTCAATGTGAGACTCTCAACGCCTCTTATACACGGGATTGGACTTCTTGAGCATGGAAAAATGTGGGTGGAATAACAAAGATCTTAGCCCAAAAATGAATTTAGAATAGACTCTAATACCTTCCATCAGCTTAGATTGAGTCTAACTCAAATCTATAAACTGGCTTGTAAGATAAACCCCCTACATAGCTCATATCCCTAGTCGATGCGGGACTCAACAATTTCTATGCTATTAGAATTTGGGGTTGGGCCTAACTCAACCCCAAAATCTAGCTCAGCAGGTGAGGGTTTCTCCCACTTATAATCATTATATTTGTCCATCATCACATGTGAATGTAAGATCTCATGCTTGGGACCATACATCTGAAGCCGGCGTGAAGTTTGCATGGAAGCACATTTGTAGGTCGCTTGATAACTGGTGGCTCAGTAATAGATTTCGGATAGGCTCTGAAATCATGATATAAATTAGTTTTGGGCAACCCCAAAGATATCTCTCAGCAAATAGTGTGTCTTGGGCCTTCCAACTTTTCCTTGTCCAAGCTTCAAGCCTAATGGAATCTGATGAAGGGGATGTTTTAGATATGTATAAACTCATTCTTTGGCTATCATCTAATGGCATCTGATGAAGGGGATGTTTTAGATATGTATAAACTCATTCTTTGGCTATCATCTAATGGCTTATGCATAAAGGAAACTTGGTGTTAGACACCTGCATTGATGTAGTTTTACTTAAAGTTCTACTTCCTTTGGTTTCATTCCTGTCTTAGTTATGAAATTCCATCATGGACATCCATACTCTGAAGTTAAGTAGAATCTCAAGATTCCGTAGTATGAATTTGTTTGATTAAAGATATCTGGTTTACAAAACATTAATAAACAGAGTTTTTTATGGCTGAACTGTTTTTAACTAGTAATAATGTGAAACCTCAACTGCGCATTTATCCATGTAGATGCACAATAGACCGATTCATGAATGTTGCATAAAATCATGTTATCTTTATTTACATACTGTCTCGGTTGATTTTGTGGACAGGAATCACATATCCATTCTCTCATGAATGTCCTTCGATATTGCAATTTGGATGAATCTCTTCAAGGAGAAGAGAGTCTTGTTTCCCAACATGGTCTAGAGCGACTATGTCAAACAAAGGAGCTCGACTACATGAGCTACATTGTACTGAGGATGTTTGAGAATACAGAGGTGTGTCATTTCGTCTTCTAATTTCTTACTATATTCCTAAGTGGTGGGCGTTATATGAATGAATTAAGTTTTTTTATGTCCTTATTTGTTGTACGGGCTGTTTTGAGTTGTGTAATATGTTTTTATATAGGGAAATATTAGTAGTGGTTATGTAAGCTCTAAAGTTTGAATTTTGGAGCTCTTGGTTAGAACACCCTTAGTGTCCTTCGGCTCATTAACCAAGCTTTCTGCCTGGGACATTTATGTAATATGTAAATTATATTCTAATATCTATTTATGTAACTTTCTTTTGGCTTTAAAATCACAGGTGGCTGCAGAAGATCCTAAAAGGTACCGTATAGAGCTGACGTTCAGCCGTGGTGCCGATTTATCCCCTTTGCAGGTAATATATAGTTAAATATATTTGGCCTAATAGCGTAAAGGGTTCAATAGGCTAAGGATTATTATGTGCATTGTTTGGAGCTTTGTAAAATTAAAGCCTAAGCTGGTAGTGTCATACTCTTTTTGCGGCTTAAAACAAGTAGTGAAGATATGCTAAAAACTTAGTAGTTTTACATGGCGGATTTGTTTTCAATGGGTAATAATAATATCTGTTGTGTGATATTTTTCGCAGAAGAAGGATAGTGAGGCAACTTCACTGCATCAGGAGCATACACTACCTATTATGGGTCCAGAGAGGCTACAAGAAGTAGGTTCATATCTCACGTTAGAAACTATGGAGAGGATGATTCGCCCGTTTGCCATGCCAGCAGAAGACTTTCCACCAGCAACACCTGCAGGATTTTCTGGCTATTTCACAAAAAGCATGCTTGAGCGTCTAGTAAATCTTTGGCCTTTCCATAAGCACTAGTGGAAAATACTCTTTTTGATCTTTCCTCTTTCATTTTTATGCAATGAGGGGAACATCTTGATCATCCATCCAAAACGAGTTTTAAGGTTTAGATTTGAATAGGTAAGAAATTTTGTATGGTCATTTTATTTGGTGCTGACGTGTATTGTTGTGATCTAAGAGCATTCACTTCCATTTGAATTCATTTAAATTCTTTAAATGGTCCACTGAATTTTTTAAGCAATTCATTATATATATATATATATATATATATATATATATATATATATATATATATATATATATATATATATATATATATATATATATATATATATATATATATATATATATATATATATATATATATATGTGCTAAGCAGGATTCCATTAGAAACCATATTTATGCTCCAAATTTAATCATATGTTTTTCTATAATTCAATTAAAATGAAATGTCATTCTTTAGTAAGTAAACAATAAAAAGTTAGAGAACGTTACAAACATTCATCATACTCTGTCTTATAACAAATGAAACTATGATGAAAACGTATGCTCTTTGTTCAAGGCATTTGGAAAGAAAAGTTAAATATAATTGCCTAATTTAAAATAAGTAATAATATTGACCTAAAAACCTAATATTTAAATCAAATCATCAAATACCACAAGTGGTTGTATCATTTATAACCGATATTGGAGTATTTAACTTGTCAGTCCCTTTATATATATATATTATTTACCAATAAAAATTATTTATTTTTCAAAAACTTTCACTTTTCCTAACCGGTTAGAAATGATATTTTAGATAGTGTAAACAAAATGTTCGGTACGACTTTTTTCGCATTTTTTGAAAATCAAGTATTTTTATCGGTATTCTATTTATCAATCATCAATGAAGAAATATCGGAAATTTAGAAAATTCTAGGATTTTTCTGGAAAAAGCCAAAAACATCCAAAAAGATTATCGAAATTTTCAAAAAGCCTAAAACTTTTGGAAATTTCAAAATTTTCGGCAATACTGAAAATTTTGCGAATACAGTTAATTTATGGTAGTGCAGAATAATATTTTATTTGTGTGGTCCACAACCGACAGAGTCTTCTACATATTCTTGTACATATTTTATATAATTTTTCATCACTGACGCAATATGTTTTCTATTTAACAAGTTTAATTCAAAGGTTTTCTCGTCTCTATGATATTGATAGTTTACTTTTTATAGGTTAGAAATGACAAATATTTAATATATGTTAGAAATGACAAATATTGAAGTCCTGGTCTGAAGTATTAACATGGACACAAACTATTGACAAATAACATGGTATTATTGTTGTGACTGTTTGTTATGATACTGCAAATGAGAAGCAAAAAAGGAAAGATAAATTGATTATGGTTTGTGAGAGATGAGGGAACTACAAAAGAAAGAATGCACGTGAAAGCAGTAATTCCTTAGAAGACATTTATAATATGAAAGTTAGATGTCCTTTTAGTTGAGACCCGTGTCAAATGGTAGTGGTTGAAAGGTGATTGTTAGGTGCGGGTTGCACAATCACAAATTCTCTTGTGTGATTCTTCTTTCTTGCATTTTATATCTGCTGCATATTTCTAATTAAATCAGATTCTACAACCTTGTGTTTAGAATCTGACTTAAAAGTCTAAAAGAAAGAAAAAGCCAACACAACTCAACCTCCCTTTCTTGTGTTTTTCTCGCCTTCATTGATTTCCGTTGTTAATAATGTTGGTAATAATGTACAATTCACTTATCATAGACAATATGCATTAAAGATATGTTTTTTTTATTGACACATCCATATTTATGGAGAAAAGTATGAATTATGTTGATGTTGTGTAAAATAACAAATTTTTAGATTTTGAAAGGATTCACAAATATAACTAGAGAATATTTTATTTGGTTTGCATGTACTCAAAGTTATATTAAGCTAGTAAGTGGAAGATGAGACAAATGTTAGGAAAAAAATATTTATTTCAGATAATTTACATACATATAAATTATTAATTTCATAGCACTTGTACCTTTAATTTCACATCAAATGGTGAGTGTCGTACCTCGAAAAATACGATCCTCGCGATGGACGCGAAAAAACAACAAAACCGTCACCTAATTCTATTTATTCTAACGAGAAAAGGAAAATATAGACACAACCTAATAGGGATAAGAAATGGTCATCGGAACTAAAATTCTATGTTCGGGAGTCGGTTACGCAAGAGGAATGTATTAGCACCCCTCACATCCGTTGTACTCAACGGGAACCTCTTAGTTTAATTTACGATTGAATGTTAACTTATGTCTTTGTCTTCTTCTAAAGGTAAAAGTTTGCTAAGATCGTTTGTGAAAAGGAAAATGATTGTTTTTAGTTATTATTATTTGTTATGGAAAAATAGTTAGTTTATTATTAGTGTGCTCGCCAATAGTTGAAATCCTTGTGCCTACATATTCCTTTGTGCAATGGGAAAGTCAGAGTTTCGTAGTTCGTGCGACTACTGTAACGCCTTAATTTTATATTTATTTTTATGAAATAAATATTAATATTTTGATGGCATATTTGGATAAATTGGAGAGAAATGTTTTATGAGAATAATAATAATATAATAATGTATACTATTATAATATCGTTATTATTTAAATAAAATAAAATAAAAAGGGTTAGTTAGAGGTTTAAGGGGCAAAAGTGGAATTATTGTTTTATGTAAGTGGAATAAGGGATTCAGTTTTCAATCATCATATTTTTTACAAAGAACAGTGAGGTCTGGAGAAAGAGGAGAAGAAAGGCAAGGTCAAGGATCGTAGATCATCAAGACCAAGATTTCGAAGTACTCATCTCTATTTCGAGGTAATGGGGGAGAATGAGTTTTATAATTGGTGAATTAACACAATAAGGGTAATTGGGAGATCCTTCCTCCCTTAGGGTTCATATATGTGAAGATTTGGAATTGATGAAATTGTGATATGTATGTGATAGATTATAAATCCTTGAATTGTGTTTGTGATTTGATGATGGTTATTATGAGAATAATTTATTATGAGGTAATCTTGGATGAACCGTTCTTGAATGTGTGCTATGTGAATTGAGGAATAGTTGTTGTGGAGAAGAGGAATAATTGATGTTATGAGTGTGTGGTGGTATAAAGTATTGAAATTTGACTTTTATGGATGCTAATATCAATTTAAAATGAAATGGTTTTGGCTTGGAGTGAGAGGGGAAAGAAAAGGAAGATTTTTGGAAAAAGTTGGAAGATTCACGTAGCCACTTGACACGGGTGGTCGTGTCAGGCCACTGGAAGAGGGTAGAATGAATTTTGAGGAAGATTGGGCATCAGTAAGTGTGACACGGGCCGTGTCACACGACACAGGCACCCGTGTTAGCCCCCTGGTCTTGGTTGATTTTTTTGTTTGAGAGGTGCGTGTTCAGGGCACCTGACACGGGCCGTGTTAGGGGACACGGGAGGCCGTGTCAGGCCCCTGTATCTTGGAATTTTGCGAAATTTTGATATGTTTTATTATCCATTAGTTTAGTATAAGTTCCTATGAGTATTCTAAGACAATAACTTGAGGTTTAGTGTTAATTATAGGACTTGATAACCAAACTTTAATGAATGTAATAGTGAGGATGGTATAAGTAGCATAAGTTGTTAATAATGTAATGAATTATTGAATTATGCGATTATGGTATATGCTTAATATGAATGTTATAATGATGTGATTAATACTGGTGAGATCATGTGGATCGTGAAGGCATGAATATTTTCATGCGTAATTGTATCATGGTGTATGTGTTTGAGTCTGCATATACATACAAATTTGGTGGAATGATCATGTCTCGGTGGAGCGTAAGTGATCATTCGGATTCATTGTGAATCGTTGGTGTAGGGATGATCGTGTCTCGGTGGAGCGTAAGCGATACATCCGGGTTCGAATTAATGAACCATTGTTGAAAGTCGGTACCGCATTGTTGCACTGTGTCAGTGAGTCACATTGCATCTGTTTGTTGGATTGATTGTGATAATTGATGTGTATAGATTTATGATTATCCTTTGAGGTGTTATTTGCACCGATATGTTATGAAACTATTTCTCACCCCCTTTTGTTTGTTTTGTTGCGTCTGTGCTTCTTCGGAAGTACAAATAATTCAGGTACTTGAGGAGTGCTTGATGTTGATGTCAGTGTCCTAGGAGCTCTGATATGTAACAGGAACGGGGATTTTTTTATCAATATTTCTTTTTATTTTAGTAAACTTCCTTATGATTAAGTATTGAGTTAATAAACCGTATTTTGATTGAACTATAAGGCCTTTGGGCAATTTGATGTTAAAACAATTATTTCCGCTGCTTGTTTTAGAATAAATGAAAAGATATTTGGTTGTTGATGTAGCAGCTCACTTTAGTTGATTAAACTCTGATTTTATGAAAAGTTTATTTAATTTTGAAATGGGAAAAAGTGGGTGTTACAATTGGTATCAGAGCAGTTCGGTCCTACCGGCCAGATTGAGTCAGTCCTTAGAATAGGAGTCGTTGAGAGTCCTAACCTGTATTTGTTGTTGTATCAGAATGGCTGGAAGGAATGATGCTGCTCTTGCTGCGGCTTTGCAAGCCATGGCGCAGACTGTTGAGAACGTCGTTCAGGTTGTTCAGGGGGGAGGTAATGCTCAGTCTCGTGCATTGGATCAGTTCAGGAGTAAAGGCCGACTAAGTATGAAGGTGGAATTCTAGATCCAGAGGCTGCACAGAAATGGTTGAAGGCTGTGGAGAAGATTTTCAGAACAATGGGATGCTCTGATGATCAGAAGGTGAGGTTTGGTACTCATATGCTGGAAGACGAAGCTGAGGTCTGGTGGGACAACAGTCGCCATCGGTTAGAAGCTGCGGATATTGCAATCACTTGGGCGATATTTCACAGAGAATTTTTGGAGAAGTACTTCCCGGAAGACGTCCGTAGTGCTAAGGAAGTGGAGTTCTTGGAACTCAAGCAAGGTAATATGACGGTGGCGGAGTATGCTGCCAAGTTTGAGGAATTGGTGCAATATTGTGCACACTATAATACTGAAGAGGCTATGACTTCCAAATGCCTGAAGTATGAGAATGGACTGCGTCCTGAAATTAAGTTGGGTATTGCTTGCCAGAAGATCAGGAACTATCCAGAATTGGTAAGCAGAAGTCGGATTTATGATAATGACAACAGGGCTCGAATTGCACACTATAAGGCGGTGAATGAAAAGAAAGGAAAGCAGAGATTTGGTGGTACTCATTATAGTGCTCCAGCTGACAAAGGAAAGCAAAAGGCTAATGCTGAGAAGAAGCCAAGTGGGGGAGGAGGTACTCCCGGCGTGCTCAAATGTTACAGATGCCATAGTACGGGTCATCATGCCAATGATTGTCCTAATGAAGAGAAGAAATGCTTCAAGTGTGGGAAGCCAGGTCATCTAGCGGCTAATTGTAAGGTGAATGCTCCTACTTGCTATAATTGTGGAGAGCAGGGCCATATCAGCACCAATTGCCAGAAACCCAAGAAGCAGCAATCCGGTGGAAAAATGTTTGCATTAGTGGGAACTCAACCTACTGGTGAAGATCGATTGGTCAAAGGTACTTGCTATATCGATAATACTCCTTTATTTGTGATTATTGATACGGGTGCAACCCACTCGTTTATTTCCTTGGAATGTGTGAAGAGGATAGGATTGGAGCCTTCTCAATTGAGTCGAGGGATGGTAATTGATACTTCATCTATAGGTTCCGTGACTACTACATTAGTGTGTCGTGATTGTGTCTTGTCAATATCTGATAAAAAGTTTAGAGTGGATCTTATATGTCTGCCACTCAGTAATCTTGATGTGATTTTGGGTATGAACTGGTTGGAGTCGAACCGAGTTTATATCGATTGCTTTAGGAAAAGATTGTTATTCCTAGCTCCTGAGGAAGAAAGTTTGGCCAGTTCGGTTTCGGCTAAAGAACTGAGAACCTTGTTGGAAGACGAAGCAAAGATGTTTACTGTGTTTGCTTCGTTATCGGTTGAGGAGAAAGTTGTTGTTGAGGAGCTGCCAGTGGTGAATGAATTTCTTGAAGTATTCCCAAGTGATATTTCAGAACTGCCTCCGACGCGTGAGGTGGAGTTTACTATTGATTTGATTCCTGGTACTAAGCCTATTTCTATGTGTAACACGGTGGGAGAACTGACTTTAGTTATGTTGTGGATAGCAAGAGTCGCCACCGACTTTTATTTTATCCAAAGGAAAGGCATAAAAGAACAGGAAAGACCTTTTAAAAGATTTTTGGGTCCGGGGGGTAGGTTATGTAAAGGGAAGGTGTTAGCACCCTTTACATCCATGGTTATCCATGGGCTCTTAGTTATTTAGCTCACTTTAAACTGTTTTTGAAATGTGAAGTGTGTGAATAAAAATTTTCTTAAGTGTTTTATAATGATCCATGTACGGATGCGTATAAAACCTTTGTTTTGAAAATTTGTTTGAAATTGTGAAGTGTTTGAAATGTTTTTTGAAGAGTGAGCAAGTATCTAAGAGGAACCTACCCTAAGTTTAAGTCTTTTCTGTTCTTGAATCCTTTAAGTGGTAAGACTATCCCTATTATTAAGGAATAGGTAGTCATTACCTTGGATGTGAGGGACAAGTGAATGGTCATCTGTTATTTAGGCAACTGTGGGGTGTATAAGCAATTCGAAGGGACTTATCATCTTTATTCGAAAGGGACAAGATCATTACGAAGGCAACATTCGAAGGGACTTGATCTTTTTATCTGTTTAGGGACTAGATGACGTGAGATGAGGGACTTTTGCTTTATACACCCTACTTGACCTTTTTGTAATAGGCAACATGAGAGGTATCCTTAAGGAAGTGAGATGGCGATCAAAGATCGACTTACGTGTGTGAGTGTACAATTTTAAATATTTATCTTTTAAATTAGTGATCTAAATTGATTTCATATTACAAACATATTTCACTCCCTATTTTACTAACCATAGCATTTAAAATAAATATTAAATATTTACTACTACAATATTACATAAAAAAGGCAATTACAAAATAATAATAATTAACAAATTAAATAAATAAGCAAAATAATAATAATATAATTGGGTTAGTGATAAAATAATAAATCACAATATATAAATGGGGTTAGTAATAATAAAACAAATATTATATGAAAATAAACATAGTTAATAATATAAACAAAAATATTAGCATAATAATTAAAAGATCCATTTTTTATATGAACAATTATTTTTTTAAGATTAATAAGAAAATATAAGCAAGTATACTAATTATCATAAAGTTTTAAATTGTTTACAAATTATAAAAAAAATTAGGTTAATTATAAACATGTTAATAAATTATATTTACAAAAATTAAATTAACAAGTTTTAATTATTTTTAAGCATATATTAAAAATTACTTACATACAAAAATTAAATTACAAATAAGTTATAAAATATATACATATTGAATGATTATATTTACAAAATTAAGTTACGAATTTTATTGTTTTAAACATGATTTAAAATTATTTACATTATTTAAATAAGACTACATATAAGGATAAATAATAAAAATAGAGAAACATAATTAACATTTATATGAAAAATAATTAGGATTTTAGAAAAAATATTTTTAGGGTTGATCTTGGTTTATGAAAATATTAGGGTTTTAACTATTTAAAAGTTTTAAGAATTAATTTAAACATTATACAAAATATAAATACCTATAAATATAAACATAAATACACTAATTAAATTTTTTTAAGAAAATAACAAGAAAATTTTGTTTGAACAAGATAAGGTTTAATTAGAAAATGTTTTTATATTTTTTTTAGAAATTTATTTTGATTAATTAAAGAATAAAACAAACATATTAAAAATCAATGAAAATAAAAACCCAAAAAAATAGGACCTGGGATTTGAACCCAGGTCCTTTACCTGGATGAAGACTCTCCAAAACCATCTGGGCTGCTGCGCGCATGTGATAGCATTCCACTTCCACTTGGTTTTGTTCTCTTCCTGGAAAAATCATGAAAAAACAAAAGAAAATAGCACAAAAGGCCTGGGGGGGGGGGTGAACCCAGGACCTTTAAACAATACACAAACGCACTTACCATTCCAGCCGGGAGGGCGCATCTGATAATATATGCATCACAATTCATTATATTTTAAGTTTGCTAGTTAACTGAAAAAATAAGAAAAAAGATTGGTGAATCCAGGATTCGAACCAAAAGACCTTCAGGTATAACACAAGCGCTCCTTACCACTGGACCAACCACACATTTGTGAAACAAAACAGAAACAATTACATAAAATATTAAATCAATTTTTGAATTTTCTGATGGCGCCAAGGAGGTCATCTTCTTCCTGGATTGCTGCGAATTCACATGCCAAATTATCTATGTAATTTCCTGCGAATTTTTCAATATTCAAAACCTGCGAAAATCACATCTCATAGCTAGGTTCATTATTTCATAAAATTGATCAGATTAATTTGATCCTTGAGAGGTATACGGTCTAGCCATAGTTTTTAAATGGATTTATATTGCCTCCTATGCAAAACCCTAAAACGAGCTTCTAACCCTAGCCATGGTGAAACTTCAAACCTGCATCGAAACTTACAGCAAAACACCCAGAATCCATCTACACCATTACACAAACATGATTAAACAAACAAAATACATTAAAATGCAGTGAGTTTATGGAATCGAAAAAAATAATTCAAGAGAAAAAATGCCTCGAGTTATGGATATGAGCATGGTTCTGATGCATTTGAGGATTGGTATAGACTCAGTGATGTCCAGGGAACCTCTTGGTGTCCTTAAAATACCTTATAACCTCTTGCAATGTAAAATCCGAAACTTGATTTTTTGATGAAATTTGAAACTTTGAAACTTGTCTTTGAGGCAGAAAATTCGTCCCTTGTGCATTAGGTTATGTTGTATACTTATAGTGGACTGAATTAGGTCAAGAAACTTTGGATTTATGGGCTTTTTGGATGCCTTGAGTGTGAAGGAATGTCATGATCCAAAAATGTGAAAAAATCAAATATTTGTATTCCAATCTGGTCTAGCACGAATTTGTACAAGATCCAATCATGTTAAACAGCATTGATGAATTTCTAGAAGAAGAATCATGTCCAAATTTTGATTTTTAGATTTTATTTTGATTTAATTTGATTTAAAATGAATAAAATTCAAATAAATATCAAATAAAATATAAAAAATCAGAATTGCTTGTCATTGGGTCGTGAGGGATGATATCTCAAGGATTGGGTTGCATAATGGTTAGCCCATTTGAGAAAAATTGATTTTAAGACCCCATTTGTTCAATATTCTTCTCAAAAATTTCCCAACTTTGCAAGGGCACAAATCCTTCAATTTTAATGCTATGAGGGTGTTCTTGGACATTTTGGAAAGCTTGAAGAGTACTATAACCAACCCCATTGGTTTCATGTCCATATCATTTACCATTCTCAAGTTATGCCCTTTTGAAGTTGTTGACTTTTTGTTGACTTTCAAAAGGACCTATAATGTCTTAGCTCATACCTTCCAAATGAAGCATTTTTGGGCTTGGCTTGTGAGACACAAAGTTGTAGAGAATTCAATTTCCTTCAAAATGAGCTTTGGATGGGAAAAATTTGATGAAGCATGTGAAAGTTATGGCTGGTCAAAGTTCAGTTGACTTTTCCTAAGGAAACCCTAATTTAGAAACCTCTGATTCTTGATGATCTGAAATGTCCTTGATGAATCATGATCAACCCTTGATCAAATGATGAATTTTACTTCATATAATTGATGTTGGCAAAAAATCATGAAGTTTGACTTTGGTTTGACCACAGTTGACCTCAGTTTGACTTTTTAACTGCTTTGATTGATTTTGACTTATCTGATCATCTGACTGAGCAAACTTTTGAGAAAAGTCTTGAAACTTGTCATGGGGATTCTTAGACACATATAAGATGTTATGAAGCTCACTTGAAGTCTTGGAAATTCATTTAGCCTGATTAAAGTCAAAACCCTAGTTTTGGATGCACTGCTTAGGAGAATGCCTTGCCTGAGGGATTTGTCAAATCTTCTGACCCATGATGAACTTTGTGAACCTTGTGAACCTCATAAGATGTCTTGTGAATCTTGTGAACCTCATGAAAGGTCTTGTGAACCTTGTGAACCTCATAAAGCGTCTTGTAAACTTCATGAACCTCATGAAAGGTCTTGTGAACCTCATAAAGTGTCTTGTAAACTTCATGAACCTCATGAAAGGTCTTGTGAACCTTCTTAGCAAACAAAGTCTTGTATTGTGAGGGCAAATTTTGGGGTGCAACAGCTGCCCCTGTTCAATTTTTTGAAACCTGAGGGGTTAGATTGGTATATGTGTCAGTCGTGACCTGGAAGGTTGAAGGGGATTTAACACAAAAGCCCAAAAATTTGCACTCACCGGTGCGTAGAGTGATACTGGTGACTAGTTGAATATGCTCGAGTGGGCTTAAAGATGCCACTTGGAGAAAAATTCTTCAGATACATTTCTTGGAGGATAAAGTAGTCCAAAGTATGAAGATATAACGATATGCTTTCAGGAGGATGAACAACGTCCTGAGGTAATGATATGCTTTCAGGAGGATAAACAACGTCCTGAGGTGATGATGTAACCTGTGGGAAGATAAACAACGGCCCAAGGTAATAATATGCTTTCAGGAGGATAAACAACGTCCTGAGGTAATGATATGCTTTCAGGAGGATAAACAACGTCCCAATAGTCATGTTATGCTTTCAGGAGGATAAACAACGTCCTGAGGAAATGGTGTAACCTTTGGGAAGATAAACAACGGTCCAAGGTCAAGATATGCTTTCAGGAAGATAAACAACGTCCTGAGGAAATGATATGCTTTCAGGAGGATAAACAACGTCCTGAGGGAATGGTAACTTTTGGGAAGATAAACAACGACCCAATAGTCATGATATGGCTTTTGAGAAGATAAACGACATCTCAAGATAGCCTTCGGGAAGATAAACGACGTCCCATGATAATGAGGTAACCTTTGGGAAGATAAACAACGGCCCAAGGTCATGATAGCTTTCAGGAGGATAAACAACGTCCTGAGGTATGAGTATAACTTTTGGGAAGATAAACAACGACCCAAAGTCATGATGTGGTTTCAGGAGGATAAACAATGTCCTGAGGTATAAGTATAACTTTTGGGAAGATAAACAACGACCCAAAGTCATGATATGCTTTCAGGAGGATAAACAACGTCCTGAGGTATGAAGTAACCTTTGGGAAGATAAACAACGACCCAAAGTCAAGATAGCTTTCAGGAGGATAAACAACGTCCTGAGGTATGATGATAGCTTTCAGGAAGATAAACGACGTCCTGAGGTAATGATTGCTTTCAGGAGGATAAACAACGTCCTGAGGTATGATTATAACTTTTGGGAGGATAAACAACGGCCCAATAGTCACAAGTTGTTGATGAAGTTTGTTTGCTGGAGAATTAATCTGAAAAACAAGATTATAACATTCTGCATAATAACATTAGTTTATGCATTATGTATGCATGTATAATGTGATGTACTTAAGTAATGTATTATGTATTTATGTATATGTATGATATGATGTAAATGATGTATGTATGCATCATGCAGCCTGGAGCGTCTGGATATCTTCGTATAACAACTGCTGGCCAGGGAAAATAAATCTCGATTCGTTGCTTGGAGGATATGAGGAACTCGTTCCCGTCTTGTTTGATAACATAGTATATATAACCTCCCGTCTTCATTCGATAGTAAGGTATCCATAACCTCCCGTCTTCGTTCGATAGTAAGGTATACATAACCTCCCGTCTTCGTTTGATAGTAAGGTATACATAACCTCCCGTCTTCGTTCGTCGTACTCCCATTGGAAAAATAAATTCCCGACTATCCGTATGAGGATAAAAGAGATGGATATAAATTCCAGGGGAGGTGTGACTCGAAGTATTTGAAATTCTGTAATGAGATGTCCTAAGAGATGTTCCAACACTTAATAGGACATTTGACAAATTTAACCAAAACTTTAAACAGCAGGAAAAATAAACAACACAGAAGTTTGTTAACCCAGTTCAGTGTATAACCACACCTACATCTGGAGGCTACCAAGCCAGGAGGAAATCCACTATTAGTAATATTAATTCTAGACTTAAACCACCCTGTTTAATCTATCACTTAATACTTACCCAATGCAATTTCTACCTAAGACTCACTTAGATAAGAGTACCCTACTCACTCCCCCTCAATCACACAGTGATTTTGTTTACAAGTTTAATTAAAATGAAGTCACACTTCAAACAAAACAGCTTGATCTTACTTCACAGTTTCAATCAAGTCACAAATGCACTTTTGCTTAAAAGCTCATAAAGTGGTACATAAAAACAGCCTGCTATTAAAACACTAGACACCCTATTTATTCTTCTTAAATTCGTGCTCAATTCTATGAGATTCTGTTGTTTAAATAGGTTCTGAATTTTGGGCTTTCTGTAGAATGATCCAGCCCTAATGTGCAGCAGCTGTCACCTTGAATTTAGGGTTTGTTACCTCCTATATTCTAGGTGCATTAGGTCTTCTGTTTTAATCTGAATCTTCAATTTAAAACTCCCTACAGATGCGCCTTGTTCTGTTTTATATCCATCATTAATTAATTCCAGATAATTCTCCTTAAATATCTCTGATCTGTTAATCAATAATTAATTCTGGTAGCAGGTCTGAGATGTCTCAACATCTGTTGGGACATCCTGACACAACTGAACTTAGTCATTTATACAATGTCCCAACATCTTGTAGAACATCCTGAACCAAGTTCACATACTCTGTTTGCTAATGTCCCAACATCTGATAGGACATTCTGAACTGATTTTAACATTTCTTGTTTAGTCAAAAATTCTGCCAATTCTTAAACATCTACAAACTCCCCCTTTGGCTAATTTTTGGCTAACATCTTTTCTGGTTTTAAGAGTGCAGCAGAAGTTCTTTTTATCAGAGTAAATCATTACTATTCTGTTGATTCAAATTTGAGTTTTACTCCCCCTCAACCATATATAAGTCCAGTCTTGTTTCAACAGAAATATTCACACTTATTCAGTTCAGTCAGAAACAAACAGATTTCATTCATCATTTAAACAGCAATTACATTTGATGTTGTTCTCCCCCTTGGTAGGCACAAAATTAGGGGCCAAAGAACTATTATCCAGAATTACACATCATTGCTGTCATTACAAATGCCTCACATACAAAGATCACTCAGATTCATCACTCTCAGTAGCTTCCTCCACTTCAGTGTCTTCATCTTTATCAGCTTCACTGTCAGCTTCACTGTCTTTATCAGATGCAGCTGTCTGATCTTCTTCACTTTCCAACCTCTTAATCATTTCCTCCAGCTTATTCTTTCTAGCTTCAAGCTCTTTGCAGGTGTACTTTAGCTCAGCAATTAATTCTTTCTTGGAGATTGGATTCTTAGCAGTTGAGGGACCAGCAGATGTCCCAGAAGGAGCTTCAACATCTGCAGCATGATGACTGAGGAATAACTTGTAGTGAAAAGCCAGGGGGCTCTCTCTCTTGCAAGCAGTATCCTTGTCAGTTAAAATCCCAGGATATTGATTGAGTACAATACCACACAGCAAGGATGGAAAGGCTATTGGTAGCTTGGTTGCAGAGGAGCTGGCATGCTTCATGGTTTGATCAAAGATGAAAGCTCCATAGTCCATTTTGGTTTGAGTTCCAACAGCATATATAAATCTGGCTAGACCAGTTGAGATTGAGGAAGTGTGGTTAGTAGGCACCCAATTAGATGTACCAATCCTGTTCAGCATGGCATACTTTCTGGTAAGCATGCTTACAGATAGTTTTCCCTTCACAGGCCATGCCTTTACCTGGTCAGCAGTTATCACCTTACAGACTTGATTATCTGTCTTGCCCAGCTCATTTGGTCCATCTGTTTCTCTTCCTAGATACTGATTTATGATTTGGGGAGAAAACTCCACACATCTACCTCTAACAAAGACTTTTTGGAATTCAGAGGACTTACCATGTGAACAATCTTCCTGAAGATTCACAATGAACTCTTTGACAAGAAGTTCATAGCAGGGAGAGAGGTCTGAGACTGTCTTGATCAGTCCTGCAGCAGATATGAGGTCTATCAGTTCTGTGCACTCAAGTGCATTGCTGCTCAGTTCTCTTTCCAGGGCAACCCTTCTTTGGTACACATATTTCCACCTGTTCACACAAGAGACATGGTGAAATGATATGTTATCCAAGGGAGCTTCTGGTACAGCAGATGAAGCTCTGGATATTGCTGGTCTCTTCTTAGGAGGAGATGTTGGGACATCTGATTCAACATCTGAATCTGATGGTGTGACAGCCTTTCTTTTCTGAGTTTGAACTTTACTCCATTGTTTTGATGGCCCAAAAGAAACTTTAGCTTTCCCTTTCTTTGGAGAAGCTTTCTTCTTTTCAAGAATTGCTGCTTCAGCTTGCATCTTACCCTGCCTGGACCTGAGTCTTTTGGCTATGCTGGGTTTGACAGATGCTATGATTTCTGCATCAGAGTCCTGTTCCAGATTGACCCCTGGAGGAGATTGAGCAGTCTCTTCTTCAGCTTGTTGATCAGCAGGAATTAGATCTTCATCTGAGGCTTTGGTCTGATCCTCAGAAACTTTGTCATTATCTTCATTTAAGGCCTTATTCTGATCCTCAGAGTTTTCTTTATCACTTTCACTTGAGGCCTTTTCTTGGACCTCAGTCTGTTCATCATCAGATGAATTTTCTTTCTCATCTGCAGATGTTCCAACATTTATTGGGACATCTTGTTCTGCAGAAGTGCCCTCTGCAGTTTGAGATGGTTCTTCTTGGGGAGCAGGCATGGTTTGCAATGGAACAGAGATCCCACTCACCTTTCTTTGTTCAAACAGAATTTGGGTGACAATCTCCTTGATTGAATCATCCACATAGTTTGAAGATTTTGGTGGCATGTTAGCAGGAGAAGGAATGCCTCCTTTGGCTTTGCTACAAACTTGATCTTTAGCTCTCTTTGGTGTTCTTGCCTTTTTAGAGTGAGAAGCGCTTCCCCTGAGCTCGTCTAATGGTGTTGATTGCATTGTCACCATAGAAATAGGAGTAACATGAACCACGTCTTTCTGATTGAGAACTTCTTCAGATGTTTTAGGGTTTTGAGACATTGTTGAAGAAGATGAATGTGCAGCTTTAGGGTTTATGATTCCTGAAGGATTGCTAGTTAATGTGATTCGCTTGTGATGATGTGATGAGACTCTTGATAGCTGCTTATAAGGAGTTCCTAAATAAGTAGCCGTTACAGTCCAAATGATTAGGATTGGAATTCTCAAAGATCTTGTCCAGACCAGTTTTGCCATCTGGAAATTAAGCCATGCAATGTCATATGACATGTTGGCACATCTCATTAACTGCTAGATATCACATAAACATATTCCAAGTTTGCCCCTTAAGTTCTCAAATTGAGTAGCATCCAATGCCTTGGTAAAAATATCAGCTAACTGCAGATCTGTAGATACATGCTCCAATGAAATCACCTTTTCTTCTACAAGATCTCTGATGAAATGATGTCTGATATCAATATGCTTTGTCCTGCTGTGTTGGATAGGATTCTTAGATATGTTGATTGCACTCAAGTTGTCACAGTACAATGTCATGACATCCTGTGGGACATTGTACTCAGTGAGCATATGCTTCATCCAAACCAACTGAGAACAACTGCTACCTGCTGCTATATACTCAGCTTCAGCTGTAGATAATGACACACAATTCTGTTTCTTACTGAACCAAGAAATCAGATTGTTGCCTAGAAAGAAGCATCCTCCTGAAGTGCTTTTTCTGTCATCAGCACTTCCTGCCCAATCAGCATCACAGAAGCCAGTGAGAATTGGTTTGCATCCATGAAAGTACATTATGCCATAGTCACATGTACCATTAACATATTTAAGGATTCTCTTGACTTGATTGAGATGACTGACTTTTGGATCAGCTTGATATCTTGCACAAACTCCTACTGCAAATGCAATGTCTGGTCTGCTAGCAGTCAAGTATAACAAGCTTCCAATCATGCTTCTATATAAACTTTGATCTACCTTCTCACCCTTTTCATCTTTAGTCAGCTTTAAATGTGTAGGAGCAGGAGTCCTTTTATGAGAAGCATTTTCCATTCCAAATTTCTTCACTATGTTCTTGGAGTACTTGCTTTGTGAGATGAACATTGAGTCTTCCATTTGCTTCACTTGCAGACCAAGAAAATAGGTTAATTCACCTACTAGACTCATTTCAAATTCAGCTTCCATCTGCTTGACAAAGTGTTTGACCATCTTATCAGACATCCCACCAAACACAATGTCATCAACATATATTTGTGCAATCATGACATTTCCTTCTTCATCTTTAACAAACAGGGTTTTATCAATCCCACCTTTTCTGTATCCTTGCTTGATAAGAAATGTGGTAAGTCTTTCATACCATGCCCTTGGAGCTTGCTTCAGACCATAAAGTGCTTTCTTGAGTTTGTATACATGATTTGGACAGCTTGGATCAACAAATCCTTTAGGCTGTTCTACATATACCTCTTCATTAAGATAACCATTAAGAAAGGCACTTTTCACATCCATTTGAAACAGCTTGAACTTTAAGATACAAGCAATTCCCAACAGTAATCTTATTGATTCAAGCCTTGCTACTGGTGCAAAGGTTTCATCAAAGTCTACCCCTTCAATTTGAGTGTATCCTTGAGCCACAAGTCTAGCTTTGTTCTTTGTAACAATTCCTTGTTCATTTGACTTGTTCTTGTACACCCATTTAGTACCAATCACATTTATGTCATTAGGTCTAGGAACAAGATTCCACACTTCATTCCTTGTGAATTGACCTAATTCCTCTTGCATAGCACAAATCCAGTATTCATCAGTGAGAGCTTCCTTGACATTTTTAGGTTCTATTTTGGAAACAAAGCAAGAACCTGAAATCACTTCTCTTGATCTAGTGCTCACACCTCTGTTGGGATCACCAATTATTAAATCTTTGGGATGATCCTTCTGTATTCTGATGGAGGGAGGTTTGCTTGAATCTTCTGACCTTGTATCATGTTGAGTGAAGTTATATTGATCATTCTTTTCTTCAGCTTCAATCTTGATATCAGCAGATGTTCCAACATCTTCTGGGACATCTGTAGGAGCATCATCAATTATCACATTTATGGATTCCATGATAACATTTGTTCTGTAGTTAAATACTCTATATGCTCTGCTGTTTATAGAGTATCCAAGGAAAATTCCTTCATCACTTTTAGGATCCATTTTTCTCCTTTGCTCCCTATCTGCCAGAATGTAGCATTTACTTCCAAACACATGAAAGTACTTCACAGTGGGTTTTCTGCCCTTCCAGACTTCATATATTGTGGACAGGGTTCCTTTTCTCAAGGTAACTCTGTTATGGATGTAGCAGGCAGTGTTCATAGCTTCAGCCCAGAAATACATAGGTAACTTCTTAGCATGGATCATAGCTCTTGCTGATTCTTGAATGGTTCTATTCTTCCTTTCAACAATCCCATTCTGTTGAGGAGTGATAGGTGAAGAATACTCATGGTTGATTCCTTCTGAAGAACAGAAATCTAAGAATTTTTGATTCTCAAATTCCTTTCCATGATCACTTCTAATTCTGATCACACAGCTGGATTTTTCCCTTTGTAATCTTTGACATAATTCCTTGAATACATCAAAGACATCTGACTTTTCTTTAATGAAATTTATCCATGTATATCTTGAAAAGTCATCAACCACCACATATGCATACCTCTTACCACCAAGGCTTTCAACTTGCATAGGTCCCATGAGATCCATATGTAACAATTCCAAAACTTTGGAAGTTGTCAGATGTTGGAGCTTTGGATGGGACATCTTGGTTTGTTTGCCTATTTGACATTCACCACAGATTTTTCCATCATCAATCTTCAGTTTAGGGATACCTCTTACAGCATCCATAGATATGATCTTCTTTATGCCTCTGAAATGAAGATGACCTAGCCTTTGGTGCCATAGTTTTACTTCTTCTTCTCTAGCTAGAGAACAAGTTGAAGTGGGGCTGAAGTCTAATGGCTCCCACATGTAACAGTTGTCTTTAGACCTTGCACCTTTCATGATAACTTTTTGCTCTTTGTTAGTCACTATGCATTCAGTTTTTGTAAAGTTTACACTGTATCCTTGATCACATAGTTGACTTATGCTGATCAGGTTAGCAGTTAAACCTTTAACAAGCAGTACATCATCTAGTCTTGGAACATCTTGACAGTCCAAGGTTCCAACTCCTTTGATCTCTCCTTTAGCTCCATCTCCAAAGGTAACATACCTGGATGAATGTGGCTTTAAGTTTACTAGCAAATTCTTCAATCCAGTCATGTGTCTTGAGCATCCACTGTCAAAGTACCAGTCTTCCTTAGCTGATACTTTCAATGATGTATGTGCTATGTATGCAGTACTCTTCTTTGACCAGATGAGTTGAGATTTCTTTTGATGCCTCTGCTCTGAGTGTTGTTCAGCTGATCTCCAAGCTTGATTGTTGATCTTGTTCTTGGGTGTGTGGCTTTGATCAGTCTGAATGTCAGCTTTTGGTCTCCAAACTTTCTTGATTACTTCTGTCTTTTGCTTAGGAGGTTGCTGACACATCTGATTTGGATATCCATGTAACTTATAACAGTGAGGTTTGATATGCCCAAATCTTCCACAGTGATGGCATCTCCATCTTTGATACTTCTTCTTCATTTTGTTCTTTCCAGAATGTTGAGACATCTGTTGGAACATTATGTTAGTCTTTGTGTTCTGATGTTGAAGCATTTGTTGGGACATCTTGTTTGACTGTGTAATTTTTGAAGTGGCTTTGCTAGAGCTGGCTTCTTCTCTGTTGTATCCCAGTCCACTTTTGTCCCCTGAATGTTTATTATTGCAAAGAATAACATCCAGTGTATTTGAGCTGCTGTTCATCATTCTAACAGATTTGGACATATGTTCCATCTTAGAATTGAGAAGAGTTACTTCACTTTTCAAGGTATCAATAATTACTTGATCACTTGCTTTTTCTTCTTCTAGTACTTCATTCTGCTTCTTTAGCTTTATGACCTCACTGCATACTTCAGTACTACTCTTGTACAGATCCTTGAAGGCTTGCTCAAGATCTGCATAAGTAACCTCTCCACAGCTGGAATCACTATCATATTCACACAGTCCAGCTAGAGCAGTAATATGCTTAGCTGATTCTTCTTCTGACTCTCCTGAGTCTTCATCAGACCAGGTCACAGAGAGACCTTTCTTTTGCCTCTTTAAGTAGGTAGGACATTCAAACTTGATGTGTCCATATCCTTCACATTCATGACATTTGACTCCTTTATCTTGACTGGTCTTTTCAGCAAACTTTGACTTTCTGTTAGCATCATATGTTCTCCTGTTCTCAGAGTCTGTGTTTCTTCCACTGGATTTGGATTGGCCTTCCATTCCTCTGAGAATCTGTTTGAATTGTCTTCCAAGCAAGACAAGGTTTTCTGATAAGCTTTTGTCATTTGCTGATTTCTCATCTTCTTCTTCATCTGCATTTGAAACCAAGGCAATGCTTTTGTTCTTTTTAGCATGTGTGTCATTCATTCCCATTTCAAAAGTTTGAAGGGAACCAATGAGTTCTTCAGCTTTCATGGAGCATATGTCTTGAGCTTCTTCTATTGCTGTGACTTTCATGTCAAATCTTTTTGGCAAAGATCTGAGAATCTTCCTTACAAGCTTTTCATCAGTCATCTTTTCTCCCAAGGCTCCAGAAGTATTGGCTATATCCAAGATGTTCATGTAGAACTCATGAATTGATTCATCTTCCTTCATTCTCAAGTTTTCAAACTTGGTGGTGAGAAGTTGAAGTCTTGACATTTTTACTTTTGATGTTCCTTCATGAGTTGTCTTGAGGGTATCCCACACATCTTTGGCCAGCTCACAATGATGCACCAGTCTGAAAATATTTCTATCAATGCCATTGAATAAAGCATTTAGGGCTTTTGAGTTGCCTAGTTCTGAATCTTCTTCCTCTTTACTCCATTCTTCTTCAGGTTTCAGAACTATTGATCCATCTTTGGTGTCTTTAACAGGATGTTTCCATCCAACAATTACTGCTCTCCATGCCCTGTTGTCAAGTGACTTTAAGAATGCAATCATTCTTGGCTTCCAGTAGTCATAATTAGAACCATCCAGTATAGGTGGTCTATTTACTGACCCTATATCTCTGTCCATGTTACAGAATTTGTTTTCCCTAGATCTCACCCAGTATAAACAGGCAGGGTGCCTGCTCTGATGCCAATTGAAATTCTGTAATGAGATGTCCTAAGAGATGTTCCAACACTTAATAGGACATTTGACAAATTTAACCAAAACTTTAAACAGCAGGAAAAATAAACAACACAGAAGTTTGTTAACCCAGTTCAGTGTATAACCACACCTACATCTGGAGGCTACCAAGCCAGGAGGAAATCCACTATTAGTAATATTAATTCTAGACTTAAACCACCCTGTTTAATCTATCACTTAATACTTACCCAATGCAATTTCTACCTAAGACTCACTTAGATAAGAGTACCCTACTCACTCCCCCTCAATCACACAGTGATTTTGTTTACAAGTTTAATTAAAATGAAGTCACACTTCAAACAAAACAGCTTGATCTTACTTCACAGTTTCAATCAAGTCACAAATGCACTTTTGCTTAAAAGCTCATAAAGTGGTACATAAAAACAGCCTGCTATTAAAACACTAGACACCCTATTTATTCTTCTTAAATTCGTGCTCAATTCTATGAGATTCTGTTGTTTAAATAGGTTCTGAATTTTGGGCTTTCTGTAGAATGATCCAGCCCTAATGTGCAGCAGCTGTCACCTTGAATTTAGGGTTTGTTACCTCCTATATTCTAGGTGCATTAGGTCTTCTGTTTTAATCTGAATCTTCAATTTAAAACTCCCTACAGATGCGCCTTGTTCTGTTTTATATCCATCATTAATTAATTCCAGATAATTCTCCTTAAATATCTCTGATCTGTTAATCAATAATTAATTCTGGTAGCAGGTCTGAGATGTCTCAACATCTGTTGGGACATCCTGACACAACTGAACTTAGTCATTTATACAATGTCCCAACATCTTGTAGAACATCCTGAACCAAGTTCACATACTCTGTTTGCTAATGTCCCAACATCTGATAGGACATTCTGAACTGATTTTAACATTTCTTGTTTAGTCAAAAATTCTGCCAATTCTTAAACATCTACAGTATTTATAAAGATGGATTTGCCCTACTGGGGGACTTGTAGCTGTCTTATGGGGATGAACCGGTGAAGCTTCGTTGAAATCCTTCCCTCGTTCGTCCTTAGTAAATACTATTACTGCATTTCATGCATTTCTAGTAAACATCAATCATATTCAAAAGCATACATACATTCAAACACAACCAATGGACGTTTCGCTTATGTAAATAGGGTAAAAGTAAATCTGGATTCAGAGGGAAAAGTAAAGCTGAACTTGAAAACAGAATCGTTTCGACTTCGAGAGTGTATAACCAATTGGATTTAGAGCTCCTGAGATTCTTAACTTTCCTGAATACCTTCCCAGAAATCCTCATAGCTGGATCTGAAGACATGATACTGACACCATCTGATACTACTGGCGTAGACAATTAATTTCCATCATGGTTTCAGCTGAGAATCCAATATCAAGGTAATACAATGAGAGGAATGTGTCTTCAAATTGTGATGGACCATATATGCTCCGGGTATTAGATTTGAAGAGAAAGCATTGCCCTTTGGTTGAGGATGAATTATACCATAATGGAAGTATCTGAATGTAGTTACCTCAAGAGAAATAAACAGAGTGCCTCACAATAATATGCCCCTGACATCATGAACTTCGTAATGTTACCCTGGGTAATTCAAATACATGAGGAAAGCTGCCCCTGGCTATTAAGCATTGTTGAATCTGGACCTGATTGCCCCAATTGAACAGTAACTTGGTATGCCCCCTTGATTGGGAAACAGTGACTATGCCACTGGCATTATGAACTCTGTAATGTTACCCTTGGTAACTTCAGATAGATGAGGAGATCTGCCTCTGGCTACTTACACATAATTGAATCCTGTCCTGATTGCCCCAAATGAGTTAGGCAATATCATGGCATGCCCCCTTGATTGGGAGATAATGACTATGCCCCTTTGTGTACATGGATTTTGATTTAGGAAGCAACTTTGTTTATCGGAAGGACTTTGAACATTCATCCTGTAAGTTTCTCTGTTTATCAAACACTCAGGTATATGCAAACAAATATATTCAAAAATGCAATGCTTATGTCTGTCTTGAAGTTTTGAAAAAAAAAAGTTATTTTTTAGAAAAACAGTTTTTTGTGAAAGCTGTGATATTAACTCAAGTTTTATAATAAGCCCTAAAGGAGTCAGGATACCTTTTTGTAGCAGTACGCTTTCAAACTAACCATGCTTCAATTAGGACTTTTAAAAGGTTGTAACGTGGCCTGGTTCACGGTTTAAGAAACAAAGGATAAAGGCTCAAATTTTATTTGTACCCAACCCAATCTCCATGATGTTCTTCAGTCCTATGCTCAGTTAACTTATGCATTGAGGCTCAAAGGAGTTTGGAATTGTAACACTGACATTTGTGATGGTTCAGAAACCAAATATTTATTTGAACATTCAGTCATCTTTTTTTGTTGAGGATTCATAGTGACCTCTTTTTTCTTTTGACTTTGTTATCCTTTCTTTTTGCCTGAACTGTTTGTTTCAAAATTACAGTCAGCGGAATTTCTCAATTTTTTTTTACTAAGTCTCCTTCATAGGTTTTGACTTAGTGGGTTTTTCTTTTGCTGGATATTGACTGTCAGGTTTAATGATTACAGAGAACCATCACTAGTTGTGTACAACACAGATAATTGGCATATTTGATTTAACCGAGTAACTACCCTGCCCCGGGTTATAAATAAGGGTTTTAATTTGTGCGAGAATAAAAACTCCTACTTCATAGGCTCAAAAGGGTTGACTAGGGATTAACTTCCTTATATCTCCACTGTTTAGGAATTGAAACAATGTCTGTACATCATCAGCATAGTCTGTTCAAAAGCATACTGCCTAATATTATGGTATTGTTTTCGTCATCCATCTTTACAGGCTTATAGTTTTATCAGGAGTTAAATATCACAAAATAGAAATATGAATCATAGTTCAAAATATAGTGAAACGAATGGATTAATTCAAGACAAACATATGCAATGCATTAATGAAAACAAAAGTTTAACATAATAGTAAGTGTTTAAACAAATAAAAGAAATTACAAATGAAAATTCAAATGTTGTCCCATCCAGTTGGCTGAATGTCTTCAATTGCAATCTGTGAACTTTGAGGAGCATTATACTTCACCATGAAATCAAATTTGCCACTTGGATGTCCCAAGGTGCCCCATATCTCAACAGGAATAGGTAGGTTTACTTTCTTGCTACCTTGGGCAACTTGTCTTGCAGCTTCGGTGTTTGATGGACGATAGTAGAACTCAACTTGACCTTCTGGAGTAACCTCTAAGATTCCTTCGTCAATCAGGTCTTGAATCTTTTTCTTCAATGCCCAACAGTTATTAGTATCATGTCCAGGACTGTTGGAGTGATACTCACACCTTTCTTTGGAATTATAGCGAGGAGAGGCAGTATTAGGATTTTGAGGAGAACTTTTCAAAGAAATTAGTTTCATCTCCAACAAGCATTGCAGAACTTGTGACATTGGAGTGCTGAACTTGATAAACTACCTTCTATATTTCTTGTGTTGAGGTGGATTAACCTTATCAGGTATTTCTTCTTCAACTGAAGAACAATCAATGGCAACCTGTTTCTTACCTTCTTTTATCCTCATCTTCCTTTCAACCAAATCAACTTGTTTTAACGGAGGTTGACTGACAATTAGATCCCTGACTCTATTATTTTGAAGTTTGTGGTTCTTAGCTCTTCTTGCCCCTGAGCTAAACTTTGAATAAGAGCCACCTGGTCATTCATTTGGGTCCTCATTCCTGTCATCTCAGCTTGTAGTTGTTTCAGCTGATCATCCTTGTTGTCCTTAAGATTCTTCTTCTTAGCCAGCAGTGTCTTCAATTCATCCTGCCCCTTGGACAAGTTCAGGATCAGCTCTTGGAATTGCGCATTTTGTGCCTGGAGATCTTTAACTGTTTCTTCAAGAGCCATTGCTGAAATAAACAGCGAGAAGATAAGAACCTTGTGCACAAGAAACCTGTGATGCAATGATATGATATGTAAATGTATATGCAATGTTTTCAAGGACCGCAGGATTTAAATTTGCTTAAACAAACAAGAAGGTAAATTTTTTATTAGTAATAAATTTGTTTTGCCTCTTGGGCTTACAGAAAATGAAATGAAATAAATACAAGAGATGGGGTTTTAAGTCTCCCATGGACGTTTCCTTTTTGTGTTGAGGTATGAGTTGAGATTCCGTTCCTCGTGAAGTTGCTTTGTTAGTTCCAGGATCCTTTCTTGGCTTGCTTTGTAATGAGCCTCGAAGGTATCCCTTTGCTCCTTCAACTGGATCCAGGACCTCTGTAAATCTTCCATGTCAGTAGGCATGTCTGGGTGAAGGATGGTATAAGAAGTATCTCCTTCAGCAACAGGTTCCATGGTAACTGGCAGGATAGCAGGATATGGCATCATGAGAGTCTGAGCACGAGATCGCACCCATCTGAGATAAGCTTCCATAAGAATAGTGTACTTAGGCTCCAGAGTCTTGCTGTCAACCTTGTTCACTTTTCCCCATGCTCGTATGAATCTCTGACGATAACCTTGAAGATCGTTGTCGTAGTCAAACACAATGCCTTGAATCAACATGTCATGTGGGCCATCACTCCGAGCGTAACCAAACTGTCGTAAAGCTAAAGAAGGGTTGTAAGTAATGCCTCCTCTTATGCCTAGAAATGGAACATTAGGAAACTCCCCACAACGGTCAATGATAGTAACATTCTCCATAGATCTGGAGCACCAATGGATATCTGAATGAGAGAGTGACATAATCCTCTTGGACCACCTGAACCCTTGTTCATTCTTCATTACTGATCGAGGAAGGTGATAAATAAACCACCTAGATAGCAAAGGTATTCAACACATCAAAGTTCCTCTTGCCCTTGTAGTACGAGTATGAAGAGAATTCAGGATGTCTCCAAGTAAAGTAGGTACTGGATTGTGACTCAGGAATATGTTGATGGCATGAACGTCTATGAACTGATCAGGATTGGGGAACAACACTAAGCCATAAATCAATAAGGCTAAGATCTCCTCAAAAGCATCGTAGCTCATAGTCTTCAAGAACACTTGAGCTTTATCCATTAATACCTTAGCAAGAATACCTTTAACTCCGCTTCTCGTTTCTAGAACAATGTCAGACTTCTTCAGATGTAGAGCTGCAGCAATAACCTCTGGTTTAAGCTCCTTCTCCAAGCCTGTGAAGGGTCTTTGATCAAGAACAGGTATACCCAGAAGTTTAGAGAACTCTTCCATTGTAGGAACCAGCTGATAATCAGGGAATGTGAAGCAATGGTGCTTAGGGTCAAAGAACTGGAACAAAACACTCATCATGTCTTCATTGAATCCTGAGGTGACTAGATCCAATAGGTGACCATGTCTCTTGATAAACTGGGAATGATCAGACACTTGAGAAACCAACTCTTTAAGCTTAGCAGGTATGCCTACAAAGTTGATCCTGATAGTGTTTCTACGAGCAGAAGCCATGACCTGCAACAAAGAACAAAGATAAATCCTTTGGTCCTTGAAATGGTTAGTGAAAATGCTATGCTTATGATGCATGATGATGCTATGACGTTATGCTCAATCACAAACATGTGGCACACACAAACAAGTCACACCATAGCCCTAGGTTTAAAGGCTTGCATGAGGTTCAAAGGTAAGTACCCTCCCCTGAAGTTTAGATGGTTCATCCTGTCCTATAAAGTAACCAGGTTCTAAGGGATCTCAATATCATTGATCCTTCACAAGGGTGGTTGTTCAGTAGGCAACTTACTTGCCAACCAAAACCCTCCAAGTTTAAGATCTTAATGAGTGTAGCATCGAGTATCAACCAACTTCAGTCTTCACCAAAGCCGGTTATCTCACTACTTTTCTAAAGGCCAAGATGGGATAACTAGGGTTCTAAAAGTTAGTTAGTGTATTGACAACATATGGCAGCCTCATATTATCCTCAACTTGACTTAAGGAACATAAGCACCAACCAAGAAGTCACACTAACTATGGCCACCAGATCAACCATATTGGTATACGCCGTACAGTTTCCTTGGTCTATTGCCATTTACCTAAGGTACACTAGATCCGGGTTAGGATCTTTCACACATAAGAGCACCCAACAAGATAAGTATAAAGCAAACAAGGCAAACAACTTTAAAGTGATCTAATTCCTAAGGGTACCCCTCTTTTATTAAATCCCCAGCAGAGTCGCCAGTTCTGTAACACGGTGGGAGAACTGACTTTAGTTATGTTGCGAATAGCAAGAGTCGCCACCGACTTTTATTTTATCCAAAGGAAAGGCATAAAAGAACAGGAAAGACCTTTTAAAAGATTTTTGGGTCCGGGGGGTAGGTTATGTAAAGGGAAGGTGTTAGCACCCTTTACATCCATGGTTATCCATGGGCTCTTAGTTATTTAGCTCACTTTAAACTGTTTTTGAAATGTGAAGTGTGTGAATAAAAATTTTCTTAAGTGTTTTATAATGATCCATGTACGGATGCGTATAAAACCTTTGTTTTGAAAATTTGTTTGAAATTGTGAAGTGTTTGAAATGTTTTTTGAAGAGTGAGCAAGTATCTAAGAGGAACCTACCCTAAGTTTAAGTCTTTTCTGTTCTTGAATCCTTTAAGTGGTAAGACTATCCCTATTATTAAGGAATAGGTAGTCATTACCTTGGATGTGAGGGACAAGTGAAGGGTCATCTGTTATTTAGGCAACTGTGGGGTGTATAAGCAATTCGAAGGGACTTATCATCTTTATTCGAAAGGGACAAGATCATTACGAAGGCAACATTCGAAGAGACTTGATCTTTTTATCTGTTTAGGGACTAGATGACGTGAGATGAGGGACTTTTGCTTTATACACCCTACTTGACCTTTTTGTAATAGGCAACATGAGAGGTATCCTTAAGGAAGTGAGATGGCGATCAAAGATCGACTTACGTGTGTGAGTGTACAATTTTAAATATTTATCTTTTAAATTAGTGATCTAAATTGATTTCATATTACAAACATATTTCACTCCCTATTTTACTAACCATAGCATTTAAAATAAATATTAAATATTTACTACTACAATATTACATAAAAGAGGCAATTACAAAATAATAATAATTAACAAATTAAATAAATAAGCAAAATAATAATAATATAATTGGGTTAGTGATAAAATAATAAATCACAATATATAAATGGGGTTAGTAATAATAAAACAAATATTATATGAAAATAAACATAGTTAATAATATAAATAAAAATATTAGCATAATAATTAAAAGATCCATTTTTTATATGAACAATTATTTTTTTAAGATTAATAAGAAAATATAAGCAAGTATACTAATTATCATAAAGTTTTAAATTGTTTACAAATTATAAAAAAAATTAGGTTAATTATAAACATGTTAATAAATTATATTTACAAAAATTAAATTAACAAGTTTTAATTATTTTTAAGCATATATTAAAAATTACTTACATACAAAAATTAAATTACAAATAAGTTATAAAATATATACATATTGAATGATTATATTTACAAAATTAAGTTAAGAATTTTATTGTTTTAAACATGATTTAAAATTATTTACATTATTTAAATAAGACTACATATAAGGATAAATAATAAAAATAGAGAAACATAATTAACATTTATATGAAAAATAATTAGGATTTTAGAAAAAATATTTTTAGGGTTGATCTTGGTTTATGAAAATATTAGGGTTTTAACTATTTTAAAGTTTTAAGAATTAATTTAAACATTATACAAAATATAAATACCTATAAATATAAACATAAATACACTAATTAATTTTTTTTAAGAAAATAACAAGAAAATTTTGTTTGAACAAGATAAGGTTTAATTAGAAAATGTTTTTATATTTTTTTTAGAAATTTATTTTGATTAATTAAAGAATAAAACAAACATATTAAAAATCAATGAAAATAAAAACCCAAAAAAATAGGACCTGGGATTTGAACCCAGGTCCTTTACCTGGATGAAGACTCTCCAAAACCATCTGGGCTGCTGCGCGCATGTGATAGCATTCCACTTCCACTTGGTTTTGTTCTCTTCCTGGAAAAATCATGAAAAAACAAAAGAAAATAGCACAAAAGGCCTGGGGGTGGGGGGGTTGAACCCAGGACCTTTAAACAATACACAAACGCACTTACCATTCCAGCCGGGAGGGCGCATATGATAATATATGCATCACAATTCATTATATTTTAAGTTTGCTAGTTAACTGAAAAAATAAGAAAAAAGATTGGTGAATCCAGGATTCGAACCAAAGACCTTCAGGTATCACATTTGTGAAACAAAACAGAAACAATTACATAAAATATTAAATCAATTTTTGAATTTTCTGATGGCGCCAAGGAGGTCATCTTCTTCCTGGATTGCTGCGAATTCACATGCCAAATTATCTATGTAATTTCCTGCGAATTTTTCAATATTCAAAACCTGCGAAAATCACATCTCATAGCTAGGTTCATTATTTCATAAAATTGATCAGATTAATGTGACCCTTGAGAGGTATACGGTCTAGCCATAGTTTTTAAATGGATTTATATTGCCTCCTATGCAAAACCCTAAAACGAGCTTCTAACCCTAGCCATGGTGAAACTTCAAGCCTGCATCGAAACTTACAGCAAAACACCCAGAATCCATCTACACCATTACACAAACATGATTAAACAAACAAAATACATTAAAATGCAGTGAGTTTATGGAATCAAAAAAAATAATTCAAGAGAAAAAATGCCTCGGGTTATGGATATGAGCATGGTTCTGATGCATTTGAGGATTGGTATAGACTCAGTGATGTCCAGGGAACCTCTTGGTGTCCTTAAAATACCTTATAACCTCTTGCAATGTAAAATCCGAAACTTGATTTTTTGATGAAATTTGAAACTTTGAAACTTGTCTTTGAGGCAGAAAATTCGTCCCTTGTGCATTAGGTTATGTTGTATACTTATAGTGGACTGAATTAGGTCAAGAAACTTTGGATTTATGGGCTTTTTGGATGCCTTGAGTGTGAAGGAATGTCATGATCCAAAAATGTGAAAAAATCAAATATTTGTATTCCAATCTGGTCTAGCACGAATTTGTACAAGATCCAATCATGTTAAACAGCATTGATGAATTTCTAGAAGAAGAATCATGTCCAAATTTTGATTTTTAGATTTTATTTTGATTTAATTTGATTTAAAATGAATAAAATTCAAATAAATATCAAATAAAATATAAAAAATCAGAATTGCTTGTCATTGGGTCGTGAGGGATGATATCTCATGGATTGGGTTGCATAATGGTTAGCCCATTTGAGAAAAATTGATTTTAAGACCCCATTTGTTCAATATTCTTCTCAAAAATTTCTCAACTTTGCAAGGGCACAAATCCTTCAATTTTAATGCTATGAGGGTGTTCTTGGAGATTTTGGAAAGCTTGAAGAGTCCTCTAACCAACCCCATTGGTTTCATGTACATATCATTTACCATTCTCAAGTTATGCCCTTTTGAAGTTGTTGACTTTTTGTTGACTTTCAAAAGAACCTATAATGTCTTAGCTCATACCTTCCAAATGAAGCATTTTTGGGCTTGGCTTGTGAGACACAAAGTTGTAGAGAATTCAATTTACTTCAAAATGAGCTTTGGATGGGAAAAATGTGATGAAGCATGTGAAAGTTATGGCTGGTCAAAGTTCAGTTGACTTTTCCTAAGGAAACCCTAATTTAGAAACCTCTGATTCTTGATGATCTGAAATGTCCTTGATGAATCATGATCAACCCTTGATCAAATGATGAATTTTACTTCATATAATTGATGTTGGCAAAAAATCATGAAGTTTGACTTTGGTTTGACCACAGTTGACCTCAGTTTGACTTTTTAACTGCTTTGATTGATTTTGACTTATCTGATCATCTGACTGAGCAAACTTTTGAGAAAAGTCTTGAAACTTGTCATGGGGATTCTTAGACACATATAAGATGTTATGAAGCTCACTTGAAGTCTTGGAAATTCATTTAGCCTGATTAAAGTCAAAACCCTAGTTTTGGATGCACTGCTTAGGAGAATGCCTTGCCTGAGGGATTTGTCAAATCTTCTGACCCATGATGAACTTTGTGAACCTTGTGAACCTCATAAGATGTCTTGTGAATCTTGTGAACCTCATGAAAGGTCTTGTGAACCTTGTGAACCTCATAAAGTGTCTTGTAAACTTCATGAACCTCATGAAAGGTCTTGTGAACCTTGTGAACCTCATAAAGTGTCTTGTAAACTTCATGAACCTCATGAAAGGTCTTGTGAACCTTGTGAACCTTCTTAGCACACAAAGTCTTGTATTGTGAGGGCAAATTTTGGGATGCAACACTATGGCACCGTACAGGATGTCTGCCGCTGAGTTAGCTGAATTGAAATCGCAGATTGACGATTTGCTTGACAAGAAGTTCATTCGACCCAGTGTATCACCATGGGGTGCACCAGTGTTATTGGTCAAGAAGAAGGATGGTAGTATGCGTCTGTGCATTGACTATCGGAAACTGAATAAAGTTACAATTAAGAACAAGTATCCACTCCCAAGGATTGATGACTTGATGGATCAACTTGTGGGAGCTTGTGTTTTTAGTAAAATTGACTTGAGGTCGGGATATCATCAAATAAGAGTGAAGGAGGGAGATATCCAGAAGACGGCATTTAGAACTCGATATGGCCATTACGAATATGCAGTGATGCCATTCAGAGTGTCTAACGCGCCAGGAGTGTTCATGGAGTATATGAACCGAACATTTCATTCTTATTTGGATCAGTTTATCGTAGTATTTATTGATGATATACTAATATATTCGAAGTCTGAAGAAGGCCATGCGAAACATTTGAGAATTGCATTGCAGATACTGAAGGATAACAAATTATTTTCCAAGTTCTCCAAATGTGAATTTTGGTTGAAGACGGTAAGCTTTTTGGGACATGTGATATCTGGTGATGGTATAGCAGTGGACCCTTCTAAGGTCAGTGATGTACTTGATTGGGAGCCTCCTAAGACGGTAACGGAAATTAGAAGTTTTCTTGGCCTAGCTGGTTATTACGAAGGTTCATTGAAAGATTTTCTAGTTTGACGTTACCTTTGACTCAACTGACCCGGAAGAATCAAGCTTTTATTTGGGATGCAGCTTGTGAGAGAAGTTTTGAGGAATTAAAAAAGAAGCTAACTTCGGCACCAGTATTAGTTTTGCCGGAGCTGAGTGAAGCTTTTGTTGTTTATTGCGACGCGTCTAAAATGGGTTTAGGCGGTGTGCTAATGCAAATGGGTAAAGTTGTAGCTTATGCTTCGAGGAAATTGAAGGTACATGAGAGGAATTATCCTACTCATGATTTGGAATTGGCCGTAGTGGTATTCGTGTTGAAAATTTGGAGGCATTATTTGTATGGTTTGCAGTTTGAAGTTTTTAGTGATCATAAGAGTTTAAAGTACTTGTTTGATCAAAAAGAGCTTAATATGAGACAAAGAAGATGGTTAGAGTTTTTGAAGGATTATAATTTTAATCTGAATTACCACCCGGGAAAAGCGAATGTAGTAGCAAATGCATTGAGTCGGAAGACAATTCATATGTCAGCTTTGATGGTGAAGGAAATGGATTTAATTGAGCAATTTAGAGACTTGAGTATGGTACGTGAAATAACGTCGAAAAGTGTTAAGCTGGGTATGTTGAGAATTAATAATGAATTTCTGGATGTGATAAGAGAAAATAAAAGGCAAGATGTAAAATTGGTAGATTTGATGCCTAATGAAGGAAATGACCAAGGAGGCGATTATGTTTTGAATAATGATGGTGTTTTGAGATTCAGAGGTAGAATTTGCGTACCTGACAACGTTGAATTAAAGAAAGCAATTTTGGAAGAAAGTCATCGAAGTAGCTTGAGTATCCATCCAAAAGCTACAAAGATGTACCATGATTTGAAGAAATTGTTTTGGTGGTACGGTATGAAGAGTGATATCGTGCAATTTGTTTATGCTTGCTTGGTGTGTCAGAAATCTAAGGTGGAACATCAGAAGCCTTCGGGGCTGATGCAACCGTTAAAGATTCCGGAATGGAAGTGGGACAACATTGCTATGGATTTTGTGACAGGTTTACCGAATACGGTGAGAGGCTTTGATGTTATTTGGGTAATTGTAGATCGGTTAACTAAGTCGGCACATTTTATTCCAATTAACATCAGTTTTTCGTTAACTAAATTGGCAGAGATTTATATACGGATTGTGGTGAAATTGCATGGTGTACCGTCGAGTATAGTATCGGATAGAGATCCACGGTTTACTTCGGAATTTTGGAAGAGTTTGCATGAGGCTTTGGGTTCTAAGTTGAGATTGAGTTCAACTTACCACCCACAGACGGATGGGCAATCGAAGAGGACTATTCAATCACTGGAAGATTTACTGAGAACTTGTGTGTTAGAAAATGGAGGTGCGTGGGATACTCATTTGTCACTAATTGAATTCACTTATAATAACAGTTACCATTCAAGCATTGGAATGGCGCCATTTGAAGCTCTTTATGGTAGGAGATGTAGAACACCTCTATGTTGGTATGAGACGGGTGAAAATGTTATGCTTGGACCGGAGATTATCCAGCAGACTACTGAGACTATCAAGATGATTAAAGAGAAAATGAAAGCATCTCAGAGTCGACAGAAAAGTTACCATGATAACCGGAGAAAAGACTTGGAGTTCAGTGAGGGTGACCATGTATTTTTGAGAGTCAACCCGATGACCTGTGTTGGTCGTGCTTTAACATCTAAAAAGTTGGATCCTAAGTTTATCGGACCTTATCAGATTATGCAGAGAGTAGGCAAAGTTGCTTACCGAGTGGCATTACCGCCAGAACTTTCAAATTTGCACGAAGTATTTCATGTGTCGCAACTCAGGAAGTATGTGTCTGATCCGTCACATGTCATCCAGAGGGATGAAGTACAAGTTCGTGATAACCTCACAGTGGAGGCCTTACCTTTGAGAATTGAGGATCGTAAGATGAAGCAGCTAAGAGGCAAAGAAATACCTCTTGTGAGAGTAGCTTGGGGAGGAGCTGCTGGTGGAAGTGTTACCTGGGAACTGGAGAGCAAGATGCGGGAATCATATCCAGAGTTATTCCATTCAGGTACATTTTCGAGGACGAAAATAATTAAGTGGGGGAGAGTTGTAACGCCTTAATTTTATATTTATTTTTATGAAATAAATATTAATATTTTGATGGCATATTTGGATAAATTGGAGAGAAATGTTTTATGAGAATAATAATAATATAATAATGTATACTATTATAATATCGTTATTATTTAAATAAAATAAAATAAAAAGGGTTAGTTAGAGGTTTAAGGGGCAAAGGTGGATTTATTGTTTTATGTAAGTGGAATAATGGATTCAGTTTTCAATCATCGTATTTTTGACGAAGAACAATGAGGTCTGGAGAAAGAGGATAAAAAAAGGCAAGGTCAATGATCGTAGATCATCAAGACCAAGATTTCGAAGAACTCATCTCTATTTCGAGGTAAGGGGGAGAATGGGTTTTATAATTGGTGAATTAACACAATAAGGGTAATTGGGAGATCCTTCCTCCCTTAGGGTTCATATATGTGAAGATTTGGAATTGATGAAATTGTGATATATATGTGATAGATTATAAATCCTTGAATTGTGTTTGTGATTTGATGATGGTTATTATGAGAATAATTTATTATGAGGTAATCTTGGATGAACCGTTCTTGAATGTGTGCTATGTGAATTGAGGAATAGTTGTTGTGGAGAAGAGGAATAATTGATGTTATGAGTGTGTGGTGGTATAAAGTATTGAAATTTGACTTTTATGGATGCTAATATCAATTTAAAATGAACTGGTTTTGGCTTGGAGTGAGAGGGGAAAGAAAAGGAAGATTTTGGAAAAAGTTGGAAGATTCACGTAGCCACCTGACACGGGTCGTGTCACAGGACACGGGTGGCCGTGTTAGGCCACTAGAAGAGGGTAGAATGGATTTTGAGGAAGATTGGGCATCAGTAAGTGTGACACGGGCCGTGTCACACGACACGGGCACCCGTGTCAGCCCCTTGGTCTTGGTTGATTTTGTTGTTTGAGAGGTGCGTATTCAGGGCACCTGACATGGGCCGTGTCAGGGGACACGGGAGGCCGTGTCAGGCCCCTGTATCTTGGAATTTTGCGAAATTTTGATATGTTTTATTATCCATTAGTTTAGTATAAGTTCCTATGAGTATTCTAAGACAATAACTTGAGGTTTAGTGCTAATTATAGGACTTGATAACCAAACTTTAATGAATGTAATAGTGAGGATGGTATAAGTAGCATAAGTTGTTAATAATGTAATGAATTATTGAATTATGCGATTATGGTATATGCCTAATATGAATGATATAATGATGTGATTAATACTGGTGAGATCATGTGGATAGTGAAAGCATGAATGTTTTCATGCGTAATTGTATCATGGTGTATGTGTTTGAGTCTGCATATGTATACACATTTGGTGGAATGATCATGTCTCGGTGGAGCGTAAGTGATCATTCGGATTCATTGCGAATCGTTGGTGTAGGGATGATCGTGTCTCAGTGGAGCGTAAGCGATACATCCGGGTTTGAATTAATGAACCATTGTTGAAAGTTGATACCGTATTGTTGCATTGTGTCAGTGAGTCACATTGCATCTGTTTGTTGTATTGATTGTGATAATTGATGTGTATAGATTTATGATTATCCTTTGAGGTGTTATTTGCACCGCTATGTTATGAAACTATTTCTCACCCCCTTTTGTTTGTTTTGTTGCGTCTGTGCTTCTTCGGAAGTACAGATAATTCAGGTACTTGAGGAGTGCTTGATGTTGATGTCAGTGTCCTATGAGCTCTGATATGTAACGGGAACAGGGATTTTTTATCAATATTTCTTTTGATTTTAGCAAACTTCCTTATGATTAAGTATTGAGTTAATAAACCGTATTTTGATTGAACTGTAAGGCCTTTGGGCAATTTGATGTTAAAACAATTATTTCCGCTGCTTGTTTTAGAATAAATGAAAAGATATTTGGTTGTTGATGTAGCAGCTCACTTTAGTTGATTAAACTCTGATTTTATGAAAAGTTTATTTAATTTTGAAATGGGAAAAAGTGGGTGTTACAACTACGACCTGTTTGTATTTTTTAATGAACAAGTGTTTAGCTCGCATGCTAACTGCTAAACATTGACTTGTCCGCTTTCGGGGAGGCTCAAGCACTAGTTTATATGCGCGTTAGCAAGGATCTAAACAAAGTTCTTTTGAGAAAATTGTTTGAGCTTGATTAAAGTATTTTGAGGCGAAAGGGGCGAATGAATCACAACCCAAGGGCTAGCCTCAAGAGCGATCATTCAAGAATTCAAGGAATGCGAGATTCCGGAACTCAGTTCTTTCGTAAATTAATTATGAAAATGATTTCGTAATTTCTTGGGTATATTTTAAATTAGGTTTAGAATAAAGAGACAAGTCATCATCTTTAAGGGAGATATCTCACCTATTTCGCCACAAACATTTGAGGGAGAAAATGAAAGGGGAAGAAGCTTTAAACTTGGATATATGATCAACAAGTTATTGCCACATTCTTCCTTAAGAGAAATTGTTTGGAAAGTTTGATTTATGTTTGTGGGGATAAGAGAAACGTCTTTCCTATGGAGATGAATCATGTACAATCTCTTCGAGGAAGTTGAATTGTTTTAAGATGAAAGATTCGAATGAGTCACAACCCAAGGGCTAGCCTCAAGAGCGGTCATTCAAGAATTCAAGGAAAGCGAGATTCCAGAACTCAGTTCTTCCGTTATTTGTTTAAGAAAATAATTTGATAAGTTAGGTATTTTAGGAACGAAAGGTTGGATAAACCACAACTCAAGGGGCTAGCCTCAAGAGCGATCATCCAAGAATTCAAGGAATGCAAGACTCCAGAACTCTTTTCTTTCGTTATTTGATATGTAAGAGTTAGATGTTTAGAGTATGAAAAAGTGAATGAATTACAACCCAAAGGATAGCCTCAAGAGCATTCATTCAAGAATTCAAGGAATGCTAGACTCCAGAACTCAATTCTTTCGTTGTTTAATGTTGAAATATTTTGATAAAAATCGCGTTTGTTTTAGAGTTTTAGGGTGGATGGCGATCATAAAAAAAATGACCGACTTACATGCGTGCAAAGTGAGGTGCGTAAAAGTACTTACTTGGTGTTGGACCAAAAAAATTAAATTATTTTTGAAACGATTTGTTTTAGTGTGCCTTTTGTATTTTACTTAGTAATTTATGGTCATGATGCGAGAATAGATCACACCAATATATAATATCGTAAGAACTCAACCAAATGAAGAGAAAAAAACAAATGAGTGCCTTACACATCCAAAGAAACCAAGCATGACACTCAAACACACCAATCACGAAAAGGATAACCAAACTTAATTCTAATATGAATTTTTATGTGAATATAGTATAAATGTGTAAACCCTAATATGTTTTATTTCTAAATCTAACCTTGAAATAACAATAATAAAAGAAATTTATATATAAAAAAGTTATCATAGAAAAGGGACCATAATTAAAAGACTTGATGAGAAAACATAATTAAAAGACTTGAATGGATTAACAAAACATGGTGGACCATTGTTTGATATCATAACGCCTATCTACAGCTGTCCAAAATGATTGGGCTCGGGTAACAATAACCCGTTTGGCTTATTCCGCTCCCCCAAAAACAAAACCTAGAGAATTCCAGAGGGAGACCTAGCCGTTGTCGGTCAAGTCTAATGGGATATAACTCATTGATTGAGTTTTTTCCACATGGTCATTGGACAAGATAAGCAACAGGACATGCATATGATAAAGCGAAGTCTATTTTTGAGAACTAGCAACATTAATTTAATATAAAAACAAACATCATAAATAAACGTGAATTAAAAAACCAAGAAAACCAGGTACATCCTCTTATTCAAGTTTCCCTCTACCTAAATCTCATCTCCCCCCATACTCAGTCAACATTTCTCAAAGAAAAAATCATGCTTCACTGTATATCAATATCAACATACTTGTTTTCAACTCAGTCATGGCAAAGCCAGACTTCATCGTATTCATCAAACCATACGGTGGTCATACAAATAGTATATACAACATGAACAAACCCTAATCCCCAAATCAAACTCTCAGTTCATCAAATTACAACAACATCAAGCAACCGCAAACGAAAACAAAGATGAATAACGTCATATACCTCTCGAAGATTCGTTTCGGAGTGCTCAGGTTCGTTCTTCTTTTACTCTTCTCTTCACGTCGTTCTTCTTCTATCTTCTCTCTGTTTGCTTTGTTGTCGTTTATTAGTATGAAACAAGTGAGGTTTTAGCTCAAATTCCTTAGAGCTTCAATGTGATACTCTAAAGAATTTTTGGTGAGATTTGAGCTTTACTGAGTAAGGTTTTTTGGATGAGTCTCGCTGCCCTTTTCGTTTTAGGCTGCTAGGGTTTTCTCTCTGAACCACTTTTTTCTTTTCTCTATGAATTTTGTTCTCTTTTATAGTGTGAAACTAGGGTTTGTGAATTGAAAACTTGCTGATTAAGTTTATGTCATCAGTTCTTTTATTTGGTATTGATGTTGAATCCCTTTCAAATGCTTATCGTCTTTCCTCTTGTGTCATGCCTATTTGCTAACTTGGATAATTCAAATGCAGTAGAGACAAAGGCCAAGTCTCAGCACTTTTATAAATCAACATCCTTAAGCATCTGATGCATAGGTATAACAGGTAGCTTCTATGGCATTATTTCCCTTGATCCGCACTTGTATGAAGTCGGCTTTGACAAAGTTGCAAGTCCTGTTCATTTCAATTTTGCAATTGAATTCCTTGATGTTTGTAGCTTTTTGGTTTGAAGCCTAAGTTGTAGGATTAGAAGAAACTTGTAAAATTTGTATTGAACATTTGCATTTCATGTAACTTGATACCACCCTCTTATGTCTTGTAATGAACTTGCCCCCTAAATTTAACTCATACCCTTGTCATGGCTTTGTAACAAAACTTCTAACTCGACATTAAACATGAGAAATTTAATTTGACGAGAATTGACACTTGAAACAAAGTTGCACGGACATTGAAATTTGAAGCAAGTTGGAATTTTGTGGTTTGAAACAAACCCTTTTTCCTTGCAAATTTGGAAAGATTTTTTTTTTAATTGACATCTAAACTTGGAATGAAATTTAAAAGAACTGATATTTGGGGTTAAGATTGAAATGAATTTGAAACTTTGACATGAACTTTACCATTTGGATTTTGAAGCAAAAAGATAGTACTCGGTTTATGAATGAAATTTGGAATAAACTTAAAAATGGAAAAGAGGATTAAAATTTGAAAATTGAACTTGGAATAGAAATCGAATTTTTAAAATTGAATATGTAAAGGAAAAGACTTTTATCTCGACTCTTGAAAGGGGATTGAAAATGGATTTAAAATATAAACTTGATAATGTCTTAGAAACTTGCAATTTAGAAATGATCTAGAAATTAAAGGATGTAGACATGGGTTTGGAAACAGGAACGACTCTGAAACTAAGAAATGGATTAGAAATAAAAATCGAGACCTGAACATGGACATGAAATTTAATTTAAATTTGAAACTCAAATAATTGTCAAAATCCACGAATAGTCCAAAACTCCGAATCCTCAACATTGGTTAGAATATCCTCAAAATCCTGACTGGGATTTCAAAAGAAACAACAATTCGTCCTTCCAGAACACAAATAGAAACATGTTTGATCTTGCCGGGAGAACAAACAAACTTGTTTTGTGAGAAAAGGACCGGGTCAAATTCCCATTTGAGTTGAGTCACAAATAAATAACAAATGAATCAAAATCCAACTCTCTTTTCAAAACCACAACTTTTTCTTGACATTCTTGCAGATCCAAAATGCTTTATACACCATGGTATGCACATAATGAATATGTGATATAAAAGAGTTATGGTTAAAATTTGGGGTGTGACAGTAAGCACCGTCAGACATGACCTTTGGAGTGGTACTCTAGATATCTTATTGAGATGTCTTTACCTTGTCACTATACTTGAGGGTGGCATCACTATATATCTCGAACAATTTTTCATTATCACACACTTTGTACCTAGATACATAATGATGCTCATCCAACAATTTCAACAATTGTTGTATTTCAGATACCCTTATCACCTTGTTATTTTTGTGGTGAACATTATAAACTTATTTAATATTTTATACATTTTTGGGTCTTTTATGTAACACCCTTTTTACCCCATAACAAATTCAAACATATTATTTAAATAAATCAGAGTTCAACATAAATGGACATCACATTTTCAACATAATCATCAAATAAACATCATGTATGTGTCCTGTCCCGTAACACGGGTTGCAACTTATGTCATAAATAAAACAAAACTTCAATTCATGACAGCGAATCATTATTCAACATCTTAAATCATCATGATAAAAAGGATTCAACTATAGTCCAAAACATCGTCATCAAATGTTAAAAACAACCAAAACAACAAAATAAACCAAGCGTTCCCCAGTGTTACACGACATAGAGCAATACACCACCTAGACTCTATAAACGACAAGAGACGCACTCCGAGCTACTTCCGATCACCGAACTATTCTTGAGAATCTGCAGAATGGCATAATAGACCATCACGAAAGGCAGGCAAGATGAGTAATCCACATTCAATATACATAATATAAAGACGGAATTATAAGACAACATACAATCATACATCATTTACATTGAATCTCACCCACATACAACAACAAGTCACATCATCATAAAACAAATGCAATCATGTTATGCCACATATAATGAAATGCAACTTCATAAATGCATGTGGTACCAATTTTCAACAAGAGATGGACACTGACCATCAACCCTCCACAAGGGAGCACAACATAAACAATAACACCTCAATCCATACAATGAGATTGAAGCCTCAATCATCATAAGAAATTCCATGAATGCACGATGCAACAACAACAATATCATCTTAAACAACATTTGCATCAGCATTCACCATTAAACATCATTCATCATTCATATATCTACTTGCCTATTCATATTATCATTACTACATAACATCATTTTACAACATAGTCATCATAAGATCATTTCATCATATTTCCTACACATTTAGCCTATTATAGCATGGTAACAACTCACAACAACATCATAACATTATAACACAACAAAACAAATCATCATAAGTCATCCGAGAAAAGAAATTATTTTTCAAAAATCTACAGGTTTCGCTAAGCGAACAACTAGCTTTCTAAGCAAGCAACTCTGTGTGTGCGAACTTCCCAAAATTCCACTCGCTCACTAAGTGAGCTCCTACTCGCTAAGCGAGGAGGTAATTTCTAGCTGAAAAATTTGCGATTTTTTGTACATCTCAGCCACGCCAAAAAACCCTAAAAACACCAATTTACTATAGAAAATATCAGAAAACGACCATACAACCTATTATCATCATATAATCATCACTTATAACCTCTAACAACAACAAATCATCAAATTCTATCAACAAACTACCAAATCCTAAGGTTTCCCCTAAAAAACCCTCTTTCCTTATAAGACAATCCATACATTATAGACATTGAAAGAGAACTACTCCCCATACCTTATTCAATTGAGCTTTCTCTTTCACCTCTTGAGCAATTCCCCTTTGGTCTCCTTTTTCTTCAGAGCAAACCTTCAGCCTTAACCAAAAACACGATTATGAGAATTTTGATCGTAATCCCTTTTCTCATAAACTACTCAAAAGACCACTCTACCCCTTAGACCTCCAACTTATTTTATTTTATTTTTAATAATAATATTTAAATAATATCCAATTATTATAATATTATTATTTAATAAAATATTTCCTTCTTTTTAATATTTCATAAAATACCCAAAATTACCACTTATTCATAAATAATTACATAAATAATTAAATTATGAAATTGGGGTATTACAACTCTCCCCCACTTTAGGAATTTTTGTCCTCGAAAATGTTACCTGAAACAAACAGAGTCAGATACGACTCCTTCATCTGATTTTCACGTTCCCAAGTCCAACTTTCACCTGTTGGTCCACCCCACAATACCTTTACCAAGGCAATCTCTTTTCCTCGCAACTGCTTCATTTATTGACCATCTATCCGTAACGGTAAAGCTTCAACAGTCAGATTATCTCTTACCTGAACGTCATCCATCTGAATCACATGTAATGGATCGCACACATACTTCCTCAACTGTGACACATGAAATACGTCATGCAATTTCGCAAGCGATGGTGGTAAATCAATCCAATATGCTACCTCTCCGATCCTTTGCGAAATCTGATACGGACCAACAAAACACAGAGTGAGCTTTCTATACTTCAAAGCTCTTCCGACACCAGTTACCGGAGTAAATCTCAAGAACACATGGTCTCCCTATTGGAATTCAAGAGCTTTTTTCCTCTTATCATGATAACTTTTATTTCGACTCTGAGAAGCCTTCATTCTTTCTTGTATCATCTTAATCTTCTCAGTCATCTCTTGCATAATCTTAGGTCCGAGTACTACACTCTCGCCTGATTCATACCAACACAATGGAGTCCGACATCTTCTACCATAGAACGCCTCATACGGTGTCATTCCAATACTAGCATGATAACTATTATTGTAGGTAAACTCAATCAACGACAAATTATTATCCCAAGATCCCCTTTTATCCAACACACAAACCCTTAGTAAATCCTCTAAAGAATGGATAGTCCTCTATGTATGACCATCTGTTTGCGGATGATAAGCACAACTCATCCTCAACTTAGTACCCAAAGCATCTTGTAAACTCTTCCAAAACCTCGACGTAAACCACATATCTCTATCCGATATGATACTCGACGTTATCCCATGCAACTTCACAATCTCTTCAATGTACAACTCAGGTAGCTTCTGCATAAAATGATTAATCTTCATCGGTAAGAAATGGGCCGACTTAGTCAATCTATCTACAATTACCCAAATAGAATCATTTAACTTAGCAGTCTTTGGCGAACCTGTCACAAAATCTATGGAAATGCTATCCCACTTCCATTATGGAATATTCAATGGCTGCATCATACCTAACCGTTTCTGATGTTCAATTTTAGACTTCTGACAAGTCAAGCATGCATACACAAATTCAACAACATCCTTCTTCATACCTGGATACCAAAACAATTTCTGCAGATCATGGTACATCTTCGTAGCACCAGGATGGACACTCAATCTACTACAATGTCTTTCTTATAAGATACTCTTCATAATTTCTGGAACATCAGGAATACACACTCAATCCCGGAATCTCATCACACCATTCTCATAAACTCGGAATTCACCTTCGTTACCTTAGTTAATCCAGGTCAACTGATCAACCAACTTCAAGCAAGATTGTTTTCCTTCACGGATCCATTCCACAATTTCACTTGTCAACTTCAGCATTCCCAACTTTACACTTTCAGATGTAGCTTCACACAACAAACTCATATCTCGAAACTGTTCAATCATTTCAAGTTCTTTCACCATAAGTATCGACATATGCAATGTCTTCCCACTCAAAGCACCTGCAACCACATTCTCCTTACCAGGATGGTAATTCAAATCAAAGTCAAATTCTTTCAACAATTCCAACCATCTTTTCTGCCTCATATTCAGTTCCTTCTGATCAAATAAATATTTCAAACTCTTATGATCACTGAACACTTCGAATTTCGAACCAAAGAGATAATATCTCTAGATCTTCAACACAAACACCACAACTTCCAACTCTAAATCATGCATAGGATAATTCATTTCATGAATTCTCAATTGTCTTGAAGCATAAGCAACCACTTGACCATTTTGCATCAAAATTCCTCCAAGTCCCATCTTCGACGCATCATAATACACCATGAACGGATCATTTGGATTCAGCAAAATCAACACTAGAGCAGTTGCCAACTTCTTCTTCAACTCTTCAAAACTCTTTTCACATGCAACATGCCACATAAAAGCTTGACTCTTCGAGTCAACTGAGTCAAAGGTAGTGCCAACTTCGAAAAACCTTCAATAAACTTCCTGTAATAACCTACTAAACCCAGAAAACTTCTAATCTCAGTAGCAAATTTATGAGTCTCCCACTGTAAAACTGCATCAATCTTCGAAAAATCTACAAGAATTCCACTACTGGAAATTACATGTTTCAGAAAACTCACTTCTTGCAACCAGAACTCACACTTTGACAAGTTCGTATGCAACTTCTTCTCTCGCAACACTTGCAATACAATTCTGAATTGCTCAGCATGTTCCTCTCCTGTCTTGGAAAAAATATGAATATCATCAATAAAAACTACCACAAATTTATCCAAGTACTCATGAATAGATTCTATTCATGTACTCCATGAACACACTGGGTGCATTGGATACACCGAACGACATCACCGTGTACTCATAATGACCATACCTCGTTCTGAAAGCTGTCTTCAGAATATCATTAGATTTAACACGGATATGATGGTAACTAGACCTTAAATCAATATTGTTGAATACACAAGCTCCCATCAACTGATCCATCAAATCATCGATTCTCAGAAGTGGATACTTTATTCTTGATAGTAACCTTGTTCAATTTCCGATAATCAACACACAACCTCATGCTAATATCTTTCTTCTTAACCAACAACACTGGCATACCCCATGAAGAAACACTAGGTAGAACAAACTTCTTCTCTAACAACTCTTCCAGTTGCTTCTTCAACTCACTCAATTCTGCCGCAGACATCCGATACAGAGCCATTGACACATGACTAGTACCAGGTAATAAATCCACTGCAAACTCAACTTCACGCTCTGGAGGTAAATCACTTATATCCTTCGGAAACACATCTGGAAATTCTTGAACAACCAATAAATCAATACTCAAAGTCTTCCCTTCAACTTGCAACGATGCAAACATCTGAGCTTCGTCTTCTAACAATTCATCTACTTGCTTGGCCATCAAGGACATCAGCTCACCATGATCACCAATTTCAGGAAACACAACAGTCTTTGCATAGCAATTGATATGCACAAAATTTAACTCTATCCAGTTCATTCCAAGAATAACATCAATTTGGTGTAAAGGCAAGCACACCATATCCATCAAGAAATCCTTCTAACAAATAGTCAAAGGAGACTTCAGACACACAAGTGTAGTAGTAATAGAACCATTAGCTGGCGTTTCTATTACCATACTATCATTCATACTTGACAACTTAAAACCCAACTTATTAGCACATTCAAGAGAAATAAAAGAGTGCGTAACAACAATATCAATAATTGCAATCAACTCAACACCATAAATAAAACATGTACCTCGAATCAGGTTGTCCTTCTTAGGAGCTTCAGAACCACTCAAAGCAAACCCTTTGCCATTGGTCTGAGCAGCAGTAGCAGTCTTCTTAGGCTTCTGGCATTGGGTGTTGATATGTCCCTGTTCACTAAAATTAAAACAAGTTGGACCTTCATTCAGACAATCACCAACTCGATGACCTCTCTTGCCACACCTGTAGCATTGCACCATTGGATTACTGAACACATCCGACTTGTGACCAGATTCACCACACTTATGGCACTAGGGAGGAATGCAACCTGCTCCTCCACTTGGCTTCTTCCCATCTGAAGCCTTCTGCTTCCCCCGCTGGAGTCACATAAGGCTTTCCTCTAAACTGGACTTTCTCTTTCTTCTCACTCAGTTGCTTGTAGTGAGCAGATCGAGCTCGACTATCTTCATCATAAATTCTACTCTTGTCCACCAACTCATCATATTTGTGGATCTGATGACATCCAATTCCCTGTTTGATCTCTGGTCTCAGCTCATTCTAAAACTTGAGACACTTCAATAATTCAACATCAACACGGTTGTAGTGAGGACAATACTTCACCAACCTCTCAAACTTAGCAGCATACTCTGCTACCATCATACTTCCTTGCTTCAACACAAGGAATTCTACCTCCATATTACCACAAGCATCTTCCAGAAAATAATTTCCTAGGAACTCCCTCTTGAACATTGCCCACGTCATTGCAGTACCAACATCCTCTAAACACTGACAGGTATTATCCCACCAGTCTTCAGCCTCTTCAGATAACATGTGGGTACTAAATTGTACCTTCTGCGCTTCTGTACACACCATCACTCTAAAGATCTTCTCAATTTCCTTGAGCCACTTTTGTGCATTATGCGGTTCATGATCACCTTCAAACACCGAAGAATTGTTACTCTAGAACTTCTCCAAAGCACGAAACTCATCATGTTCATTGTTTCGAGCCGTAGCCTCATCCAATGCTGCAACATCTTCCACAAGAGCACGCGTTTTGTTTCCAGCCATTCTACACAACACTCACAACATCAAAAAGGAATAATCATTAACAAATAATGATCGACAACAGACCAACAACAACGACACACGACCTGACAGACCGAACTGCTTGGATACCACTAATGTAACACCATTTTTACCCCACAACAAATTCAAACATATTATTTAATAAATTAGAGTTCAACACAAAAGGGCATCACATTTTCAACATAATTATCAAATAAGCATCATGTATGTGTCCTGTACCATAACACAAGTTGCAACTTATGTCATAAATAAAACAAAACCTTAATTCATGACAGGGGATCATTATTCAACATCTTAAATCATCATGATAAAAAAGGATTCAACTGTAATCCAAAACATCGTCATCAAGTGTTAAAAACAACCAAAACAACAAATATAAACCAAGCGTTCCCCAGTGTTACATGACACAAAGCAGGATACCACCTAGACTTTATAAACAACAAGAGACGCACTCCGAGCTACTTTCGATTATCGAACTATTCTTGAGAATCTGCAGGATGGCATAATAGACCATCACAAAAGGCATGCAGGGTGAGTAATCAAAATTCAATATACATAATATAAAGACGGAATTATAAGACAACATACAATCATACATCATTTACATCGAATCTCACCCACATACAGCAACAAGTCACATCATCATAAAACAAATGCAATCATGTTATGCCACATATAATGAAATGCAACTTCATAAATACATGTGGTACCGATTTTTAATATGTGATGGACACTAGCCATCAACCCTCCACAAGGGAGTACAACATAAACAACAACACCTCAATCCACACAATGGGATTGAAGCCTCAATCATCATAATAAATTCCATGAATGCATGATGCAACAACAACAACAACAATATCATCTTAATCAACATTTGCATCAACATTCATCATTAAACATCATTCGTCATTCATATATCTATTTGCCTATTCATATTATCATTACTACATAGCATCATTAGTACAACATAGTCATCATAAGATCATTTCATCATATTTCCTACACATTTAGTCTATTATAGCATGGTAACAACTCACAGCAACATCATAGCATCATAGCACAACAAAACAAATCATCACAAGTCATCCAAGAAAAGAAATTATTTTTCAAAAAGCTACAGGTCTCGCTAAGCAAACAGCTAGCTCGCTAAGTGAGCAACTCTCTATGTGCGAACTTCCCAAAATTCCACTCGCTCGCTAAGAGAGCTCCTGTTCGCTAAGCGAGGAAGCAATTTCTAGCAAAAAAACCTGCGATATTTTGTACATCTCAGCCACGCCTAAAAACTCACAAAACACCAATTTACAGCAGAAAATATCAGAAAACGATCATACAACCTATTATCATCATATAATCACCACTTATAACCTCTAACAACAACAAATCTTCAAATTCTATCAACAAACTACCCAACCCTAAGGTTTCCCCTAAAAAAAACCTTTTCCTCATAAGACAATCCATGCATTGTAGATATTGAAAGAGAACTACTCTCCATACCTTATTCAATTGAGCTTTCTCTTTCACCTCTTAAGCAATTCTCATTTGGTCTCCTTGTTCTTCAGAGTAAACCTCCATCCTTCACCAAAAACACGATTATGAGAATTTTGATCGTAATCTCTTTTCTCATAAACTACTAAAAAGACCATTCTACCCCTTAGACCTAATAATATTTAAATAATATCCAATTATTATAATATCCTTATTTAATAAAATATTTCCTTCTTCCTAATATTCCACAAAATACCACAAATTACCACTTATTCATAAATAATTACATAAATAATTAAATTATGAAATTGGGGTGTTACATTTCATGTTTCTAAGTTACGAGTATGTTTTTTCGACAAACCATGTTCATTGTCATGTCAAAAAACAAGTTTCTTGTCTTAAAAATCTAAATGACAAACAATCGGATGACTAGCTAACTTGCGACTCAATCCATTATTATGCAGACCATAAATCATACTAATTTTGCAAGTATTATTCACCTTTTATTACCCGCACAACTTAAAAGTGTGAAAAAGTTGTCTTCTAACTTGGTCTGGTTTTGATGAAGACAATTATATCTCAAATAAGAAAAAAATGAAGATGTCATGAATAGTGATTAATAGAAAACAAATGGAAGAATTGCAACAATCATCATTTTAAAGGTACATATCACAATTCATTTTATATATCAATTTGAAAGCTCAAAAATTTCACTCAAACTTCATCTTAATTATTTTCGAAGATTATGCATAGAAACCATTGAAGTAAAGTTGACAAATCTAATACTTTTCAAAGGAATAAAAGTGGTAATCGATTACCGGTTTTAAAATTTCAAATTTTTTACAAGTTGGTTGGTGTTAACTGATCACACCCACGTGGTAAACTTTTCACCAAACAATATCATTGTAAGGCATGATAATGCTTCATTTAAAAAGGTTTCCATGAGCGTATATAAAGCCATTTACATCAAAAAATGAACCTCACCTCTTTCAAATTATTATTTTCTACACAATTCAAACAATTTTCAAAGGGTTGATCTTTGTTCATAAGTTTTGAAGTTTTTTGTATTTTCAAACATCATGAGAGTTTCAAAAAAGAATATGAACATTCAAGTGTTATTATTTTGAAATGTGATATTAGAAAGTGAAGTACATATTTCAAGTGTGAATTTGGAAATCAATTCATTACAAATTTCTTCAAAAATCATCTACAAAGTTTGCAGTATTTCTTGTTCATCAAATTGTGTGGTGAAAAGTATTTGTCTTAAGAAAATATTGTTCTTTCTTGTGTTTATGTTAGAATATTATACAAGATGACTTTGTTGTACAAATGACTTCAATCATAAGAGAGAGAGAGAGAGAGAGAGAGAGAGAGAGAGAGAGAGAGAGAGAGAGAGAGATGAAGCTGAATTATGGTATTCAAAATTCACGATTAATTTTAAGGTTTTATTACTTAAAAAACAAATTATGTTCGTTTTCTCTGAGATCGAAGTAAATTAAACAACAGAAGAAATGCAAAAAACATTTAAAAAAGTTGCAGAAATTAAAAGATAAGGGTTAAAAGAGATGGCGTCAGCGATTTATTCAATTTCAAACAAACGTTGACCTACTTCTATCCGCAAGATATGTTCTTGAGATTTTGACTATAAACGAGCTTTTAACATGTTATGCCCACGAACCTTGATACACTATAATTTTGAGATTTTACAAAGGCTTATCCCCAACCAACAAAAGAGCCTCTTACCTAAGATAAGTTAACGAACCAATTATTTATTTAAGAGTTAAATAAGTTATTGGTCCCTGTAAATATGGCCATTTTGAATTTTAGTCCCTTTAAAATTTTCCTTTAAGGTTTGGTCCTCACAAAATATTCTGTCTCAATTAAGAGTCCATGACATTAAACAACCCTAACGGTTGTTGATGTGGCAGGATGACTGGATTAATTTTTCTTTTTGTTATTTCTTTAATTGGCTGACTGGATTAATGAATATGTTAAATTAGAAATAAAAAAAGAACGCAACTTTGCTTATGTAACCCTAATACAATTAACTTCATCTTTTCTTCTCCTTTGTGGTCCCTTCATTCAAAAAGAACGCAACTTTTCTTCGTTGCACACGCTTTGCGCAGAGATACTTGGACCCACCATTAAAGAACGCACCATTTGGTAGGTGGACCCATAGATAAGGTAAAGTTTCCATTACAACATTTGTTTACTTCATTCAAGACTGTTTGCATTTACTTCACATGCCCCACTTGTATTTAATTGTTTGTGTTGACTGTATCCTAGTTTATATGGTTACTCATCTTTATTTGCATTGCATTGTCAGATATACCCTTTTGTAGTTTCTTATGTTGTGTAGGGTATGGGGTTATTTAAGGTTGTTTTTTATACAAAAGGGTCTTTTGTAAAGTATGCAGTGTTAATATATGTAGGGGATGTGTTTGCTGTGAATGGTCAAGACACAAATTTTTGGTCTTACTTTGAAGCTCGTAACCTAATTCAATTATATAGACCCTTCCTTTAACATTGAAGTTGTGAAAATGTGGTGGAAGTTTGAACATGGTAGTCTAGAAAATGATCTAAAACCCTTTGTCAATGATGAGGATGCAACTATGTTAGTTGTTTGTGCTGAGAATAGTCAATGTGATGTTGAGATATATACTGAGGAAAAATTAGAAAGTGGTGAGAAGACTTATATGGAGAGGTTTTTAGAGAAAGAAAAAGGGCAAGAAATTGTTGAGGATGAAGAAGAGAGTGACTCAAGTGAAGATACCTTGGATGGGATTCAATTTAAGGATAATGAAGAAGAGAGAATGCATGATTGTGATGAGGATGTTGATGTAGGAGGTGTTATAAACAAAGATGTTGATGTTGGTGAGTCTAGTATACAACCAAATGTTGTTGGTGGTACACCCCAAGGGAACAATGTAAGGTTTACTACACCTGAGATGGATATAGAGCATGTGATTGAAGATGCCTATATGACTGATGATCTTGATAGCGGGGGAGACAATGATAGTGCTGATGAAAGGCCTCGAGTGATAAAATTCAATGAATATGAAAAACTTAGCAAGATTTCATGTTTAAAGTGGGAATGGAATTCTCTTCCTTGAAGCAATTTAAAAAAGCTGTGCTTGAGCATAATGTGCTGAATGGTAGAGAGGTGGTGTTTGCAAAGAATGATGGGAATAAGTGCAGAATTGTTTGTAAGGACAAAAAAATGTAACTACATTGTGTTATGCAGTAGGGTTTTGAGAACCACAACATTTAGGATCAAGAAATTATTTCATAAGCATAAGTGTGGTAGAAAATTCTTCAACAAAAATGCAAATGCAAAGTGGGTTTCTAGAGTGATAATTGACAAATTGAAGAACAATTCAAGTATGAAATTGAATGAAGTGGTAGCTGATGTGAGACTGAAATTTGCTACAGAGATAACTGGTTGCAGGGAATTCAAAGCAAGACAACTATCTAGAAGGATGGTTGAAGGGGAATCAACCAAGAAATATAGCATGCTCTGGTCATATGCAGTTGAATTAAGGAGGTCATCAGTTGGAAACACATTCAAGCTGGACATCTCTGGTATACCCCCTTCATTTGAAAGATGTTATATGTGTTTTGATGGTACTAAGAAGGCCTTCAAGTTAGGTTGCAGGCCAATTATAGGCCTATATGGTTGTCACCTAAAAAACATATATGGTGGAATTTTGTTGATTGTTGTTAGTAGGGATGCCAATGATCAATATCTCCCACTTGCATTTGGGGTTGTAGAGACTGAAACAAGAGACAATTGGAGTTGGTTCAAGAGGTTGCTACTTAATGACATTGGTTCTGAACAGAAGTTGTGTTTCATGTCAGATCAACATAAAGTGAGTAAACATTTCTGACTTCATGTATTGTGATAACATCTTTTTTGTTAACAGGGGCTTGTGCAAGTTTTTGAAGAGGAATATCCTGAATTTTAACACAGATTTTGCTTAAGGAACTTATATGCAAATTTTAAGAAGTATGGAGGGGGCACACTATTCAGAGATCTTATCACAGTTGTAGCAAAAGAAGCTTTTTTTGAAGCACATGAAGAGAAGATGAACCAGATTAATGAGGTAATTCAAGATGCTTATAAATGGCTTAGTGCAATCCATAAGAATAAGTGGTGTAAACATGTTTTCCCATTTTATTCTAAATGTGATGTTCTCATGAATAATCTTAGTGAGTCATTCAATGCAACCATACTCATGCAAAGGGATAAACAAATCATTACTATGTTTGAATGGATTAGAAACTATCTAAGGGTAGGTTTTCCACCCTTAGAGAGAAGGTAGAAAATTACAAGGGAGAAGTCATGTCCAAACCACTTAGGAGGCTAGATAGGGAGATTGAAAAAAGTGAAAACTGGTTGCCAACATATGCAGGCATGTTGAAGTTTCAAGTGTCTCATGTCATGTGCACAAATTCATTTGTTGTAGACTTAGCAAACCATACTTGTTCTTGTAATTTTTGGGAACTGGTTGGGATACCCTGCAGACATGCAGTTGAAGCCATACATAGGAAGGTTGATGATCCACTAAAGTATGTTAACAAGTGTTATCTTAAGGTTACTTATTTGGAATCTTACAATCAAGTCATTACTCATATTAATGGGCAAAACAAATGGCCAAAGACCACTAATCCATAAATCTTGCCTCCAAGTTACAAGAGGGGACCTGGAAGACCAAAGAAACTACGTAGGAGAGAACCTGATGAGGCATCAAAAACTAGATGGAAAAGGACTAACACTAGCCATAGATGCAAGTTTTTTTTTTAATATGGCCACAACAAAATAACATGTAAGAAAAACAAACAGCCGGTGGTTGTTGATGGTGAATCACCAAGAGTTGTTGAAACACAAGCTAGCCAGACTCCAATAGTAGAGCCAATACCAAAAAAGAGGGTAAGTAACATTTTCTTATAAAGTAAGATACTTATTTGTCAAGTACTATTATAGAAAGTAATACATTGTTATACTAACTGTACAAGGTATGCCAAAGGGTACAACAAAGAAGGGAATTCATACTAAAAAGGCCAAAACTACAGATGAAGGGCAACAAGCTGTAGGGAAACAAACTGAAGGAAGAGAAACTGATGGGGTACAAGCTGAAGAGATACAAACTGATAAGGTACATAATGAAGAGGTACAACCTGAGGTACCAATTTCATCACAACTTACTCAAACATCTGCTGAGGCAATGGGGATGTACTGTGGTATTGATCTTGAAGAATTGTCTTCTTTGTTGGATGATGATAAAATCCTAGACATTCAACCACTTAATGTAGATACTTCACCAACCAAAGTGCCAAGACCAATACCTACTGAGCCTATACCTGTTGCACCAGTACCATCTGTGCCAAGACCTAAAGTTTTCTTTGGCCCAAGGCCTAAAGTGCCAAGACCAAGACCAAGACCTGCTGCACCAGTACCATCTGTGCCAAGACCTGCTTTACCAAAACCCGCTGCACGAAAACCATCTGTGCTAATACCTCTTGCACCAGAACCTGTTGTTTCAAGACCTACTATGAGTGACCCTGTCAGTTTGATACATGTTACTATTATATTTTGTTTCAAGGCCTACTATGTGTATTATATTGCTAACTACTTTCAGATATAACAGGCGAAGGCAATGTTATCTCCAAAGATGAAAGGAAAGAAGCTTGAAATTGAGAAAAGACAAAGTGACAGACTCAGGACACTTAAGATACATAATATTATGGGACCAAGCAGAGCTGCAGAAGATCCATTGGTCATTCCTGAGGAGGATGCAAGTGTTGGGAGTACAACTTCTAAGAAGAATTGGGATGTCATTGAGAATAGCCTAACTCAATGAAGACTAGTGTGTTGTGTAGAATATGTGTTTTGATTTGGTTTTATGTAATATGAACCTTAGTAGTATTTGTATGAACTTATGTGTTGTCTTTTGGTTTTATGTAATATGCACTTCTGTATGAACTTATTTGTTGTCTTTTGGCTTTATGTAATATGCACTTCTGTATGAACTTATAAATGTATTCCTTTTGTATTAACTTATGTTACTATCTAGCCACTCCTATAAAAAAAATTGTTTTCATATGCAATTATTACTTAAACTATTGCATCAATAATCAACTTAACTACAAAACATACATGTAATTAACAAGGTTACTCCATTTCATTGCATAAAAGAAAGTACATCATAACACTGCAGAACAACATCAACTCATTTCCTTACATAAAAAAACATAAACACCTAGTAGTTGCTTACATAAAACAACATTAACACCTACATTTAATAACAAAATATACATTGAACAAAAATGAGATAACAAGACAAAACATCTTAAATCTTCCATAATATGTCTCTATTTTCAGTTTTCTCTTCAAGATCTTGTTCTTCTTCCTTGTTTCCTCAACAACGGACTTCATATACCCAATAGAAGCCATGGATTCCAAATCTGAGTTTGTACAACTTGAATCATCATTCTCAGATTTTTCTGCAAAATCATCATCCCATATGAAAAGATTACAAGTATCAACATTCCTCCAATTCAAACATCTTCAAAATAACCTTCACTTGTTCGGTCCCTTTTTTGAAATGATATGAAACCATACGAAATTGAGAACCACAATATTTCCCACATCTTGATTTTACGGAAGCAGAAGACATTGGAGGAAGAAAATGGTGGTAGAAAGAAGATGAACAAACGAAAATGGTGGAGCACAACACAGTGGAAGCCACATACAAAAATGGTGGAGCAAAAGGATGAGGCACGGGAGAATTAGGTTTGAAATGAAAATTGGAAACACCTCTTTTATTGAAACATTTACACGTTGTCTACAAAAAGAAATAACAAAAATAAAAATTAATCCAGTCATCCGGCCACATCAGCAACCGTTAGGGTTGTTTAACGTCAGAGAATCTTAATTGAGATGGAATATTTTGTGAGGACCAAACCTTAAAGGAAAATTTTAGAGGGACTAAAATTCAAAGTGACCATATTTACATGGACCAATAACTTATTTAACCCTTTATTTTATAGGCTTATCCCAAGAACCAAACAAAACTATTTTCATAAAAGTTCTAAGAACCAACACAAAGATTTCAAGACAGGTTCATCTCAAGAACCAAACTATATTTCTCAAGAGTATCACACTCTTGAGAATTATAACAACTACTTGACCAATACAATTTCTTCCTCACATGTAGTGTTTAACTCAAAAGCAGCAAGGCAACTTAATTGAAAGAAAATATTTAGAGAGAGAGAGAGAGAGAGAGAGAGAGAGAGAGAGAGAGAAATTCCAAAGAAAATAGAGAGTTTCAGAAATTAGTGTGAAATGAGGAGGATCATACCATCCTTTATATAGAATAATGAAAATCCAAAAAATGAAAAGATCCATGTGTGTTTTAAATGAATCAATTGATTGTCTTCTAAGCTCAATCGATTGGATGAGTGGAATAATTGATTATTCTGGCCTATTTTTGAAAGTTTGGATGGTGAGGCATTGCAAGTCATTAAGACACTATCATAATCGATTGTAAAATCATTTAGACTTCTTCCAATTGATTGGCTTAAGATCCCAATTGATTGGGTAGTTCAAAATGTTAATTTTAATATTTATACAAGTAATACTAGATATACATTAAAATGTATCCAGATAACACCCATGAAAATAACTAACTAATGTCACATCTAAAAAATGTGTCACCTCCTAAATTCATCATAAGATAAAAATTATAATGCATCAAAAAATGTGTGAACATTTAAATTTATGATTGGTTCTACCTTTTACTTTTTCTAGTTTGAGTCTTTCTCAATATCACTCAACTTGGAAAACTTTTCCATCCTATCCAACAAAATATTCGACCAAGTTTAATATTCTTTTGTGGAATGAGATGTACTTTCAAGGGATGTTCATAGTATTAAATTTGTTCATATGAATTTTCTATAAGATGATCCATTTTAGGGAAACACGTCTATTTTTCCTTCAATGTTGCACTATTAAATAAGGAATAAGAGCATCATAAATTTCATCATATTGTTCTTTTTTCCCGTATAACCTCGTGTATGATTATTTTCAGGCCTTCAACTTTTTGAAAAGATGTTGATAAATAAGTATATGATTCTCCCCTCCTTACCTGGAAAAGCTAAAATAGTGTGATAACCGCAGTTACCATCACTTTTAACATTTATAATACGTTCAATGTATTTGTTTATAAAAACAAGCATCTCTTTAATGTGTATCATTTTTTGTAAATGTGGTGACAATGATGACTTGCTGATGCAAACACCTCCAATAGAACTTGTTTTATCATTATAATTGGAGAATCTAGATAAAGTCAGCGGACGTGTTCGAAATAGGATGGAAATCACTTTGTTGAATTATCACTCGATGTTGGTTTGACCTTCTTAGGAGCACTGTTAGTTTTTACCATCTCCATGGGTAGTTTCATATATATGGTTTATGGATAGGCTATCTTTTCTCGCCGCTCTTTGATGTACATTTTCATGTTATAATCAACTTTTAAAAATCTCTCTTGAATCACATCTCATTTTGTCATAGTAGATATATCAAATTTACCTTCTTTGATCATACCATCATGATCAAACCAAAGTATTTTCCAATGTGAGTGTACCTTATCCATACATATAGATCTATCAAGTTTCATCTTCTTTGAAGTTAAACAAACACATAAAATATCATATGTTCTTCTAACTGTACAATCATACTTAGATCTATATGGACCTATTTTCTTTGTTTGCATAACTTCATAATAAATAAAGTTCAATCTTGCTCAAGATATATTGTCAACCATCTGTGAATACATATTACTATCTTTGAATTTATGTTCGAATATTGTGATGCTACAACCAAATGATGTTTGTATCTCACTATACTAATTTTGAATCATTTGATTCACTGATTCCCAAACCTTACACAAATCCCTTTTATTATTTCCTAACCAATTCTTCAATATAGCATGAGCATATTCAACTTTATTTGTTGTATTATTTTCAAATTGTCTAACCTCATCACTCCATACACAAACAATTTCCTCCTTCACATGGTCTAATATAGTGCTTTAAACATATTTCAAGGAATCCAAATATTTTGCGCAAACTCTTCTGAAGTGTATTAAGATTCAACATAAAACTCTTATGTAGAATAATTTATTATAACATTTCAGATATCCATTATGTTTTCCAAAATATGACTAGGTTTGACCATTTTTCCGTCTTCACTATTGATTTGTTTGGTCACTACCACATGCTTAAGTCTATCTCTCACATTGTTTGTTATGTGATACCTATACCGTAAAATATATGATGTAGAAAACACCTTTACAATCGAACTCATTAATATAATATCATGATCTATGACAATCACTTGTGGCATATTTTTGTAGTTTTTAAAAAAATTTCGACACATTTCTGAAGTTCATGTAATATTATTCTCTTTTTCATTCTAAAAACGTAAACCGATTAAATAAATCATGAATATAAAAGTAACACCAATATTTTTAGGAAGTTTGTTATTTAGATTACTTTCTTACAGAAAGCACTCTTAATATTTAATAATGAATATTTATTTTTCGTTTACTTTTTAAATAACATTAAAAATATGCAATAATAAAATGAAAAGACTCACATTTTTTTTGTAATTAAAAGTAAATAACATATCATCTAACTCAAACCAGGAAACCTTAGCCTCAATCAAAGGCTAAAAGCTTTCACTTGAGAAGAAACTAGTTGTCCCCTCTCTATATTTTTTTTCTTTTCAAATTTACACAAAATCCAAACTCTTAACCCCTATAAATGATCCAAAATCCTTATACTCTGCATTCTTATCAGTACACCAACCATAATGAATTGAAAAACTCTTACTCCCACAACTCTTACAACCCTCCCAAACAAAACACAAATAAAAAATAAAACCATTTCCTAAAATCATAAACCCAATAATACACACACATTCATAGAAACTCATAAAAGTTGCAAACTCACATGCAAATCCCAACATGATACTACTCAACAAAATCCATGTTCCGATTTTTATCTTAAGCCCCTTCGAGGAAAATCGGTCGGGTCGAGATAATTTATGGTACAATTTAGACCAATAGTTCAATAAAAAGGTACTAAGGTAGACAAAAGTCACGAAGATTATCATAGGTATGTCATTTTGGTTGTATGCTCGATAGAGTGTTGTTCCAAAACTTATTGCTATGTTGAGGGAACAAAAGAATGGTAATATACTATGAAAGTTTTTGTTGGAATATTGCATGTTAGAAGATAATAGTGGCAATGAACTCATATTGATATTATCTGCGCGCAACTGTAGAGATCACTGATGCTTCGAGTTAAGTAGGATCGCAATACGCGGCAAAATGAATTTGTGATATGTTGAAATTGAGGTTGTAGAAGAATGAATGTGAATTAGTGAGTATGGGTGGTGATGACAGATTGTGAATTGTGGAGTTTGCTTAAATTGTGTTTGTGAACATGAAAAGGGAAGAAGACACAAAGTTTCTTCTAGGAAATTTGTACGATGCTTCGTTGAATTTTCTTTCATGTGTTGTTATTATACCAAGAAATATGAGAGTGATAGCTACGCTGTTGGAAAGCAATTTTTATTTGAAAAAGTATTTTGGGAATCTCTTGGAAGTTTCGTATTTAGACTTTTGAAAAGTGAGTATGGCCCACATAGATCATAAAATATTTATTTTTAAGATAGTTTATCGGAGTATCCAACGTAAATTTTTTTTTCTACACCAATACAATAATACTTGTCCAATTATATTACGGAAGTATATTTTTTAAATTGGTCGGTAAGAAGTGAGGTATCCCTATATCTAAAACTTTTATGAGTTCACTCTTTAATTATTAGAGATATGTAAATATGCATTGTATTAGAGTTAGTTAGAAGATTAGGAAGATTAGGAAAAGTTGGTTAGAGTGTAACAAACTAAGTCTAACTAACTCTATGTAGTAGCAGCTTATTATAAAAGTATTTAATCACTCATGTAAAAGATAAGGTGAATAGATAAATCCAAAGGATAATAGAAGTATTGGAATGAGATACACTTTCACTTTTAATATGGTATCAGAAATGGTTCAGATCTGAACCACGTTTCTCTTTCCGCGTCATAGCTTCAAACTCTCCTCAGTCATCTTCATCTTCTTCGACTGATCAAGAAGCGTGCTCCACAATAATGGCGGATTCCGAAAATCAATCTCTGCGCTCAAATGCCTCAAGCTTCTTCACTTCCAACTCCAACAACTCGTATGGTCCGAAACTCTCGATTCAGCTCAAGGACAACAACTATCTCTTGTGGAATCAACAAGTGGAAGGAGTAATCCTCACTCAAAAGATGCACAGGTTCATTGTTAATCCTCATATTCCTACGAAATTCAAGACTGATCAAGATCGGTTGCTCAATAATCTATCTAAAGAGTATGAAGCTTGGGTAGTTCAAGATCAAACCCTATTCATTTGGTTGCTTTCAACAATCTCAGAGTCGGCGCTCCCTCGGGTTCTCTCTTGCAAGCATTCATATGAAGTTTGGGACAAGATTCACAAGTTCTACAATGCACAGGTGTGAGCTAGGGTTCGTAAGCTAAGAGTGAAATTGAAATCCACCAAGAAAGGTAATCAATCAATCACTGAATTTGTGCTCAAAATCAAGGCCATTGTAAGCTCTCTTCTTGCTGTAGGTGATACAATTTATGAGCAGGATCAAATTGAATCTATCCTCAATGGTTTACTAGAGGAATACAATTCGTTTATGATGAAAATGTATGGACAAACTGATATTTTATCACTATGTGATGTTGAAGCTCTCTTGTATGTCCAATAAGCTCAACTAGACAAGTTCAGGCAAGAACTCATGGTTTCTCAAGTTACTGTAAATCCGATTCACAAAAGTCATGGAGGCACAAACTCACATGAACACTCCAGCTACAACAGGGACAGGGGTCATGGTTACAGAGGAAGAACACGTGGTAGAGGTCGTTCTACTCAAGGAAGACCTATCTGTCAATTGTGTGGAAAACCTGGCCATGTGGTGATGGATTGTTGGCATAGATATGATGAGTCTTTCACTCCGCAACCTAAGTCCAATGAAGCACCAAGTGGGAAAGATGCAAAAGAAGCTGATACAACCTCAAAATCTCAGGCAATGGATATGACAGCCACAACATCTCAACCAATTACTTTCACTCAAGAATACTCTCTACCAACTGATCTTGAGTCTCAAGCATGGTTTGCTGATTCTGGTGCTTCACACCACCTCACTCCTTATGAATGTTGTTTACATACTAGAAAATCTTATAGAGGAAGTAGTCAAGTATATGTAGGAAATGGACAAAGTTTGCATATCAAAAATATGGGCTCCTCATTCATTTCTAATAGACTTGTATGTGGTGACATTCTTCATGTTCCACTATCACCAAGAATTTATTGTCAATTCAAAGTTTTCTAGTGACAATCAAGTTGTGTTTGAATTCCAATCTAATAAATGCTATGTGAAATGTCAGGGCTCTTAGGAATTCCTTCTTGAAGGGTTTCTTGAGTCCAATGGTTTTTACTGCTTCCATAGTCTCCTACCCAATTCAGCCAGGTCTGTGAATAAAGGTGTTGGATACAAAGATTTCTCTATTGTTTCAAATTCTAGCATTGTAGAAAATTCTGATGTACTATGACATAGTCGACTTGGACATGCTAACTTTACTTCTGTCAAAAGCATACTCAATTTGTGTAAAATACCTATAATGAATAAAGCTTCCTTTGAATTTTGTAAAGCTTGTTGTCTAGGTAAATCTCATAGAATGCATGCTCCTCTTTCTGTTACTACTTATGAACATCCTTTTGATTTGATTTTTACTGATTTGTGGGGTCCCTCACCAAATGTTTCTAGTTCTGGTGTCCACTATTACATTGCTTTTGTTGATGCTAAAACTAGATACACTTGGATCTATCTGCTTAAACAAAAGTCTGAAGCTCTAGGGGCCTTTAAACTGTTTCACACCTATGTCAAATCACAGTTCAACACAAATGTCAAATTTGTTCAATCAGATTATGGAGGAGAATATAGGCCTTTTACAAAATTTCTGCTTGAGCTTGGTATTACACACATGTTAACTTGCCCACACACATCTCATCAGAATGACTCAGTGGAAAGAAAACACAAATCTATAGTTGAAATAGGTATAACACTTCTTACTCATGCCAGCCTCCCTATGACATACTAGGATCACAGTTTTCTCACAGTTACCTATTTGATCAATAGACTACCAACTTCAACCTTACCTGATTTACACTCACCTTTTCATGCTCTATATCACAAAGATCTTGATTACAAAGTTTTGAAGGTATTTGGTTGTTCTTTCTTTCCATTGTTAAGACCATATAACAAACATAAATTGGATCCTAGAAGCACAAAATGCATTTCTCTAGGTCCTTCACCTCAACATAAAGGCTATAAATGCCTAAGTCCCACAGGCAGACTATACATCTCCAAGGATGTGGTGTTTAATGAGAATAGTTTTCCTTATGGTAGCATGTTTCCTACTAGTACTAGTACAACTATACATGTTGTATCTTTACCTTGTCCAACTGTTAACCATCTTGATCAACCAAGTACACCAGTGGGCCCAGCTCCTGCAGAGTCACATCAGGAGCACTTTAATCTCTTACCTCCATCTGATAGCCCTCACTCAACCATGGACCTATCACCTTAAACTGTCATACCTCATAATGAAGCTTTTCTCCCCTCACCAGATTACACTATATCTATAAGGAATGAAGTAGTCTCAACTCCCTCAGCCACTGTGAGAACTGAGTCTACATCACAACATGTTTCTACCAACTTAAGAGAAGAATCTAATATGTAATCTTCCCCTCCCCATCTGCTTCAACATAGTGACTTTCTCACCCTCAACCAACCTGGTACAACTGCATCTGATAGTTCAGCTTCACCACTGATTCATAGTCCTCTGCCTATCACATCTCCCCCATAAAATGATCATCCTATGCTCACAAGGGCCAAAACTGGTCATTCTAAACCTAAAGTATTTGTAGCTCACTCTGAACCTCTCAATGTGAAACATGCCTTACTACAACCAGAATGGGCTCATGCAATGCAAGTTGAGTATAATGCTTTAATGGCAAACAACACATGGAATCTTACAACATTTCCTTCTCACATACAAGTTGTTGGTTGCAAATGGGTATTCAAGGTCAAAGAAAATCCAGATGACATTGTAAACAAGTTCAAAGCCAGACTTGTTGCAAAGGGATTTCATCAATAACTAGGGTTTGACTTCAATGAAATTTTTTCTTCAGTTGTGAAGCCAACAACCATCAGAGTTATATTAAGTTTTGCTATCACTTATAAGTGGGATCTTCAACAAATATACATCAACAATGCATTTCTGAATGGAACACTACAGGAGGAAGTCTACATGGTCCAACCACTAGGGTTTGTACAGTCAAACAAAGAGCTAGTGTGCAAATTGAACAAGGCATTGTATGGCCATAAACAGGCACCTAGGGCCAGGTATGAGAAGCTCAATCACACTCTTCTCAAGTTTGGCTTCATTCACTCAATGTGTGATCATTCACTCTTCATTTATTCAAAACAAGGTATCACTATCTATGCATTTGTCTATGTTGATGACATTCTAATCACAGGCTCTTCTTCTACACTCATTATTGATCTCATCAATAAACTGGATGTTGAGTTTGCTCTGAAGAGATTGGGTAGGCCTGAATACTTTCTAGGTATAGAATTTTTGTTTCAGCCAAATGGAACCCTCCTACTAACACAGGAAAAGTATATTCGGGATCTACTTGAACGAGCAAACATGGGTGGTGTGAATGGTGTGCCAACACCCATGTTAAGCACTTGCAAGCTCAGCAAAATAGGATCTCCATTACTGACAGGTCCTCAACAGTACAGGTTGATTGTAGGAGCTCTGCAATATGTCACTTTAACGCATGACATTGCTTATAGTGTGAACAAAACTTGTCAATTTATGTCCTCGCCATTGGAGTCTCATTGGGCAGCTGTTCGCAGAATTTTACGATACCTAAGCAAAACAATATCCTTAGGTCTTGTGTTTTCTTTGTCAAGTCCAACCGAAAAGTTTTCCCTGCGAGCCTATAGTGATTCAGATTGGGTAACTGATCCAGATGATCGTCGTTCCACGTCTGGTTCGTTCATCTTCTTTGGTCCCAATATTGTTTTGTGGAGCTCTAAGAAACAGTCATTAGTGGCAAGATCAAGTACGGAAGCTGATTATTGTGCATTGACTCATACCACATCTGAGCTCTTATGGCTTAAGTCTCTCTTGACTGAGTTACATATTCAATTTCATCCTTCTACTCTTCTATGTGATAACCTAAGTGTTGTTCATATGTCACATAATCCGGTGTTACATGCTCGTACAAAGCACATTGAGCTTGACATCCATTTTGTACGAGAAAGGGTAGTGGTACAACAATTGATCATCCATCATGTTCCAGGATTTACACAACTAGCTGATACTTTAACAAAGCCTATAGGCACGATGGCGTTTCAAGACTTACGCAGCAAACTCAAAGTGGTCTCTTTCAAACCACCATGATCTTGAGGGGTGTATTAGAGATATGTAAACATGCATTGTATTAGAGTTAGTTAGAAGATTAAGAAAAGTTGGTTAAAGTGTAACAAACTAAGACTAACTAACTCTAAGTAGTAGCAGCTTGTTATAAAAGCACTTTACCACTCATGTAAAAGATAAGGTGAATAGATAAATCCAAAGAATAATAGAAGTATCAGAATGAGATACACTTTCACTTTTAATATTAATTAACATGATACTTGAATTGTTTTTTCAATACCGAACATATAACACGATGACGATTTGCAAGATACTAGTAAGAAAATTACTTCAGTATTTGTTTAAGTTTGTCTTTCACTCATACACAAATAGGGGGAATCTTCTTGCTACCCTGATATCGCTATTTGTAGTGAAATATCATTTTTATCCTTTTTAAAATTTTCAAAAATGTTGAAATTTGGGGGAATCAGAGATTTTGAAAAATACTAGAAATTTCAAAATTACAGTAAAAAATATCTGGGATTTCGAAATTATGTAAAAAAAAATTGAAATTTCAAAATTACCGGTAAAATAATGACAATTTAAATTTGAATTTATTTCCCAGTACCGGGGTTTCAAATTCCCGATATTTTCCACACAATATCCGGAATTTGAAATTCCCAATAATGGTAGTTAACAAATTTTCACTTTTTAAAAAAATAATTTTAAATTATTTTTACTATCAGAAGTTTCAAATTACCGGTATTATGCATATAATACCGATAATTTGAAATTCTCGATAGTGAAAAAATTTCACTTCAAAAAAATTTCCAAAGATAATATTAGAATTATAAAAGTTTGGGGGTGTTATGTACAACTGAAGGTGTAAGAAGAAGATTCCTCCACAAATAGACACCCAATAGACCTCATGCCGTTTCTCAGCACTTATTTTCCTAATGAATAATACTATTTCTATGCGTACCTACGCACTACTTCATGCAGCTATAAGGGTGTGTTTAAGAAATAACATTTCTTGAAATTTTTATTCCCATCCTTATTATTACTTAGAATAATATTAATTTTGATAAAAATTAAATTTCCTAAAAAATTTATAATATTTATTTAATTTAAAAATAATAAAAGATAAAATATATAAATAAATGTGAATAATAGTAAAGAATAAAATATGTTTTAAAATAATTTTTTAAAATTGAATCAAGTATGAAAATGTTACATTCTTATAAGAATATTCCTGAGAATATTTTTTACAACTTTGAAATAAACACACCCTGATTAATAAAGACTTATATGAATCTACCTAAAGTGTTACTATTGTGCTTATTGTAATGAATAATGAATAGAAATACAAAATCTACCAAACTTCAAATAAATAAAGAAGATTGTCCAAGCAATTTTCTCGACTATGTATCGCAGATTGGATTCGTGTTGTTTGCCTGCTAGAATGTTATGAAAATACATCTTTGAAATTATTTCGAATATGTATTTTTAGATTAAATTTTGGACAAAATAAGAATAACTCATTTACGAAATGATGGAATGTATGTATTATGGATGCATTCCAAGATTCATTTTTGCAATTGAATGTCATTTTTTATTTTTCACTATGATGCACTAGCACCCCATCGGGTGAACAAAGTACCCCCTAAAATATTGTTAGGACCCGCTCAATGCTTTGGAAATCACTTGTAAGTGTTAACGGGATCCGCCCGATATATTTGAAGGCCATTTGAAACATTTTTATTTATTTTTATTTTTAATAATTATATTTTTTTCTAGTTATAATTATTTAATTAAATAATAATATAATATTATTTATTAATAAACATACAATTATATTTTAATTTAGTTAAAATAAAATAATAATATATTAAATGTAAGAAAGTTAAATATGGTAAGAGATAAATTAATTAGAGATTAATTGTTATGCATTGTCAGTGTAAAAAAATTTACACCATCAATCTATCACAACCATTTATAGTCATTATTTTAAATATAATTAAAATAAAAGTCAAATTTAATTTTGGATCTAACGATTAAAGTATAAAACTGCTTTACACTGTCAGTGCATTCAAATTAAATTCAATTAATTAAGTCTTAATTTATTAAATGATAATGAAATTACATTAAAAAAATATCTAGCGTTGATTTTGACCGGATCGTGAAAAGCCGCAACTAGTTCCACATTAAGGAGCTATTCCTTGTCATGTAGTCTTTCTAGGTCACATTAATGAGCTACTTCTTGTCATGTAGTTCTTCTAGGTTGCATTTGGTTCTCATCATTATTTGAGGGTTGAGTAGATGTCCATGAAGTTAGTGATCATGTCATCAATTAACTCCACCGTCGCACTACCATATTTTAATGTGTTTTTCTCGTAAATCCAGTTTGGATATTAGTTTGGGTTGAGTTTTGGATGAAGGGGGTTTAATTTTATTATTTTTGTGATGAATTCAGGGTGAATGATTATGAATGAAAAAAGGGATTTCTGGTTGGGGTGTTTGGAAGTTGTTGTATTCTTGAGGGGTAGGTTGTGTGAATGAGTATGGGTTATAGTGGGTGATGTGTGGTGTTTTTTGTTGGGTGTTGAAGGTTATTGGAGTAAATTGGGTGTTTTGTTGTTTGCTATTGTAGGTTGTTGGGTTGAATTGTATGTTTTGTTGTAGGGCGTTGTAGGTGGTTGGGTAAAATTGTGGGTTTTGGTAGTGTATACTTGGGATGTAAGGTGACTGTGTTAGGTTGAAAGGTTGTTTGGTGTTTAATATAGATTATTGGGTGTTTGTGGTGCAAGGTGACTGTGTTGGGACCTTATGGATGGTCTGTTGAATATGAGGGTCAAATAATAATCTATTCTTTGATAGATAAAAATTTGAAATAGATCAATACCAAGCCAAGTACTCATAGCTCGGTTGGGCATGATATAACCTTGTAAGATACTAATGCGACAATTTTTCCATTGAAGACACGCTTATATATTATGGTTTTTTAAATTTCTAAATTTTCATTGGTCTGACGTTGAACTTGTGTGATACTCTCCCATGCACCTAGGTAGACCCGTAATGTCTTATTGAATTCCAAACTGGAGTTTAACCCTATTTGTATGATGCATTTCCATTCTAGTGAAAGTAATTAGAAGTCTTGTTGAACTCCACATGTCACTATCTCTTGGATCCTCATCCACAAGCTCAAAATAAGGCCTTCATATAAGCTGTCACATAAATTCAAATAATTAATTAAAAAAAATTAATGTTAAACTTTAAATAGTTGTATGACAACTATAGAAAAAGAAGTGACAATTGTGAGACAAGTATTATGAACCTCCCCTTACCCCCCACATAGTTGTATAATAACTATTCTTATGCAGGATCATTGTAAACTTAGCTCTCACTTGATGTGCCAATGGTTAATGTCTTTTGTATGCAAGAAACCGTCAACCAAGGTGAGTAGTTATATCAATCAAATTATTTTGGAATATAAACTTATTTTGTCATACAGAAAAATATGGATTGCGAGGAATAAATCCATTGAACAGGTTTACGGTAACTGGGAGAACTCATACAATGAACTTCCACATTGCTTGTTAGAATTTAAGAATTACGTTCCTGGTACAATGGTAGAAATGGAGACACTACCAACACACACACACACACACACACACACACACACACACACACACACATACACACACACACACACACATATATATATATATATATATATATATATATATATATATATATATATATATATATATATATATATATATATATATTGATGAACAAAAAATCTTTCATCGGTTATTTCGGACTTTTCAACCATGCATTAGAGGATTTGCATATTGCAAATCTGTACTTCAAATTGATGGAACTTAGTTGTAGGGTAAGTATAATGAGACTCTGCTTATGCTAGTATCATAAGATGGTAACAATAATATTTTCCCAATAGCTTTTGTCCTAGTTGAAGGTGAGACAGGTGGTGGTTAGGGTTTCTTTCTACAAAACTTGATAAGGCTTGTTGCTTCTCAACCCGGGCTATGTTTGATTTTAGAGAACATGAGTATATTGAAAGTGCGTACAAGAATTTAGATAATGGTTGGAAATATACACCATCAATGCATGTTTACTACATCATACAATTGCTCAAAACTTCATGAGAGAGATCAAAGACAAAATATTTTGTAAATAATTTGTTAACATGTGTAAGTATCTCTATTTGTCGATAAAATTTGTTAACATTGTACGATTATTTTGTAGATGTACATCAACTTTTTATCCAATATAGGGTATGCTTTAAACCGATCTACATTTGAGCACTACCAAAAATAAATTGCACTAGATAATGTTAAGGCTTTAAGATGGGTATACCATATTTCAATACACAATTTGGTGAGGCCATTTGACAAGGGTAGGAATTGGGTTTACATGACAACGAGCCTCGTTGAGTCAATAAACTTAGACTTTAAAGGCACTCGTAATATGTCAATCACAACATTGGAAAACACAACCTATTATAGGTTGGGACCGCTATTTACTTAAAAGGGTGCACAGTGGAATGAAGTGTTGCAATCTGGCCATATATTTACAAAAATTGCACGAATATGATGAAATATGAAATTGAAAAATCAAACATGCATCAAGTAACAAGATTTGACTATCAAAGTAACACTTTCAGTGTGAATGAGAGATGGTATAAATGGAATGTATGGATCAATAAGACAAAGACATATAGAGAAAATTTACTTATCATTGATTTAGTTTATGATTCATTTAAAAATAATACCGAAGTATGTATGATTATTATCATGAATTGTTAAGGTCAAATGCTGGTTCAATTGTGAATGTAACAACTCAATCATACCAAAGTGTGTAGAAAGGTTTAAGACATCCTAAAATGGGGAAGGTAACAAGTCTAAGTTGGTATTAGAAAAAGTATTGACTACCAATAAGGAATTTGACTCCATCCAAAGTTTGATCCAACCTTTATCATTAGAAATTTCAATTGTTCTCGAGACTCCACAAAATCCAGTCATAAGTGAGTTATCCCACATAAGTTGTTTATTAAAAGCCAAAATAAACATACATTTTCTATCTCTAAATAAACCACCACAACCTACAAAAAATATGTATTAGGGGTATATAAACATCATTAACATTGCATTTGAACCAATCAAACAATTAGAGATACCATATCAATTGTTTGGTTGAAGGAGCCTTGGGAGGGTGGATGGTAACATTGAAAACTTTGAAGAGTGCAAAGTATACCATTGGAGATCTATATGTTAAAGATGACTTGTTACAAATAAACTTAAGTTGAGCCATCATCTGAAAATAAATCAAACTAAAAAGCATACTTTTATTTTTAAATCGAGTCAAATTCCTTGCAGACCAAATTTCATTTAGAAGGAAAATTATGGCGTCTTTTAGAGTTATAGAACATTGAGGAGATACAAAAAGACCATAAGTCTTCAATGAAATTGAAGTGCAAATTAGCATTAATAGTTTTTCTTAGCCAAAGCCAAAGTTTGACTGCTAATGTACATTGAAAGAATAAATAATGGTTGTATTCTTATTATCTTTTGCTTGAAGAACAAACTGAGGTCATCTAGTAATCCCTTTCTTGTAACTTATCATCTTTTGTAATATTATTATGAATTAATTTTCAATCTACCAACGATTTTGAGGGAGAAATATCAATAGTCCAAACAATTTTTGCCCAATTCAAGTTTGAAGTTTTTGAGCTTTACAACTATAGGCATCTTTAAGAGATATAATACATATGCTTAAATCAAGCCATACCAAGTGATGATCTTTCTAGAAGTTTATGATGGTTAAATTTCCTAGAAACCAATAAGTATGGAATATGTCATTCCATACCAAATGGAAGAGAAGATATGATGTTTGATTGTGCCTAAAGGACTCAAAATTTTGTCATTTAATAGAGAAGCCACATCTTCCTCACTATTTTGCACGCCCCATTCTAACTTTAGGTTATATGCTTCATTAAGATACAAAATATATCTTAAGACCTAATCCACCATTGGACTTATGCATGCACACTTTCTTCCATGACATATACATCATTTTAATTTTGTTTACATTACCATATGTCGCAACGCGAAAAACCACCAGCGGAAAACAGAGGAGTCGCCATCAATATGTTATCTATCCCAATGGGGAAAGGAAACGATCGAAGTAAACCTGGAAGAAAAGGAAAAGACAAGGTCATCACAACCAAGTTTGGGCTCGGGAGTCGGTTACACAAAGGGAAGGTATTAACATCCCTTCATGTCTATCATACTCGATGGAATCCATGCTTGCTACTCTGCTCAACATGTGTCATCATCTGAAACTTCATCTGCTGCTAACTGTTGAAAGGAAGGGAAAGGAAAGGAACGAGAACAAAAAACAGAAAAACATAGGGGGGAAAGAAAGAAGCTTACTCAAGAGGATATCACATCCCAGTCTTACGTATCTCATTGAGAACGAGAATCAGAGTCAACGTAGTACTAACCAGAACAGGGAAATTACTCGGCAAGTATCACAATTGTGCCTACGTATCTAAGTTAGAGTGAGAACCAAAGTGTCGTAGTTCGGCTCACTGCGGGTTACCAACAACTTTTATGTTTTTTAAGGGACGTTGCCAAAGTACGCGTTCTAGCAGTTAGGTGTTGTTGCTCGTTGCATGGAGATTCATGCATTACCTGTTTGTGGTAGAACAGACCCGACATGTATTCTGTTTGAAATAAAGTGAAATGAGAAGAGAAATATATTGAAGCTTGGTTCAAGTCTTTTAAAAGACGTGTTTTTGTTGTTTTTATTTGTATTGTGCATCGTGCTAAAGACTATGACATAAGAGTGAATACTTTACGCAAACGATCCAAACGTCTGCATCCGTTCACCCTTTCCCATGTGCTTAAGGCTCGTGGCACACAATGCACATTGTATTTATTAAATGTTTTTTTCCTTTTATTTGATAGAAAGAAGAGAGACTCAAAAGGGTTAAAAGAAAACACTAAATGGGACTTAATCCTAATGTTAGGATGAAAAAATTGATCCTATAACTGAGGTTTCTATCCTACTCCAACTTAATCCAAAAGTAAGTTGGACTAGGTACCTAAAGGAATAAGCAAACACAAGCAAAAAAAAGAATAAACCAAAAACAACACTTACCCCAACGCTCTAACACTTGCATAGTTATTAAAAACAAACAACACACAAGATAACTTTTTACAACTCTCTAACAGCACCACAACAGATGTTAAAAGTGAAAATAGAACAAGGCAGTATGCACACATTTTACAGCTCACAACACAAATGACAACATGTAGCTCGATTTTTGTGGTCTTTAATCACTATCGCATTTTTTTTTACTTTCTGATTTCTTATTTTTTTCTTTTATGCTGACATGTTTAAACTCACTTTTTGTTGATGACAAAAGGGGGAGAAAATTCATGGTAGTATTTAAGAAGGTTAAAAGTATTTTTAATGCTTTTAATTTACCTAAACCCTATTTATTTAATCATTTTGGTAAGTATTTTCTTTGAACATACTATTTTTATCGAAATCAATTTAAATTACCTTTGTAACGCCCTAATTTTTGCCCTAAGATTTCTTTGCATCTCATCTGCATTTTGCATGCAAACAAGATCGCACTGGTTGCACGGTTCTTCTCGGGTTAGGATTATGCTTCGCAGGGGATCACCTTTGTCTTTAATTGCTTTATTTGTTTACTAACCATTAATCAAAATCCAAAAATATTTTGTGTCCTTTTGCTAACCTTTTTCAGGAAGAGGAGCCATGTGAAAATATCAAAAATAGCAGTCATGCAATTCGAGCGAAATTTCACAGGAAAAAGTCGAAGTTGATCCGCAAATAATACAAATTTTTTATCTGATCAAGGATTTCCCGAGTTAATTGATTCATTCAAAGGATCTCCAAGGTTCACGTGTTTATTTCTTCGACGTACACTAGAATCGGGCCGAAACAACCAAGCAGCTTTTTTTTAAATAAAAAATTCAAAATTCAGCTTGGTTAACCGGTTAACCAAATGGTTAACCGGTTAACCAGTGCGAAATTTGAATTTTTTATTCAAATTCAGCACCCTTAGATCATTGATTTAATTGGAATATTCTAGATCCATTGGTTTCTGATTTCTCTACATCACTTTGATCATTTCCTACCATAAACCCTCACTAATCACCACTCTTTTCCATTTCCCACCAAAATTCCAATTACCAAACCTAAATTCAAATTACCAAAGCAAGCTCCATTCCACCAAATTTCCATACCTAAGGCCTTTAAATAGGACCTCAATTTCATTCATTTCACAAGCTTTTGATAGCCACAAAACCTCTTGCAAAATACTCCCTCAACACCAAAATTCTACAAAGCTCATCTTTCTTGTTTTTGAAGTTATCAAGAATTCACATTGAATTCTTGATTAACTTGAGCTAGACCTTCATCCTTTCATTCTTTTGCTCATCAATTTCAGTAGATCTAAGCTTGTGTTGGTTCAATTTGAAGAAAAGCTTTTGGTAATTCATCTTCCTCCATAAACCCATATTCACCATCAACATTCAAGATGTAGATCTTTGGTGCTTTTGTTTCTAGATCCTTTGGATCTTTATTTGTTGTTTGATTGCAGGGATTCCACTATATTTTGGTTTTAAAATTCGTGCAAATTCAGATCATGATCATCCAATGTTTGAGAAAAGGTTTCAAAATGGATCATGCTGAATTTTCTGCATTTTTCAGCTTCTGATACAGCGTTAACCGGTTAACCAAATGGTTAACCGGTTAACCAATTTAAAAACAGCGCAGATTATTCAAAATCTGCTTGCGTTAAGCTCCTTTTTGGTTTTTTTGGCTTGTGTTTAAGCTCCTTTTTGGTTCCTCTTTCTTCTTCTTCCCCCTCCTTTTTATTTTTACCTTGGGAAGTATTTTTTGGGAATAATTCCTCCCTAATTTCAATGGAGTTTGGGTGTAGATTATAGTAGTTAATGTTCATTAATTCAAAACTACCTTCAAGTGGATTATTCAATTCATTTAAGGTACTTTGCATTAGTGATACATTTTCATGCTTGAATCCACCAAGATGAGTGATTGAACTTAAGGATGGAAGAATACCATAAGTACGGCTCAATTTGGTATTCATCTTTAGTTTTGTGCGGTATCGCGTTCGGATAACGATCTATATATCGTTTATCTCACATGCATTAGCACTAACATTATGCACCTTAATTGGTGGTGGCCGACCTCATTTGTAGGGTAATTACTTCGTAAATTACTCGGCGATTGCTTAACATAGACCTAAATGTGTCCCGACTTCGGAATAAAAATCTAATTGGGTACTTACACTTTCGTGGACCGGATCTATTGTTGATCGCGTAATCCCAAAGTGGTTAATCATATTGCATCAAGAATCGAGACTTGTGAATTTTTGATGCGTAGGTGTTTTGGGTCTCCCAATCGCCTTTCAAATTTCATTGAATTCGGTTCGGTTTGCCTTGATTAATCGCTATAGTGTAAGATGCTAAGCGGATCCGGCTGCCTTCAGTTTTGGTCACTTTTCCTTTTTGGTTGTGGTTGATTAAGTTCACCATACCATGATTATGTAAATATTATTATACTATTACTACTATTAATATTTTAAATTCTTGCATTTTTATTTCTTTTGTTACTAACATTTAATTTTCTTGCACTATTATTACCTTTATTTTATTTTGCCTTATTCATCCATATCATATTTATTATTTGTCCTTATTATTTGTTGATTGATTTTCTATTTGTCCGTTTGGACACAAAAAAATTAATAAAGGATTAAACCTCTAAAAAAACTTGTGACTTTAATTTCGGACTATTGGTTACTATCCTTAGCATTTGGAGTGAAGATTCAGACTTAGATTTTTAGGACACTTCCTTTGCTTTGATCTTCATAAAGTTGGATTTAGCCTTTATTTGGCCATTTGCTAGCTTACAAGGATGGAACTCTTATGCTCATAATTTGGAATGTCATCAAGTTTGGTTAGATCTTTCTTCCCTTATCTTCTTATTTTTCTTTTTTTAGGATAGTCCCTTCATCTCCTCCCACTTCTTAAATTTTCAAATCTTCTCCCTATTTTCAAATTTTCTTTGTTTTCAAACTTCAAATGTTTTCATAATTAAAACCTTGACTTAGGTAAAGCGGATTTTATCTTTTCACTTTATTTTCTTAATAAATGTTAATCCATGTAAATATGCTGAAATTCTTTTCTTAAATACTTTAAAAAATCCAAAACTCACTCAATTGTTTTTTTGTGCCTTTGTGCACTTTTTCTTTTCATATGTTTAGATATGATTCATTCTTTCTAGCGGAATTATTCGCTAAAGAATGACGACTTATCTCTACATTTTAAAATCAATTCAACTCATTGTTTCTTTTCAAATTTTGTACCACGAACTACGAGGTTTTGATCTCGCATTGCACTTTGTGGGTACGTAGGCATGAGGCGTTAAACCTCTTCAAACACAAAAATCTTAAAAAACATTCCTCTTCTCATCCCTTCAATCTTTTTTCAAACAAACCAATTTCAAACCAAAAAGCAGTCAATATTTCAAAGGGCTCCCGTGGAGTACCACAGACATTTTGGGTGCGTAAAACCTTCCCAACTTGTAACCTATCTCCTTACCCGTTCTCTGTTTGTTTCTTTTAGCTTTTGCTTTTAGATTCATTAGGTTTTATTCGCTCTTTTTCCCTTTTCCATTCAGAATAAAATAAAAGCGCGGTGGCGACTTTGTTTACCTTGAGTTAAGTTAATCAATAGCTTACACTCATGATTTTACCGCTACAACCTTCGATTGAACTTAGGGGAGCTTATAAAACTCAAGCTATGGAATATTATACTCGGGGACAACTTATAAACCACAGATTCTGATATTGTCAAGATAGTTAAAACTGACCAACCATTATCCTTAATACATTTGTTTGTCATGTAAAAAAGGGAGAGATTTTTGGAACAAGATTGTTCATATCCCTTGGTATGTGATGATAAAAAGTATTTAAGAGAAAAAATGGTTTTACTAAGATATGTCAAAGTGTGAAGGATCACAAGCTAAGAACTCATCATGAATTAATCCTGTTGAAAGCATAAGTGGAGAAACAATGTTACTCATATTGTGAATGATCAAAATCCGCTGACTCTTAATATGTTCATTAACATCTGAAGGATCAGACTCTTGTATAATATTCCAACCTATAGTGATAGTTCAGATCCTGAAGGAAAAAGGTCCCTTTGGCCCGTACTCTGCACCAAAAGAAGACCAATCTTGTCAAGCGTCGAATTTCTAGGAAGATTCAACTAGGATTTGGTTTTGCAAGGCTCAAGGGATGGTGATGTGACCTTTTCAGTCTATTCTACCTTTTGGTATATACCTAGTACTTCAAAAGGTGCTTTGAACAATGTCATTATCTAATGGACAATACTCTAACCAAAAGCTAGTCTCCAACGTCTCTCTCAGCATACTTTTTCACTAATTTTGTTGTAATTCAAACCTCCAATAACTCTTTCTCTACCTTTATAAAAGGAAGTTGAAGACTTGAAGGAAGGTTACAACATCACAACACATTATAAGATATTTGGCATAACTCTAAGCTATTATTTTGGTAATTGTTATTGCATAAGATATTAAGATTTCTTATCTTAGATTATCTTAGAAATCTTAGAAAGGTTGAGAAACTTTGTGGTTGTTGCACAAATGTTATACTCCTAATTGTGTATCAAACTATAGTAGTTACCTTTTATACTAAACTAATTTATTTAAATTAGAGGAAGTTTCTTGCTTGCGTGCTTGAGCATTGAATTATCTTATCTGTGTACTTGAGCAAGTGAAGTCTCTTTCTAGGTTTATTGAGCAAAAGTATCTTACAAGTTTTCTTAAGAAGAAGTCTCTTTCTAGGTTTATTAAGCATTGAAGTCTCTTGCAAGTGTGCTTAAGCAATTGTAATCTGTTTAGTTATAGTGAAAATCTCTTGTTGAGACAAGGGGACTAGACTACTCTCAGTTGAGGAGATGAACCGGGATAATATGTTTGTGTTGCTTGCATTTACTTCTGAAAACTTTTTTTCCGTTGTTGTTCCTTGATTTGATATCATACTTTGAACGTGGTTCAAATTCTGAAGTTCTAAAATTAGAAGTGAAACAAGTTTTTTGGAATACACAATTCAACCCCCCTTTTCCGTGTATTTTTCTCACCTTCATCCCTTAATTCACATTCAAGTTTAAAATCAACAACACCAATTCCATCACTCAAATTGATGAAGTGTTCAATTTTGATTGCCTTGGTCAACACATCTACAAGTTGCTTCTGAGTGCTACAAGGAACATCTTTAAGCATTTCATTTTGAACTTGATTGTGCAGAAAATGAAATTTTATCTCTATATGCTTGCTTATCCCATGCAACATTGGGTTCCTTATGAGGCTTATGGAATATTTGTTGTCTATCATCATCTTTAATGGTTTTCTCACCTTGAAATACCTACAAAAAATTCATCAACCAAATATCTTGAGAAGCTAACAAAGCATCAACCATGGACTTAGCTTCGCAAGTTGATAGAGCAATAATTGGTTGCTTCTTGGAACATCAAGAAACGGGGGCTCCCAAACACATGAATATGTATCCTGTAATACTTCTTATGTCTACTCTATCCCCACACCAGTTAGAGTCTGAGTAGTATATCAGGCCAACATCATCTGGCACTTCATAGGAAACAAAATTACATACCTCAGAGTTCCTTTTACATACCTCATAATCTTGAATACAACTTGGTAATATGACCACTTTGGCTTACTCATATATCTACTCACCATTACAACTGCATAACATATGATAGCCCCGATGTTACACAAATATCTCAGACATCCAACCAACTGTTTAAAGGTTGTGACATCTACATCCTCCCCCATAATCAGAGTCCAGTTAATGATTTGTCTCAACATGTATGACTGTTGACTTAAAATTCATCAACTCAAATCTCTTCAGCATCTCAAGTTCATACTTCTATTAGTGCACAATAATTATTTTCTCAGAGTAAAGAATCTTCATCCATATAAAATATATCATATTTCCAAGATCAGTCATATCAAATGCATTCATTAACACCATATTGAACTTGTTTATCTCATAAGTACAAATCCCTATCAGAAGTATTTCATCCACATAAAGATACACCAAAATTAAATTACCTTCATAAGTATGCTAAACATATACACCATACTTCATCTCACATATTCTGAATCTTTAAAACTTGAAAATGGATTAATTTTCAAATTCCAACATGTTGGAGCTTTTTTCAGTCCATACAAGGCTTTATGCAACTTTATAAACCATTATTTCCTGATTATTTTTCACAAATCAGGAGGTTGTGGCACATAAACTTCTTCTTGTAAAGGACCATTCAGAAAAGACGACTTCACATCTAAATGCATTAGAGGCCAATTCTTATTTACAACTATAGTAATTACTAGTCTGATTGATTCATGTCTAGATACAGGAGCAAACACTTCAAAGTAGTATAAATCAGATTTCTTCAGAAATCCTAGAGCTACTAACCTTAATTTTTACTTAGAAATTGACCCATATGGTTTCATCCTTGTCTTGTATACCCATCTGATATTGATGGATTTATTGTCCTTGGGTAACATAGTCAAGTCTCATGTATAGTTTCTTTCAATTTCCTCAAGTTCTTATTTCATAGCCTTTAGCCACACTTTCTTCTTAAGTGATTCATTTCTATTTCACAGGTTCAAAGTCCACCATCATGGCACACTAAATAGCCCCCTTTAAAATCAATCTTAGTATCTTGCAGGAATTAAAAATCTACAAGCCTTCTTGGAATCTTTCAAATTATTTGTGGTCTAGTTTCAGAGGGAGGACCACCTTCAAAAGCAAGACCACCATCAGAAGTTGGATTACCACCATATTTTAGGATTATCATCAGAACCTAAATCATCATCATATTCACCTTCAGAGTCAGACTCTCCTTCAAACTCGAATTAACCTTCAGAGTCATACTGACTTTCAGACTCAACTTCAACTTCAGAGTCACCTTCAGACTCTGATTCATCTTCAGAATGTAAGTTATGTGTTATTATTGTACCCGATTTGGATTATGACTTGTTCAAATCCCACACTTCTGATTCTTTCACATGTACTGTGGTAACTTATAGTAACATGACTCTACCTCTGTCTTCCAACTTCCTTCTCTTAGCATTTGTAACATGTTTGTAAAAAGCAGAACCAAAAACCTTTTGATGGCTCACACTTTGCTTGCTTCCAGTCCACCTCTCCATATGAACAACTCTCTTTAGCTTCTTAGTTGGACATCTATTGAGCACATATGCTGAAGTGGAAATAGCTTCACCCCAAAATGTATGAGGAAAATTCTTTTCTTTCAGCAAGCTCCTTGTCATATCAAGCAAAATTTTGTCTTTTATTTCAGCAAGGCCATTGTGTTAAGGATTGTATGGAGTAGTAACCTCATGCTCAATTCCATTCTCCATACAATACTTCTTAAACTCTATAGAGTTGAACTCACATCTACTATCAGTTATGAGAATCTTCAAACTCTGTCCACTATGATTCTCAACCTTGACCTTGAACTTCTTGAATTCAACAAACACCTCATGTTTGAACTTATGAAAGCTACCCATGTCATTCTAGTGAACATATCCACAAATGACATAAAGTACATGTTCCCTCTAAGTGAAGGTACTAGAAATGACCATCATACATCATAATGCACCACACCCAAAACATGTTTTACTCTTGAAGGAATTTCTAATGAGAGTGGCAATCTTGGTTTGTTTTCCTCTCATGCATACATCACATAATTTCTCTTGTGACACAATTTCAAAAATTCCATGAACCCGATTCTTTGAACTCAGATGCCCTAAGCTTCTAAAATTCAGATGCCCAAATATTTTATACCATAACTCACTTTCCTTTACAACACTTTTTGCACTAAGGCATTAAGAGTCTTCATTTTTCACATTCACCATGAATGTCTTATTCCTTCCCTGTTCAGACTTCATAATCAACTTTTGAATACAATCATACAAATTCAAGAGATTGTTCTTCATAGTTAGTGAAAAACCTTTTTCAATAAGCTGACCCACACTCATCAAATTGCTTTTCATGCCAGGAACATACCATACATCCTGAATATATGCAGTTTTACCACTCTTCAGAGTTACTTTGACATTTCCATTTCCTTTAGCATTCAAATATTTATCATAAACACGTCTGATCTTAGTCGTTTTACCAGAGTCAAAATCAACCAACCATTTCTTATTTTCAGTTAGGTGATTTGAGCAGCAAGTGTCCATATACCACCAGTCTACCATTTTTTCACCTTCATTCTCAGATGCCATTAATAACAATAGTATATCCCATATCGCCTTTGTCTTCGTCGCGTCAACAATATTCTCAAACACAATCATATACATATATTGATGGATATAGAACAATGTCTTTTGATCCTTCTTCCTCATTTCATGTTGCTCATTTCTCTCCACTTTGTTGCATTTTCTGCAACCGGCGTGTAACCGTCATTGACGAGATCAAGAATATCTTGAGCTCCAAACAACACACGCATCTGAATCTTCCACCAATTCCTATTCTTTCCATCAAATATTGGAAGCTTTAACTTCAATTCAACACGAATTTCAGAAACGAAATCAATCACACACCTCACTAATCTCATGTTTCCTTGTGAATTCGAACATGAGCTCTGGATACCAATTGTTGGAGTTCAACGATAAACCTCCATTAACAACACACAAGAACATGGAGAAGGTGAACATATGAGAGAGAGAGAGAGAGAGAGAGAGAGAGATGGAAAGAGAGAGAGAGAGAGAGAGAGAGAGAGAGAGAGAGAGTAAAAGTGTGTTTTCTAACTAACTTTCTTCTTATTACAGATCCTGTTACAATTTCACTTTTCTTGGGTTTATATAGACTCACCCAATACTCAAATGCACATTACATACAAATTCTAATTCAAATGCAACTTCAAATGAAATTCAAAACTAAACTAATTTAAAAGTTGAATTACATTCAAGAGTGTCAACCTAGTTGGAATGTCTTTGTACACTTTCACATTTAAAATAAATATATTTATAAGCGAAAATATGAAAAAAAATCAAAAAGACTTTGTGGCCCAATGGATAAGGCGCTAGTCTACGGAACCAGAGATTCTGGGTTCGATCCCCCAGCAGAGTCGTTTTTCAAATTTTCTTAATTTTGCATAAAAACTTAGTAAATCAAAAAATCCAATTTTTAATAATAATTTACCATTATTCTTACAAATAATTAAATAAATTTATATATAGTCATTAAAAACAAACTTACAGTTAAGCACATTTTTTTATACAAACAATGTTTATGAAAAACACTCATCTTTTTTTAAAGAATCCATTGATCTTCCTTATCATTAACGTTAGCTCATATATAGTAGTTAAATAATTCTTAAGTGAGTTAGATATATATTTTGTTTTAGTAAAATATTCCATTTTTTTTACTTTAATCTTTAAAAAATTGACCAACTATTAGGCTTTCGGATATTATTACTTTATTAAATTTAAAAATAAAAAATATTCTTTTAATAAACTTTAGATAACTAACTGTTCATTCAAATTTTTTTGAAAGGCCATTAGGAATAAATTAAAGAAGGCATCAGTAATGCCATGAACATTATCAAGGACTGTATATGTCACTGAGGCTAAACTTGCGAGTATGGTGATAAGTGCTAAAAATACCTAAAAATCCTAGGCACCTATTAACTTAACTCGAGCCAATTATACTTCTTCCTTGATGAATCCTCTATGCTTAATAGATATATAGTGTTTCTATTAATTAAGTCTAATTATGTTAATTGAGTACTATAATTATTTTTACTAAAGTTGGTATTTTATGAACTAGAGTTGGTATTTTATGAACTAGAGTTGGTATTTTATGCTAATTAAGTCTAATTATGTTAATTGAGTACTGTAATTATTTTCACGGATGAAATCGGAGATCTTGAAGGTATCATTGAAAGAATAATTCTTTTTTCGTGGTGGTGGAATCCGTTTAGGAATAAACATAACTCGAGTTGCTTTTATTATAATTGGCTCAAATGCCCTACTGATTTTTTTATGTAATAATTTTTTCATGGGATTAGCTCATTTTTGTGGATTTTGTTTATCGGGTTGGAACATCCCTAATACTCCTTATTATTGAAATTGGTCGCTTACTTAAAAAAAAATTCTTTTGTAAGTGGTTAATATAAAATAGAATCGTTTCCAAAGACCAATTCTCTAAGTATTGAATTCTATTTTATTTGTGTTTAGTTAAAACGATCAAAATTTAATTTAGGAAAATAATTTTGGTAAAAAAATAATATGTTTAAAACAAGGCCTAGGTAACATGCCTTCTACCTCAAAGAGACTCACATAAATTTTTTAATCCAATACAAGAAACGAAAAAATTATAGAAAAATAGAGAAATTGGACAACACATACTTTCACCAACGTGTTGTCCTGTCTTAAACAAATAATCTACCAACTTTCATCGGTGTAACATATTTGTTGAAGATCAGTTTTAGCACAACTATTAAAATGAGTTTTCTCAACTGAGTTGTGAGACACTATTTAATTGTATGAGATTCACATTCGGATAACAAACCACATCCTTTCAGCGTATGAACGATATATAAAACATCTCTACTTTCATAGAGACATCTAAGTTAAAAGCTCAAATTCCATAATAACTTTTAAGTTTGTTTCTCGTGTCAACTTTACAGAGAGTTTACATGATGTCTATCACAAGATTGTAGTCCCTAAGAGACTACTCAGACATAGTAATATGTAAAGCAACAAAAACATACATAGTATACATAATAAAAGAAATAATAACAACGTTAGCGAAATTTAAAACCTGAATGAAAGCAAAAATATAAATTGATTAAAATGCTCCAGTGGAGACTTGATCAGTACAATAACAGTAGTAGCTTTGGAAACAAATTACAAAGTAAGATCTAAAATCTAAAGTATTGTGTTTCTTTCCGATCCCTAGCTATTTATAGACACTCACAAATGATTACAGTACTCAATTAACATAATTAGACTTCAATAGTCGTTTTCCAAAAGAATAAAATGGTTGGATTGTGAAGAGGCGGGAGAAATACGTTTCTAAAAAAGGAATCCCAAGTTGGTACTAGGTCTGTTACAACCCGCAGTAGAGGCTACCCCCAGATCATAACAGCTCCTGCTTTTTTGTATGGAGGGGATGTTGGCGCCACTACGACCTGTAGCATGGGCTATGGCCAAACCATAGTGGTTGCTGGTTTTTTTATATGGAGAAATTTCCTTTTCAATGATTTTGTTCCTTTGACCCCTATTGACTTCTTTTTAGTCTCGAATGGTCCTTTTTTTCTTCCTAAAACGAATTTAAAACATACAAACAAGCGCAAAAGTAGCACAAATAAAGGTTAAACAACTTAAATTTAAATATAAAAACACACTCAAAAATAGTGTAAAAATCAATTATCAAATCCTCTCATACTTAAATCATTACTTGTCCTCAAACAATTTAGTTTGTATTGAAAGAACTTAAACAAACCAAGGTTTTTAATCAAGAGTTCATGATAGTCAAAAGTAGTTACTCATACAAGAATCCATGGTCATATCAATTTAAGGTTAATTCATCTTGTCCAAAGGTTTTATGAAGACAAAATTAGAATCTCCCTCTAAGATATTGATTCTACTTAACAGTTGACTCTAAATCTCTATTCCTGACTTTTTTCCCCTTTCGAAGCACATGAATGCTCAATTCAATGCATTTATCGACAAAAACATCATAACATATAGGTGATTACTTCTTAGCAAGTGTACCAATAGTGTCGAAGTAATAATAATAACAAGACTGTCTCCACGAGGATTGTAATTTAACAAAGTAATTATGTGCAAATGAAATTAGTAACAATTGGGGGGTTTATTTTATCTAGTTCTAAAATAAGAGTGAGAAAACTAAAAGAATGAAATTCAAGATGAGAAAGCTGATTAGGTATTTTATACATAATCCCCTTATTTTACCTGTTGATGAATTGTGTATTTATTGAAATTTCAACTAAACTATCATCTCACAACGAACTAACAATACCACTACACCAATTCATTGGTATATAACTCATTAACCTAAAAAATAATTCCCTAATTCTAACTACCTATCCTTAGTTAATTACAAATTCAAATAAATTTCCAAGATCAGATGCACAGACTAGAGGTCAGAAATCCCTGCATATTTAGACCAGTTTGCGCGCTCGTAAACAAACAAAAAACATTAAAATAAAAAACAATTTAAATATGATGATAATGATAATAATAATAAAATTCAATAAATCTCAAATAGACATATGGTCCAACAGAGTAAAAATAAGTTTCATCTGAAAAAAAACCTAATCTAGAGAAACTTAACTACTCATTGATAAATTTACAAATAACATGAGTTCATAAGTCTTCATCATAAAAATCTATGAAAGAATGACTCTCCAATGGTTCCAATGCTCTCCAAATTCACCCCTTGAATATTCTTAGCCATCACTTTCTCTCAAAGTTTCAGAACCCTAAAAAGTTGGCAAAAAGACCTTTAAATATAAATTATGCGTGTCACCAAAAAGTGCATCATTACGCCACGATGTTGCTGCAACGTGTCGCGGTTCAAGCCTCATCGTGCTACAATGGGATATATCGCCCGCGCGTGATTTCTAGTTGCAAAAATAGCTTTTTTTCTTCAATATTTTCACTAAGTGCCTATTTCTTCCTCTTGGTAGATTTTTGCCCACTTCTTCACACTTTGACATGTCTTTTGCTCATTATTCCTCTGATTTCATTAGAAATTTATCGTAAAAATCATGCAATGACGACTGTCATCACAACCCCAAACTTCATATGTTGCTTGTCTTTAAGTAACATGTCTGCACACTGAATATTTCATCAGAATTAAAACTATTACCCTTACCAATGAACGTCACCTTTATGTTTCTGATCAACACTTAGGTTCCTTGCTTCAATCCAAACAACTCGGAAACGTTATGTTGAACATTCCAGCACATAACATGTCTCTTATCTTACATATATGCGCTCAGTTTGACAGGGTAATCTCTCAATCAACATACAAAAGCATTTAATAGTGAGTTTGCAATGTTTCTAATTGAATCAATCAAAGTCATTTTTAAACACACACTTTTGAGATCTTTTTAAGGTTGTAACGTGGCTTATGTTAGGGTGGGATAATTTAGGATAATAAGCTTAAATATTTGGAGTTTGGTACCTAGTTTTCTAATGTTATCACAATTCTTTTCATATCATTATTTTCTAATTTACTTGGTACTAGAGAATGTATATTGTTAGTCATATTTTTCTTAATTTTTTTTGAAGACGTTAATTTTAACTTCTTGTTTTTCTTGTTTTAATTCTTTTTCTTTTGACGAATTTCTCTAGTACCCCAACCATACACTTATTTGTTGCTAGCTTCCAAAAGTAACCCCAAACTTATTCCTTTGCATCAAATAAGTTAAATAATTATTTCTACCTAACTCCAAAGAGAGAAAAAATAATTTATCTTTCAAGTCAAATGGATATATAATAAAGGCCATGTCACCGAATGGATGGTTTAGGCTCAAAATGGTTAAAGAACTAATATTATCATATTCAAACAGGGTGGATTAAAAGGCTCGGAGTTTTCACAAACAATTTTCTCAATGTATATTTATCATACCATTAGACTCAAATTAGAAACACTGCAAATTCTATAAAATGACTAATATACTGATACTCTCATAAGAAGAAAAAGTAAATAGTGAAAATATTTGGCTCAAACCTTTCTAACTGAGGTATCTTGAGATTGAGTACAAGTAGTCGATTTCCCTTTTCTTCATCAACTTTCAATCTGCAAAGGAACTTTATTGTGAATCCATTCCATTCTTTTTCTGGTGACTTTTTCTTTTCTTTTTCATACTGACACTTGGTAAGGTAGAAAAACTAAAACTAAAACAAACAAAAGCAAAAAGTTCATTAATTAAAGCAAAGATATGTATAAAGGGAATAACTTCATTTAGATCTAGCTAGTACTCTTCCGTGGATCATATTCAAAAAGGGAAATAACTAAAATAAACTAAAACTAAAAACTGAAAAATGATGGGTTGCCTCCCATTAAGGTCCTAAGCTTGACTGTTTGCTTCTCTGTTAGGGCGACATATATGATACAAAAAACACAAAATCTTTCTTCTTCCTTTTATTTGATAGGAATCCCATATACTTGAGGTAATGATGATGCCACTTTCATCTCTTCTTCAGCTTGATATTGGTGAACAAGGCATAAATATCATTCAATACTTTATCAATTTCTTCTTTTCCATCTAACTTGTTGCTAAAATAACTTTTTCATACATGCTTTTGTTGAAGATTTTTTTGTTGGATATCTATGTTTAAAGAAATATTGAATTTGAAGCTTCATTCTAAACCAAATCATCCTCACTTTGCATTTTTTCTCTTTCCCACACCTATTTTTCTCCTCAATTTCTTCTATTGTTTATATAGTTTTTTCATATGATGGTATGCATATTTATTCTTATTGTTCTTTTTCAACTCCTTCATTAACCACTTCCTATTATTCTTTGACTTTCCTCTCAACTTTATCATTCATAGGATTATCCAATGTATTCATTTAATACTTCCATTTGATTTGGCTGTTACTTGTTCAGATAACTGTCTAATGTAATTTTCAGTAATCTTTATGGATGTTTGAATGTTCTTGTTGGATGTTTCAAGGTTCTTGCGGAATGCTTCAATTTTTGAGTATCTTGCTTCCAACTCTTTTTGAGTCAACAAGAATTGGTTCATAGTCTCTTCTAGAAGGGATGACTCATTTTCAGGCAATTCTTAAGTGAACTCACTTGTTTTAAACTTATATTTTGAAGATCTCATAAATTCATTAAAAGCTTACACTAAACAGGATGACTTCCTTGGTGGTGGATTTCTTAGGAGCTTCTTGGGTGAATTTTGAAACTTGATTGTTACTCTAGTTAAAACTTGAATGATCATCCCACCCTGGATAGAAGTTGAAGTAAGGATCTAAATCTTAATAATTTCCCGCATAATGCATGTGCCTCTACAACGTAACACTCTAGCGTACAATGACCATTTTGGTGACCTTTACCTCTGAAATCACATTGTAATGCTTTGACTAGAGTAACATTTGTTGAAATTAGAGTTGAGGCCGCAATTTGCTTTGATAAGGCTTGAAGTTGTGCTAACAGATAAACTTTATCTCTATCATACAGTTTTCCTTTACCTAGAATTCACAATGAGTAGAAAAATACATCAGTAGCACTGGACTAAACAAAAACTAAATAAGAAAAGAAATTGAAAAAGTAGAATAAAATGAAAAATAACAAAAATTGAGATAACCGAATAAAAATAATTAATAATAACTGAATAGAATTAAAATTAAAATACTAACAATAAAAAAATAGAAAAGAAAAATTCAAATAGAAAACAAGATAGAATTCTAAGTATTAACAATCTCTTGCTAAAAATTAGAAAACTAAAACAAACTAAAGAAAAAATAATGAAAAAACAGCAAATACGCTATAACAAAGAAAATCCAAAAGTAAACCTAAAAATTTAAAAATAACAAACTACACAAAATATTGTCTTGTTGAAATCAACAATCTTCGATAACGATGACAAAAATTTGACGACTTCTCGACAAGTGTATTGATAGTGTCGAAATAATAATAAAAAGATCATCTCCACAAGGATCGTAATTTATGAAAGTAATTATGTTGGAATGAAATTAGTAATAATTGGAAGGGAAAAATAAAAGAAAGAATTTCAAAATGAGAAAGTCGATTATATCTTTTATATCGAATTATCTTATTCTACCCGTTGATGAACTATGTATTTATTGAATTTCAACTAAACTAGGGGGCGTTTAATTTTATCTGGTATTAAAACAAGAATGAGAAAACTAAAAGAAAGAATTTCAAAATGAGAATGCCGATTATATCGAGAAAATTTTAAATATTCATTGACAAATTTACAAATATCATGAGTTGATAAGTCTTCATCATTAAAATCTATTAAAGAATAACTCTCAAATGACTTCAATGATCTCCAATTCAACCATTAAATATTCTTTGCCATCACTTTCTCTCCAAGTATCAGAACCATAAAAGAGTTGGTAAAATGATCTTTAAATAAAATTGTGTGTCAGCGAAAAGTGTGTCATTACCTTACGATGATAAATAAAAATGTTTTTTTTTTGTTTATTGATTATGTATGTTTCGATCTATAATAAGATTTATGCCGGAAGTATTTTTTTATTTTCTCCAATCAATTTTGTTTTCTAGCATTTTGTTGTTTTCAATGTTTAATGGATAAAGGTGAGTTTGACGAAATTAAAACTTCCTAAATTTTTTTAATGTGACATGCTTTGAATTTTTTTACGTTTAATGTGACTTGAATTTTTTTTACGTTTAATGTGACATGCTTCCGAAATTAAAAGTATTTATTACATTTGATGTGACATGCTTTGAATTTTTTTGAATTTTTTTATATTTAATTTTATACTATTTAAAACTTTTTTGTTAATGAAAAGCCAGTCTTTATAATTATTTGGTATTCATTGATAATACCAATTTTATTTGGGAAACATTACCCTCAATTGAAATTACTTGAAAAATGAAAAGTAACAACTTTTCATGTTTCTAATCAATTCACGTTGCAACCAAAGCTTACATCCTCAACATAAATAACACCAACACAAATAATTACTCTCTTTCTCATGTTGAGAAACAAGTGTGAGGAAGAAGTCTCACATTGATTAGAAAAGAGAAGATTGAACATTATATAAGTGAAAGAACTCACACACCTATCACCTTAAGATTTTAGGTGGATATGTGGTGTGTATCTCACAAAGGTGTGTCCCAAGTAGAAATGCTCCCTCGTTGACTCCCTTGTTTCGCCCCAACATCTCTCTCTCTCTCTCTCTCTCTCTCTCTCTATATATATATATATATATATATATATATATATATATATATCCATTTTCCTCCATTTTCACAAAAAAATCTCAGAAGGTAAAATGATTCTCTCACTCACTTTATCTTTAAATTCAATGTTTTATATTGCGATTCTACTTCGTTTTCACACTCTCCATTCTCGATTCTTTCTAATTTCTTCGAATTCCCTTGCGATTTTTCACTTCTTTTGATCCATTTGAATCCACTATTAATTGCTTTACATTGAGATGATTGTGTATACAGTTTAATTCTTCTTGAAATTAACCGCAATTTTGTAACTATTTTAGTTTAGTCTTGATTATTGTTCATATTTTTTTTGTTCATTTCGTTCTCAAAAGGTGGCCGGAGAGTGACACCGACGAGCTTTACGGTGGTTTCTGATGGTGAATCATTTCGCTCCCAATATTCATCTGCAATTTGGAAACCATAATCTTCTGGATCTGTTAGTCGAGGATATATTGTAACTAAACTTGAAAGCACACCAGTGGATAAAGGGAAGGTTGGTGGTTTAGGTGTTGGTGTTGATGTGGCTTCTACTAAGAAATTAGTGGTAATTTTGTTTTAAGTAAGTGTGTCTTAGATGTAACATAATACATATTATGATGTGAATGTTTATCTTTTAGTAAATTTGCATTTATCTATCATTATATTAAAATTAGATCTTTATTACTTCATCTACGAGCATTGTTGCAAGCTCTTGGTGATAGGAAGAATATTAACCGGTTCGGTAAACATGTGTATGTGTATATAGGTGAAATTTGATGTAGAAACACAAGTTGATTTTGTCACATCCTTGAAGTTGAAGTTAGAGCATCCTACTTTTCAGATGCCAATGACCTGGTGGCCTTTGTGAACTGGCGAGATGAATAACTTTCCTTCCTGGTACAAAATTCTGAAAATCAAAACATAAGATAAGTCAATGCCTTTTAGTTCAATATATACCTTTTTAGTGTCTTTGTCACTGATGTTTGAGGGTTTGTTTCGAAATTACCATTAATGTCATTCCTTGATTATAATTTATAATATTTGCTGAATGATGAATAGGTAAGCACAAGGGTACAAGAGAGGTATGGCTTTATATTTGCAATTTCCTCAGTCGTGGTCATTCTATAAAGCTTGCAGGGTGTAATTGATTTAGAAGTTAGCCTTAAATACATCAACTTGAATATTTGAAATGGTTAAATATTAATATCAATTGGTGATATTTGGAAACTTTTGAATTTTGATAGTTATGCTCAGTCATTTTAGAAACTTACTATTACTTCATTTGAAAGCATTAACTTATCTTATGTTTTGATTTTCAGAATTTTGTACTATTGGAGAATAGTCAGGATTGTAGTTGGGCTCCTATATTTGTTAGGCAATCCAATTTCATACTCCCATCTGATAGTAAAGTGCAAATAATTATGATAGGTCCTGGCACTGGGTTGGCTTCTTTCAGGGGTTTCTTGCTGGGTTGAACCAACAAATTTGATATTCATTAGGTTAATTCTCTCCCATATTCAACAATCTATATGTTAATTGTCTATGTGTTTGTTATTTTTGCTTTAGGAAATATTAGCTCTGAACAAAGATAGAGCTGAACTAGGCTCCTCGTGTAATTGGTTCTCTTAATTTGGTGATTAGAAACTTGATATGATTTGTAACGCCCCAAATTTTATTTAATTATTTTATTCGGAATATTGCATGTTGGTGTGTATAGAATATTAGATTATCTAATATAATTGTGGTTGAGAATTATATTGTGGTGGATAATTGTATTATTATGTGATAAATAAAATAAATGGAATAAAATATGAGGTGAGGGACAAGGTGGTCATTTGGTGGGTTTAGTGAGGGTAAAAGTGGAAGTCCCTAAGTTGGTCTAAGAGATTAGGTTGTAAAAATAGGAAAAGGGATCATATTCTGGAAAAGGAAGAACGATCGTGAAAAATTGAGAAAAGGAGAAGAATAGAATGGGCTTGATCGTGAAGGAGAATCCGCAAGGAAGAGGAAATTTCCGACAAAACCAAGGTAAGGGTGGGATTCTTCCATCTTTAAGGGTTTTATAATGGGAATTGGGTAGGTTGAGGATTAAGGATTGAGTTTGTGGTGGATTGAGGAGAAAGTTTGTTGGATTATGAGTTGTTGGTTGTTATTAGTTAATAATTATATGAAATAGATAGTAAAACGGGTAATTACTGTGAGTTTTGGCTGTTATTGATGTTGGGTGTGATATTTTTCATAGCAGGTTTGAGTGTTGAGCGCAGAAGAGCGATATGAGAAATCGCAGAGCTCGCTTAGCGAGCAAGATTCAATGAGTTCTTCGCTTAGCGAGCAGTGACCCTCGCTTAGCGAGACCTGTAGCGAAAAAAATGATTTTTTTTAATCTGAAAAATTACTGAAAATTATCTAATTACCTTAGTAATTCTTAGGAATTGATGTGGTGTAGCTGGAGGTAATGAAATAAGAGTGATACATATAATTGTAAGGATAATTAGTGTAACTTGGCTAAACATAATTGATATGTCTGTTAGTGTTGATGTTGATGTTGTTATGAGCAGTTGTTGTGATGATGTGTTTCACATGTTTGTTAATGATACATGAATATGTAATATGCTGTAGTATGCGTTGTGTTCCGTTGTCGTGGTCTAAGTTGTATTATGTGATTATATATTAAGAATGCATGATAATCGTGATGGTGATGAATCGTTATATATTGATTGATGTTGTGATAGGTCGTTGTTATTGTTGATGTAATCATGGTAAGAATGCATGTATGTCATTGGTGTGGCATGACATGTTGCATAGTGGAATAACATACCAAGGTGGGGTATGTTAGTTGTTGTGATTTTGGTGCAGTAATGACATAGGGATCGTATGTGGCCATGAAATAGGGGTCGAGGGTGTGATCATAAAATATAGATCATATTGGACCATGAAAGAGGGGTCGAGAGTTCCGACGGGAACTGGGTCTTGAAATAGAGATCGGATATGGTATTGCATGCATAGAGTCGAGTTAGGTCTCGATGCATGAGTTATTGTTGTTGTATGTGATGTTGTCGATGTGTGTGATTGTTGTGTTGTATGTGAGGTTATTGAATAGTTGTTGTTGAGAAGTGGTGCATTGTTTCCTGATACTTGCTTGATTCTTATTATATTGCTCTTTGTGATGTAAGTATCTCACCCCTTCTGTTTGAATGTTACCCTTATGTTGATAATGTGCAGGTGAGCAGGATAAGTCGAGTGGTGGCCAGTGAAGTCGGTGTACTTCACGTCTTTAGGGAGTCAGATCTAATACGTCGTTTTGGGAGTCGGGACGACGTTGTTTTTATTTATTATTTCTTTTAGTAAACATTTTCTTGTAATTGAAGTTGATTGAGGTTGATTTAAAAATAATTTTGTTGCATGTTGAATACTTATTTTTGAAAACGTATTATTGAGCCGAGTTGTTTTGAGTTGATCTGTAGCACTCAAATAGTTTTTTAACGAAAATTTTACTCTGATAATTAAAAATTATTTTGTGGGGTAATTTGGGTGTTACATGATTTCTATGACATACTTCTTTTGTTGTATATTCATTCCAAATAGGATGTTAACAAAATATTTTCATTTTATTTTTGTAGATTTCTGTCGGGAATGGGTACTTAATGAGATCACACTCATTCATGGAAATGTATTTTTTGTCAAAAAAAACATTTTATACTTGTCGCTCCCTGAATTTCCATCCTGGTACAAACGCGAAAGTGGCGCGGAAAGAGGTAGAGTCGCCAGCCAGGCATTTTTATCCCGAAGGAACGGGAATGGTAATGCTGCACAAACAAGATGAAAGAAAAGAAAGGACAAAGGTCCTGCGAACCAAAGAGACTGGGTTCGGGAGTCGGTTACGACCTGGGAAGGTATTAGCACCCCAGATCGTCCGCCGTACCCGACGGGATCCACACTTACAAAGAAATCTGTTTCAATGGGTGAAAGAATAAAAACTGCTGCCAAACTGAAACTGAAACTGGATAAAAAGAAAAGAAAAGGGGGAAAATGTAGGGAAAATAAAAGAGTGCGCTCGAACGGGCCCTACCCCGCTGCCTACGTACCTCATATGGACAATGAGGATCAGAGTCACTGAAGTTCCCCTAACTAGGGGTGGAAAAGAATGCTTGTGAATTAAGGCTTGAACTGCCTATGTCAATGCTCAGGTGTTGCAGGGTCGGACGACGAGTGCGTAACCATCTTGAAAAATGACGAGTAGGAACAAGTTCGCGTATAGAGCGAAGGAGATGAGAAAAGAATTCGCGAAGGAAAGACGCTTATTGTTTGTTTGTGTTTTTTATGAGCTTTTATTTGGTGTGGCACAAGAGAATGAACTCAAGCTTTTTTCCATGAAATGTGTACTTGTTACTACATTCCAAGATGGAATAATAGAACAAGCACACCAAGTAAGAAGAATTTATCCAAGACTTGTTTCCAAGGGCAAGGGCCTAATTTCATTGACTTGTTGAATTTATTAAGTGTTTTAATGATTAAAATTGAAGAAGTATTTCTTAGAGTTTTTCTTGATGAAGATGACCTCATGATCTGACTTGTGCATCATGCTAGACAAATGCACTATTCCAATATGGAATGAATACATATGCCCCATGGAATAAGGTTATTACACAAGAAGTAAATTCTTTCGTTATTAATGTTTTTTATGCTTTGTTTTGAGATGAGAAGAGAAAGAACCAAAGGAGCAAAAGGAAAAAGTCTAATGGGGAAAGACTAATCCTAATATTAGCATGAAAAAAGTGGTCCTAAGGTTAGTGAGGTTGCAACTATCCTAAGAGAAAAGAAGAACCAAAGAGGAGTAAAATAGAGGAAAAGAAAGCTAGCAAGCAACTTACTCCTCTAAAGGAGATAAGTTGCTCCTAAAAGGGGAAGAAAAGAGTTGCATCACATGATGGCATAAGGCACATCAAAAACCACAAAGAGAAAGCAACTTAAAAAAGGAAAAGGGAAGAGTTGAAATGTGGATAAACATCCACACTTTAGTTACCATGAGCCCCTGCAAGTGTTAGCAAAAATCCAGCATATGTTCATCAATACAATCATGGAGTTAGCATGCTCAAATTTCAAGTCCACAAAGATCAAACAAGCATGCAAAACTTTGCACATACAAGCATTTACATGTCGAGAACATGGAAGCACACATCAACCAGCAAGAAAATCATCCTAAACTAGCATATTCAATGATCATACAATGATCCATGGCAATTAAAGCAAGTAAGGGGATCAAACAAGCTCAAACAGCTCTAATATGACATTTTGCATCAGTGTTAACCGGTTAACTAAATCGTTAACCGGTTAACCAGTTCAAACATGCAGCAAATTACGCAGAAAAAAGGTGCGTTAACCGGTTAACCAAAGCGTTAACCGGTTAACACTTTAAAAACAACAGCAATTTCCTGCAGAAAAAACAGCTCAAACCAGCTTATCCAATTAATTCCACACAGACCAACAATCAATTAAGCATGAAATAAATGGATTAATTCACATTAATTAACATCATTAAGCTCATGAACATTAACATACAGATCCGGCTACAAATCAACCAATCAATTCAAGCAAGCCAAGCAAATACACAAACACATGGTGGATCTAAAGCACAAGCATGCAAATAAGCTAAAACAGAGCTAGATCTGAATTTAACCAATCTACAAAGCTGAGGTATGCTTTGGTAGTTGTTGTTTGAGCTGGAAATGAGAGATTTCGCGGAAAACTTTGAAGATCTGGTGCTAAGCTTCACACTCCATGCAAAATAAATGCACGCAAAAGGTCTTGATGCAAATGTTTGGCTCCAAAAGCACTTCTAATCTTCAAACCAGATCTGAACCACCAAGTAAACCAGCAAAATGATGCAAAGAAGCTATGGATGAAGGTCTAGTTCCAAGATCTACACACTTTAAGGCAAAGTTATGTGATCTTCAAAGAGAAACTTTGAGTGAATTGGAAAATTGGGAGAGAAAAGTGAGAGAATGGTGAGAGAGATCAAAATTCAGAAAATGAAGAGGAATGAATTATGAGGGAGAGAGCCTTCTTGGTTTGGAGGGAAATGGATTAAATATGGTTTAGGTTTGGGGCCCAAAATTTAGGCTTGGGATCCAAAAAATATGGTTTGGGAAAGTGATTAGGATCTAGCATTGGAATTAGGCTTGGATTAATGCTCTAGATCCTTCTCCATAATTCAAAATGAATAAAAAAAATCAGAAAATTGGAAAATTGGAGAATTCGAGCCAAAACACATGTTGAATTTGCTGCTGGAATTCAAAATTCGCAGCCGTTAACCGGTTAACCAAAGCGTTAACCGGTTAACGCTAGTGAATTTTGAATTCTCCCTCCTTTTGGTGGGAAATTTCCATAATAACTCGGCGCCAACCGTTTGATCTGATTTTGATCCTCAATCCTTTTTTAGGGATCTTGACCATAATGCTAAGCTTGTATAACATGCCTTGTGAGCTTCTTGCCAGATCACAATGCTCTTGATTTTGCCTTGTAGTGCTTCAAATTTCCCGGATGGTTAATCATATGCCTTATGCTAGAACATGCAAGTGCTATACTTCATCTTTCTATGCAAAATGCTAAGGACATGACATGCTTATGATGATTATGATATGATGATGATGCTAAACAGAAGAGGGCAAATTTAGGGTGTTACAGCTGCCCCTATTCAAGCAACTGTTAATCTGGAAAGGACGGTAGCACGGCTATCGACTATTCAAGATAAACTGTGGTTGAATACCAAGAAGACCTGAAATTTGCACTCTGGTGGAGAATGCAAGCAATGGGAAATAAACCCAACCGAATGATGCTTTGGCGATTGAAGTGAATACGAAGCAGACGAGCTCCTCCCAACCTGAATTGTTACTTCAGATAAGAAAAACTTAGACAGACGAGTCTTCCTCGAGCAAACCTGTTACGCCAAGTGAGAAGTAAACATTTTGACGTTTAATTCCACCGTCAGGACTTCAAACCTCTTCAACACGTCCGAGTGTTGAATAAGATCAAGCGATCTGCTAAGGAAATGGCATCAAGTGATCCATAACCAGGAAGATGAGAACGTAACATCAAGCGATTTACGACTCAAACAATGAGGAGTAATATCAAGCGATTTTCAACTCGGACAAGATCAAGCGATCTGCTAAGGAAATGGTATCGAGTGATCCATAACCAGGAAAACGAGAACGTAATATCAAGCGATTTACGAATCAAACAACAAGGAGTAATATCAAGTGATTTACAACTCAAACAACGAGGAGTAATATCAAGCGATTTACAACTCGGACAAGATCAAGCGATCTGCTAAGGAAATGGTATCGAGTGATCCATAACCAGGAAAACGAGAACATAATATCAAGCGATTTACGAATCAAACAACGAGGAGTAATATCAAGCGATTTACAACTTGGACAAGATTAAGCGATTTGCTAAGGAAATGGTATCGAGCGATCCATAACCAGGAAAACAAGAACGTAATATCAAGCGATTTATGACTCAAACAACAAGAGTAATATCAAGTGATTTACAACTCGGACAAGATCAAGCGATCTGCTAAGGAAATGGTATCGAGCGATCCATAACCAGGAAAACGAGAACATAATATCAAGCGATTTACGACTCAAACAACGAGGAGTAATATCAAGCGATTTACAACTCAAACAACGAGGAGTAATATCAAGCGATTTACAACTCGGACAACGAGGAGTAATATCAAGCGATTTACAACTCGGACAACGAGGAGTAATATCAAGCGATTTACAACTCAGACAAGATCAAGAGATACGACGCCAGACGACTAATGGCTTGCCACAACGACGGTGGACTTTAATAACGTTACAATATCGAGCGATTTTCAACCCAAACAAGATCGAGCAATCTGATAAGAGAATGGTATCAAGCGATACATCCACAATAGGTCCGTTGACACGGGACAACGCGATCAATACAAGATTAGTTGATTTGAGAGGAGAGTAACAACTCTGTAAGGGAGAATACCATTTGTAACTCCGTTGAGTATGAGAACATTCTGACTAACGTTCTACTGAGGGAATGACCAAGATATCCTGGAAATACTTGGTTGAGGAATGAAATGTGAACAAATGTCTATATTAACTTGTCACACTGGCCAAAAATAAATTGGCTATCTAACTGGGGATATTTCAATGATGGTTGCGTCTCAATCATGAAACTCTGCGGGGAAACGACGATCTTCTAACACGGTTGGGGAGAGGCTTCGTCAACATATTTTTTGGAGAGAGGACTCTAACAATTCTAACTCTATGGGGAACTAGGAATTCAGCTGCTTGCTGGAAATAGCCCGCTCTGATATAAAGGCTCCACTCGGAGGTGAGAACTATTCGACTGGATTTGAAGCTCCGTTGGTGAAGATCATCCTACTCTGACTTAGTTGGGGAAGGTTCCATCTTAGACTTTACTGGGGATGCTGGGGATCACCCTATGTTGGAGATAGGAATTGCAAAGTGTCTCTTGTTGGGGGAGAAGAATTTGCTTGGGGAATATGTTCTAGTAACATCTTCCTCCTTGTACTGGTTAATTGTTCAAACATCAACTTAAAGGATTTTACAGAAGACATGGCATCTTCAAACTCTTGGAGAGATTCACCGATTCCTAAAATAAATTCCCCAGACTTCCTGGTATAAAAAGGAATTTGATTGAAGAAGACTCACGCCGGTTCCTACATCATCGTGAGATATTTTGCCCCAATGTCCTACATCAAGGATGGCATGCAGTGACTAACTTCATCTGCTCAGCATGGGCTCTAAAATGATTTCTTCAAACTAATCGTGCTCTGATAATTTCCCCAGCTTGGCTGAATTGTGAGAGATTTGTTCAATGTGATTGCCCCAGATTGGCTGCATCTAACCCAACTAGTTAAAGAATCCTTATCTCATAGGAGTTTCTCGGAAAAAGTGCACTTTTCCATGATTGTCCTTCAGAAGTTTCAGACTCCTCCACCTGGCGAGATTTAAGTTTCTGGACTGAAATTCTTCATGTGGACTTCTGTGATTTCTGAACTAATGTATGCAAGCATAAAATGTTTTATTCTGAGCATGAAAATTCTAATGCAACACACATGTTAATCTTGAAGTTTTTATTGAAAAGATGTTGTTTGTGAATAAACCACGGGTTAAGATAGACACAAGCTTTTTCTGAAATAAAACATGCATATGCAATACCAACAAAGGTCTTTTAGCACAACTCATAGGAGTTAGGAACGTTATCTCATGGTGGCATGCTCTCGAATTAACCCTGTTTCAATTAGGACTTTTGAAGGTTGTATCGTGGCCTGGTTCACAGTTATAGAAACAAAGATATAGACTCAAAGTTTATTTGTGCCCACCCCTCTTTGTGATGTCCTTCATTCTTATGTTCAACTAGCTTTCCCATGCGCTCACCTTTCTTAAGGGTTTCATGTTGGCTGAGGAACCAATACCACTAACGATTTAAGCACCACTGAGGTTGTTGCTGGGAGTCAATCACCCCTATTGTCTTGTGTGTCTGTATCATACGACTTTGTTCTTGTTTGAGGATCTTTCTTGTTTAATCCTTTTCTTCTTTTCACCTTTGCATTTTTTTCTTTATTTTGTTCATCCCTAACTTTTGCCTGGACTGATTCTTTTGAATCTTTTGCAATTGGAGTCCAGTGGGATGCCCTAATTTTTGCCTAAGTCGCTTGTTTTCAAGTTTCGACTTAGCGAACTTTTCATATTCTTTTTTTTTTCCGAACAAATCGTGTGACACATGTTTGTCTTGATTTCTTTGACAGGGCTGTGACTGTCTCACTTTCAGTTGATGAGGGTTAACCATTGTGGTTTCCAGATCAGTATAACCATTGTGGTTTCCGGTCTTTGCACCCCTTGATTTGGTACAATGAAATGTAATGGTTCCTTGGATACACTCCTTTGTGAAAGTCTGAACACTCGGTCCAACTAGCTGACAACTACCCTGCCCCGGGTTAAATGTTATGTTTTTTTTTCATGTGAAAAGAAAGCTCTTACTTCAAGGCTCAAAGGGGTTAACGAAGGTTTATCTCCCTTATATCTCTGGTGTTTGGGGATTTGAAACAAAGCCTGTATATCATCAACATAGTCTTATTCAAGAGCACACAATTAGAGATTCTTGCGTTTTCATTTCGTCATCCTCCATCACAGAGTTTAAAAACAACAGTTGGTATTGCAATGCACACACAAAATTATAAGTAAAATACGAATGAATCACTTCAAGAAAAACATGCGCATTTCATTAATTAACATTCAAGAACAAACAAAATTCATGCATGCATACATATGTTCAAACAAACATATAAAAGATACACATGAAAATGCAGTAAAGAAAACTGAGCAATGCCATTGTTGAGGATACTTGACTCCGTCTGGACCTGTTGATCTTGAATACTTTCAGTAGTCAGCAGCCTTTTCCTGATGAGATTTGCAATCTTCAATAAAATGACCATGTGCCCAGAACCATACTTAATTCTCAATTATTCTGACCTGAAGCTTTCGACGTTCAAACAATGACACGAGACGTCTGAAGCAAAGAGTGACACAAAAATGAAATTGTCACATAAGGTTGCTCGGAAAGACCTGACGATCTTCTGCCTACGTATCTCCATTGACCAAAGACCAATGAAGAATCAGAGCGACGTAGTTCCCCTCAATAGGGAGGAAATATAATAAAGAAAACAACTGACTGCCATTACTGATACATTCGGTTTTATTGCTTTAATTCTTCTCTGACACACTCTAACCAAGACAAGCCCTTCCGCTTCGTCTGTACGGAGCGAAATTGACAGCTTTCGAATCAATCAAATCTTGTACCTTGCGGTGAGAAGCTTTTCATCCATCAATATGGTGTCTTGGTGCCCCAGAATGGAAATCACAATGGGCATTAACATCCCATCCCTCTGGCGATGGATAAGGAGGTGGGGACAGCTTTCGAAGCTCGACCAGTTTCAACTGAAGCAAATGATGAAGTACATCAGTATAAGACATTGGTAGAGGGTCAAGAACTAATTCTCTCCTTTACTGACGTTGACCCTGTTGAGGGTTCCTTTGTCTTATCTGATGCCTCAGATGATTATTCGGGGTCGTAGCCACAGAAGCTACTTGCTGACGGCGTAGATGACATCCTCTACCTTTTCCACATTGATGAGATGTTGCCCCAACTTCCCCTTCATTCTTGCTCTGACCATTGGCGAAGGGCTTCTTGGTGCCTGAACCTGACGCACTGTAGTCTTGAATTTTCCCGAGCTTTAGCAAACTCTCAACCTGCTCACCGGCGATCACAATATCAGCAAATCCAGTAGATGGACAAGCAGCTAGACGGTCCAGAAATACACCTTGTAAAGTGCTCATGAATATGTCAGCCATTTCCCTCTCAAATAGTGGAGGTTGCACTCGGGCGGCCATCTCTCGCCATCTCTGAGCATACTCTTTGAAACTTTCAGACTTCTTCTGAGAAAGACTCTGGAGTTGAATGCGGTTAGGCGCCATGTCAAGATTAAACTGGTATTGTTTCACAAAAGCTTCAGCCAAGTCCTTCCAGCTTCGGACAACATTCTTGTTCAGACCTATATACCAGTCCAAAGATGCCCCAGATAGGCTGTCTTGGAAGTAAAACATCCATAACTTTTCATCATCCGTATGGGCAGAAATCTTCTCGAAGTAAGACTGGATGTGTGTTTTCGGACAAGAGTTTCCGTTGTACTTTTCAAAAGTAGGGGGCTTGAATTTGTGAGGAACTTTCACTCCAGGAACTAACCCCAAATCCGCAACATCAAAACATAGAGAGTTCCGAGATTTAATGGCCTTTATCTTCTCAGCAAGCTCATCGAAACGACTATCCATAGCAACATTAGGTTGATCCATCTCATCATCAATCAAAGTAAACTGATCTTCTTGTCTGTCCATGTAGCCAACATTACGGTCATTGTCTTCGCCTAGAGCTCCATTATGGTTTTTCTGATTGCCATCTTCAGGAATCTCATTCTCTGGCCGCTTGACCATCAATCTTAGTTGTTCTTGCCTCTGGGCCATCCCCGTCATCAGGGTCATGAACTGCTCCATACGAGCCTTCAATTCTACGTGCTCAGCTTGTACCTGATCTGCCATTCCGGTTCTGCTTTGCTAACACTGTTGCCTGAAATGGAATAAAGATAAGAAACTGCCAGGGTACCTGAAAAACAAAGATAGAATTATATGATATGCAAAATGTTATGCTATGCACATGCTCAGAAACACAGCAAATGAGAGAACGCTCCCAAAAGAAACTCTGCAAGCAAGATCCAGTATAAGAGCCATCCTACAACCAAGTGTCATTGCATGAATAGGAAAACCACTGCTTCAGAAATCCAAACATATAACATAGAAAAGCCCGCAAGAGCAAGGTCATACAAGGTACTGAAAACCAACACAAATAAGTACAATAACAAGGATTCCCTCAACAAGCCTGAGGGTAACCAGATACATGAAAGAGCTAAAGCCTACGAGCATCAATTCTAGTCCAGAAGTCTTTGCCTCCCTAGCTAACCATCTGGTGTGATGACCTTCAAGTCGATCAGATCTTGAACATTTCATTATAAAGCCTTGCACTCTTCTGTTGCATGCCCTGGGGAACCTGAGTGAAACTCGCAACGTGCATTTTCATCGTATCCCTTTGGAAGATTTCCTTCTGGTGGTGCCAAAGTCCGCAACTTGATCAGATCAAACCTCAGCAATTGACGCAACATGGCAGTGTAGGATATGGAGATGGGATCAAGAATACGATCAACTTGTAAAACTCTCTGTGGATAAGGCCTTTGTTGTGGTTGAGCAGTTTGTTGTTGATGTTGCTTCGAACGCCTAGCAGGCCACTGCACTTTCTTACCCAGATTTGGAAGAGAAACCAAAGAAGATCATTGTTGTAGCCTTTTAGAAGATTCACCCTGAGTGATAACTTCGGAAGAATGAAACTCGGCCACCTCTGCAGTGCTTACTTGTGACACTTTCACATCAGTTGGCTTAAAGTTAATTACCCCGTCATCAACCAAGTCTTGCACCTAGTGCATGAATGCCTTACAATCATTGACATCATGTCTTTGAGCCCCAGAGTGAAAAACACAGTAGGCATAAGGATTCCAGCCTTGGGGAAGTTCTCCAGTAGGAGGAGATAATTCACGACATTCAATCAATCCCATTTGGAGCAACTGTGGGCGCAACTCAGCATAAAACATGGGCATAATATCAATAACTCTCTCTTGCTTCTGTCGGGAACGGGTTGCCACCACGGGAGGAGATATACCTGACATCTGCTGAAATCCTTCTTTGGGAAACCAATGTGTAGGAGCTGAGGAAAGTCCTTGATACGTAAAGAAAGTTCTCACTTATTTGGCCGTAACTGGCATATGACCATTCATCTCATTTGAATCAGGCAAGGAAAGATTAATCTCTGTCCTGGGCTCTTCTGGACGACCAAGTGGTGAGTGCTGGTGAGGGAGCTCAAACTGTGGAGAGAGTCCACCTGACAACTCTTGGTTAAGTGGAAATCCCAAAGAGATGGGAGAAATGAGACCTTCTGGTGGAGAAGTGGACGCTTGACCATTTTCTTTCTTTAGCAAGGAATTCATGATCCCTGTCAACAACTTCATTTGAGTTTTCATCATGTCAAACTCTTCCTTCAAGAATCTCTGGCCCTGTGACAAAGCTTGTACCTCTGCCCTGAATTGCCCCATCTGGGCCTTCATCTCAGCTACCTTCGCCCGAAGTTATTCAAAGTTCATGTTTTGGGAATTCTGACTCAAGTTGGCCATTCTGTCAAGAAATCTGATTAAGATAATAACCTGTCCTTGAAATCTTGTTGCAACGAAAGTGCCTACAACAGAAAAGATATTAGGTGTCAGACCCTAATTTTTGACCCTAAGATTTTTCGCATCTCATATGCATTCTCATAACAACAAGATCACGCACTGGTTGTTTATTCTTTTCGGGTGTAGGTCTATGCCTTGCAGAAGATCACCATGTTTAATTTTTGTTATTTGTTTATTTTCACTAACTTCTAACCAAAATATCAAAAATATATATGTTGCAGTTGCTTCTTCTTCTTCTGTGTTGCAGGATTTCAAAGATAGGGTTGTGATTCCCAATTCAGATGTGGTTGTTCAGTTAGAATTCGATTCAGACGGACGTTTGACCTAATCTTGGTCAAACTATCAAAAGATTGTCTCGACTGCAAGTTGTGTGTGTGCCAGTGATCTGTTTCTCAGATAGTGTGTATTCAAAAAGCTCAAGCTGTGTTGTGTGCGAAGTCATCAGTTATCAGACAGTATTTTGTGTGGAGTTTGTTTTGAATCTGCAAGTTTATCAGGTCATCAGTTCATCAGTGGGTCATCTGAGGATTTATTTTCCTCAGTATGAATTCAAGTTATCAGGACAATGTTCAGACAGATTTCAAGTGTTTGTGGCTTAGGTGGCAAAGTTATGATTCATTCAGTGGTTTAAAGATTGACTGTATTCATCCAGTGGCTGGCGAAAAAATCAGAGATTTGTTGTGGGCTTGAAAACCAAATTCCATATCCATTTCACAAAAATATACAATTGTTCATTCTTTTCGACATTTTTTTTATCACATTATCTAATTTTCGTCTGTTATCCATTTTTTTTTATATAACCATTTCCATTATCCAATTTTCCAATTACCCGATTATTTTCCATTCATTTTTTTTATCACCTTCAATTCAAGGTCATTTCCCATAAAATTACTATAATCAAGTTCACTTTTTTATGTTTCTAACCATTTGTCAAAAAAAAATAGTTATTAAGAAAAAAATAGTTATTTTTGATATAATCCATTTTTTTCCATGGGCCCATTCATCTTTCCCAAGCCCATAATACGCTGACCCACCATCCTAATTCATCCATTCCTCACATCACTTCAACAATCTTCAGCCGTATGCCATCCCAACAGCTCACGTGCGTACGAAACCAAGCCTCAGCATTTCTAGCCGCACGCATACACGCTAGCAGGCCAAGCATACACTCTAGCTTCAGCTAACAAAACAAACTCAGCTGACCCCACACTGCACTTTCACAAGCCAATACAACCAATATCCAAGCTGTCCACATGCTTCCAAATTTCCAAGCCTAATCCAGCTACTTCACAAGCTACCAAACCTTCACAATATTCACGCCAGCTTCCCTCATATCAGTCTCACGTACGCATTTAACATAACACCAAACAGCCTGCGCCGTATCCAATTGCATCAGCCGTACCGAAACAAAAGCATCAACAAGTCCCAGCTGCGGCTTCCTACAGCTCAAAGCAAACAACACTTTTCACGCCGTACACAAACGCATATTTCACCTCATCCCGTAGCCAAGCTTCACACGCTCATCTGCACGGCTAGCCCAAAAACACAAGCCGTATCACACCTCACACGCCTCTTGCACACCTGCATAAAACGCAGAGGAATGTAAGTCAAAACGCAGCCAATTCAAAGCTGAAGCTAGCACATGATTTCCGTGAGTCTAAAACGCGAGAAAATTCCACAAAACGGCAACAAAAAATTGAATTCTTCTTCAGTTCAAAATCTTCTCTCCCTTCTATAAATTAAACACTCTTCTCCTTTAATCTTTCAAGCTTGAAGAGCATAGAGAACCCCTGCACAAAACCAAAACAAGCTTCAACAAATCTTCTTTCATTTTTCAAATTCTCCCAAAATCCATAAACTCCGTTTTCCACTTTCAAATTCAAAGAAAAAAAATAGAACTATTGAACCATTTCTCTTTCATTCTCCTTCAACCTTCAAATCATTCAATCTTTAAATCATCATCTTCAACAAATCAAAAGGGAAAGAATCCGGAAAAAGAAATTGAAGGAAAGGAGAGAAGCATCGTGAGATTGAAGGAGAAGAGAGTGTTGCGAATTTTTGTTTCGGATCTGCCTTTGTGAAGGTGAGCCGCGAGCCTTCGCCGTTTCCGCCGTGTTTAGGGCTCGTCCCCTGTTTTTGCGTTCTAGCGAAGGAGAAGAAGGAAAACATTGTCTTCTGTTTGTTATCTTTTATTTTTTTACATAATTTTGTTGAATGATGTGCTGTTTGGGCCTAAGTATATGGATCTGCTATCCACCACCTCACACCATGCGCAGCACTCCCCCTCCCCTTTTTATTTTCATTATTTTTATTACTTTTCAATTTTCATTGTTTTTGTTATATTCTATTTTTTTGAAAAAAATAGTTTAAAAGTATATTTTAGCAAAATTTTAGGAAAAGATTTAGAAGAAAAAAGAGTTTAGAAAAGTTTTTTTTTAGAAAAGAGTTTAAAAAAAATGTTTTAGAAAAGAAATTTAGAAAAGAAGTTTTAGAAAAGAATTTTATAATTATTTCAATTTCTTTTTTTTATGGATTTATTCTTTTAGATCCATTTTCTCTTCATCCTTCTTTTATTTTTGGTCGATGACAATCTTCCGATTCGGGATTGTTGATTTCCGATTGAGTTTAATCTTCATTATTTCAAATCTATGGATGAATGATCATTTGGATCATTCTCCATACTTTGAGATCGTGATAGGTTGCTTGTCGAGAAATTCAACGATAATCTCGATTAAGATTAGACCGTTCTCTTTCTTTTTGTGTGACATGTTTTCGGAGAACGATTCATAATATCGTTTCTCTAACATGTATTAACACGAATATTTTCCACTTTAATTAGTGGTGGCCGGCCTTATTTGTAGGGTAATTACTCCGTAAATTACTCGGCGATTGCTTAACATAGACCTACAGTTGTCCCGATTCGGAATGCGGTCCACTTGGATCTGGTTGCCTCGATTTTATTTTCCTTTTCGTGGTTGTGTTTGATTAAGTTCATCATACCACTTTATATTGTATATATTATAATAATGTGAATATACTAACATTTAATTTTAATCTCTCGCACCTTATCCTCTTTTATTTTAATCTCTCGTTCCTTACCTCTCTTATTATGCTTCTATATTCATTCATCATATTGCTTATTGTATATATTATTGTTGCTTGTTATTTTTTCATTTGTCCATTTGGACACCAAAAATATTAATAATGGATTAAACATCTAAAAAAAAAGGGTGACTATTATTGCGGACTATAAGTTACTATCCCTTGCTTGGAGTTTCGGACCTAGATTCTAGGATCATCCCTTTGCTCATTTGTTATGGATTGAAGACTTTGGCTCCGGTTGAGTTACTTGTTTATGAAGATGGAAATCCAATTGTTTCGAAGAGTGCATGCCATATGGTTTGATCATTCTTCCTTTAGCTTTTATTTTCAAGTTCTAGGATAGTCCCTTCATCTCTTCCCATCTTCTTTAATTTTCAAATCTCCTTCCTATTTTCAAAACATTCTTTGTTTTCTAACTTCAAACATTTTTCTCAATCAAACCGTGACTTCGGTCACGTGCTTTTACTTTTTTTTCATTTCATTTCCTTTAATAAATGCTAAACCACATAATCATATCGAAACTTTCTTTTTCTCAAAAAACTTAAAACATTCACAACTCATTCAATTGCTTTTGTGCCCTCGTGCACGTTTCTTCTTAACCTTTTTTATGTTTAGATATGATTCATCCTTTCTAGCGGAATTATTCGCTAAAGGATGACGACTTATCTTTACATTTTAAAATCAATTCAACTCACTTTGCCTTTTTACAATTTGTACCACGAACTACGGGGTTTTGATCTCGCATTGCACTTTGTGGGTACGTAGGCATGAGACGTTCGTCTCTTCAAACACCAAAATCTTAAAAAACATTCTTTTTTCTCATCTCTTCAATCTTTTTTCAAGCAAACCATTTCAAACCAAAAATGCAGTAAACATTTCAAAGGGTTCCCGTGGAGTACCACGGACAAGTCGGGTGCTTAAAACCTTCCCGATTTGTAACCAATCCCCGTACCCATTCTCTGTTTGATTCTTTTAGCTTTTTAGCTTTTAAGATTCATTAAGGTTTTGTTCGTTCATTTTCCTTTTTCCATTTGGAAATAAATAAAAGTGCGGTGGCGACTCTGTGTATATTGAGTTAAGTTAATCAATAGCTTACACTCATGATTTTACCGCTACATTAGGAACCTGTGGTTATACCTGCAAAATAAGAAGAATAGTGATATGTATGCAATGCAATTATTCCTGTTTCCATGTTCAGGCATTAATATTCCCCGGATCTGGTATTCTTTGACAGAAAATACTCCATATGTCCTTTCGGAAACTAGCTTTTGAAACTCTTTTGAGGAGTGTTCCTTTTTCTGGGTATCTCTTGGACTTCTATCATCAGGAGGAACAATGAATACCATAACTGGGTACGAAGACTAAGTGCTAACCTGAAATGGAAACACAAATAGTTAATGTGAGTATGATGCAATGTAAAATGCAATGCAGGCATATGATCAACAACCGGGACTGTCTGGATATGGAACACTGGACCCAAGTGACCAAGAACCAAGATCCTCTAAATAAAACCCCATGAAAAAGAATTCAGTCTCAAAAGCCCCAAAATCAGATATCAGATGACTTAAGAACTCCAAAATCCATGTAGCCTTATCGAATCATAGAATTGTACTAACAATGAAGTGTGATGAGGTTAAGGGTTCCTGCAAACCTGTAAACCCCTCCCAATCTCACGAGTGTGCTCCGGGTCAAACATCACGGACTCTAAAAGCCGAATAGCAATAATACGTTCACCATTTCCAAGAAATGGCTCATGACCAAATCAGGGAATCGGTTTGGCATTATGTACTACTCAGGGAGGTCTCAGCGTGAGTCCGGCAAAACAAGTATCCTTTATAAGTTCCCAGCTTCAAGCGTTGGAATTGAGAAACAATAGTACATTCATCCCGAAGGGTACAATACTATCGTCATACGACCAGATGCTTTGACTGAGTTCCTATAAAAGAACCAGGCCATCCTATGCGAGTTCCCAGTGGGCCCTCGGGTGCGAATGAGTTTGCCACAAAATGTGGTCTGCCACTGTCACCACTGGAGAGGGATGTTTCCACAAAGGTCCTCAATGATCGGTCCCCAGAGGTACATAACTATCGAGGTCCTGTAATGATCCAGAAAGATTCTGATATCAATACATTCCCAAGACGGTCGCCAGTCTGGGCGTGGAACTCACTAATACCAACATAACAAGAGGCCATGAAGCCAAAGTGGAACCATTATAAGTCCTAGGATGCACTCGAGCCCCGGTTACGAGCTCATCTCTCAGTAACAGTTCCCAATCCCCCAGAAAAAAGGAAACCAGCACAGCCAGACAATCTAGTATAATATATGATGCATGAATATAAATACTGAAAGCAATAAATAAAGCTGTAAATAAAACTGTAAATAAACACAGCAAAATAAACACACAACAGCAAACAATCAACACCAAATGAAACAGAAACACACAAGCGCTAGGATTGACTCTCAAGGGAACCAAAGATTTTGTGTTCGTTCCCCAGCAGAGTCGCCAGCTGTCGCTCCCTGGATTTCCATCCTGGTACAAACGTGAAAGTGGCGCGGAAAGAGGTAGAGTCGCCAACCATGCATTTTTATCCTGAAGGAACGGGAATGGTAATGTTGCATAAACCAGAGGAAAGAAAAGAAAGGAAAAAGGTCCTGCGAACCAAAGAGACTGGGTTCGGGAGTCGGTTACGACCTGGGAAGGTAATAGCACCCCAGATCGTCCGCCGTACCCGACGGGATCCACGCTTGCAAAGAAATCTATTTCAAAGGGTGAATGAATGAAAACTGCTGCCAAACTGAAACTAAAACTGGATAAAAAGAAAAGAAAAGGGGGGGAATGTAGGGAAAATAAAAGAGTGTGCTCGAACGGGACCTACCCCGCTGCCTACGTGCCTCATACAGACATTGAGGATCAGAGTCGCCGTAGTTCCCCTAACTAGGGGTGGAAATGATTGCTTGTGAATTAAGGCTTGAAATGCCTATGTCAATGCTCAGGTATTGCAGGCTCGAACGACGAGTGCGTAACCGTCTTGAAAAATTACAAGTAAGAGCAAAATCGCGTACAGAGCGAAGGAGATGAGAAAAGAATTCCCGAAGGAAAGACGCTTATTGTTTGTTTGTGTTTTTTATGAGCTTTTACTTGGTGTGGCACAAGAGAATTAACTCAAGATCTTTTCCATGGAATGTGTACTTGTTACTACATTCCAAGATGGAATAATAGAACAAGCACACCAAGTAAGGAGAATTTTTCCAAGACTTGTTTCCAAGGGCAAGGGCCTAATTACATTGACTTGTTGAATTTATTAAGTGTTTTAATGATTAAAAATGAAGAATTATTTTTTAGGGTTTTTCTTGATTAAGATGACCTCATGATCCGACTTGTGCATCATGCTAGACAAATGCACTATTCCAAGATGGAATGAATACATATGCCCCATGGAATAAGGCTATTACACAAGAAGTCACTTCTTTCTTTATTAATGTTTTTTATGCTTTATTTTGAGATGAGAAGAGAAAGAACCAAAGGAGAAAAAGGCAAAATTCTAATGGGGAAAGACTAATCCTAATATTAGCATGCAAAAAGTGGTCCTAAGGTTAGTGAGGTTGCAACTATCCTAAGAGAAAAGAAGAACCAAAGAGGATCAAAAGAGAGGAAAAGAAAGCTAGCAAGCAACTTACTCCTCTAAAGGAGATAAGTTGCTCCTAAAGGGGGAAGAAAAGATTTGCATCACATGATGGCATAAGGCACATCAAAAACCACAAAGAGAAAGTAACTTAAAAAAGGAAAAGGGAAGAGTTGAAATGTGGATAAACATCCACACTTCACTTATCATGAGCCCCTGCAAGTGTTAGCAAAAATCCAGCATATGTTCATCAATACAATCATGGAGTTAGCATGCTCAAAGTTCAAGTCCACAAAGATCAAACAAGCATACCAAACTTTGCACATACAAGCATTTACGTGTCGAGAACATGGAAGCACATATCGACCAGGAAGCAAATCACCTTAAACTAGCATATTCAATGATCATACAATGATCCATGGCAATTAAAGCAAGTAAGGGGATCAAACAAGCTCAAAACAGCTCTAATATGACATTCTGCATCAGTGTTAACCGGTTAACCAAAGCCTTAACCGGTTAACCAATTCAAACCTGCAACAAATTATGTAGAAAAAAGGTGCGTTAACCGGTTAACCAAAGCGTTAACCGGTTAACACTGTAAAAACAACAGCAATTTCCTGCAGAAAAAACAGCTCAAACCATCTTATCCAATTAATTCCACACAGACCAGCAATCAATTAAGCATGAAATAAATGGATCAATTCACATTAATTAACATCATTAAGCTCATGAACATTAGCACACGAATCTAGCTACAAATCAACCAATCAATTCAAGCAAGCCAAGCAAATACACAAGCACATGGTGGATCTAAAGCACAAGCATGCAAATAAGCTAAAACAGAGCTAGATCTGAATTTAACCAACCTACAAAGCTGAGGTATGATTTGGTAGTTGTTGTTTGAGCTGGAAATGAGAGATTTCACGGAAAACTTTGAAGATCCGGTGCTAAGCTTCACACTCCATGCAAAATAAATGCACGCAAAAGGTCTTGATGCAGAATTTTGGCTCCAGAAGCACTTCTAATCTCCAAACCAGATATGAACCACCAAGTAAACCAGCAAAATGATGCAAAGGAGCTATGGATGGAGGTCTAGTTCTAAGATCTACACACTTTAAGGCAAAGTTATGTGATCTTCAAAGAGGAACTTTGAGTGAATTGGAAAATTGGGAGAGAAAAGTGAGAGAATGGTGAGAGAGATCAAAATTCAGAAAATGAAGATGAGTGAATTATGAGGGAGAGAGCCTTCTTAGTTTGGAGGGAAATGTATTAAATATGGTTTAGGTTTGGGGCCCAATATTTAGGCTTGGGATCCAAAAAATATGGTTTGGGAAAGTGATTAGGATCTAGCATTGGAATTAGGCTTGGATTAATGCTCTAGATCCTTCTCCATAATTCAAAATGAATAAAAAAAATCTGAAAATTGGAAAATTGGAGAATTGGAGCCAAAACACATGCTGAATTTGCTGCTGGAATTCAAAATTCGCAGCCGTTAACTGGTTAACCAAAGCGTTAACCGGTTAACGCCAGTGAATTTTGAATTCTCCCTCCTTTTGGTGGGAATTTTCCATAATAACTCGGCGCCAACCGTTTGATCTGATTTTGATCCTCAATCCTTTTTAGGGTTCTTGACCATAATGCCAAGCTTGTATAACATGCCTTGTGAGCTTCTTGCCAGATTACCATGCTCTTGATTTTGCCTTGTAGTGCTTCAAATTTCCCGGATGGTTGATCATATGCCTTATGCTAGAACATGCAAGTGCTATGCTTCATCTTTCTATGCAAAATTCTAAGGACATGACATGCTTATGATGATTATGATATGATGATGATGCTAAACATAAGAGGGAAAATTTGGGGTGTTACAATACTTATAATTGTGACAATTTTATTTTCACATGTGAAACTATTTTGTGATATGTGCATTTTTTTATAACAAATTATCACTACTGATGCTTTAAACCTCTGCCCTGATGTATGAACAAGTTAAGAACTTCAAAAGATACACTGTTTTTATTATATTTCTCTGAAATTCAGAGATCTTCTCTTGGTTTCATTAATTACATTGATATCATAATTGTGAGAACAAGATTTGGTTCTTCTCAATATCTTTATATTTTGATAATAACAACAAAATATTTTTGGGAAAGCAATTTTGATACTCTGACGTTTTGTTGTTTTGAGTTTATGTCAAATAGGTTCTAACTCTGAAAGAGAACATATGAACAATTCTGACATAACGATATTCGTTTTTGAGCAAGTAAGCAAGACTGCTCTTATGTAAACTCATCAAAAAGATCTTGAGAAAACCTATGTTGTTGCAATGTTTTCTAGGATTATGATTCTGAATGAGTATGACTCTGATATGATTAGTTAAGACCAAGTGCTAAAGATTGTAATGACTTGAAGTTTTGAAGACTGAAGGTTCTGAAGACCAAGTGCATAAATATTCTAAAGGCTTGAAGCTCTGAAGAATAAAGGTTCAGAAGACCTAGTGTTGAAGACTCTGAAGACATAGTTCTGAGTGAACAAGGTTCTGAAGATTCTGAAGACTTGAAGTTCTGAAGAACAAGGGTTTCGAAGACAGGTGTTGAAGTTCTGAAGATATGGTTCTTAGTGAACAAAGTTATGAAGACTGGAGACTTGAGATTCTGAAGACCCAACAATCCTTTCCTCTACTCATGCTTCAATCATATTTCAACTAGAAGCCTCTGAAGTTCTGAAGATAAAGATTAGTGGTTAAGATAGTTATTATTTCTTCTACTCATGCTTCAAACATCTATCAACCAAAAGCCTCTGGAGATCAGAAGACAAGGATTAACATATAAGAGGGAATAATATAATAGTACAAAGACATTTAATTCCACTAACAATTCCACTACCCCACTACCCTGATTTGGTGGTATGTAAGAACGATTGTGTGTACTATTTTTCAACCTCAGTAATGACATTCCTTAGGCCAGTTGTGATGTAACAAATCTTTTTCTCAAGAGCATATATAAGGATTGTCTCTCAAAGGAACAAGCACAACATAAGACTACATAAATTTGAAACGCACATACAAAGCAAATTCTCTAGTGCAAAGTTCCAAAAAGCTCTTAAATTGTGTTTACTCTGCTTATTTTAGAAGCATTCTTTTGTAAACAAACCTTGTAGCAAACTGTTGTTGGTGTCGCGGTCGACACAAATATTTCGAGCCGCCATCACATTTTTCGGGAAATAAGCGATAAACCTTAATCCTATAATAAGAAGAAAAAAAAAACTAGGTAAGGAGTCGGTTAAGTGTGAGGAAGGTGTTAGGCACCTCTCACCTCTATTCTACTCAATAGGATCCTTTTAGTTCTTAGGGTAAGTTTGTTTGTTTTATAATCCTTAATGAAAAATCCAAATAAATTCAACTTGATAATTCCAAAACCCTAATTTTATCCCCTATTGTACTCACTAGGGTTTTACAATCCTATACTTAATCCTATTCCTAATCCTAATCTCAATCTTAATCCTTTATTTATGCTCTCGGATATTAGAGCTATATCCCACGCTATATCCCTTAAATATAATTTCTTAAATCTCAAGTAAAACCCCTTTAATCCATTATAAACCCCTTAAAACATCTACCATGAAACCCATTTTATATCCCTTATGTGAAACCCCTATTCATATCATAAATCAATCCCTTAAATCCATAAAATTCTAAAATCAATAAAACCCCTAAAAGTGGAACTCCAAATTCTTTAATCAGTCATTTGAATTAAATCCAAACCCTAAACCCATAAGACCCCCTAAAATTTAACAAATAACTTTAAAAAACCCACAATTGAAACCCCGTTATGAAGTCAAAAATCCTAATCCAAAAATCAATCCCCATAATTTTTAAATTCCAAAAAAAAAAACATTTAGATCAATCCCCTAAAAATTTATTCAATCCCAAAATTTATAATAAAATTAATCCCTAAATTTCAAATTAAATACCAAACATTTAATAATTTTAACCCCAAAAATTAGAATTTCAACCCCAAAATTATTTAATAATTATTATTATAACCCAAAATAGGTAAATAGAGTTTTTATTTCAAAAAATAAGTTTTTAAAATCAACATAGAATTTCTACCCCAAAATATTTCCCAAATCAAAATCCCAATTTCCCAAAATTATATTTAAATCAATCCCCTAAATATTAAGTTAAATCCCAAAATTTTATCATAAGGTCATATCCCCAAAATTAATAATATTTAATTAACAAAGTTCAATCCCATTTCAATAATAAAATTATATCCCTAAATTGTTAAAGTTTAATCCAAAATATAATATTAAATTCAGAAATTAGAATTTTTAATCCCTAACATATTTATAAATTTTCATAAACCCTAATTGATATAAATTCTTTTATGAGTAAACCATAAACCATAAACAAAAATATTTTAAATTTCAAAATCCCATAACATTTAAATTTCCGTAAACCCCGGAATTGTAAAGACCCATACTTATTAAAAATATTTTTCTTATTTTTAATAATAATAAAAAAGAAATGATTTAATTATAAAAGAATTATTTAACTCTAAGATAACCCAAAATAAATTCCCAAAATAAAATAAAAACCACAAAATTAATAACTATATTTTTCCATGTTAATAACCCTAATCCTAATGTTCACCCAAAATCCAACAACCCCAAGAGCCCTAAGAACCCTAACCCCCAAGAACCCTAACCCATTAAAACATGAAGGTTCATGAAGAACACTAACCCTAATAATAACAACCTTAAACCTAAAACTAAGAACCCTACCCCCAAATTTCAAGAATTGTAAACCCAAACACAAATCAAACCACACACGAATCAACAACAACAATCAAAGATTTAAAGTTAAGTTGTTGCCTCCCATGGAGTGACCATATTAAGTTACTGCTTTCCTTCATATTATTCCTCGTGTTCTTCCTTTTCTCCTTTCGATCTTTCTCTATTCCTCACGTTTCCCCTTTCGATATTTTCCAATTCATCGCGTTCTTCTTTCAATCTTTTCTTATTCCTCACGTTCTGCATTATATGTTGATGATAGAGGCTATTAGGGTTTCAGTATTGTTGTTCTTCAGTATGTAGAACAACAACTTTGAGGGAGTGATTTGTAGATTGTGGGTTAGTGAAAAGTGCAAATATGAGGTATATTTATACTAAAAAGTTAGGTTAATGAAAAAGGAAAAATCTCAATTATAATTAAGATCATTACCAAAATTGATTGATTTTAAGTTTTTTAATAAAAAAATAGAAAAATCAAATAAAAAGTTTCTTTATTCATATTTTTATTATATTTATCATTTTTGGCTATTTTATGCATAAAATAATGACTTAATGAAAAATGATATTTTTTAAAAATGCCTGATAAATAAATACGAAAATTAATAATAAATTATAAAAAAAAAATACAATTTTTGTGATTTTTTAAGATTTGAAAATAAATATAACAGTTTGAAATATATAAAAGAGAAAAACCCCAAAAAAGTTAGAAACAAATAATTATTCAATTACCCACAATGATTATTTGAAAAAAGGAAAATATAATCCTAAAAAATAAAATGATCTAAAAGAGAACAACAATCTTTAAATATTTTTGTATATAAAAAATCAATTGGAATGTTTAGTGACATTGAATTGTTATCCTCAAATAAATTGTGAACACAATATTTTCAAATCTTTTTATTTTACGATTTTTTTTTGAGATTTTATTCATAAAATAATTATTTTAATGAAAAAATCAATATTTTAAATTTTGTATTAAATAAAATACGAAAATTAATAGTTAAATAATAAAAAAGATTATTTTATAATTTAAAAATAGAAAAAGTTAGAAACAATTAAAAGAGAATAAAAACATAAAAGTGAGGAAGGTGAGATTTGAACTCACAAACTATGTCATTTTATTTATTTGAACAAATATATATTAATAATAATAATAATAATAATAATAATAATAATAATAATAATAATAATTCAATTATAATATTAATATTATAAGAATACTAATACTAATATTAATGCCCCAATAACCCCATTATGATCCTAATATAATTTTAATTAAAAATTTATATACCCCTAATTAATCCCAATAACTTAATATTAATATTTAAAAACCCCAATTTTTAATAATAGTCATAATAATAGAAGATATACCTCTCTAATATTAATAGTAGACCTACTAGTATTTTCTTGATAATTACGTGTTAAATAATTAAAATTTTATAGATCCTAAAATAGCAACCAAACCCTTGTTATACTGGACATGTTGGTGATCAAAACTCTAAAGAAAGTTAGAGTGGTCAAAATTTGGGGTACGACAATTTGCATTCTCTAAAGGACCGAGTGAAGGTCAGGAGATAGGAAGATTAGGACATTGAGTCTTAGTGGTTATTAGTTACAACAGTTGGTTGTACATTATGGAAGTCGCATCAGGTGGTTGTAGCTGAGTCTGCATTTAGTCACAGAGTTTATGTGTGTTGTAATCTATTACGGTTATAGTGGATTAAGTTCTTGTTGAAGGTAAAATCACATTGGCGGGTGGACTTGAGGTAGCTTGTGGTTGACAAGTGAACCAGGATAAACCATTGTGTTCATTTCTTCTTTTGTTGTCTGATTTATTCTTTGAGGTTTCACAAAAAGCTTTCTTTTTTAAAACACCAATTCAAACCCCCATTTCTTGTGTTTTCTCACACCTTAAATTGGCACCAAAGCTCCGACTCTGATTCTGATAAAAGGTTATCATACACTTCATTGTGTCATTACCGATCCAATATTTGTGTGAGTTTTTGTTGTTATCATGGTTGCAATTCCTTCAGCTTCCTCAACCTCAACTACACATGAGAAAGATCACTACAACATAAAACCACCTATCTTCAATGGTGAAAGGTTTGATTATTAGAAGGATAAGATTGAAAGATTTTTCCTTGGCTATGATATATATATCTATGAGATATGGTAGACAGTGGCTACACTCATCCTGAAGATGCTACAGGAAAGAAGGTCGGCAGGAGTTCAGTGAGTGACCAATAAAAGAAGGATTACAAAAATCATCACAAGGCGAGAACTATTCTACTCAAAGTTATCTCTTATACTAAGTATGAGAAGAAAACCAATAGAGAAACCGCCAAATCCATCTTTGACTCATTACAAATGACTCATGAAGGAAATGCTCAAGTTAAAAAGACTAAGGATCTTGCCTTAATCCAAAAATATGAAGTCTTCAAGATGGAAGATGATAAAGTCGTGGAAACCATGTTTTCCAGATTTCAGATGCTTGTAGTTGAACTTAGAGTATTGGAAAAAGGATACTCTACTGCATATCATGTCAAGAAAATTATCAGAAGTCTTCCTTCAAATTGAAGACCAATGGTAACATCTTTGAAGTTAGCTAAAGATCTGAACAAATTAAGTCTTGAAGAACTCATTAGTTCTTTAAGAAGTCATGAGATTGATCTAGAACAAGACAAACCTTAGAAGAAGGTTAAATATGTTACTCTCAATACTAAGACTGAAAAGACAAAGGCGTACCAAGCTGAGAAGAAGTCAGATAGTTCTAATGTTGAATCAGAAGATGAGCTATCTCTAACCACCAGAAAATTCAACATGTTATGGAAACAAAGATAAGCATAGTTCAGAAGTTCTAGAAGGAATAATGGTCATTCTGAATCATTCGGGAAAATGAGACAAGGTTCTGGAAAGGAGCCCATATGCTATAAATGTAATGAACAGGCCATTTTAGAACTGATTGTCCAAAAGTGGGGAAGGTGGAATGTGAACTCACAACCTCTCCATCTTGTAATTCCTTTACTACCCTTGCTACCAACTATGTCATTTTATTTATTTGAACAAGTATATATTAATAAGGGTTAAATATGTTTTTGGTCCCTATAAATATCTAAATTTTGATTTTTAGTCCCTATAAAATTACTTTTGAACGCTGTTTTAGTCCCTCTACAGGGACTAAATCTGCGTGCAAAAGTAATTTTATAGGGACTAAAACTTGACGTTTTTTTATAGGGTCTTAAAACCTAAATTGAGATATTTATAGGGACTAAAAACATATTTAACACTATTAATAATAATAATAATAATAATAATAATTCCATGATATTATTATTATTATAAGAATATTAATACTAATATTAATGCCCCAATAACGCCACTATGACCCTAATATAATTTTGATTGAAAATTTATATACCCCTAATTAATCCCTATAACTTTTTATTAATATTTAAAAATCCTAATTTTTAATAATAGTCATAATAATAGAAGATATACCCCTTTAATATTAATAGTAAGCCTACTAGTATTTTTCTAGTAAATTAGTCATAATTTTCTTGATAATTATGTGTTAAATAATTAAAAAATTATAGATCCCAAAATAGCAACTAAACCCTTGTTATACTGGACATGTTGGTGATCTAATCTCTAAAGAAAGATAAAGTAGTCAAATTTTGGGGTATGACAATTGCCCCTATTTAATCAGCTTCAAAACGAGATGATGATGATGGTGAGTCTTCATCTTCTTGGGGGAGGAGATGATTAAATATAAAGAGGAACCCTAATTTTGATAGCGAAATAGATAGGTTTAGAGTAAGTCAAATCCTGGTACTCTATTAGTATCTTACTATCCTTGTGTATAATATTCATGATTATAGAAGTTAGATAGGACTCTCGTAAACTTGATTCTATTTGGATGAAACCCCGATGGAACCCCTATTGTACTTTTGAATCGATAAAACCCTGTGACACTCCTTGGTGGAACCCTTGATGACAACTCTCTATAGAATTTGTTTTGGACTGGCCTAGCAAGTTCCCTACGCCTAATTAAGGCCTAATCTAGTTTACCTCTGAGCGTAAGCCCAATAAGACATTCACGACTTTGTGATCATTGAGAAATAGAGCCGTTAAAGTATAGTAGTTGGTAATTACCCCCACACGCGCTTTAACGCCTTTCACGTGACCAACTTCCCTTCTAAAACTACCAGAAGCAGTTACGCCTAGTCAAAGGCCACATGCTCGCAATCCACGACTAGATGCCTTTAAAAATATCTCCACCTTTGGAAGGTCAGGTATTCAATTTTAATTACTCACATACTTTCTTAACGTTTTAGTTTGCTTCATCCCAAAACCTACTTGAGCGTCGGAGTACCTTGCAGGTACACCACCCTCTCTCTTACAAGCATCATTTTAGTCCCAACTGAAGACCACGAGGATTTGTCTAGATCATTTCTATATCGTGGCGTCGTCTGTGGGAAACAACAGCTCCCTCATCTTTCTTAAACAAGATCCTTTCTTTTTAACGTAAGATCAAATATCATCTCTTCTTCGTCTTCATGGCTTCCCAGCTCAATGAGACTATGAACGAACATATCACCATCATCCTCAGTGATGGAGAAAAGCCTAGTAACTGTGGAACAACCCATCATGATGTCGACTTGCACCCTCAAATTTTCCCTCACATCTTCAAGACAATTTGTGTCAAAAGGGCATCTTCCTCACAAGTCTTAATCCTTGCTTCGCAAGTTTGCTCAGTCAATTACTCAAATGATCAACATGAAGTTATAAGGGATGTCTTTAAGTTTCCAAAAAATCCCAAGATCACCTTCATGTGACAAAAATTGAAAGAGTTGTTATTGGTGTAAGTTGGATAATTTTTTAGAAAAATGCATGAAGTCGCTTTGAGCAAAACTTGAAAATTTGGACTAATGGACCAAACTTTTAAGGTCTAAGCATGTTCATGACCTCTTGAAGGATCTCATTATCTATATTTTTATTTATTTTCATTTTATTTCATTTAACTTAGATTTTATTTATAAAAATTCAAAATAAAATGAAATTGAATAAAATAAATGACAAGGATAACGGGGGCACCCCATTGTGGGCTTTTAGAATCAAGATCATCATATTCAAAGCTCTATGATGCCTCATCAAACCATGATCTTCATGCAAGGAAAGTTTTTGAAAAATTATAGAAATAATATTTCCCTTTGATGGCCATGAAACACTTGTTTCTTCCCATCTACATCACACCTTCATCTCCTATAAATAGGAGGCCAAACTAAGCCTTAAGAAATAAAAGAGATATGCTGGAATAGTCATAAGAAACAAGAGTTTGATCACAAAAATTCTCAAAGGAGGTGCAATTTCCTATCTCAAGTTCCAGTCGGTTCTAAGTCCATAATACCGTCCAAATATCTTCCTGAGACGTCCAAGGGTAAGTACATGTAGTTTTTTTTATACTCATCTATGCTTGAAATAATTATATGCATTATCCTCAATTTTATGAATTTTCCATCATTCGTATTTTCAATTTCCTCCAATCTTATTGATTACTAACCATCTAAATTTGTGTATGTGCTTATTTAGAACAGGTAGAATGTGTTTCATGGAATTCGTAGTGTAAAGTTCATAATCTGACATCGATGAACTGTGATATACCTTTTTTTTTACGAAACTCGAAAAAACCAATAAAAATGTAGAATTAAGTTTATTTTAAACTTTTGGGATTTTCTCTTATTGAGCTTAATTATTTTATAATTAACTATGTAAATAATTTTTTTTAAACAATTAATATATTTTTTTAAAGAAAAATACGTAAAAAAAAGGTAGTTTTGTCAAATCGATTTTTTTTATCAAATTAATTTAGGCTTGGGATTTCCTATTAATTAATTTTATAAAATAAACTAGAACTTAGGTTAATTAATTATTAATAACACCTAGAATTAAATCATTAAAAAGATACAAAAAAACATTAATTTAGACTTTAGGACTTTAAAAATATTTCTTTTTTTTCTTCTAACATTGTTCTTATTTTATTGCTATTTAAATTCCTAGAACAAGTGTATAGGATTGCACAAACTATGTAATAGCGTAGATTTATTTTTTCACAATTTTTCCCTATTATGTAATTGCCCATAAGCCATTTTATAGTCTAGGTTTTACATTCCCTCATTTCTTACATTTATGTATCTCTCCCAAAGCGATGGAATAGCTTATGATTTATATTTTCTCGCACTTTATGCTTATCTATAACTGTTAGATGTATGCTAATAGGCTTGTATGGTAAGATAAAAATAATCGGTAGATAACCCTAACCTCCAAGATAAATATAACTAAATTGAACACACTGTGCACACTCATACCTCTAGGGTAACCTCTCTTGGTGCCTTTCGACAAATTGGTCACGTCCCTCGAACGTAGAGGTATCTTATCAAAACATTCTTACGAATAAATCATCATAGTTGCCTACGAAAAAAGATCATAGTCCCTCGATGGCCCTTCAAGTTGCCTACGAAAAGATGATTTTGTCCCTCGATGACCCTACGGAAAAATGATGAAAGTCCCTTCGAATTGCTAAGGTATCCTTACATGTTGCCTTCTATGACCATTCGATGACCCTTTGATGTCCCTCCATATCCAATAGATACAACTACCTACCCACTGATGGTATAAATAATACTATCTCTCAAGGAAAACGATAAGTACAAGAAAGACCTTACATTAAGGGTAAGTAACTTTTAAATGCTCGCTCGCAATTAAAAAACAAACAAATACGTTTTGCACCTCACACTTTCAAATATTTTCAAAAATAAAAAATAAACACTTTGTATACATTCATACGCGAATCATTACAAAGTTAAACTTTTTTTTACGAAATATTTTCTAAACACACAACATATTTCAAAAAGAAAATTAAAGTGAGCAAGGAATTAATAGCCCATGGATAACCATGGATACAAAGGGTTCTAACACCTTCCATTTGTATAATTACCCCCCGGACCCAATTTTTTTATAAAAAAAGGTCTTTCATGTTCTTTTATGCCTTTCCTCATAAAATTGGATAAAATAAAAGTCGGTGGAGACTCTTGCTAACCGCAACATTTTTTGCAAAAGCAAAACTAAAAAGTCAGTTCTCCCACCGTGTTAGAGAACTGTCGACTCTGCTGGGGAAGTAATAATAAAAGAGAGGTTACCTTAGAATTAGCTCACTTTACAGTTGTATTGCTTGAATTGTATGCTTTACTTTTAAGGGCATTTGTTTTGGGAGATACTTGTGTGAAAGATCCTATACCCGAATCTAGTGTACCTTAGGTAAGTAGCAAAAGATCATGGAGACTATACGGCGTAGACCGATATGGTTCAAGTGATGGCTATAATTAGTGCAATACTTTGGGTTGTACCAATGTTCCTTGAGGTTTGTATCAAGGATAATAGTTGGGCTCCCACGTGGTGTCATTAGCACTAATTTGCTTTTAGAACCCTAGTTAACTCATCTTTGGCCATTAGAAAGTAGTAAGGTGGCCGGCTTTAGTTTCAACCAAAGTTGGTTGATACTCGAAACTACACTCATTGAGATCCAATTTTTGGGATGTTTCGGTTGGCGATAAAGTTGTTGAGCTGAAATAATGCCTTCGAGAAAGATCTGTGATATGAGATTCCTATAACTCGATTACTATTCTAGGACAGGTTGAACCAACTAAACTTCACTGGGGAGGGTTACCTACGGACTTCATGCAAGCATTTAAATATAAGGCTCTTGTGTGACTTGTTTGCCTATTACTCTCTTGATATATGAACATAACAACATAACATCATTATATCATAAACATAGCATTTTTCACTAACCATTTCAAGGATCTAAGATTTATCTTTGATCTTTGTTACACATTATGGCTTCCGCTCGTAGAAACACTATCTGAGTCCATTTTGCAAGCATACCTTCTCAACTTAAAGAATTGGTCTCAAAGATTCTCGAGGGTTCTCGATTCATTGAAAAACATGGTTATCTTCTCATCTTGGTTACCTCAGGATTTGATGAAGAAATGATTAGTGATCTATTCCAGTTTCTTTGATCCAAAGAATCATTATTTCACCTTCCCTGATTACAAGTTGGTACCTACTATAGAGGAGTTCTCTATACTTCTTGGCATACCTATCCTTAATCGGGTACCTTTCACCGGCCTAGAGAATGCTCCAAAGCCTAAGGTTATTGCTGCAGCCTTGCATCTGAAGAGGTCAGACATTGCATCTAATTGGGAAACAAAGTGTGGAGTCAAAGGCTTTCTGGCTAAGTTCTTATTTGAGAAAGCCCAATTGTCCTTGAAGGCTAGGAGTTTTTCTGCTTTCGAGGAGATTTTGGCTTTGTTGATCTATGGCTTGGTATTATTCCCTAACCCAGACCAATTCATAGATGTGCATGCTATACAGGTATTTCTAACTCGCAATCTCATACATACTTTGCTGGGAGATATTCTGCATTCTCTCCACACACGTACTATGAAGAAGCGAGGGACTCTCATGTACTGCATACCCTTACTATCGAAGTGGTTTATTTCATACCTTCCCCAATCAGTGATGAAAAACGATCAAGGATTAAAATGGTGTCAAAGAGTAATGTCGTTATCTCATTCAGATATTTATTGGTGTCCCCAGTCCCAGGAGGACGTCATTATCATTGACCGTTATGGAAAATTCCCTAATGTGCAACTCCTAGGTATAAGGGGATGTATCACTTATAATCCTTCATTAGCTATGCGTCAATTCGATTATGCTAAGAGAGACGGTCCTCGTGATATAATTATTCAGGGTATTGTATTCAATTATGAAGACCATCCCCAAGGTTTTCGTCAAAAAATTATACGTGCTTGGGGCATGGTGAAGAAAATTAATAGCAAGAATTTGGGACATAAGAACTCCATTCCTTTGGATCCTTATCTCAGATGGGTGCGCACTTGTGCTCTGAATCTCGTAATGCCTTATAAGGCCATTCTACCAGTGATTATTAAACCTGAATTCGAAGGAGATGATCCTCAGATTATTCTTCATCCGGTCATGCCTACAGATCTCGAAGAGCTACAAAAGTCCTGTATTCAAATAAAAGAAGAAAGGGATACTCTTGAGACCTAGTTCTATGCTAGTGAGAAGAAAGTGTTAGAGTTGACCAAGCTACTTCATGAGGAGCATAACATCAATTCCTACATTGGCACAAAGAGGAAGCATCCATGAGAGACCTAAGGAGCTTTTATTAACTGTTATTTGTTTTTGTCTTTCTTTTCTTGTAAGCCCGAGTGGCAAATAATAAACCATAACTTGATATCTACTAATAAAAGTTTCTTGTTTCTTTTGGTTTAAACAAATTTAAATTCTCAAGGTCCTTGAAATCATTGCATCTTCATACCATTCATAGCATTGCATAACAGGTTTCTACAAACAAGTTTCTCATCTTCTCACTGTTTATTTCAGCAGAAAATGACATTAGAACAGACCGTCAAGGATCTCCTAGCTCAGAACACCCAATTCCAAGTAATGATCATGAGCTTGGCCAAGGGGCAAAAGGAACTAAAAGGGCTCCTAACGAAGAAAGAGAAGAAGGGGAAGAAGAAACTTGGATTTATCAACATGGGCAGGAGGTTCAAAGGTGTCGCTAAGTCTATTAAGGAGGTGGTAATTCCAGAAGATAATGACAAACCAGATTCTGAACAGGAAGAAGGTAGCCACCATGGCACTAATGGGGATTCTGATCAAGAGGACGACTATTATTAAGAATCTGCTGATGATGAAAAATATAAGTCGTTGGAAGACCGCTTGAATGCTATGGAGGTCCAGAGGATACCTGGTCTAGATTTTGAGGATTTGGGTTTGGTATCAGGAGTTGTTAATCCCCCCAAATTCAAGGTACCTACTTTTGCTATATATGAAGGTGTCTTATTTCCAAAGCTACATTTAAGATCTTATGTTCGGAAAATCCAGCCACACACTGCTGATAAAAAATTGTGGATGCATTTCTTCCAAGAGAGCTTGTCTGGAACTCAATTGGAGTGGTATTATCAATTTGAGAGTACCAATGTTCGTACCTGGAATGATCTTGTTGAAGCCTTCTACAGGCAGTACCAGTATAACTCTGATTTGGCGCTAACTCGGATTCTACTCCAAAGCATGTCAATGGGGTCTGGAGAGAGCTTCAAAGAATATGCCCAGAAGTGGAGGGATTTAGCCGGAAGAGTCCAACCTCTTTTATCTGATAGGGAGATGGTGGATGTGTTCATGGGCACTCTGATTGGTTCGTTTTTCAAGCATTTGCTCGGAATTTCATCTGTAGGTTTCACCGAGTTAATCCTAATAGGGGAACGAGTCGAAGGTGGTATCAAAAGTGGAAAGATCCAAGTTGTCGCGTCCTCCAACAAGTCTTTTGGGGGTAATAAGAAGAAGGGTGAAGTGAATGTGGTTTTCAGGCCAAAGAAAGAATGATAGACAGCCAACTGTGGGAGCTGTGTTGATTTCTAATCCTGCACCAACTCAACAACAACAGGGTAATCAGTGTAGACAAGACAAACCAAGGAGGCAGTTTACTAAGATTAATGTGCCTTTAGCTCATGTACTCCAGCATTTGTTGAAACTTGAGAAAATCACACTGAGGGAGGCCAATCCTAATCCAAACACCTCATATCCTTACTACAATCCGAATGCAAGGTGTGCCTTCCATTTGAATAGCCCCGTACATGACACCAACAACTGTTGGGTCTTAAAAAAACAAGGTACAAGATTTGATTGAATATGGAGAAATTGAATTTGATCCACCAGAACTGCAAAATGTGATTACTACACCGTTTCCTAATCATGGCCAAGTTTTCAATGTTATTGATGACATTATTTACATTACTATTATTGGTGATTTGACTCTCCCCTTGATGTCGGTTAAGAAGGAGCTGTTGCAGGCTGGTTTATTTCTGGGTTGCGTTGAAGATTGTCATTATTGTACGGTCCAACACAATGGTTGTATGTTGTTGCATAAAGGAATTTAGAAGCTGATTGATGTTCGTCGGATTCTTTTTGAGAAAATACCTTCTTTGGGGAGCTTGTGTAAAGATTTAACTGATTTGAAGTTAGAAGACGTATCTGTCGTGACAATCCAAAAGGTGCCTATCAGGATCCCCCTAGTGGTTCCCGTAAAGATTCATGTTGAGCCCAGGACAGTTCCCTTAATTATAACTGCACCTAGACCAGTTCTGTATTCCTCATAAAAAGTCATTCCCTGGAACTACGAAGTTGATGCGTACTATCATGGTGTGAAGCAAGATCAGTCGATCATTGATAAAGAAGATGTTGAAACAGTTAACCCTGATATTGAAAATATTGTTGGGGATAGAAAAATTACGAGTGGAAGAATTTTCTCTCCGAAAATCTCTCTAAACGTTAATGCACCTATCCGTATCCTGCCATCAAATCGACTATTGAAACTCAAGGTAAGCAAAAATTTGTTGAGCCCGCTCAGACAGGGGCGCCTGAAAAAGAAGTTGTTGTTGATTCGTCTAAACAAGAAATGGAGGAGATTTTAAAAATAATAATGAAAAGTGATTACAAGATCGTGGAACAGTTGGGGGTAGACCCCATCCAAGTTATCCATGTTGTCTTTGTTAGTAAGTTCTAAGGCTCATGCTCAGGCATTGATTAAGCTGTTGAAATCCGCCCATGTACCTCAAGAGATCTTAGTGGACCAATTTGAGAACTGTGTAGCCAGTCAGACTACTAACAATTGTTTAGGTTTCTCCGATGTTGACTTGACTCCCGTGGACAGAAACCATAGTAAAGCTCTTCATGTTTCTATTGAATGCAAAACGACCACCTTACCTCATGTGTTGGTGGATAATGGTTTATCATTTAATGTGCTGCCTAAATTTGCTTTAGACAAGATAGATGGTGAAGGTTTGACACTGAAGCCTAGTGACGTGGTTGTGAGAGGTTTTAATGGCTAAAAAAGTACGGTATATGGTGAAATTGAGCTCCTGATCAAGGTGGGAGCCTAGGTTTTTAAGTTTACCTTTTATGTCATGGATATCCGTCCGACATACTCTTGTCTACTTGGATTCCCTTGGATACATGGGGCAGGTGCAATCACTTCAACATTGCACTAAAAGCTGAAGTACACAGCTGAAGGGAAGATCATCACCGTTTGTGGTGAGGAAGATTATGTTGTCAGTCACCTCAACACATTCAAGTACATGGAGGTTGAAGATGAATTTCATGAGATTCCCAGTCAAAACTTCGAACTTATTCCCCCGTTAGTTCCTGTTCCCAAGGTTGCTCCATTTATTCCCAAGGTTGACAAGATTCCTCATTCCATGGCCTTGTTAAAGGATGTACAAGCTACGATTGAAAATGGTGGTTGCACTATTTAGGGGCAACTTTCAGATGTCCCGTACAAGTTTGACAAGTTTAGTTTAGGCTTCACTTCCCAAGCTCAGAAGGCGATTCGCCGTGCTTGTCCCATCTCCGAAAAACAACCTATCCTATTTACCAATGATGGACTTGGACAACTGGATCTACCCAACTATTGTCGAATGATTCAACAATTGGACTTCTACAGACTTCATTCCAGTCTCTTTCTTCTAGGAGTAATTGTCATTTTGTTGTTTTTCAAGTTTGTTTTGGGATTATGTAATAAATAAACAATTTTAAACCTTGTGCCTTTCCCGGGGCACAAAGGACCATTTGTTAAGGGCTTATCATTGTCATTCACATCGCTCATTCAATAAAATCATTTTGACATTTTTCATACAAATTTTGCATTCTCTGTCTTCCTTTTATTTTTCGTTGTTTGAAATAGCTATGTGTTCTTACACACACCCACTAAATAAACTGTAGATCTATATCCACTATGGATCCCATTGATAACAATCTTGCTACTGCCCATTCTGACTTCGAAAATTCGATCTACCAAGACAAAGATGAAGGCGAGGAAGATTGCAAAGTGCCTGGAGAACTTGCTAGACTGTTACAGCAAGAAGAGAAGACCATACAACCGCACGAAGAGTCGGTCGAGGTTGTGAATCTGGGTACCGAGGAAGACAAAAAAGAAGTCAAGATAGGAACTGATTTGGACGATAGTATCAAGAAAAGGTTAATTCAAATGTTACGCGACTACGTTGAGATCTTTTCCTGGTCATATGAAGACCTGCCTAGTCTTGATACATATATTGTTGTGCATCGGTTACATATCAAGGAAGACAGTTCTTCGGTTAAGCAAAAACTTCGAAGGACTAGGCCTAATATGTATAAGAAGATTCATGACGAGGTTGAGAAATAGTTTGATGTTGGCTTTCTAAAAGTCATGAATTATCCGCCATGGATTGCTAACATCGTGCCTGTGCCCAAGAAAGACAAAAAGGTTAGAATGCATGTTGACTATAGGGACTTGAATAGAGCGAACCCTAAAGATGACTTCCTTCTACTTCACATTGCGTAATGCAAAGTGTTTTCCTTCATGGATGGCTTCTCCGGTTATAATCAAATCAAGATGGCACCAGAAGGCATGGAGAAGACAACTTTCATAACACCGTAGGGGACATTCTGTTACAAGGTAATATCGTTCGTTCTGAAGAATGTAAGAGCAACATATCAGCGTGCAATGGTAACTCTCTTCCATGACATGATCCACAAAGAGATTGAGGTTTATGTCAACGACGTGATTTCAAAATCCAATACCGAAGAAGAGCACCTCGTCCATTTGCAAAAGCTATTTGACAGATTGAGGAAATTTTGTCTGAGACTGAATCCAAAAAAGTGCACCTTTGGAGTAAGATTCGGTAAACTTTTGGGGTTCATCGTCAGTAGTAAAGGTATTGAAGTGGATCCTATGAAGGTAAAAGTTATTCAAGAGATACTCATTCCACGTACTGAGAAGGAAGTCAGAGATTTCTTGGGACGTCTAAACTACATTTCCAGATTTATCTCCCATTTAATAGCTACTTGTGAGCCAATTTTCAAGTTACCGAAGAAAGATCAATTAGTGAAATGGAACGACAATTGCCAAATAGCTTTAGATAAGATCAAAAGATATCTCCAATAGCCTCCTATTCTGATGCCACTAGTTGAAGAAAGACCTTTTATTATGTACTTAACAGTATTAGAGAATTCGATAGGGTGTGTGTTGGGGAAACATGACGAGTCTGGTCGAAAAGAACATGCAATCTACCACCTTAGCAAAACGTTCACCGAATGTGAGACAAGATACTCACTGCTCGAGATAAGTTGTTGCGCTTTGGCGTGGGCTGCTCGCCGACTAAGACAATATATGCTGACTCATACTACCTTGTTGATTTCTAAGATGGATCCAATCAAGTACATCTTTGAGAAGCTCGCTCTCTCAGGGAGAATATCAAGATGGTAGATGGTCTTAACAGAGTATGATATTCAATACACTACTAAAAAAGCCATCAAATGGAGTGTGTTGGATACCCATTTAGCTCATCAAGCAGTAAACGACTATTAGTCCATGAGTTTTGAATTCCCATATGAGAACATTATGCTTGTTACCGATTATGAAGAACCTAGACCGTATGAAGGACCTGAACAGGAATCCCGATGGACTATAGTTTTTGATGGAGCTTCCAATGCACTTGGTAATGGAATTGGAGCAATAATTATCTCTCCTCAGGGTTGCCATATGCTGTTTAATGCTAGACTTTGTTTTGATTGTACCAACAACATGGCAGAATATGAAGCGTGCATCATGTGTCTCAAAGTTGCCATTGATATGAGGATCAAATTCTTGAAGGTATATGGGGACTCAGCCTTAGTGATAGGTCAGATTAAAGGAGAGTGAGGCACAAAGCGTGAACATCTTATTCCTTATCGAGAGCATGTGATGACTTTGATTCCATACTTCGAAGAGATTACCTTCGAGCATATACCACGAGAGGAGAATCAGCTAGCAGATGCTTTAGCAACTATGTCCTCTATGTTCAAGGTAAGTTGGGATAACGAAGCTCCTCGAATTACTATTGACAGATTAGACGGACCGACACACTGTTGTGAGATTGATACTGATGGAGTAGAGGAAAAACCTTGGTTCCATGAAGTAAAAAGATATCTCGAAGCTCAGGAGTATCCAGAAGGGGCATCTATCAATGACTAGAGGTTTCTAAGGAGGTTCTCTGCCAAGTTCTTTTTGTGTAATGGTATCTTGTACAAACGCAACCACGATTCAACTTTACTTCGTTGTGTAGACAAAAAGGAAGCAGATGAGATTATAGAAGACATGCATGAAGGTGTCTTTGGTACTCATTCCAGTGGACATACGATGGCTAAGAATATTCTGAGAGCCGGTTACTATTGGTCTACCATGGAAATAGGTTGTCATCGTCATTCCCGAGCCTGTCACAAGTTCCAGATCTCTGCTGACAAAGTACATATACCGCCAGTTCCTTTGAATATGCTGACTGCTCCATGGACTTTCGCAATGTGGGGCATTGACATGATCAGTGAGATCAAACCTACCACTTCCAATGGACACCACTTTGTCCTTGTGACCATTGAATACTTCACAAAGTGGGTAGAGGCAACTTTGTTTTCTTTTGTTACCAAGAATGTTGTGGCTCGATTTATTAAGCATAATCTGATTTATCGGTATGGCATTCCCGAAAGGATTATTACAGATAACGGTACCGGCCTCAATAATACTATGATCACCGAACTCTACACGCAGTTCAAAATTAAGCATCACAACTCTTCTCCATACAGACCAAATATGAATGGAACAGTGGAAGCCGCCAACAAAAATATCAAGAAGATCTTGCAGAAAATGACTATAACATACAAAGACTGGCACAAGATGTTACCATTTTCTCTTCATGGATACCGCACTTCAATACGTACATCAACTAGGGCAACTCCGTTCTCTCTTGTTTACGGTATGGAGGTCGTCTTACCTGTTGAAGTCCAGATTCCTTCCTTGAGGATTATGAAAGACGCAGGTTTAAATGAAGACGAATGGATTTAAACTTGACTTGACCATATAAATTTGATTGATGAAAAGAGACTCACGGTTGTTTGTCATGGTCAGGCGTATCAGAAGTGCATGATCAAGGCCTTCAACAAGAAAGTTAGACATCAAGTGTATCGGGTTGGTGATTTGGTAATAAAGCGCATCATCCTACCGCAAGTTGATCCTAGGGGAAAATGGAATCCCACATACGAAGGGCCATTTGTAGTTAAAAGGATATTTTCTGGTGGTGCTATGATGCTTACCACTATGGATGGCAAATATTTTCCGCACCCTATGAACGCGAACATAGTCAAAAAATACTATGCATAAAAAAAGACCGGCTAGGTTGACTGGCCTAGGAAAAAAATAAGGGCATCCTGACGAACCAAAAGGGTTCGGGCAAAAATTAGGGATATATATGAAAAAATGGTACACCCGGAAAGTCAAAAACCTGAAAAGGCGGCTTGGGAAAAAAAAAGGTATCCTGTTGGACTGAAAACCTGAAAAGGAGGTCCAGGAAAAAGTTAGGGATTATGGCGTATGACTATGTCCCTGTTGGATCATTTATTTGAAAGTTATCTAAATTGACTATCAATATGAAGTTCGAATGGCACGAATCAATCCAATCATTTTCTCCAATAGAAAAAGTGATGAGATGCTTGAAGACATGGGGGCAGTAGAAGATTTGGAACCCAATGGGATCATTTTTACATAACTATTATTTCTTGTACATTCTTTTCAAAATAATTAGGACAATTTCCTCATACTAGGATTTATGTCTCTTTGTAAGAAAATTCCTAGTATAGGCAAACTTTCAAAAAATAAATGCAATATAATTTCCATTACAAAGCTGTTTTTGTTTTTGTTTTTTTTTTCTTTCTGTTTTGTAGCAAAAACGTCCATTGGTCATTTTGAATGAGCATATGCATTTGAACATGATTGGTGTTTACCAAAAAATATGTACATGAAAAACAGAAATGACATCTACTACAAGACCTTGAAGGTTGGAATCCCTAGCAAGTCTTGCATCCGACGAATCCCCACAGAGTCGTCTCCACAAAGCTCGCCAACAGAGATACAATCCCCAGCTGAGTTAAGCAAGGAGAAAGACATCTTCCAACAGTTCACCTTCATATCTTCAGTGATAACCTGATATGATCATCTTCCCTAGTAGATCGTCTAGCAGAATAAAGAAGTTGATCATTGTCCCCAGCATTGTAGAAACTTCCTTAGTGCAATCTACAAAATTCTCATTCTCGATCAGTGTTATTTTCCTCTATGCGGCTTAATTCCCCAGTTGGGTTTATTTCACCAACAATGAAAATTTCCTGACAAAATCCTCTTCTCCATCAAAGTCTATTCAGAGGTACTTCCCTAATAGGGTTTATTCCTCAGCAGCGTTGTTTCCCTATGGAGGTTTATCCTTCAACAGAGGTGTTTCCCTAACAGATTATGTGGAACGTAGTCCCCATAGAGGAGTTTATTTCTCCCTCACTACCGGACTCTCCAACAGTTTTCTTTCAGGGTTCTAATCCTCAGTCAGGGTTATCCATGCCCGAAACTTGGTCAGATAGTACATTAGAGAATTATGGATGAGTTTACTTTGTCTTTAGACTATCCATGAAGCATAAACGTTTGTTACAGGCACTTGTAGTGTACATCCATGATGACCACATTGTCAAAATAAATCCTCCAATATGCGGACCCCTTAAAGCTGATTTTGATGGTGATTGTGTCCACCTCTTTTATCCCCAAGAAGAGTATATGAAAGATCAAAGTTTCCCTAATGGGCAGACAATGAGCTACCAACATTCCAAAACAGATCTCTTCCCCAAACAGAAGTCGAATATCCGTAGCGGAATATCCATGAAAGGGAAATCTCCAATAAAGTCAAGCAGGCGTTGAAGACTTATAATCTTCATCCCCAAGAATAGCCCGAGATTTATTTTCCCTATGCCATACATTGCTTTTGCTGTCTCCAACAACATTCACATTCATACATTATATTCATACAATATATCATGGTATATGCAGACATAATACATATAGCATCCTCATTTATTTTGAGAGCATCATTGAAAAAAGCATTTTCATACATCATGATATTGCATAGAACTAACTCTATTCTTTTATGTCAATTCGTAAGTAGATAGATATTATCAACACAATCTTCTACAAATTTGAGATTAAGCCCTAAGACGACGAGATGTTTCAAAAGGACAAAGTTAAGCCCCAAAACAAAGGGATATTCTACAGTTTGAGACTAAGCCTCGAGACGACGAAATGTTTCAAAAGGACAAGATTTAGACCCGAGACAATGGGATATTTTGTAAAAACAAGATTAAGCCCTGAAAAGATGGGATATTCTACAAGATGAGACTAAACCCTGAGACGACAAGATGTTTCACAGAGGACAAGATTAAGACCCGAGACGACGGGATATTCTGTAAAATCAAGATTAAGCCCCGAAACAATGGGATATTCTAAAAGATGAGACTAAACCCTAAGATGACAGGGTGTTTCGCAAAAAACAAGATTAATCCCCAAGACGACGGGATATTCTGCGAAGATATGAGACTTAAATCCGAGACGACGAGATGTTTCAAAAGGATGAGATTAAATTTCTGAGATGACAGAATGTTTCGCAAAAGGATATGAGACTAAACCCTGAGACGACAGGATGTTTCTATCTACATGTCTAAGACGCATTTCAACTCTTGTAACAGGCCGAGTATTTATTACTTCAACTCCCAGAATGAGACAATTATTTGCAAATGCCTATAACGAGTTTAATGTATTACGAACGATAGATGCAATTGGGTATGGGTTCATCCTAAAATGGGCTCATTCCAATATTCTTATTCAGAGAAAGCATTTACTCTGGGTGGCATCTTTAAGACCATCTCCGACGGCCACCCATCATTTCTCCAAATGGCATCTTTAATCCCATTCCTGATACAAGTCAACCAGTAATTTTGCTTCCTGCACCTGTGAGTGCAAATTTCCTGGCACTTACGAGTATTCAATCCTCTTCCACCTTCAGACCACAAAAGGCAAATATGCCAATCTAACTCTTGAGGTTTAAGAAGATTGAAAAGGGGCAGTTGTTGCACCCTCAAATTTTCCCTCACATCTTCAAGACAATTTGTGTCAAAAGGGTATCTTTCTCCCAAGTCTTAATCCTTGCTTCACAAGTTTGCTCAGTCAATTTCTCAAATTATCAACATGAAGTTATAAGGGATGTCTTGAGGTTTCCAAAAAATCCCAAGATCACCTTCATATGACAAAAATTGAAAGAGTTGTGATTGGTGCAAGTTGGACAATTTTTTAGAAAATGCATGAAGTCGCTTTGAGCAAAACTTGAAATTTTGGACTAATGGACCAAAGTTTTAAGGTCTAGGCATGTTCATGAATTCTTGAAGGATCTCATTATCTATATTTTTATTTATTTGCATTTTATTTCATTTAACTTGGATTTTATTTATAAAAATTTAAAATAAAATGAAATTGAATAAAATAAAATAAATGACAAGGATAATGGGTGCACCCCATTGTGGGCTTCTAGAAGCAAGATCATCACATTCAAAGCTCCATGATGCCTCATCAAACCATTATCTTCATGCAAGGAAGGTTTTTGAAAAATTATAGAAATAATCTTTCCCTTTGATGGCCATAAAACACTTGTTTCTTCCCATCTACATCACACTCTCATCTCCTATAAATAGGAGGCTAAACTAAGCCTTAAGAAAAAAAGAGATATGCTAGAATAGCCATAAGAAACAAGAGTTTGATCACAAAAATTCTCAAAGGAGGTATGTAGCGGTAAAACCATGAGTATAAGATATTAGCTAACTTAACTCAAAGTGAACAGAGTTGCCACCGCGCTTTTATTTTATTCCAAAAGGAAAAGGAAAAAAGGGCAAATAAATCCTAATGAATCTAAAAGCAAAAAAAGCTAAAGAAACACAACAAAGAAACATGTAAGGGTATAGGTTACACAATGGTAAGGTTTTACGCACCCAAAATGTTCGTGGTACTCCACGGGAGCCCTTTGAAAAATTTACTGCCTTTGGTTTGAAAAAGGTTTGTAAAATGAGAGTGGAGGGATGAGAAAAGAATTATTTTTTAATATATTTGTGTTTGGAGAGGTTTACCACCTCATGCCTACATACCCACAAAGTGCAATGTAAGATCAAAACCCCGAAGTTCATGGTACAAATAGTGAAAAGAGTGAGTTATGATTGATTTTATTAAATGAAGAGAATTTTTCATCTTCAAGTGGATGGCCAAACAAACTACCATGAGAATGAAGGCATGGACTCATACATCATTATGGGGAGGGCGCCTACTCGGATAAAATCAACGAGTATGCCACTAAACCCCCACAAATGACAAGAGACTGAATTACATCAAACTACAACCATGGAGATTGAGATACTTGCACCCGACTAAAGAATAATGACTCATAATCGACACTCATTTAAAGAAAATACACAAAAGTGCACAAAGGCACAAAACAACTTGAATGAGTTTGATTATTTTTATTTTTTGAATTAGGGTCAACATGATTAAATTAATTGTTTTTAAAAGAAAAGAAAAAGAGTAAAAACCGCTTGACAAAAGTCAATGTTTTGTTTATTAAAGAGGTGATGATTAAAAAAAGGAATCCTTTGAAAAAGGGAGAAGATTATGAAAATTAAAGAAGGGGAAAAGATGAAGGGACTATCCTAAAAAAAAGAAAATAAGGAGATAAGGGAAGAAAGATCTAACCAAACTTGATGACACTTCAAATTATGAGCATAAAAGTTTCATCCTTACAAGCTAGCAAAATGGCCAAATAAAGGCAAATTCTAACTTCATGAAGGGCAAGGCAAAGGAAGTGTGTCCTAATATTCTAAGTCTAAATCTTCATTCCAAAGCCAAGGATAGTAACCAATAGTCCACAAATTAAAGTCACAAGTTTTTTAGAAGTTTAATCCTTTATTAATGTTTTTGTGTCCAAATGGACAAATGGAAAATCGACAATAAAATAAGAGCAAATAATAAGTCTGATATGAATGAATAAAGCATAATAAAATAAAAGCAATAAAAGTGCAAGAATTTAAATGTTAGTAGCAAAAGCAATTAAAGTGTAAGAATCTAAAATATTAATAATAATAATAGTATAATAATATTTACATAATAATAATGGCATTGTGAACTTAATCAACCACAACCAAAAAGAGCAATGAAATTTGAAAGGCGATTGTGAGACCCAAAGCACCTATGCATCAAACATTCATAAGTCTCGATTCTTAATGCAATATGATTAACCACTTTGGGATTACCAAAAGCACTTCTTCAAATTGGACCAAATCAAACTTAGATCTATTGAAATTGGTGAACAAAAGAAGGAAAGGATGAAGGTTTAGCTCAAGTTAATCAAGAATTCAATGTGAATTCTTGATAACTTCAAAAGAAAGAAAGTGAGCTTTGGAGAATTTTGGTGTTGGGGAAGTATTTTGCAAGAGGTTTTGTGGCTCTCAAAAGCTTGGTGAATGAATGAAATTATGGTTCTATTTAAAGACTCTAGGTATGGGAATTTGGTGGAATGGAGCTTGCTTTGGTAATTAAAATTAGGCTTGGTAATTGCAATTTTGCTGGGAAATGGAAAAGAGTGGTGATTAGTGAGGGTTTATGGTAGGAAATGATCAAAGTGATGTAGAGAAATCAGAAACCAATGGATCTAGAATATTCCAATTAAATCAATGATCTAAGGGTGCTAAATTTGAATAAAATATTCAAATTTCGCACTGGTTAACCGGTTAACCAAGCCAAAATTTGAATATTTTATTCAAATGAGGCTGCTTGGTTGTTGTGGCCCGATTCTTTTTGTACGTCGAAGAAATAAACACATGAACCTTGGAAATCCTTTGAATGAATCAATTAACTTGGGAAATCCTTGATCAAATAAATTTGAATTATTTGTGGATCAACTTCGAGTTTTGTCTGTGAAGTTATCTCGAGCTGCAAGACTGCTATTTTTGGCATTTTCAATGGTTACTCTTCCTGGAAAAAAAGGTTAGTAAAAGGAAACAAAATATTTTTTTGGATTTTGATTAATGGTTAGTAAACATAAACAAATAAAGTAATTAAAGACAACAGTGATCCCCTGCGAGACATAAACCTAACCCGAGAATAACCGAGCAACCAGTGCATTCTTGTTTGTATGCAAGATGCAGATGAAAATGCAAAGAAAACTTAGGGCAAAAATTAGGGTGCAATAGCTGCCCCTATTTAAGTTTCTTCAATCTGAAGATATGAAGATTGACATCTTCGTCTCTGCAAGATGGGAGAGGCTTAAATACAGAAAACCCAAATTTGTGTCATAAGAGAACATGATATGATATGGATATGATATGATATGCAAAACCAAGATCTCTGTGGGAAATATGCGACCACCAGAGGAAAGAAAAAGCTTGGGGACACAGAAGAAAACCCCCCTGGGAAAACGAAAGACACCAAAAGAGTTACCAGGAAAATAAATCACTGGATAGCTGACTCTACATGGGGAAAATTAATAAGATATAATCAAGGTAAAATATTCAACGACGGAGAGTAAACGCTCTTCCAGGGAATAATAACCAAACAAAATATTTGAGTCCAAAAATGGAGGAATACTGAGTTGGAAAAGAGTCATCCACTACCGGTTTACTGGGTTGAAGATATGAAGATGATGGACTCAACTATAGATTTACTAGATAGGAGCAAAACAAAGAGGGATAACCTCCACTACCTTTTTACTGGGTAGAAAATTCTCAACTACCGGATTTACTAGGTAGGAGCACAAGCAAAGGGAAACAACTTATATTACCTTTTTACTGGGTAGAAAGAAGAACTCTCGACTACCGAATTTACTGGGTAGGAGTACAAGCAAAAGAGCTTGATTAGCTTGGTAACGTTACCCACTGTCGAATAATGGATAACTTAATTCCAAAGTAACATACTCAAGATGGGGAAACTAATTATCCACTATCAAACAATGATAGCTTAATTCCAAAGCAAATATTAACTCATCAAAAGGGACCAAAATTCAATCCAAGAACAAATTGGAGAGAAACGGTCAAACAAGACTCATCCCGAGGAGGAAATATCTCAACTGGGGAAATTCCATCCAGATAATAAACTGGGGAGGAAACTGAATCAAAATCATCTATGAGAAACAAACTCAGTGGGGAAATAGAAAGGATCAACACTTTCTGCTTAATGGTCGACCCTCTAAACTTGAGAGGAAGATAACACCAAAGAGCGGGGAACAAAGATAATGGCAAGAATGCAAGCAAATGATGTTATGCTTATGCGTATGAATATGCGTACGAATATGCTGACAAAATAGACATAAAGATAAGCACTAGGTGAAATAAACACCACAACAACCGAATACTCGGCTAATCAGGACGACAAGGTCGGGGACCATGCTGGAGATTTAAATCGCAATCCTACAGGGGAACGTCAAAAGCCATTGAAGTAATACAATCCTGCTATAAGGCATAACTCATACTGGGGAAAACAACTGCTAGGGATCCAATCCATAAAGAAATCTTCATGAATCCATAAAGGATAACAACAAAAATTCTTGTATGAGCTTTTGTATCAGGATATTCCTAAGGTCAATGGAGTCATGCAATTCCTCAATGTGTTGTAGGAACACCTTTTCACTTTCATAGTTTGTGATGTGATCAGTCTTGGTCCTCTTGACATTATCTCTCAGCTTCAATTCTTCCATCTATTTATGAGCTTCCTTCACTGCTTGCTGACCCTTTACTATATCTTGGAGGTGACTCTCCTTTTGGTGATAGGCCTTTTGAAGGAGCTTTCCCTGCTCAGCTAAAGAATCTTGAAGGCCTTTGATCTCTAACTTCTACTTGACATCCAGCTCTTTCTGCCTCCTCAAGTTTTCTTCCCATTTATCTTGCCATAAGGTGATAACTTCCCTAGCTTCATTCAACTCTTTCTTATCTTTCTGGTGCTGGACCACCTTGTGAGTTTCAGCTAATCCCCTTTTCTTGAAATAGAGCTCCCTCTCTTGAAAGTCTTGCTGCTTAAGCCTGACCATTTCTTCAGCTTTGTGAGCCATTTCTTCCAATTTCTGGTTTTGCATTTTCAACTTCTGGCATGAATTGTTGGCTTCTTGATTCTCCAACCCGAGTTGTTTAACCAAAGCTTCCAATTTTTGATACTCCTGAAGAGGAACTGAAGTTGTGGGTGCTACCTCCTTAGGGTAGAAAGGTGGTTCCTTAGAGAATGGGAGAAAAAAAGTCTCTACACGATCTTCCAACCAGGTGGCAAAAGGATCATAAGTATTGGGATCTAATTTCCCAAAGTTTTTCCTCCCCTTCATCACTCTAACCTCCTAAGCTTGGGATGCTAGCAAGCTCATCTTCAGGTTACCTTCTGCTGGAAAGTATAGTGACTCATTCATCTCCTCAATCAAAGGTACAACTCTTAGAGGATAGCCAAACTGTTTCCTGGATAAGATAGGATTGTAGCTGATTCCACCTTTTCTTCCTATCAAGGGCACATTTGGTAAACTCCCACAACTGACCAAGATCTCTTTGCCTACAATATCCTTATTGCATCCCCAAGAAATGTCAACTGAGGTTAAGCCCATCAATATTTTGGACCACTTCCAAGATTTTTTCAAATCCTTGAAAGGCCCTGATTTAGGGAGTTGCCTTACAAACCAGTCAGCAAACAAGGGAGCATAACAATTCACATGTCCCTTCCTCTTTTCATTCCTGTGGTGAACCCCATAGTAAAAGTCACCCAACAAGGTAGGCATTAGGTTTCTTTTGACAAAGATGGCGATAACCTCCATGCTGACTAATCCTTTCTCACCTGGAAACAAACTGATTCCATACAATATCAAAGAAAGCAAGGTACTGAACTTAGCCCATTTGTTTTCAGAGGCTAGATCCTGAGCTTCTTGGATAAGAAAGTATGAGAGAAGTCCTTTACCTTTGCTGGCATCCATCCCTCTACTGACCTTGGATAAATCCAAATGAAAAGAATCATCTATGTCTTTACATGAAGGCATCTTCTATAAGCCATAATAAGGAACACCATCCTTGATGGGAACCATGAGGATGATGGATATATTTTCTAATGTGGGAGCCAAGAGGTAATCAGGGAAAACAAATACCCTTAGTTGTGGATCATAAAATTGCAACAGAAATTCAGGTTATCCCTCTGGTCAACTGTTGGTTTGCTCACATAATCCAGGATCTTTCCAAACTCCTTCTTTAAATCCTCAAGAACTTTGTCACCCATCAAGCTAATCAACTTCTGAATACCCTCTATCTCTGGTTGTGGGAAAGTATAGTTGATATTTCTTTTCCTTGGAACCTCCATCTTGAAGCAGCAGTATGACCGGGAATAATAAGTAATATGGACCCTGAGAATAAAAAGAACAAAAATGATTAATGATGTTATGATGTTTATGCAAGGCAAGACATGTTGTAAACACCCCAAATTTGCCCTCACTCATATCACACCATGGCTTGTGATCTTTAATTTTTGCATAAGCATAAGCATACCATATCATATTGCATATTTGTTTCATCTGCATAGTTCAAGTTCATCTTCATCTAAGGTTTGTGATCTGAGCAATCCAAGATTCCATCTGAGCCATCCCAAGGGCCTCAAAGCTTTCCAAGAGGGTCCATGTGTGTTCTATCATCATATTGTGCCTCTCAAAGTTCAAGAAAGTCAAGAAATCACAAGAACTGGAAAAGCATGGAAGCAGAGCTAGGGTTTCACTACACAGATGGCATGAAATTAGGGTTTTGGTTTCAGAGGCCTTAAATCCAATTTTTTTTGGTCATTCTTGTTTCTAATGGTCTCATTATGTTATAAGGATCATGTGTACCAAGTTTTATGAAGAAATTCATTGTGGAAGTCATATGTTCATTAGGTAACTTCTTGAGCAAGTTAAGTCAAAATCAGGGCATCCGAGGCCCCCAACAATGGAATCAAAGGGGTATTTTAATCAAAATGAAGTTCTATGATCTTTATTTAATCTTAGACGAAGTTAGGAGTTCACAAGATTGAATAATTTTGAGCCATTTGAAAAGTTGCCAAAAATGGAAATGACTTGTAATGGAAACTTTCCATTTTGGGAAAGTTCTTCAACCTCCTCTTTCTCAACTAAAAATGCTTCAAATGAATAATTATTGGTCATGAAAGTTGTAGATTAGGTCTTTCCCTTTTCAAAAAGTACAAGAACATGTCTTGATTCATTATGGAACTCAAGTTATGATCCTTCAAAGTTGGCAAAAATCCTATAATTTTTAAGAATGCACCAAAGAGGGATTTTTGCAAAACCACTTGCCAAGGCTTCTAATGACTTCTAATGTGCCCAAATACTACATAACATGATCAAGCAACTTCAAAAACTCATAATTGGCCCAAGAATTGGAAGGTTTCATGCCTTATTTCTCAAGAAAATCCAAAGAGGGAAAAGTTGCAAAATCATGAGAACACTTGAATCAAGCCATCCAGCTCACATATTTCAATCCAAGGGCCACCCTTGATGCAAGCTGAGGCCAGACACCCCTTAAAATAGCCTCTGACTCGTGCCATGCTTATGGTACCATGACTTTTGACTTCTTGCAAATGAAGCCATACCAATCAGCATAGGCCACAACCACTCTTCTGACCTATTAAGACATGATATGTGGACATTATGCAAGTCATAACACACAACACATTGGCCTGAAACTCACCCAAGCTCAAGAATCCCAAAAACACTCCAAAACTTGAGCTCTTCGAATCTCTCTGCTCAGCCAACAAAACTTCAAACAAACTTCACCAATCATCTCCATACATCCTCAAGATCATTTCCCAACCGTTAAACAAGCCTAAAACCCCAGGAATCAGAAACACGATTTTGGTGCAGGTGAGGTGCAATCTCTCAAACCAGCCATTGCAAGCTTGTTCTAAGCCTTCCATTCACTCAAGGGAAGCCATTGGAGGTTGATTGCACAAAGAAAGAGGTCAAAAAGCTCCAAAAGTGAAAGCTCCAGCTCAGGTATCCATCTTCAAACTTTTTTCCAGAAGCTTGTTTTTAAGTTCCTAAATGATTCTACATGTCTCTCTGATCATGGTGATGTAATTTGTTTTGAAAATGGTTGAGTTTTAAGGATGTATCGTGCTTCTGAAATTTTTGCCAAGTTTTCCGTTTTGCTTTGATTCATGACTTTGATGAAAAATAAATGAATTTTGTGTGTGGATTCTCGTTCAGTGATGCTTAATGAGTGTTTCTGGAGATTTAGGTAGAGTTTCATGGCGTTTTGAGAGAGATAGAGTGAGAGTCTGGCCGGAGAAGATGACTGGAACACTGTTCCGGTCACCTGAAAGTTGTTAAGCCCTAATCTGTGATTAATTCCCCAGTTGTGTTTATGGCCGTTGGATTGGGATTAGGGTTAGCAGCGTGTGGTCCAGATTAAGTCATCATCATTTAATCCTGATTAATTAATTAAAAGCCAGTTTGAATGCTGACCCTTGGATCTGGCCGCAGTCAATTCCCTCCTTTTCCTTTTGAACCTCAGCCCTCGATCTTGCATACTTCCCATTTTAATTATTTTTTATTTCATTTTATTGCATTTCTTTTGTTTAATTTATTTAAAATATCAAAAATCATTTTAAAAAATTTCATTTTCTGCATTTTAGTTTCAAATATTTTTCTCAACCTAAAAATAATTTTTATTTTATTTTTTGCAATTAAAAAGTATTTTTAAAATATTTAAATGTTTATTTTAATTAATTAATGGAAATTAATTAATTAAAATAGCATTTAGGTTTCTAAAAATTACCAAAAAAATCATGTTACATCTTAACACATTTAGAAACATTTTCAAACACTTCATACAAATTTCTTTTTGGTTTTGATCATAACTTGACAATTTTCTTTGAATTTAGGGTTCATAAAATCACATTTTTAAACCCTAACTTTTGAAAAATCTTTTCTGCCTAACCATGAAGGGTTTGAAGATGGTTCTTTTTGCATTGTTTTATAAATATCATGTAGTATCTAGGATATTTTTGGCATGAATTTATCTTGCATTTTCAATTTGATTTGCATTTTTCCTTTTGAAGTATCCAAAAACCCTAGCAAACTTAGAAAAATCATAACTTTCAATAGGTTAAGAGTTAGACCCTCTCCTTTGGGGTGTGATATCATATGGGATTAGGGTTTGTTTTAGCTCATTTACAATTTTTTATCATGTCATATGCTTCTGTTGTGACCATTTGCATCTCATCCTTCCATATTGTTTGTTTGGTGTTTTTTAGAAGCTTTTATGAGTGGAAGTTTGCATAGGTAAGTGTACCTAAGTCTTACTCAATGGGATGTGTACATCTCACATCATCCCGAAATGGAATGCGCAAGAGGCACACCTATCTATGGAGGAAATCCCCAAAGCTAGTCCCACAAGTGAAGGCTTAAGTACACTGACCTGTAACCATTATTAAATATTTTTGTGGTTTTTTCGTTAAGAAGTGTTTTTTAGCTTTTCTTTATGAGGTACTCATGCTAAGACCTATCCACCACGAGTGATGACTCACACCTCGCCCCGAAACGGAACGCGTGCAAGTATCTCATAGCAAAGTCTCATGTCACATGAAAGTACTCAACCTTTATTAAGTGAATTAGAATTAAGTTTGAAGATGAGAAGAGAGAGCACCAAAGGATCTCAAAGGAAAAATTCTAAGGGGGACTAAAATAATCCTAAGTGTTAACATGCATGGATGTCCTAAAGGTTAGTGAGGTTTCTATCCTAATGAAGGAGGAAAGAAGGAGAGAAGAATATAGAAGAAGGGATGAGAAAGGCCTAAGCCCAACAACAAATGGTTAGTGCACATAAACATAAGAGGAGAAGATGAGATTTGGAGATGTGGAACTCAATTCCCACACCTCACACTTACCATAGCCCCTGCAAGGTTAGTATGCATACAAGTGAAACAAAATGAGCAAGATAACATGCTAACTTAAAACAATCAGAAGTGAAATGACACACACATATGCACAATGCAAATGCAACTCAAAGAAGTGAGACATGAGGCTCACAACTCAAAATGATGCAACATGAATACATATGAAAACAAATGCACACTTATGAAGTATGCAAAGCAAAATGCACAAAATATGAACACAAGGTTCACAACCAGAATCAAAAAAAGATGAAGAATGGCTTAGGAAGCCAACAAGATGAAGAGAATGGAGGTACAAGACCAAACAATACCAAAATTGGAGCAAAAGAAGCAATAAGATGAAGTGAAAACACTTAAAGAAGCAAATGACTTAAAGAAGAAGCAAACCAAAAAATCAGAAAACACCAACCCTATCCTAGGACCAGGAAGGTACCCATACCCCAAAGGAACCCCAAATGAGAAGAAAAAGTGGGCACAAGTGCCTTTCTAGGCTTATGAGAGACTTAAAGGTTCAAAGGAAGCAAAACGGGACAAGGTTCAAGATAAAATCCACAATAAATCAATCAGCCATCTAAAAAATCCACAATTGAAACCAAATGTTCTTCACACATGTTATATCAACTAGCCAAAAGGATTTGCAAAGATTCAGAAGAAAACTAGGTTAAATGGAGGCGAGAACACAAGTTAGGGCAGAAAACTTATATCACAAGTTACAAGGCCAAGACTCAAGAAATAAATTTCCAAAAATCCAGAGAAAAATCACATGAAAAGTTTAATGTATTAGGAATACAAATCAAAAATAATGGGATCAAAACTTAAAATATTGAAGACTATGGAAATTAGACAAGGCAGACTGGTCAAGAAAGACTTAAAAAGAAACTATGTGCAATGGTGAATTATTTCTGACACGTGGATAATGGAAAAAAATAAAATAAAAATATGATAAAAAACTAGAGACTCAAAATAACTTTCATGATGTTTTTGGGATTTTTTGGATGATTATAACTATTTTAATAAAATGGAAACCAAACTGAATAACAAGAAAATAAAATTGTGAAAAAGAAATTAAAAGGAAAGAAGTGAGGTGTAGGAAGCAGGGATTTGAACTGACTTCGTTTGGGCCCAAGCAGGGTGGGGGTGCGAATATTAAAGGCTTAGGCCTAGCATGCAGGCGCTGGTTCATGAATTTTATTGTGGAATTACTGAATTAATATAAAAAAAAGGCTGGAAAAATGAGATCCGTCTGATCTATCTAGCGGCTGGAGTAATGGACCTCATTAAATGAGGTGGAGGCAAGACGCACTCTCATTGGTTGACGCACGGAAGCTAACATGTACCTCACCACACGTTGATTTAAATTGAAAACAGAATTATGAACATGAAGCTGGACGAAAAAAGGCTATGTGGCGCGCTAGGAGCCTTAGGATTGAAGATCTAAGGGCTGAAACATCTTCTTCTCCAATAAAACCCTAACTGAATTTTAAAACAAATTCCGATGACCGGAGCTAGGGCTCCGGCACCGGAGACCAAACCAGATCCAAAAATTAACCAAATAATGCAAATAAATAGTCCAGATCCACTAATTCAACATCAAGGAATCCAAATATAGCATTAAAAACACTTGAATCTCAAAGAATTGGCCGGATCGAGCAAAATAAAGTGTCACCATCAAACTTTAAATGCACATAACTCATGATATAATGCACCAAAATCAATTCTACAAAGTGCAGCATGATCAGCAAACATCAAGGAACACAAAGCAACAATCTAATTTCATTTCCAGAACATGAGATTCCATGCCATACCTGAGATGGAGATCTTGAAATGTTGAGCTAGAAATCCAACCAATGCGTGCAAATCACTCCTCTTACTCCTTAGATGCAAAATAAATGCATCTAAGGCCTTGAAATGGACTGGATCTGAGATTTTACAACAAGTGGCTTTGAAATGGCAAGCTTCCAATTTTGTGCTTTAAGCTTAAATGAGTGGATGATTCTTGATCTATGTGATTCACTGATCAAGAATATGGAAGAAGTTTGTGGAGAATGTAAGAGAATCAAGAGATATGAAGCAAAATGCGAGGATGCAAGAAAGTTGAGAATGAGAGAGATTTCAGATCTGATGCAACCCTAATTCTCTTTGTTGTGACCTCACAAATGAATGCTGAAAGTGTGATAGAAAGTGCACGAAAATCAAATGAGAAAAGTGTGATTTTGCATCATGTGCACTTGGTGGAATAAGCATGCCATGCTCATGATCTCTTAAGCCTCTCAGCATGTGTGAGTTTCATTTTCCACCCTTGATCCAAACCCAATCATTCCTGGCCCTTAGATTCAAGTGTCACACTTGTTTCATGATTTTTGCAAATTTGCATGTTTTGGAGTGATTTTTTCAAAGTGCATGAAAATGACCATTTCTTTTGAGAAAATTGGTCCTTATGCAATGTATTTTAAGTTTTAAACAAGATTGGGCCTGTACCAAGTCACAAAAATAAGATTGGAGCCTTCTTGCATTTGGTGCATTTTTGAAAAAGTGAAATTTGCCCTAGAACCTTGAAATTTTCGAATGGCCCATGGGAAGATCTAGAAATCCAGTGAAAAAGTACTTGTACTTTTTGAAAATGGGAGCCCTTATTCTTCAACTTTCATGTTTGACTTTGGTCCATTTGAAGAAGTTTTGATCATGTTAAGGCCACTTGAAAATTAGGGCAAAACTTGCAAAATTTGGAAAACTTCAAAAACCAACTTTGTACCATTTTTGCAAAACCCCTCAAATCTCCATGATTCTTGAACTTTAGGCATTCCAAACCTCTTATAACATTGTAAGGACCCCTCTTGGCCAAAAAAATTGGGTTAGACCCCTTGAAATTGCCCAGTTGACTTTTTATGGGCTCTGTGACTTTCTGCTTCATCTGCAAGCAACTGAGGCATTGACTGACTTCCACATGGAATTTTCTCATGAAATTTGACACATAGGATCCTCTTAACATATAGAAGACTTGGCCCAAAAGAAATGGCCAAAGTTGTGAGATCTTGGTGCTTGAATCTCAAACCCTAATTTGGGTGCCTTGTATAGGAGCTTTGCCTTGTCCTGAGATCTCTGATGATCATGCAATCTTCTGAGCTTTTGTCAATGGACTTATTCTTGTAAATGGAGTGTAGACTCACCAGAGAACTTGTACAAACTCATTGGGACCCCTTCCATGGCTTGAAATGCTTTTGAGACCTCTACAGATGACCATATGCTTGATGATAGGGCATGAGGGATGGTATGCTTCATCTTTCCATGATATGATGCTGATAAAATGATATGAGTATAATGAAAATGATGTGATATGATGTTTAAAATGAAGAGGGCAAATTTGGGGTGTTACAGCTGCCCCTATTCAATCATCAGTTAATCTGAAAAGGACGATGGTACGGGCTATCGACCATTCAAGATAAACTGTGGCTGAATACCAAGAAGACCATAAATTTGCACTCTGACGAAGAATGCAACACTAGGAAATAAACCCAACCTGATGACGCTCTGGGGATAATAAGGAGAGGAAGCAGACGAGCTTCTTCCGAGTTGAAACTGATATCTGGAATAAGAAAACATTGACAGACGAGTCTTCAAACAATCCTGTAACGCCAGGAGCTGGACATACGAGTTCTCAAACACTGCAAGAACATATAACTTGAGACATACGAGTCTTCAAACAATCCTGTGACGCCAGGAACTGGACATACGAGTCCTCAACACTTCAAATACATAATCTGAGACAAACGAGTCTTCAAATACTGCATATAACATGAGACAGACGAGTCTCCTTCGGATTTACCTGTTACGCCACGACCGGTAATGCACTTAAGTCTGTGGGATAGACATGCAATCAAGGTAGACGAACCTTCTTCATATATTATCTGCGGATATATGGTATAAGACAGACGAGTCTTCTGAGCAAACCTGTGACGCCAGGTGCAACAACAATAATTGGTGCCTGAGACAGACGAGCCTCCTTCGGATTTACCTGTTACGCCAGGACCGGTAACCATTTTGACATTAATTCCCACTGTCAGGATTTGAAACCTCTTCAATACAGACGAGTATTGGATGATCATCAAGATAACACAGACGAGTGCCATAAGTCAATGATACAGACGAGTATCAGACAATGATCTAAGAAACACAGACGAGCGCTTCAGGCGATGATACAGACGAGTATCAGCAACTGGTATAGACGAATACCAGAAATTCAAACACAGACGAGCATTTGAAGTAGTCACAGAAGAATATCAGGATAAACAACAAATCCTCTCAATACAGATATAGGCATAACACAGACGAGTGTTGGGGATGATACAGACGAGTATCCAAGCAAAGCAGACGAGCTTCAACAGGCAAACAACACAGACGAGTGTTGGAAATGATACAGACGAGTTTCCACAAATATCAGGCACATTAAACACAGACGAGTGCTGGAAAGTTGCAGACGAGCCACAGCTGAAAATACATATCAAGGCACAAACGAGTGCAGCAAAGGATCCAATACTAAACACAGACGAGTGTTGGAAAGTTGCAGACGAGCAACAACAAAGATATTACATTCCAAAGCACAGACGAGTGCTAGAAATTGCAGACGAGCAAACAGCAATTGATATAACCAAACACAGACGAGTGTTTGAAATTGCAGACGAGCAAAATCAAGGTAATCATAAACCACTGTTGGGGAAGCAAACGAGCAATACTGAAGTGATAACACAGACGAGTTTTGAAAGATGCAGACGAGCAGCAATAAAGCATATATATCAGTGCTGGGGAAAGCAAACGAGCAATACCAAAGTGATAACACAGACGAGTGTTGAAAGATGCAGACGAGCAACAATAAAACATATATATCACTGCTGGGGAAAGCAAACGAGCAATACCAAAGTGATAACACAGACGAGTGTTGAGAAACGCAGACGAGCGGTAAACAAATGCCTGATTGGCAGCAAGAGATACAACTCTGCAGGGGAAGACAAGTCAAGAGGCCTGGATACCCACTATGACTGAGGTGATGAATACCTGACTGTATCATCAAAATACCCAAAAGTATGGCAACTTTGCTGGGAAATATTTCACTGACGGAAGTGAAAATCAAATATGACTCTGTGGGGACAGGATCATCTTCAGACTTGGCTGGGGAAGCTGCTTGAACAATACTCTGGCTGGAGAGAGCATCTGCTGATTCAAGACTCTAAGGGGATATCAGGCTTTCAGTCCCACCTGCTGGGAAAGACTCTTGTTGAGGATAGAATACTGATAATTCCAACTTTGGTGATGTCAGGCTTTCAGATACCTGCTGGGTATACTCCACTGGGGAAAAATAACTGCTGCTTCACTGGGGAAGAAGAAAACTGCTTGGGCTGCTGCCAAGGCTTAGCTGGAGATGAACTCTACTGGAAATGCCAGGCCTCAGATACCTGCTGGGAGAAGAAATCTCTACTTGGGGAGATACTCTACTGGGAAAGAGTAAATTGCTCGGAAAAATGTGACGCCATCCTGCAACCTGCAACAACAGAAAACACAAGTGTGCCCCGGGGATTTGCATGGAATGATCTGTTCATCCATCGTCACCCGACACTTAAAGAGGGTTACAGTTTCCATGCATGTCAGTTTTCTTTTCAAAATTATCACCATGTCTAGATGCAATGCTATTTTTGCCAACAATCCAGGACATTTTGCAAACAAAAATAAACACACAGCTTTTTGACTGAATATTCTTCTTATTGAATGGCCTCTGAATAGGCAAAGATTTTACATCAGGAAGCAACCACCTGGAAAGAGGTAGCCACTATAAAATTGAGAAAAAAAACTATCCCAATGGCAATGGATGACATTCCAAAGAGTTCCATTTCTGCTATGACCTGCATGTCTTCGAGACTCTCCATTCTGCTTTGGCTTTCTGAGAGGATGAGGGGATTGTTTCCTATCCTTTCGATATTGTCAAGTTGTACGAAACGATGATGTGGTTCAGATAACTCAAATCGCAGTTGTTCGCTTATTCCCTTGTTTTGCGTGAATCGTCCTTTCGGGTTTTCAATCCACCGGGATACCCTTTTTACCTGAGCTGTCCAATGCGACTTTTCAACTCAGCGGGTGTACATTTTTTTTATTTCCCTAACTTTTTCCCGAGCTTTTTATTATATTTTTAGCTCGCCGGGATGCCCTTTTTTTTCCTGGACTATAATTCTGTTTTTGTGTCCAGCGGGTCTCTTTATGCGAAGTAGTTTTTAACTGCGTCCGAGTTAACAGGGGACTGGAAGTCATCTCCATCCATAGTGGTGAGCATCAATGCTCCTCCTGAAAATACTTTCTTCACTATTAATGGTCCTTCGTAGTTTGGGGTCCACTTGCCCCTGTGATCTGAACCTGGAGGAACGACCCTCTTCAATACAAGCTCTCCCATGACAGATAGCCGCTAATCTCTTTTCCTCAATTAGACATAGCTGATTATAACGAGCACGCACCCATTTAGCCTCATCCAACTTTACATCCATCATCACGCGCAGTGAAGGAATCTCTACTTCAACAGGCAGGACTGCTTCCATGCCATACACAAGAGAGAAGGGAGTTACCCCTGTTGACGTCCTGACTGACGTACGGTACCCATGCAACGCAAATGGTAACATCTCATGCCAATCTTTGTAGGTGACAACCATTTTCTGCACAATCTTCTTGATATTCTTGTTTGCCGCCTCTACCGCACCATTCATCTTTGGTCGGTAAGGAGAAGAATTGTGGTGCTGAATCTTGAAGTCCCGACACAAGTCTGCCATCATCTTGTTGTTAAGATTAGAACCATTACAGTAATGATCCTTTCGGGAACTCCGTATCTACATATGATATCTCTTTTCAGAAATCTTGCCACCACTTGACGAGTGACGTTGGCATAAGATGCTGCTTCTACCCATTTGGTAAATTAATCAATCGCGACCAGGATGAAGCGATGACCATTTGAAGCAATTGGCTCGATCTTCCCGATCATGTCAATGCCCCACATAGAAAAGGGCCAAGGAGATGACATGACGTTGAGCGGGCTTGGAGGAACATGCACTTTGTCTGCATATATTTGGCACTTGTGGCACTTACGAGTGAATGAACAACAGTCTGCATCCATTGTCATCCAGTAATACCCTGATCTCAGCAATTTCTTTGCCATAGCATGCCCTCCTGCATGGGTACCGAAAGATCCTTCGTGGACTTCCTGCATCAACAGGATTGCTTTGTGTCTATCCACGCATCTGAGCAAGACCATGTCGAAGTTTCTCTTTTACAAAACCCCGTCTGTGTTCAAGAAGAAGCTAGCAGCAAGTCGTCTCAAGGTCTTCTTATCATTGGAAGATGCCCCAGTTGGGTATTCTTGCTTTTCCAGGAATAACTTGATATCAAAATACCAAGGTTTCTCGTCAGACACGGCGTCTACAGAGAAGGCATGAGCTGGAGCGTCAAGCCTGGATATATCAATTCTGGGCACATAATTCCAACACAAGACTTTAATTGACGAAGAGAGAGTGGCCAATGCGTCGGCAAACTGATTTTCATCACGTGGTATGTATTGAAGTTTAACTGTCGTGAAGAACGTCAACAGCTTTCTAGCATAATCCCTGTATGGAATTAGATGCTCTTGATGCGTATACCACTTGCCGGTAACTTGGTTAATGACGAGGGCTGAATCTCCGAATATATCGAGGTTCTTAATCCGAAGATTAATTGCCTCCTCTATTCCCATTATACATGCCTCGTATTCCGCTTCATTGTTGGTGCAGCCAAAAGTAATTCTGGCAGTGAAGGGTAAGTGAACACCTTCAGGAGTAATAAGTACGACACCAACTCCACGACCATTGATATTGACTGCCCCATCAAACATCAACTTCCATTTGGATTCAGGGTCAGGCCCCTCCTCCGGAAGTGGTTCCTCATAATCGTTTGTTTTGAGGTACATGATGTCCTCATCAGGGAAATCAAACTTCATTGGTTGATAATCATCCTCAAGAGGTTGCTGTGCAAGGTAATCCGACAATACACTTCCCTTGATGGCCTTTTGAGAAGTATACTGGATGTCGTATTCAGTTAAAATCATCTACCACCTAGCAACCCTTCCAGTCAACGCTGGTTTCTCAAAGATGTACTTGACAGGATCCATTTTGGAAATGAGCAGTGTGGTATGAGTCAACATGTACTGCCTTAGTCGGCGAGCAGCCCATACCAAGGCGCAGCAAGTTTTCTCGGGCAGTGAGTATCGGGATTCACAGTCGGTAAACTTTTTGCTAAGGTAATAGATGGCGTACTCTTTTCGACCAGACTCGTCATGTTGGCCTAACACACACCCCATTGACCCTTCTAGCACGGTCAAGTACATGATTAATGGTCTTACTTCCACTGGAGGCATTAGAATTGGAGGCTCCTACAAATATTCTTTTATTTTGTCGAAAGCTCTTTGGCAGTCATTGTTCCACCTGACCGTTTGCTCTTTTCTTAGCAGTTTGAATATTGGCTCGCACGTGGCAGTTAGATGAGATATGAACCGAGAAATGTAGTTCAACCTCCCTAAAAACCCGCGCATTTCTTTTTTTGTTCTCGGTTCAGGCATATCTTGAATAGCTTTTACTTTAGCAGGATCTACCTCAATTCCTCTTTGACTTACAATGAAACCCAGCAGTTTCCCGGAACGCACTCCGAAAGTGCACTTGTTAGGATTCAACCTCAGCTTGTACTTGATCAGTCTATCAAACAGCTTCTTCAGGTTGACCAGATGCTCTTCTTCGTCTCGGGACTTAGCAATCATATCGTCCACATAACATTCAATCTCCTTGTGGATCATGTCATGGAACAATGTGACCATCGCCCGTTGATAAGTTGCCCCGACGTTCTTCAAACCAAAGGGCATGACCTTATAGCAGAATGTACCCCACGGGGTAATGAACGTTGTCTTCTCCATGTCTTCCGGTGCCATCTTAATCTGGTTATATCCAGAGAAGCCATCCATGAAGGAAAATACCGAGAATTGAGCAGTATTGTCCACCAACACATCTATGTGTGGCAACGGAAAATCATCTTTTGGGCTTGCTCTATTCAAATCCCGGTAGTCAACACACATCCGGACCTTGCCGTCCTTCTTCGGTACAGGTACAATGTTAGCTACCCAAGGTGGGTAACTAGTCACAGCAAGGAAACCGGCATCCCATTGCTTCTGAACCTCCTCTTTAATCTTCATCGCCATGTCAGGACGAGTTCTTCTCAATTTCTGCTTTATAGGAGGACAGTCCTCTCTCAGAGGTAGCTTATGCATCACGATGTCGGTATCTAAACCTGGCATATCTTGATATGACCAAGCAAAGATATCCACATACTCTCTTAGCATACTGATCAGCTCTTTCTTGACGTCGGCCTGCATACTGGCCCCAATTTTGATTTCTTTCTTTGCATCTTCACTGCCAATGTTGATGATCTCAATCTCTTCTTGATGAGGCTGAATAACCCGTTCCTCTTGTTTCAACAATCTGACCAATTCTTCAGGGAGGTTACAGTCTTCCTCAACCCCTTCATCAGCTTGGTAGACTGGATTGTCAAAGTCATGCATAGTCATAGCAGGAACGTTATCCGTGGAATCCGGATGATCAACACTGCACAGATGATGTGCTTATTCAGAATCTGCTTATTTTGAAAAAGAGACGCTAACACAAAACAAAAAGGAAAAACACATTGCCATTTTTATATCTTTTGTGGAAAAAAATTTAAAAACAAAGACAGGGAACACAGTTTGTCTGAAAATGTCCTTTTATTTCATAGCAAAATAAGATGCAGTACAAAACATGGTGGCCCAATACAATGGATCCTAGCATCTTGGGCAGAATGCTGGATTTGACAACGCAGTATGCTAATAAAAGGAAACAAAATAATTACTCTGAGAGCCAAGTGACTTGAACAATGTCCTCAGCAGACCAGTTTGCTAGCTCCTCGCCGGGCGCATGCGGGTGGATCCAATTTTCCCAGTCACCCTCACTATCCCAATCTTGGCTTGCTGTACAGATCTGATTGCGGTTGAGCAACCCAACGCTTGTAAACGTGATGGCCTTACCACTTGGAGTAGATCCACCAGAATGATACCCTAAGCCAAACTTATCATCTTTCTTTTCTAGCTCCAACAGCTTGCCCCAGCCTTGGGCACTGCCTGATTGCACAACCTCTTTTGCTTCTCTGTAGGAATGGATGGATGTGCCCTCCTTCTCACTGCTCTTCTCCACAGGAGTCAAGATACTGGCGTTGACTGCTTCGAAAGCTTGGCATAAAGTCTCATGGATTTCTCCATCCATCTCCACATACTTGAACGTCGACAAGTGGCTTACGAATATGTCCTCCTCTCCGCAAACTGTAATGACCTGGCCGTCAGCCACGTATTTAAGCTTCTGATGCAGGGTTGAGGTAACGGCTCCAGTAACATGTATCCACGACCTTCCCAACAAACATATATATGCAGGCTGGATGTCCATAACATAGAAAACACTTTCGAAGACTTGAGAGCCTATCTTGACGGGCAGCTCAACCTCTCCAAAAACGGATCTTCTCGAACCATCAAAAGCCTTGACAACCAGATCACTCGGTCTCAGGACAATCCCATCAACATTAAGCTTCATCAGTGCCTTCTTCGGAAGCACATTCAGGGAAGAGCCTGTGTCTACAAGAACATGAGACAACACAGCACCCTTGCACTCCATAGTGATATGTAGTGCTTTGTTGTGGTGTCTGCCCTCCGACGTGAGGTCTCTGTCTGTAAAGCCTAAGCCATGGCTTGCATTGACACTTCCTACAACAGCTTCAAGTTGGTTGACAGTGATCTCCTGAAGAACGTAGGCCATTTGCAGGACTTTCAATAAGGCCTCTCGGTGTGCGGGAGAACACATCAGCAGTGACAAGATGGAAATATTGGAAGGTGTCTAGTTCAGTTGATCAACCACCTTGTAGTCACTCTTTTTGATGATTCGCATGAATTCCTCGACCTCTTTTTCATTTGTACCCTGCCCAGCCACAGGAGTAGTTGATTCATCATTCACAACTTGCTTTCCTTTGGCTTTGGACGAAGCCTCAGCCTCAGGATCCCCTCTCAGCACAGGGGGAGCGAATAAACGACCACTTCTGGTGAAACCCCCAACTCCTCCGACATTCTCTATAGTCGGGTCAGCAGCAACAGCCTTGCTCTCAATCTTCTGTCCAGCTACATATACATCTTAGCCATAATGCCAAGCAATGGCTTTATCGTCTGTGTACGGAACATGCCCAGGTACGGTGATAGTCACAGGACTAATCTGAGGAGCATAGATTATTACCGGCTCTCTTCTGACAGACATGTCAGCTTCATCATAGAAAATAGTAATGGTCGACACATCATCAGCTTCTGCATTACCAACTTTACTGAACTGCAAGGATCCATCATCAATCAAACCCTACAAACCCATCTTCAGCTTCTCACAGCCATTCTCAGCATTCAAACAGTCTTCACAATCAAGACAGCAACCAGGAAACACTTGACTATTCAGCAGTATCTCTTTCACTACCCTCAAAGGAGTCTTCACTTCTTCAATCCTCAGCACCAGACTCAATTTGTTACCACCCTCAAGAACATTAACTCTTGCTCTTCCATGATGCGACATAGGGTTCGAGTTAACATTCGGCGGTGGCGTAAAGTTGATTGCTTTAGAGTCTACAAGATCCTGAACCTTGTGATGCAAAGCCCTGCACTTCTCAGTCGAGTGCCCGGGTGCTCCAGAGTGGAAAGCGCATTGTGCATTGACATCATAACCCATTGGAAGCTCTCCAGGAGGTGGTGGTGCCAAAGTTCTCAGTTGAATCAAGTTCAAATCCAGCAGTCTTGGAAGTAAGGCAGCGTAGGTCGTCAGGATGGCCTCAATCACCCTATTAGCCGGGCGAGTTTGCCTAGGCTGATACGGTCTCTGCTGATAGTTGGTACGAGGTTGTTGTTGTTGCTGATGTTGTTGTGGAGGAGGTTGCATCTGTTGTACTGGAGCTGCTGGAATTGTGACTACTGCCACATGCTCATAAGGACTTCTATAACCATGGCCCCGGCCTCGGCCAAATACAACATTTGTCTCACCCTCTCGTCTTCTAGGAGGTCCACTGAAAGCTTTCCTTGCTCCATTTGAGCTGCTAGCACTCGGATCTTGTATCTTCCCCATCTTCAGCAAGGTCTCAACCCTCTCACCAGCAATAACAATGTCGTTGAATTTAGTGGCAGAACTAGACGCCAGTCTTTCAAGAAACACACCTTGCAGAGTCCCCATAAACATGTCAGCCATTTCGTTCTCAAGCAGCGGTGGCTGTACTCTGGCAGCGAGCTGGCGCCACCTCTGTGCATACTCTTTGAAACCTTCCTTAGCCGTCTGAGCCATGTGCTGCAACTGCGTGCGGTTTGGAGCCATGTCCATATTATATTGATACTGCCTCACAAAGGCTTCAGCTAGATCTTTCCAACTCTTGATATTAACTCTGCTGAGCTTCATGTACCATTCCAGAGAAGCTCCAACCAAGTTGTCATAAAAATAATACATCCAGAGTTTTTCATCATCCGTGTGAGCATCAATTCTCCCAACAAATGATTGCAGATGGGTCTTCGGGCATGCAGTGCCATTATACTTCTCAAAGGTTGGAACTTTGAACTTGTATGGGATCCTGACCCCAGGAACCAAGCCCAAATATGTTATATCAAATCCCAAGGAACTCTGGGACTGAATAGCTTTGATTTGCTCAGCCATTTCCTCGAACCTCTTATTCATCTCAGCTCCTTGACCTTTAGCTTCGTCCAGGAGAGTGAACTGGTCGTCATGATTATCCATCTGAATATTATTCAACCCATCATTGATTATTGTCACCCCTGGCTGTGCAATAGGGATTTCAACCTGGCGTGCGCCTGCACCGGTACGATTATCAGCAGTAGCAGCAGCAGCAGTGTTGTTCCTGGGTTGACTGTTCTCAATCATCTCCCGCAGACGCTCTTGGTTCTGACCCATGTCGGCCATCACTGTCATGAAGTTATCCATTCTCAGTCTCAGATCTGCCACGTCTGCTTGCATCTGGTCCATGACTCGCTCTCTGTTAATCTTGGTTGGATATCTATGAGCAACTGGTTGTTCCCGAACTTTCCGGGGAGCTATAGTTCCTGAAACACAAAACACGTTAGCAACTGAGACAATACCTGTAAAACAAACAAATAGGTTATATGTATGCAATGCAGTTGTTTATGTTTCCAATCCCAAGTCATTCATGCCCCGGTTCCGGTATTTAGCAAAGAAAACCAGATGGGTACTGATCCTCGACTTTCAGAAACCTTCGCGAAAAACCACATTCAACCCAAAACAGTAGGCACACCAAGAAATGGTGAAAAAGAAGTCATAACATAAATCAGCCTATTAGGCAAATAAAACAGAATTCCCCGTAGGGTACAAGTTTCTAAAAAGAAAAACAAACAGCTAGGACTCCTACAACATGCCTGTAGGTAGTCCAGATACAAGAAAAGCAAACTAAGAAGCAAAACCACTGCCTGAGGACCCTGAAGCTCCCTCAATAAACCCCACATCAGACCTAACCTTCTTGACTCCAGCCATCAACTTGAGGTCTTCAATCTCTTTAAGTGCTGCTTCGAGGGCTTGTTGGCTATCTGCTAGCTGTTGAGTCTTCTCTCTGCGAATCTTGTGGACTTGCTCCACCTCTTCTTTTTTGTAGGCCATCTTCACTTCAAAGAACTCTTCTTTTTCCTTATAGCTCTTCAACTCTTGCTCTCTCTGTCCCTGCAACCAGACAATAGACTGACGAGCATCTTTGAGGGTCTTTGAATTCTTCTTGCGCTCAGCTTCTCTTTTGGCTTCCATCATTCCCAACCTATGGAAGTGTGCTTCTCTACCAGCAAAATCCTTCTCCTTAGACTCCAAGGTAGTCTGCATCTTCAGCAACTTCTCTTCAGCTTCAATCTTGGCCCGGTTGGCGTGATGGTACAGGCTCACCATCTCAGTATTTTCAACTCTAACTGCATGCAACTGGGCTTCCAACTTCTTGAACTCCTCTAAAGACACAGTATCAATGGACTCAGCAACTGGAGGAACTGGTGATGAGAATGGCAGCAACACTCTTCTGGCTCTGTCCTTCAACAAAGCTTCATACTCTGGGAATGTCTGATTGTTGCACTTTCCAAAGCTAGCTATCCCTTCTCCCTTAATACACTTCCAAGCTCCAGCAACCTTCCTCACTAAGGTCATATTGTCCTTTACTGGGAAGTAGAAAATAGGGGTCAGCTTCAATTCTTCTAGTACCTCTCTCAAGTCATATCCCAATTGTCTTCTTAACAAGATTGGATTGTAATTAATCCCTCCAGTTACTCCCAATAAAGGTACACTAAGATAACTTCCGCAGCTAGTGATGAAGCGTGCACCTTGCAACCTTTGAGTAAACCACCTGACATCCTTGGTAAGAAACTTTTCCAGCTTCTGAGCCCATACCAAGGTGTGGTCACTAAACACTCCAGTACTGGGCAGATGCCTCATGAACCACAAATGAAATAAAGGAGTGCAGCAACGAACCAAACCTCCCCTCTTCTTCTCAGTCTTATAGTGCACTAAGTAATACAAATCCCCGAGCAATGTAGGCACAAGATTCTTCAGCAAAAAGAGATGTATGGCATTCATATCTATGAACTTCTCCATATCAGTAAACAAGATAATGCCATAGATAGAAAGAGCCAAAATAGCACAGACAGCATCCCATTCTTCCTCAACAACCAACTCTTCCACCTTCTTTACCAAAGCCTCCAAAGAAAACCCAGGTACACCTTGATGGTCAAAGAATTCACAACAGAAGTGCTCAAATAAAGAGCCTTAGCAATAGCCTCAGGTGCAGGTCTACTCATCTCAGCATTGAAAGGAATCTGGTCTCGAACAGGCACCCCCAAGATCAGAGCATACTCCTCCAGCAAAGGGCCCAACTGAAAATCAGGAAAGGTGAAGCAACGGAGCTAAGGATCATAATACTGAAGCAGGGTATGAATGGCACTTCTCTCAGAAGGATCTAGCTCTACCACCACATCAAGAATACTTCCATAGGCTTTCCTGAATCTCTCCACATGGTTGGGTGTAATCAACTTCACCATCTTCTTCAACAGGCCAACCTTGGTGTCAAAGAACTTGAAGTGAATATTCTGCTTGCGAGGATCTTCCATCTCTGAAGAGGATACCGGAACCGGAAGCAAAGATATGAACCTGTGAATGAAAACAAAACATGATTAATGATGAAATGATGCAATGCAGATGCAAATGCAAAGACATATGGTCATCTAGGACTGTCTGGAATCTGGACACTGACAAGGGCCCCTCTGAATAACTGTCAAACTAAGAGTCCTCTGAGTCATACTCTCTGATAATCACAACTCTCTGATAGAAGATCTCAGGACCACAGTATCAAGAATACCAGAACAAGAACTCCAGGAAACCAGAACTCCAGAACCATAGGACCAAAGAACCAAAGATCATAATCATGGGACCACTGAATAAATGAGTGTATGTTGAGGTCAAGGGTTCCTGCAAACCTGTAAACCCATTCCCAATCTCACAGGTGTGCTCCGAGTCAAACATCACGGACTCTCAAAGCCGAATAGCAATAATACTTTTACCATTTCTGAGAAATGGCTCATGACCAAATCAGGGAATCGATTTGGCATTATGTACTACGCAGGGAGGCCTCAGCTGAGTCCGGGAAAAACAAGCATCACTTATAAGTTCCTAGCTTCAAGCACTGAAATCGAGAAACAATAGTACATTCAGCCCGTAGGATACATTACTAATGTCATACGACCAGATGCTTTGACTGAGTTCCTATAAGAGAACCAGGCCATCCTATGCGAGTCCCCAGTGGACCCTCGGGTGCGAATGGGTTTGCCACAAAATGTGATCTGCCACTGCCACCACTGGAAAGGGTTGTTTCCACAAAGGTTCTCAATGATCGGTCCCCAGATGCACATAACTATCAAGGTCCTATCCCGAAGTGGAGGAAATCCCCACACAAGATATTTCCAAGACGGTCGCAATCTGGGCGTGAAACACATCGCCACTCATCATGTCACATGTGAGTACAATATGTCCACTCTAATCCTAGGGTGCACTCAAGTCGGGTACTTGGCTTATCTCTCATAACAGTATCACCCGAGCCCACCAAACAGAAAACCAGTCCAGACAGTCCAGTATGATATACATGATGCGGAAAATAAATACTAAAAACTGTAAATAAAGCTGTAAATAAAGCTGTAAATAAAGATATAAATAAACAACAATACAATACAACAAGCCACAACAAACAAACATCACCCAATGAAACAGAAACACACAAGCGCTAGGAGAGACTCACAGGGGAACCAGAGATCCTGGTGCAGTCCCCAGCAGAGTCGCCAGCTGTCGCTCCCCGGATTTCCATCCTGGTACAAACGCGAAAGTGGCACGGAAAAAAGAATAGAGTCGCCAGCCAGGCATTTTTATCCCGAAGAAAGGGAATGGTAATGCTGCACAAACCAGAAGAAAGAAGAGGAAGGACACAGGTCATGCGAACCAAAGAGACTGAGTTCGGGAGTCGGTTACGACCTGGGAAGGTATTAGCACCCAGATCGTCCGCCGTACCCGACGGGATTCACGCTTGCAAAAGAAACTGTTTCAAAGGGTGAGGGTATGAAAACTGCAGCAAAGGAAATGAAATGAACTGGAAAAAGAAAATGAGAAAAGAACTGGAAGGAAAAATGTAGGGAAAATAAAGATTGTGCTCGAACGGGCCCTACCCCGCTGCCTACGTACCTCATCAGGATAATGAGGATCAAAGACGCCGTAGTTCCCCTAACTAGGGGTGGCAAGGAAATTGCTTGTGAATTAATGCTTAAACTGCCTATGCCATTGCTCAGGTGTTGCAGACTCGGACGACGAGTGCGTAACCGTCTTGCAAAATGACAAATAGGAGCAAGTTCGCGTACGGAGCGAAGGAGATGAGAGAAGAATTCCCGAAGGAAAGACGTTTATTGTTTGTTTGGTGTTTTTTAGAAGCTTTTATGAGTGGAAGTTTGCATAGGTAAGTGTACCTAAGTCTTACTCAATGGGATGTGTACATCTCACATCATCCCGAAATGGAATGCGCAAGAGGCACACCTATCTATGGAGGAAATCCCCAAAGCTAGTCCCACAAGTGAAGGCTTAAGTACACTGGCCTATTACCATTATTAAATATTTTTGTGGTTTTTTGGTTAAGAAGTGTTTTTTAGCTTTTCTTTGTGAGGTACTCATGCTAAGACCTATCCACCACGAGTGATGACTCACACCTCGCCCCGAAACGGAACGCGTGCAAGTATCTCATAGCAAAGTCTCATGTCACATGAAAGTACTCAACCTTTATTAAGTGAATTAGAATTAAGTTTGAAGATGAGAAGAGAGATCACCAAAGGATCTCAAAGGAAAAATTCTAAGGGGGACTAAAATAATCCTAAGTGTTAACATGCATGGATGTCCTAAGGGTTAGTGAGGTTTCTATCCTAATGAAGGAGGAAAGAAGGAGAGAAGAAAATAGAAGAAGGGAGGAGAAAGGCCTAAGCCCAACAACAAATGGTTAGTGCACATAAACATAAGAGGAGAAGATGAGATTTGGAGATGTGGAACTCAATTCCCACACCTCACACTTAACATAGCCCCTGCAAGGTTAGTATGCATACAAGTGAAACAAAATGAGCAAGATTACATGCTAACATCAAACAATCAGAAGTGAAATGACACACACATATTCACAATGCAAATGCAACTCAAAGAAGTGAGACATGAGGCTCACAACTCAAAATGATGCAACATGAATACATATGAAAACAAATGCACACTTATGAAATATGCAAAGCAAAATGCACAAAATATGAACACAAGGTTCACAACCAGAATCAAAACAAGATGAAGAATGGCTTAAGAAGCCAACAAGATTAAGAGAATGGAGGTACAAGACCAAACAATACCAAAATGGGAGCAAAAGAAGCAATAAGATGAAGTGAAAACACTTAAAGAAGCAAATGACTTAAAGAAGAAGTAAACACAAAAAATCAGAAAACACCAACCCTATCCTAGGACCAGGAAGGTACCCACACCCCAAAGGAACCCCAAATGAGAAGAAAAAGTGGGCACAAGTGCCTTTCTAGGCTTATGAGAGACTTAAAGGTTCAAAGGAAGCAAAACGGGACAAGGTTCAAGATAAAATCCACAATAAATCAATCAGCCATCTAAAAAATCCACAATTGAAACCAAATGTTCTTCACACATGTTATATCAACTAGACAAAAGTATTTGCAAAGATTCAGAAGAAAACTAGGTTAAATGGAGGCGAGAACACAAGTTAGGGCAGAAAACTTACATCACAAGTTACATGGCCAAGACTCAAGAAATAAGTTTCCAAAAATCCAGAGAAAAATCACATGAAAAGTTAAATGTCTTAGGAATACAAAGAAAAAAGAATGGGATCAAAACTCAAAATATTGAAGACTATGGAAATTAGACAAGGCAGACTGGTCAAGAAAGACTTAAAAAGAAACTATGTGCAATGGTGAATTATTTCTGACACGTGGATAATGGAAAAAAATAAAATAAAAGTATGATAAAAAACTAGAGACTCAAAAGAACTTTCATGATTTTTTTGGGATTTTTTGGATGATTATAACTATTTTAATAAAATGGAAACCAAACTGAATAACAAGAAAATAAAATTGTGAAAAAGAAATTAAAAGGAAAGAAGTGAGGTGTAGGAAGCAGGGATTTGAACTGACTTCGTTTGGGCCAAAGCAGGGTGGGGGTGCGAATATTAAAGGCTTAGGCCCAGCATGCAGGCACTGGTTCATGAAGTTTATTGTGGAATTACTGAATTAATATAAAAAAAGGCTGGAAAAATGAGATCCGTCTGATCTATCTAGCGGCTGGAGTAATAGACCTCATTAAATGAGGTGGAGGCAAGACGCACTCTCATTGGTTGACGCACGGAAGCTAACATGTACCTCACCACACGTTGATTTAAATTGAAAACAGAATTATGAACATGAAGCTGGACGAAAAAAGGCCATGTGGCGCGCTAGGAGCCTTAGGATTGAAGATCTAAGGGCTGAAACATCTTCTTCTCCAATAAAACCCTAACTGAATTTTAAAAAAAATTCCGGTGATCAGAGCTAGGGCTCCGGCACCGGAGACCAAACCAGATCCAAAAATTAACCAAATAATGCAAATAAATAGTCCAGATCCACTAATTCAATATCAAGGAATCCAAATGTGGCATTAAAAACACTTGAATCTCAAAGAATTGGCCGGATATAGCAAAATAAAGTGTCACCATCAAACTTTAAATGCACATAACTCATGATATAATGCACCAAAATCAATTCTACAAAGTGCAAATGATCAGCAAACATCAAGGAACACAAAGCAACAATCTAATTTCATTTCCAGAACATGACATTCCATGCCATACCTGAGATGGAGATCTTGAAATGTTGAGCTAGAAATCAAACCAATGCGTGCAAATCACTCCTCTTACTCCTTAGATGCAAAATAAATGCATCTAAGGCCTTGAAATGGACTGGATCTAAGATTTCACAACAAGTGGCTTTGAAATGGCAAGCTTCCAATTTTGTGCTTTGAGCTTAAATGAGTGGATGATTCTTGTTCTATGTGATTCACTGATCAAGAATATGGAAGAAGTTTGTGGAGAATGTAAGAGAATCAAGAGATATGAAGCAAAATGCAAGGATGCAAGAAAGTTGAGAATGAGAGAATGGGAGAGATTTCAGATCTGATGCAACCCTAATTCACTTTGTTGTGACCTCACAAATGAATGCTGAAAGTGTGATAGAAAGTGCACGAAAATCAAATGAGAAAAGTGTGATTTTGAATCATGTGCACTTGGTGGAATAAGCATGCCATGCTCATGCTCTCTTGGGCCTCTCAGCATGTGTGAGTTTCATTTTCCACCCTTGATCCAAACCCAATCATTCCTGGCCCTTAGATTCAAGTGTCACACTTGTTTCATGATTTTTGCAAATTTGCATGTTTTGGAGTGATTTTTTCAAAGTGCATGAAAATGACCATTTATTTTGACAAAATTGGTCCTTATGCAATTTATTTTAAGTTTGAAACAAGATTGGGCCTGTACCAAGTCACAAAAATAAGATTGGAGCCTTCTTGCATTTGGTGCATATTTGAAAAAGTGAAATTTGCCTTAGAACCTTGAAATTTTCGAATGGCCCATGGGAAGATCTAGAAATCCAGTGAAAATGTACTTGTAATTTTTGAAAATGGGAGCCCTTACTCTTCAACTTTCATGTTTGACTTTGGTCCATTTGAAGAATTTTTGATCATGTTAAGGCCACTTGAAAATTAGGGCAAAACTTGCAAAATTTGGAAAACTTCAAAAACCAACTTTGTACCATTTTTGCAAAACCCCTCAAATCTCCATGATTATTGAAATTTAGGCATTCCAAACCTCTTATAAAATTTTAAGGACCCCTCTTGGCCAAAAAAATTGGGTTAGACCCCTTGAAATTGCACAGTTGACTTTTTATGGGCTCTGTTGACTTTCTGCTTCATCTGCAAGAAACTGAGGCATTGACTGACTTCCACATGTAATTTTCTCATGAAATTTGACACATAGGATACTCTTAACATATAGAAGACTTGGCCCAAAAGAAATGGCCAAAGTTGTGAGATCTTGGTGCTTGAATCTCAAACCCTAATTTGGGTGCCTTGTATAGGAGCTTTGCCTTGTCCTGAGATCTCTGATGATCATGCAATCTTCTGAGCTTTTGTAAATGGACTTAATCTTGTAAATGGAGTGTATACTCACCATAGAACTTGTACAAACTCATTGGGACCCCTGCCATGGCTTGAAATGCTTCTGAGACCTCCACAGATGACCATATGCTTGATGTTAGGGCATGAGGGATGGTATGCTTCATCTTTCCATGATATGATGCTGATAAAATGATATGAGTATAATGAATATGATGTGATATGATGTTTAAAATGAAGATGGAAAATTTGGGGTGTTACACATGTAACCCTAATTTTGCATCTTTACTTGCATCTTACATTACATTACATGAACATATGAACTTGCCATGCCATTCTAAGAATTTGTATGCCATCTTAGACATCTTAAGACATTTCTTGAACATTGCTTGATCATTTATCCATACATTTTCTATGCTTTGCATCCATTTCATTTCATAAACATCCATGTGTTTACATGCTTCCTACATGCTTCATTTGCATTCATTCTCTTGTATGATCACACATATGCATCTTGTATATCTTTGTATCATATCATAGCATCATTTACATCATGTGTGTGCTTCTGGTTTTGGTCTTTGCCCTTGCATATGCATTGTTCCATTTCATTTCTTTCCTTATGCATCTTGCTCTAACTTTTCAGGTTAATGGTAAGTTGTTTGGGAGGTGGATTTGCCTTCACCTCCCACCTCTTCTCATACCTTCATATTGCATCCTTGCTGAATTTTCACTTGTCCTTGAGTGAGCTTGATCACCTGTGTTTCTCTTCCTTTTGTTCTCTTCTCATCTCATCTCTTTCCTATCTTGCTTCTCCTTGGTGGTTTCCTTGAAGACTTCTTCTCTTAAGCCTCACAAACCCTAGGACTTCCAAGCATGATAACTTTCTAGGACTTATTAGTTTCCCTTTAGTCTTTTCTCTTTGAGTCTTCTTTGTGTCTCTCTTCTCATCCCTTCATTAGAGACTAAACCTTTAAGGTTTTAGGACTTTGGAATTAGGGTTATGCATGTATCCTTATCTTAGGATGGAGTGTATAACTTTAATCCTAAGTGTTAAACCCTTAATATGTTTAAACCTCTTAATCAATTCATCTTAATAATCACTAAGACTTTATCATGTAACTTGGGTCTTACATTAGGGTTCTAATTATTCCTTTATGGTTAAGAAGGACTAACCCTAGTGTTTAATGGACAAGTCCTCCTCAAATTGTCTTACAAACTTAAAATCCATTTCTTAATTTCACCATTTAATTAAAATCCACTTAATAAAGGCTTGTTCTATAATGAATTTAATCCCTAACCATGGATTAAGTTGAGGTATCTTCCTCAGCTTAAGTGTTCTCATCTATTATCCTTTTATTAGGATGGTGTAATGAGTTCACTAATCTGTGATTAGAGATTAAACTCATTACTTAACACTAAACAAAAAACCAAAAACATCTAAATAATCACAAGTAGGTTAATGATCTTAATCTTACATCATCATGGTAATTAAGTTGAGATGCTTATCTCATACTTAAGTAGGCTCATTATCCCTAATCAGGGAGGATATAATGAGTTTACAACCCTTGATTTAGGCTTAAGCTCATAATCCTATGCAAAAACACCAAAAACAATAACAAAACTGAAAACACAAAAACAAACAATAATCGTCTCCTTCGGGATTCTCTTCTCATCACACTCATTCACAAACGAGAACTTGCTTCTTCCGTCTAATGCAAGACAGTTAGCACCCGAGCCAGACGAGTCATACACTTGAGCATAGACAAGTAAGCAGTTCACATTCAATTTATCTTTCAGTCTCTTTGAGTCGAACTACGGTGTTCTGACTTCCTCATTGCACGAGAGGATACGTAGGCATAACTTAACAGTTATCGAACAAAAGTCTCTTTGTCTTCCCCCTCTTTCAGCATTCTTTTAAGCCTCAGTTCCTGAGCATTTCACTTCTCTTTTGCACTGACACTTGTATATTCTTTTCCAGCTTTTGCATACAGACAGTACATACACTACCCCTTTAAACACAATCTTTTAAGCGTGGATCCCGTCGAGTACGGCGGACAATCTGGGTGCTAATACCTTCCCAGGTTGTAACCAACCCCCTTTCTCAGTTTCTCTGGTTCGCAACCGTCTTATCCATATATCTTTCTAGGTTTATGCAGCATTACCTTTCCTTCGGGATAAAAATGCCTAGCTGGCGACTCTATTAACCTTCACCTTCATTTTCTCTTTTCGCCGACCGTTCGCATCTGTACCCTATCTGACCCGGTGTCTTTTCGGGGGAGTGACACATGTGATCAGTGATGTGTATGTGTAGTGAATCAGGTAATCAAGTGTATGTGCAAGGTCACAACATCATCACAGGTATCTCTCTGATCAGAGGTTCAGATCTCAGAATCCATGTGTAACAGAACAAGATCATATTACTGAAGTATGTTGGTACAATGGGTATGTTGAAGTTTGGGGTTCCTGCAAACATGTAAACCCCTCCCAATCTCACGGGCATCCTATTTGGGTCAAACATCACAGACTCTCAAAGCCGAATAACAATAATACATTCACCATCTCCGAGAAATGGCTCATGACCAAATCAGGGAATCGGTTTGGCAATATGTACTACTCAGGGAGGTCTCAGCTGAGTCCAAGGAAACAAGCATCCCTCATAAGTACCCAACTTCAAGCACTGAATCGAGAAACAATAGTACATTCATCCTGAAGGGTACAATACTATCGTCATACGAACAGTTTGCCTTAACTGGATTCCTATGAGAGAACCAGGCCATCCTATGCGAGTTCCCAGTGGGCCCTCGGATGCGAGTGGGTTTGTCAACAAATATGGTCTGCCACTATCATCACTGGAGAGGGATGTTTCCATAAAGGTTCTCAATGATCGGTCCCTTGACTGCACATAACTATCAAGGTAGTGTATTGCCCCAGAAAGATTCCGACATCAATACATTTCCGAGAAGGTCGCAAGTCAAGGCGTGGAACTCACTAATACCAACATAGCAAAATGCCATGAAGCCAAAGTGGAACCACTCTAAATCCTAGGTGCACTCAAGCCGGGTATTTGGCTTATGTCTCAATAACAAAGCCCATCCTACAGAAAAAATGAAACCAGCACAGTCTAGTATATGATGCATGGAAAATAAATACTGAAAGCATTAAATAAATGTTGTAAAGTAAACCGTAAACAAAAACAGTAAACACAACAACACACACATATAAACACCCAAAGACACAAAAACAAACAGGCGCTAGGATTGACTCTACGAGGGAAACCATAGATTCTGGGTTCGATCCCCAGCAGAGTCGCCAACTGTCGCTCCCGAGATTTTTATCCTAGTACAAATGCGAAAGTGGCGCGGAAAAGGTAGAGTCGCCAGCCAGGCATTTTTATCCCGAAAGAATGGGAAAGGTAATGATGCACAAACCTGAGTAAGAAGGAAAGGACAAGGTCCTACGAACCAAAGATCAGGGTTCGGGAGTCGGTTACGACCTGGGAAGGTATTAGCACCCTCAGATCGTTCGTCGTACCCGACGGGATCCACGCTTGTTTGTTTGTTTCAAAGGGTGAGAAATAAGATACTGTTGTTGAACAAATAGACTGCTAACTGGAATGGGAATGAGAAAGGAAACTGGAATTTGAAAAGAGAATGAAAAGAAAGAATGGGGAAAATGTAGAGAAAATAAAGAATGTGCTCGAACGGGCCCTACCCCGCTGCCTACGTACCTCATTGGGAAAATGAGGATCAGAGTCGACGTAGTTCGTCTAACTAAGGCGTGAACTATATGCTTGTGTTTTTTATGCTGGAACTGCGTATGTCTATGCTCAGGTGTTGCAGGCTCGTCTGGTACGAGTGCGTTTACCGTCTTGCATGCGAGACAAGTCGTTGCAAGTTCACGTTGAGAATGAATGAGGTGAGGAAAGAAGTTCTCGCAGGAAAGTCGCTTATTGTTTGTTGTTCGCTTTTTAAGAGTTTTGTATGAATTTGGCACAAAGAAGTGAATTCAAACTCTTTTCCATGGAATGTGTACTTGCTACTACATTCCAAGATGGAATAATAGAACAAGCACACCAAGTAAGGAGAATTTATCCAAGACTTGTTTCCAAGGATTAGTGTCTAAGTTCACTAGCTTGTTGAACCTATTAGCTGTCTTTGTAGCTTTTGTGAAGAAGTATCTTTTAGATTTTCTTTGTGAAATAATCTCTTGATCAGACTTGTACATCATACTAGACAAGCCCACACTATTCCAAGATGGAATGAATGTAAGTGCCCCATGGATTAAGGCTATACACAAGATATTCTTCCATGCATTTATTTAGTGTATTTTATTTTGTTTGAAGATGAGAAAAGAAGGCTCAAAAGGCAAAAGGTCAAAGCTAATGGGGGACTAAGATACAATCTTAAGTCATCTTATTATGTACAAAAGTGTAGTCCTATGGTTAATGAGGTACTCTAACCTAAGGAAAAGTAAGTTAGAATTCAACTTACTTCCTAAGGAAGTTAAGTTGAATCTAAGGAACAAAAGGGAAACCTATGAACAAAGCACCAAGGTGCTAAGGCAAAAACAAACAAATTCATAAGAGATGGGAATGAAGTGATTACCTCATCTTACCCCTACAAAACAAATGTTATCATGATGAAGAAAAATTAACAATTAAGATATGTCAAACTTCTCACAAACAACTCACACTAGCTAAAGAAGATGTTAGTGAACTCCTAAGACTAATACATAAGCCTAAGACATCCTATAAGATAGAAAACTTAAAAAGTCAGTAGCTAAATCAATTCAAAAGTATCTAAAGGGATTAATTGAATTAAATTTAAATTATGCCCTAAAGTGTGGTTGAACCCTAATGGAACCTAAGGAAAAATCAAAAGGGAAACCTAAGTGTTTTACCATGTTAAAACCTCCTAAAGTCAAAGGTGAGTGCAAAGTTCAGAACTTAATACCTAGTGAATGTCTATGATGGGGTTAACTCACATGAAAATAAAGAGATTCAAGTTAAGGTGATTAAAGCATGTGAATGAAATAAGGAAGAATGAATATGTACACATTGTTTTAGAAATGGAACACATGCCTTAAGATGAAAAATCAAAAGGGACCAAAGAGGCTTTAACTCCCCATACAAAAACCAGGGGCTTGATGGAAAGTTAAAATGAAAATTATATTTACAAAATATGTACCAATGAAGTGGTAAGAATAGTCTTAAAGCTAAGTGTCACAAATTAGGGGTTTTGGACATTTAGGTAACAAATGAGACTCAAAGAAGCACAAAACTTAAACCCTTGAAGTAAACACATGGACATGGTCAAATTAAACTTAAGAGACACAAAACAATGATTGAACCAAGTTTTCTTATACACAAATGGAAATTTGAATGGTTGAGATGAAAGATGCGATGAAATTAGGTCAAAAGTGGAGCATGCATGACTTATGACTCAAGAAACCCTAAAATAAAAAGACAAGGACCTAATGAGTGTACTAAACATTTAAGGACCTCTAATATGACCTAAGAGACTCACAATCAAGACTTTAGAGCAATGGCATAAATGCCTTATTCAATTGGATTAAAGGAAACTTATAAAAAGAGACCAAAAAGTAACTTAGGGCCAAAGCAACTTGAAAAAAAAATCAAATGACTTGACAAAATTATGAAAATTAATATTGAATATCACAATCCAGAGAATGACTTATATACAAATATCTCACAAAAACTCCTATTTTTGAGTGGTCAAATGAGGTGTGGAATACAATTAGGGTTTATGGGCATACATGTGAAAGAATGAACTCAAAAGAGACCTAAACATGACCTAAAAATCCAGAGAAAAATATTTTGAAGGAGTATGATGAGTTATTAAGAGAATGCAAAAATAATGGGATATTTATCATTTATGGTTTAGGATCACAAAAATAGACAAATTGACTGGTCTAAAATGAGGAAATTATGAAACAATTAAATGGAAAATTAATTCTGGCTTCAAAAATGAATAAAAATAAAATCTAAAAATATGGAAAATTAGAGAAAAATAAGAGGAATACATATGAATTTAATTGGAATATTTGGATTCATTTTGGTATTTTTAATAAAAGGAAACGGAATTGAAATAAAATGGAAAAAGAAAATAAAAGGAAACAAAGTGTATTAGGCCTGGAGGGTTCAGAAAGCAATAAAAACAACATGAATGGGCTGAGACTCACATGCGTGGGGGGTGGATAGTTAGCTGAACATTTACACTCAAAATGAAGCACGTGAGAGTCATGTGGATGTCGCTCCCCCGGATTTCCATCCTGGTACAAACGGGAAAGTGGCGCGCAAAAAGAATAGAGTCGCCAGCCAGGCATTTTTATCCCGAAGAAAGGGGATGGTAATGCTGCACAAACCAGAAGAAAGAAAGAGGAAGGACACAGGTCCTACGAACCAAAGAGACTGAGTTCGGGAGTCGGTTACGACCTGGGAAGGTATTAGCACCCAGATCGTCCGCCGTACCCGACGGGATCCACGCTTGCAAAAGAAACTGTTTCAAAGGGTGAGGGTATGAAAGCTGCTGCAAAGAATAAGAAAATGAACTGGAAAAGAAACTGAGAAAAGACCTGAAAAAGAAATAAAAGGAAAAATGTAGGGAAAATAAAGATTGTGCTCGAACGGGCCCTACCCCGCTGCCTACGTACCTCATCAGGATAATGAGGATCAGAGACGTCGTAGTTCCCCTAACTAGGGGTGGCAAGGAAATTGCTTGTGAATTAAAGCTTGAACTGCCTATGCCATTGCTCAGGTGTTGCAGACTCGGACGACGAGTGTGTAACCGTCTTGCAAAGTGACAAGTAGGAGCAAGTTCGCGTACGGAGCGAATGAGATGAGAAAAGAATTCCCGAAGGAAAGACGCTTATTGTTTGTTTGCGTTTTTTAGAAGCTTTTATGAGTGCAAGTTTGCATAGGTAAGTGTACCTAAGTCTTACTCAATGGGATGTGTACATCTCACATCATTCCGAAATGGAATGCGCAAGAGGCACACCTATCTATGGAGGAAATCCCAAAAGCTAGTCCCACAAGTGAAGGCTTAAGCACACTGGCCTATTACCATTATTAAGTATTTTTGTGGTTTTTTGGATTGAGAAGTGTTTTTTAAGTTTTTCTTTGTGAGGTACTCATGCTAAGACCTATCCACCACGAGGGATAACTCCACCTCGCCCCGAAACGGAACGTGTGCAAGTATCTCATAGCAAAGTCTCATATCACATGAAAGTACTCAACCTTTATTAAGTGAATTAGAATTGAATTTGAAGATGAGAAGAGAAAGCACCAAAGGATCTCAAAGGAAAAATTCTAAAGGGGGACTAAAATAATCCTAAGTGTTAACATGCATGGATGTCCTAAGGGTTAGTGAGGTTTCTATCCTAATGAAGAAGGAAAGAAGAAGAAGAAGATAGAATGAGGGATGAGAAAGGCCTAAGCCCAACAACAAAGAGTTAGTGCACAAGATAAACATAAGAGGAGAAGATGAAATTTGGAGATGTGGAACTCAATTCCCACACCTCACACTTACCAAGCCCCTGCAAGGTTAGTAAAGCACATAAGTGAACCAAGATAAAGCAAATGGCATGCTAGCATCACTCAATCAGAAGTGAAATGAAATGAACAAATGCACAATGCAAATGCAACTCAAAGAAATGAGACATGAAGCTTATAAGACAAAATGATGCAACATGAACACATATGAAGACAAATGCACACTTATGAAAGATGCAAAGCAAAATGCACAAGATATGGACACAAAGCTCACAACCAGAACCAAAAAAAGATGAAGAAGGGCTTAAGAAGCCAACAAGATGAAGAGAAGAAAGGTACAAGACCAAAAAATACCAAATGGAAGCAAAAGAGACAATAAGATGATGTGAAAGCACTTAAGGAAACAAATAACTTAAAGAAGAAGCAAACACAAAAATTCGGAAGACACAAACCCTATCCTAGGACCAGGAAGGTACCCACACCCCAAAGGAACCCCAAATGAGAAGAAGAAGTTGGCACAAGTGCCCTTCTAGGCTTATAAGAGACCAAAAGGTTCAAAGGAAGCAAAATGGGACAAGGTTCAAGATAAAATCCACAAAAAATCAAAAAAGCATCTAAAAATTCCACAATTGAAACCAAATGATCTTCAAACATGTTATATCAACTAGCCATAAGGATTTGAAAAGATTCAGAAGCAAACTAGGTTTAATGGAAGCAAGAACACAAGTGAGGGTTACAAACTTACATCACAAGTTACAAGACCAAGACTCAAGAAATATGTTTCTAAAAATCCATAGAAAAATCACATGAAAAGTTCAGTGTCTTAAGAAATCAAAGCAAAACGAATGGGATCAAAACTCAAAATATTGAAGAGTGGTCAAAATAGACAAGGCAGAGTGGTCAAAATGGACTTAAAAAGAAGCTCGGTGAAAGGATGAATTAATTCAAACACGTGTAAATGGAAAAAAAATAAAATAAAAATATGATAAAATAATAGAGACTCAAAATAATACACATGATTATTTTAGGATTGTTTAGATGACCAGAACTATTTTATAAAAATTAAAATTGAAACTGAATTAGAAAGAAAACAAAAGGAAAAGAAAAATTAAAAAAGAATGGAAAGGGGTGTGATAAGCAAGGATTTAAACTGAAATGGAATGGGCCAGTGAACACTGGGGGTGCGAAGATCAAATTGTAAGGCCCAAAGTTGCGCAAGAACATAAGAATTAGGGTGGAATTTTGTGAAATTAAATAAAAAGGGCTGGGAAAAACAAGGACCAAACGATGGATCCAACGCACAAGGATAACAACTCATTAATTGAGTTGGCGCTATGCTGGAAGATGGTTGGCTGGAGCATATTAGTTACGGTGGGTTAACAAACACAATGAATTAAAAAAGAAAAAAGAAAACAACATATGAGACGGACATAATTAGGGCTATGTGGCGCATTTCTGAGCGCTGGATATGAGATCTGACGGCTGAAACATTGTCTTCAACCTAGCAAACCCTAATGCTCATGAATCCATTTTCCGGTGACCGGAGCTAGGGCTCCGGCACCGGAATTCGTACCAGCATCATAAATCCACCAAAAAATGAAAATAAACAACCCAGGTCCACTAATTAGACCTCACTGAATTCAAATATGTGATCAAAAACACCTAAAACCTAATGAAATGGACGAATCGAAAGGAAACCTCATTGACTTTCAAAACTGAAATGCATATAACTTTCACTACAATGCACCAAATTCAAATCTACAAAGTGCAGCATGATCAGCAAACATCAAGGATTGCAAAACACCATATCAATTTCAAGCCATACCTAAGGTGAAGAAGCTTAATTCAGTGAACTAGAAAACCAAGCAATGCGTGCAAATCACTCCCCTTACTCCTTAGATGCAAAATAAATGCATCTAAGGTCTTGAAACAGGCTGGATCTGAGGTTTCAAAGCAAGTTGCCTTTAAATGGTAAGCTGGCCAAACTAGAGAATAAGCTTCAATGAGTGTATGCTTAAGGATCCTGAGATTGCCTAGATCACAGATCCACAATTGGTTTGGAGTTTACTTGCTTGGATCAAGAGAAAAAAGAGAAAATGCAAAGTTGCATGAAGTTTGTGAATGAGAGAATGAGAGAGATCTGAGATTTGCTAAGCCCTAATTCTTCTCTTTGTGACCTCACAAGGCAATGCTGAAAGTGTGAGACAGAATGCACGAATGAGTCATGAGTTTTGAATGATTTTGCATAATTTGCACTTGGTGAGATAATCATGCTATGCTCATGCTCTCTTGGGCCTCTCAGCACATGTGCCATTCATTTTCCACCCTTGATTGAAATCCAATCACTCCTGGCCCTTAGATTCAAGCATCACACTTGTTTCATGACTTTTGCCAATTTTGCACTTTTTGAGGGATTTTCTTGTTTGGCACGAAAATGGACCATTCTTTGGAGAAAAATGGTCATAATGTGATGTGTTTTGAATTTGAAACACAATTGGGCCAGTACCAAGTCACACAATTAAGATTGGAAGCCTTTTGCATTTGGTGGCAAACTTGAAAAGTTGATTTTTCCCCTAGAATGCTGAAATTTTCGAATGAGCTATAGGGTGTTCTAGGAATCCTCTGAAAATGTACTTGTAATTTTTGAAAATGGGAGCCCTTACTCTTCAACTTTCATGTTTGACTTTGGTCCATTTGAAGAATTTTTGATCATGTTAACGCCATTTGAAAATTAGGGCAAAAGTTGCCAAATTTGGAAATTCCTTAAAACCAACTTTGTACCATTTTTGCAAAACCCTTCAAATCTCCATGATTCTTGAACTTTAGGCATTCCAAACCTCTTATAACATTGTAAGGACCCCTCTTGGCCAAAAAATTTGGGTTAGACCCCTTGAAATTGCACAGTTGACTTTTTAAGGGCACTGTTGACCTTTTGCTTCATCTGCAAGCAACTGAGGCATTGACTGACTTCCACGTGGAATTTTCTCATAAAAATTGACACCTAGGATCCTCTTAACATATAGAAGACTTTTCCCAAAAGAAATTCCAAAGTTGTGAGATTATTGTGCTTGAATCACAAACCCTAATTTGGGTACCTTGTATAGGAGCTTTGTCTTGTCCTGAGATCTCTGATGATCATGGAATCTTCTGAGCTTTTGCCCATGGACTTGATCTTGTAAATGGAGTGTAGACTCACCATAGAACTTGTACAAACTCATTGGGACCCTTGTCATGGCTTGACATGCTTCTAGGACCTCCACAGATGACCATATGCTTGATGTTAGGACATGAGGGATGTTATGCTTCATCTTTCCATGATATGATGCTGAGGAAATGATATGAGTATGATGAATATGATGTGATATGATGCTTAAAAAGAAGAGGGAAAATTTGGGGTGTTACAGCTTCCCCTATTCAATCATCAGTTAATCTGAAAAGGACGATAGTACGGGCTATCGACCATTCAAGATAAACTGTGGTTGAATACCAAGAAGACCAGAAATTTTCACTCTGACGAAGAATGCAACACCGGGAAATAAACCCAACTAGATGACACTCTGGGGATATGAAAGGGAGGAAGCAGACGAGCTTCTTCCAAGTTGAAACTAACATCTGGAATAAGAACACTTTGACAGACGAGTCTTCAAACAATCTTGTGACGCTAGGACCTGGACATACGAGTCCTCAAATACTGCAAGAACATAATCTGAGACAGACGAGCCTTCAAACAATCCTGTGATGCCAGGAGCTGGACATACGAGTCCTCAAACATTGCATATAACATGAGACAGACGAGTCTCCTTCGGATTTACCTGTTACGCCAGGACCGACAATGCACTTAAGTCTGTGGGATAGACATGCAATCAAGGTAGACGAACCTTCTTCATATATTAACCGTGGATATATGGTATAAGACAGACGAGTCTTCTTTGAGCAAACCTGTGACGCCAGGTGCAGCAACAATAATTGGTGCTTGAGACAGAAGAGCCTCCTTCGGATTTATCTATTACGCCAGGACCGGTAACTATTTTGACATTAATTCCCACTGTCAGGATTTGAAACCTCTTTAATACAGACGAGTATTGGATGATCATCAAGATAACACAGACGAGTTCCAAAAGTAAATAATAGAGACGAGTATCAGACGATGATCTGAGAAACACAGACGAGTGCTTCAGGCAATGATACAGCCGAGTATCAGACACTGGTATTGACGAATACCAGAAATTCAAACACAGACGAGCATTTGAAGTAGCAATAGAAGAAAAAACAGCAAATCCTCAATACAGATATAAGTTAGCACAGACGAGTGTTGGGGGATGATATGGACGAGTATCCAAACAAAGCAGACGAGCTTCAAACATATACTAGAACACCACAACACAGACGAATGTTGGGGATGATACAGACGAGTATCCACAAATATCAGGCATACCAAACACAGACGAGTGCTGGAAAGTTGCAGACGAAGCAACAGCTGAAATTACATATCAGGTACAGACAAATGCTGGAAATTGCAGACGAGCAACAACATATGAGATCTCACAGCACAGACAAGTGCTGGAAATTGCAGACGAGCAACCACAAAGAGATAACCACAACACATACGAGTGTTGAGAATTGCAGACGAGCAATCACAAAGATTATATACCAAACATAGACGAGTGTTGGGAAGTTGCAGACGAGCAATAACATAGGAGACATCACAACACAGACGAGCACTGAGAATTGCAGACGAGCAATATCAAGGTAATCATAAACCACTGCTGGGAAGAGCAAACGAGCAATACCAAAGATAACACAGACGATAGTTAAAAGATGCAGACGAGCATCAATAAAGCAATAATATATCACTGCTGGGGAGAACTCTGTTTAGAGATAACACAGACGAGTGTTGAGAAACGCAGACGAGCGATAGACAATGCCTGAATGGCCACAAGAATTACAACTCTGCAGGGGAAGACGGGTCAAGAGGTCTGAATACCTAACTCTGACTGAGGTGGTGAATACCTGACTGTATCATCAAAATACCCAAAAGTAATGGCAACCTCGCTGGGGAATATTTCACTAACGGAGGTGAAAATCCAATATGAACTCTGTGGGGACAGGATCATCTTCAGACTTGGCTGGAAAGATGCATCAACAGTACTCTAGCTGGGGAAAGCCTCTGCAGAGGATAGAATTCTGATAATTCCAACTCTAGTGATGCCAGGCTTTCAGATACCTGCTGGGCATACTCCACTGGGGAATATAGACTGTTACATCACTAGGGAAGAAGGAACTGCTTGGGCTGCTGCCAAGGCTTAGCTGGAGAAAATCTCTACTGGAGATGTCAGGCTTTCAGATACCTGCTGGGGAAAGAAATCTCTGCTTGGGGAGATACTCTACTAGGGAAGAGTAAATTGCTTGGGAGAATGTGACGCCATCCTGCAACCTGCAACAACAGAAAACACAAGTGTGCCCCGGGGACTTGCAATGGTATGGTTTGTTCATCCATCATCACCCGACACTCAAAGAGGTTTACAGTTTCCCTGCATGTCAGTTTTCTTTTCAAAATTATCACCATGTTCAGATGCAATGCTATTTTTGCCAAAAATTCAGGACATTTTGCAAACAAAAATAAACACACACAGCTTTTTGACTGAATATTCTTTTTTATTGAATGGCCTCTAAATAGGCAAAGATTTACATCAGGAAGCAACCACCTGGAAAGAGGTAGCCACCAAAAATTGAGAAAAGAAACTATCCTAATGGAAATGTACACGGCATTCCAAGGAGTTCCATTTCTGCTATGACCAGCATGTCTTCGAGACTTTCCATTCTGCTTTGGCTTTCTGAGAGGACGAGGGGACTGTTTCCTATCCTTCTGATATTGTCAAGTTGTACGAAACGATGACATGGTTCAGATAACTCGGATCGCAGTTGTTCGCTTATTCCCTTGGTTTGTGTGGATCGCCCTTTCGGGTTTTCAATCCACCGGGATACCCTTTTTTGCCTGAGTTGTCCAATGTGGCTTTTCAACTCAGCGGATGTACATTTTTTTTTCATTTATTTCCCTAACTTTTTCCCGAGCTTTTTATTATGTTTTTATCTCGTCGGGATGCCCTTTTTTGCCTGGACTATAATTCTGTTTTTGTGTCCAGCGGGTCTCTTTACGCGAAGTATTTTTTAACTGCGTCCGAGTTAACAGGGTTTGGAAGTCATCTCCATCCATAGTGGTGAGCATCAGTGCTCCTCCTGAAAAGACTTTCTTCACTATGAATGGTCCTTCGTAATTTGGGGTCCACTTGCCCCTGTGATCTGAACTTGGAGGAACGATCCTCTTCAACACAAGCTCTCCCACTTGATACTCTCGAGTACGTACTCGTTGGTCGAATGCACGCTTCATTCTCCTATGATAAATCTGACCATGAAAGATAGCCGCTAATCTCTTTTCCTCAATTAGACATAGCTGATTGTAACGAGCACGCACCCATTCAGCCTCATCCAGCTTAACATCCATCATCACACGCAATGAAGGAATCTCTACTTCAACAGGCAGGACTGCTTCCATACCATATACCAGAGAGAAAGGAGTTGCCCCTGTTGACGTCCTGACTGACGTTCGGTACCCATGCAAAGCAAATGGTAACATCTCATGCCAATCTTTGTAGGTGACAACCATTTTCTGCACAATCTTCTTGATATTCTTGTTTGCTGCCTCTACCGCACCATTCATCTTTGGTTGGTAAGGAGAAGAATTATGATGTTGTATCTTGAAGTCCCGACACAAGTCTGCCATCATCTTGTTGTTGAGATTAGAACCATTGTCAGTAATGATCCTTTCGGGCACTCCGTATCTGCATATGATATCCCTTTTCAGAAATCTTGCCACCACTTGACGAGTGACGTTGGCATAAGATGCTGCTTCCACCCATTTGGTGAAGTAATCAATCACGACCAGGATGAAGCGATGACCATTTGAAGCAGTTGGCTCTATCTTCCCGATCATGTCAATGCCCCACATAGAAAAGGGCCAAGGAGATGACATGACGTTGAGCGGGCTTGGAGGAACATGCACTTTGTCTGCATATATTTGGCACTTGTGGCACTTACAAGCGAATGAACAACAGTCTGCATCCATTGTCATCCAGTAATACCCTGATCTCAACAATTTCTTAGCCATAGCATGCCCTCCTGCATGGGTACCGAAAGATCCCTCGTGGACTTCCTGCATTAACAGGCTTGCTTCGTGTCTATCCACGCATCTAAGCAAGACCATGTCGAAGTTTTTCTTGCACAAAACCCCATCTGTGTTCAGGAAGAAGCTAGCAGCAAGTCGCCTCAAGGTCTTCTTGTCATTGGAAGATGCCCCAGCTGGGTATTCTTGCTTTTCCAGGAATAACTTGATATCAAAATACCAAGGTTTCTCGTCAGACACGACGTCTACAGAGAAGGCATGAGCTGGAGCGTCAAGCCTGGATATGTCAATTCTGGGCACATAATTCCAACACAAAACTTTGATTGACGTAGAGAGAGTAGCCAATGCGTCGGCAAACTGATTTTCATCACGTGGTATGTATTGAAGCTTAACTATTGTAAAGAACGTCAACAGTTTTCTAGCATAATCCCTGTATGGAATTAGATGCTCTTGATGCGTATACCACTTGCCGCTAACTTGGTTAATGACGAGGGCTGAATCTCCGAATATATCGAGGTTCTTAATCCGAAGATTAATTGCCTCCTCTATTCCCATTATACATGCCTCGTATTCCGCTTCATTGTTGGTGCAGCCAAAAGTGATTCTGGCAGCGAAGGGTAAATGAACACCTTCAGGAGTAATAAGTACGACACCAACTCCACGACCATTGATATTGACTGCCCCATCAAACATCAGCTTCCATTTGGATTCAGGGTCTGGCCCCTCCTCCGGAAGTGGTTCCTCATAATCGTTTGCTTTGAGGTACATGATGTCCTCATCAGGGAAATCAAACTTCATTGGCTGATAATCATCTTCAAGAGGTTGCTGTGCAAGGTAATCCGACAATACACTTCCCTTGATGACTTTCTGAGAAGTATACTGGATGTCATATTCAGTTAAAATCATCTGCCACCTAGCAACCCTTCCGGTTAACGATGGTTTCTCAAAGATGTACTTGACAAGATCCATTTTGGAAATGAGCAGTGTGGTATGAGTCAACATGTACTGCATCAGTCGGCGAGCAGCCCATACCAAAGCGCAGCAAGTTTTCTCGAGCAGTGAGTATCGGTATTCACAGTCGGTAAACTTTTTGCTAAGGTAATAAATAGCGTACTCTTTTCGACCAGACTCGTTATGTTGGCCTAGAACACACCCCATTGACCCTTCTAGCACGGTCAAGTACATGATTAAAGGTCTTCCCTCTACTGGAGGCATTAGAATTGGAGGCTCCTGCAAATATTCTTTTATTTTGTCGAAAGCTCTTTGGCAGTCATCGTTCCACCTGACCGTTTGCTCTTTTCTTAGCAGTTTGAATATTGGTTCGCACGTGGCTGTTAGATGAGATATGAACCGAGAAATGTAGTTCAACCTCCCTAAAAACCCGCACACTTCTTTTTCTGTTCTCGGTGCAGGCATATCTTGAATAGCTTTTACTTTAGCAGGATCTACCTCAATTCCTCTTTGACTAACAATGAAACCCAGCAGTTTCCCAGAACGCACTCCAAAAGTGCACTTGTTTGGATTCAACCTCAGCTTGTATTTGATCAGTCTATCAAACAGCTTCTTCAGGTTGACTAGATGCTCTTCTTCGTCTCGGGACTTTGCAATCATATCGTCCACATAACACTCAATATCCTTGTGTATCATGTCATGGAACAATGTGACCATCGCCCGTTGATAAGTTGCCCTGGCGTTCTTCAAACCAAAGGGCATGACCTTATAGCAGAATGTACCCCATGGGGTAATGAACGTTATCTTCTCCATGTCTTCCGGCGCCATCTTAATCTGGTTATATCCGGAGAAGCCATCCATGAAGGAAAACACCGAGAATTAAGCAGTATTGTCTACCAACACGTCAATGTGTGGTAACGGAAAATCATCTTTTGGGCTTGCTCTATTCAAATCCCGGTAGTCAACGCACATCCGGACCTTGCCGTCCTTCTTAGGTACAGGTACAATGTTAGCTACCCAAGGTGGGTAACTAGTCACAGCAAGGAAACCGGCATCCCATTGCTTCTGAACCTCCTCCTTGATCTTCATCGCCATGTCAGGACGAGTTCTTCTCAATTTCTGTTTCACAGGAGGACAGTCCTCTCTCAGAGGTAGCTTATGCACAACGATGTCGGTATCCAACCCTGCCATATCTTGATATGACCAAGCAAAGATATCCACATACTCTTTCAGCATACTGATCAGCTCTTTCTTGACGTCGGCCTGCAGACTGGCCCCAATTTTGATCTCTTTCTTTGCATCTTCACTGCCAATGTTGATGATCTCAATTTCTTCTTGATGAGGCTGAATAACTCGTTCCTCTTGTTTCAACAATCTAACCAATTCTTCAGGGAGGTCACAGTCTTCCTCAACCCCTTCATCAGCTTGGTAGACTGGATTGTCAAAGTCATGCATAGTCATAGCAGGAACGTTATCCATGGAATCCGGATGATCAACACTGCACAGATGATGTGCTTATTCAGAATCTGCTTATTTTGAAAAAGAGACGCTAAGACAAAACAAAAAGGAAAACACATTGCCATTTTTTATATTTTTGGGAAATTTTTTAAAAACAAAGACAGGGAACACAGTTGTCTGAAAATGTCCTTTTATTTCATAGCAAAATAAGATTCAATACAAAACATGGTGGCCCAATACAATGGATCCAAGCATCTTGGGCATAATGCTGGATTTGACAATGCAGTATGCTAATAAAAGGAAACAAAATAATTACTCTGAGAGCCATGTGACTTGAACAATGTCTTCAGCAGTCCAGTTTGTTAGCTCCTCGCCGGGCGCACACGGGTGGATCCAGCTGTCCCAGTCACCGTCACTGTCCCCATCTTGGCTTGCTGTACAGATTTGGTTGCGGTCGAGCAACCCAGCACTTGTAAACGTGATAGCCTTACCACTCGGAGTAGATCCACCAGGATGATACCCTAAGCCAAACTTATCATCTTTCGTTTCCATCTCCAACAACTTGCCCCAGCCTTGGGCACTTCCGGACTGAACAACCTCCTTTGCTTCTCTATAAGAATGGATGGATGTACCCTCTTTTTCACTGCTCTTCTCCACAGGAGTCAGGATGGTGACGTTGAGTGCTTCGAAAGCTTGGCATAAAGTCTCATGGATTTCTCCATCCATCTCGACATACTTGAACGTCGACAAGTGGCTTACGAATATGTCCTCCTCTCCGCAGACTATGATGACTTGGCCGTCAACCACATACTTGAGCTTCTGATGCAGGGTTGAAGTAACAGCTCCAGCAGCATGTATCCACGGGCATCCCAACAGGAAACTATATGCAGGCTGGATGTCCATGACGTAGAAAACACTTTTGAAGACTTGAGAGCCTATCTTGACGGGCAGCTCAACTTCTCCAAAAACTGATCTTCTTGAACCATCAAAAGCTTTAACAATCAGATCACTTGGTCTCAGGACTATCCCATCAACATTAAGCTTCATTAGTGCCTTCTTCGGAAGCACATTCAGGGAAGAGCCTGTGTCTACAAGAACGTGCGACAACACAACACCCTTGCACTCCATAGTGATATGTAGTGCTTTGTTGTGGTTTCGTCCCTCTGGCGTGAGGTCTCTGTCTGTAAAGCCTAGGCCATGGCTTGCATTGACACTTCCTACAACAGCTTCAAGTTGGTTGACAGTGATTTCCTGAGGAACATAGGCCATTTACAGGACTTTCAATAAGGCCTCTCTGTGTGCGGGAGAACACATCAGCAGTGATAAGATGGAAATCTTCGAAGGTGAATGGTTTAGCTGATCAACCACCTTATAGTCACTCTTTTTGATAATCCGCATGAATTCCTCGACCTCTTTTTCAAATGTACCCTGCCCAGCCACAGGAGTAGTTGATTCATCATTCACAGCTTGCTTTCCTTTGGCTTTGGATGAAGCCTCCGCCTCAGGATCCCCTCTCAGCACAAGGGGAGCGAATAAACGGCCACTTCTGGTGAAACCCCCAACTCCTCCGACATTCTCCATAGTCGGGTCCACAACAACAAACTTGTTCTCAATCTTCTGTCCAACCACATATACATCTGAGCCATAATGCCAAGGAATGGCTTTATCGTCTGTCTATGGAACAGGCCCAGGTACGGTGATAGTCACGGGACTAATCTCAGGAGTATAGATTGTTACAGGCTCTCTTCTGACAGACATGTCAGCTTCGTCATAAAAAATGGTAATTGTTGACACATCATCAGCTTCTTCATCACCAATTTTGTTGAACTGCAAGGATCCATCATCAATCAAACCTTGCAAACCCATCCTCAGCTTCTCATATCCATTCTCTGCATTCAGACAGTCTTCACAATCAAAACAGCAACCAGGAAACACTGGACCATTCAGCAATCTCTCTTTCACTACCCTCAAAGGAGTCCTCACTTCCTCAATACTCAGCACCAGACTCAATTCTTTACCACCCTCAACAGCATTGATTCTTGCCCCTCCGTGATTCGGCATAGGGTTCGAATTAACATTCGGCGGTGGCGCAAAGTTGATTGCTTTGGAATCTATAAGATCTTGAACCTTGTGATGCAAAGCCCTGCACTTCTCAGTCGAGTGCCCGGGTGCTCCAGAGTGGAAAGCGCATTGTGCATTGACATCATAACCAACTGGAAGCTCTCCAGGAGGTGGTGGTGCCAAAGTTCTCAGTTGAATCAGATTCAAATCTATCAGTCTTGGAAGCAAAGCAGCATAAGTCATAGTGATGGCCTCAATTACCCTATTAGTCGGGCGAGTTTGCCTTGGTTGATACGGTCTCTGCTGATAGTTGTTACGGGGTTGTTGTGGTTGTTGTTGATGTTGTTGTAGAGGATGTTGCATCTATTGCACTGGAGCTGAAGGAATTGTGACTGCTTCCACATGCTCATAGGGTCTTCTATAACCACGGCCCCGGCCTCGGCCAAATACAGCATTTGTCTCACCCTCTCTTCTCCTAGGAGGTCCATTGAAAGCTTTCCTCACTCCATTCGAGCTGCTAGCACTAGGATCTTGGATCTTCCCCATTTTCAGCAAGGTCTCAACCCTCTCACCAGCAATAACAATATCATTGAATTTAGTGGCAGAACTGGACGCCAGTCTTTCAAGAAACACACCCTGCAAAGTACCCATAAACATGTCAGCCATTTCGTTCTCTAACAGCGGTGGTTGCACTCTGGCAGCGAGTTGGCGCCACCTCTGAGCATATTCTTTGAAACCTTCCTTAGCAGTATGAGCCATGTGCTGCAATTGCGTGCGGTTTGGAGCCATGTCCAAATTATATTGATATTGTCTCACAAAAGCTTCTGCTAGGTCTTTCCAGCTCTTGATATTGACTCTGCTAAGCTTCGTGTACCATTCCAGAGAAGCTCCAACCAAGCTGTCTTGAAAATAATACATCCAGAGTTTTTCATCGTCCGTGTGAGCAGCAATTCTCCCAACAAATGATTGAAGATGGGTCTTTGGGCATGCAGTGCCATTGTATTTCTCATTGGTTGGAACTTTGAACTTGTATGGGATCCTGACCCCAGGAACCAAGCCCAAATCTGTTATGTCAAATCCCAAAGAGCTCTGGGACTGAATAGCTCTAATTTGCTCAGCCATTTCCTCAAACCTCTTGTTCATCTCAGCTCCTTGACCTTCAGCTTCGTCAAGTAGAGTGAACTGCTCGTCCTGGTTATCCATCTGAATATTATTCAACCCATCATTGATTATTGTCACCCCTGGCTGTGTTACAGGAGCTTCGACCTGACGTGCGCCCGCACCGGCACGATTATCAGCAGCAGAAGTGTTGTTCCTGGGTTGACTGTTCTCTATCATTTCCCACAGACGCTCTTGGTTCTGACCCATGTCGGCCATTAATGTCATAAAGTTATCCATTCTCAATCTCAGATCTGCCAAGTCAGCTTGCATCTGGTCCATGACTCGCTCTCTGTTGATCTTTGTTGGATATCTATGTGCAACTGGTTGTTCCCGAACTTTACAGGGAGCAATAGTGCCTGAAACACAAAACACGTTAGAAACTGAGACACTACCTGCAAAACACACAAACAGGTTATATGTATGCAATGCAGTTGTTTATGTTTCCAATCCCAGGTCATTCATGCCCCGGTTCCGGTATTTAGCAAAGAAAACCAGATGGGTACTGATCCTCGACTTTTAGAAACCTTCGCGAAAAACCAGATTCAAACCATAACAGCAGGCACACCAAGAAATGGTGAAAAAGTCATAACATAAATCGGCCTACTAGGCAAATAAAACAGAATTCCCCGTAGGGTACAAGTTTCTAAAAAGAAAAACAAATAGCCAGGACTCCTACAACATGTCTGTAGGTAATCCAGATACAAGGAAAACAAACTAAGAAGCAAAACCACTGCCTGAGGACCCTGAATCTTCCTCACTAAACCCCACATCAGACCTAACCTTCTTGACTCCAGCCATCAACTTGAGGTCTTCAATCTGTTTAAGTGCTGCTTCGAGGGCTTGTTGACTATCTGCTAACTGCTGAGTTTTCTCTCTGCGGATCTTGTGGACTTGCTCCACCTCTTCCTTTTTGTAGGCCATCTGAACTTCAAAGAACTCTTCTTTTTCCTTATATCTCTTCAGCTCTTGCTCTCTCTGTCCCTGCAACCAGAAAATAGACTAACGAGCTTCCTTGAGAGTCTTTGAATCCTTCTTGCGTTCCGCTTCTCTTCTGGCTTCCATCATTCCCAGCCTATGGAAGTGAGCTTCCCTTCCAGCGAAGTCTTTCTCTTTAGCCTCCAAGGTAGTCTGCATCTTCAGCAACTTCTCTTCAACTTCAATCTTGGCCCTGTTGGCATGATGGTACAGGCTTACTATCTCAGTATTTTCAACTCTAACTGCATGCAGCTGGGCTTCCAATTTCTTGAACTCCTCTAAAGACACATTATCAATGGACTCAACAACTGGAGGAACTGGTGGTGAGAATGGCAGCAAAACTCTTCTGGCTATGTATTTCAACCAAGCTTCATACTCTGGGAACATCTGATTGTTGCACTTTCCAAAGCTAGCTATCCCTTTTCCCTTAATGCACCTCCAAGCTCCAGCAACCTTCCTCACTAAGGGCATATTGTCCTTCACTGGGAAGTAGAAAATAGGGGTCAGTTTCAGTTCTTCTGGTACCTCTCTCAAGGCATATCCCAATTGTCTTCTTAATAAGATTGGATTGTAATTGATCCCTCCAGTTACTCCCAATAAAGGTACACTAAGATAACTCCCACAGCTAGTGATGAAACGTGCACCTTGCAGCCTTTGAGTAATCCACCTGACATCCTTGGCAAGCAACATTTCCAGTTTCTGAGCCCATACCAAGGTGTGGTCACTAAACACTCAAGTACTAGGCAGATGCCTCATGAACCACATATGAAATAAAGGAGCGCAGCAACGAATTAAACCTCCCCTCTTCTTCTCAGTCTTGTAGTGCACTGAGTAATACAAATCTCCGAGCAATGTAGGCACAAGATTCTTCAGCAAAAAGAGATGTATGGCATTCATATCTATGAACTTCTCCATATCAGCAAACAAGATAATGCCATAGATAGAAAGAGCCAAGATAGCACAGACAGCATCCCATTCTTCCTCAACAACCAACTCTTCCACCTTCTTTACCAAAGTCTCCAAAGAAAACCCTGGTAAACCTCCCTTAATGATGGTCAAAGAATTCACAGCAGAAGTGCTCAAATAAAGAGCCTTAGCAATAGCCTCAGGTGCAGGTCTACTCATCTCAGCATTGAACGGAATCTGGTCTCGAACAGGCACTCCCAAGATCAGGGCATACTCCTCCAACAAAGGACCTAGCTGAAAATCAGGAAAAGTGAAACAACGGAGCTGAGGATCGTAATACTGAAGCAGGGTATGAATGGCACTTCTCTCAGATGGATCTAACTCTACCACCACATCCAGAATACTCCCATAAGCCTTCCTGAATCTCTCCACATGGTTGGGTGTAATCAGCTTCACCATCTTCTTCAACAGGCCAACCTTGGTGTCAAAGAACTTGAAATGAATATTCTGCTTGCGAGGATCTTCCATCTCTGAAGAGAATACCGGAACCAGAAGCAAAGATATGAACCTGTGAATGAAAACAAAACATGATTAATGATGAAATGATGCAATGCAGATGCAAATGCAAAGACATATGATCATCTGGGACTATCTGGAATCTGGATACCAAGGCCACATGTTCAGAAACCCCAAATCCTCTGGATATCAGCCCATAAACACTCAGATAAGCTCAGATACTCCCAATCAAAGACCAGAGAAACTCAAGAACTCCAGAACCAAAGTAACTGTATCAGAACATGAAACTGTACTGGTAACAAGGGTATGATGATGTCAAGGGTTCCTGCAAACCTGTAAACCCCTCCCATTCTCGCAGGTGTGCTCTGGGTCAAACATCACGGACTCTCAAAGCCGAATAGCAATAATACTTTCACCATTTCCGAGAAATGGCTCATGGCCAAATCAGGGAATCGGTTAGGCATTATGTACTACGCAGGGAGGCCTCAGCTGAGTCCGGGAAAAACAAGCATCCCTTATAAGTCCCCAGCTTCAAGCGCTGAAATCGAGAAACAATAGTACATTCAGCCCGTAGGATACAATACTAATGTCATACGACCAGATGCTTTGACTGAGTTCCTATAAGAGAACCAGGCCATCCTATGCGAGTCCCTGGTGGACCCTCGGGTGCGAATGGGTTTGCCACAAAATGTGGTCTGCCACTGCCACCACTGGAGAGGGTTGTTTCCACAAAGGTTCTCAATGATCGGTCCCCAGATGCACATAACTATCAAGGTCCTATCCCGAAGTGGAGGAAATCCCCACACAAGATATTTCCAAGACGGTCGCAATCTGGGCGTGAAACACACTGCCACTCATCATGTCACATGTGAGTACAATATGTCCACTCTAATCCTATAGTGCACTCAAGCCGGGTACTTGGCTTATCTCTCTGAAACAGTATCACCCGAGCCCACCAAACAGAAAACCAGTCCAGACAGTCCAGTATATATACATGATACAGAAAATAAATACTGGAAACTGTAAATAAAGCTGTAAATAAAGCAGTAAATAAACAACAATAACATACAACAAGCCACAGCAAACAAACATCACCCAATGAAACAGAAACACACAAACGCTAGGAGAGACTCACAGGGGAACCAGAGATTCTCTGGTGTGCAGTCCCCAGCAGAGTCGCCAGCTGTCGCTCCCCCGGATTTCCATCCTGGTACAAACGCGAAAGTGGCGCGGAAAAAGAATAGAGTCGTCAGCCAGGCATTTTTATCCCGAAGAAAGGGAATGGTAATGCTGCACAAACCAGAAGAAAGAAAGAGGAATGACACAAGTCCTACAAACAAAAGAGACTGAGTTCGGGAGTCGGTTACGACCTGGGAAGGTATTAGCACCCAGATCGTCCGCCGTACCCGACGGGATCCACGCTTGCAAAAGAAACTGTTTCAAAGGGTGAGGGTATGAAAGTTGCTGCGAAGAATAAGAAAATGAACTGGAAAAGAAACTGAGAAAAGACCTGAAAAAGAAATAAAAGGAAAAATGTAGGGAAAATAAAGATTGTGCTCGAACGGGCCCTACCCCGCTGCCTACGTACCTCATAAGGATAATGAGGATCAGAGACGTCGTAGTTCCCCTAACTAGGGGTGGCATGGAAATTGCTTGTGAATTAAAGCTTGAACTGCCTATGCCATTGTGTCGCTCCCGATAAGTGACGCCAGGGTCAGATAAGGGTACAGACGCGAACGGTCGGCGAAGGGAACAGTGAGAACACACAGCCGTGAACTCACTGGAGAATGAATAGAGTCGCCAGCTAGGCATTTTTATCCCGGAGGAAAGGCAATGCTGCATAGACCTGGGAAAAGGATGGATAAGACGGTTTGCGAACCAGAGAGACTGAGAAAGGGGGTTGGTTACAACCTGGGAAGGTATTAGCACCCAGATTGTCCGCCGTACTCGACGGGATCCACGCTTGAAAGATTTGTGTTTTAAAGGGGTAGTGTCAGTGCAATCTGTGTGTAAAATAGCTGGAAAAGAATGTACAGGTGTCAGTGCAAAAGAAGTGAAAAGTGTGATATATACAGTGTCAGTGTAAAAGAGAAAGAGGTGAAATGCTCATGATAATGAGGCTAAAGAATGAAGCTGGAAGGAGGGGGAATATACAGAGACTTTTGTTCGATAACCGTTAAGTTATGCCTACGTATCCTCTCGTGCAATGAGGAAGTCAGAACACCGTAGTTCGACCCAAAGAGACTGAAAGATGAATTGACTTGTGAACTGCTTGCAGCCTATGCTCAAGTGTATGATCTGTCTGGCACAGATGCAAACTGTCTTGCATTAGACGGAAGAAGCAAGTTCTCGGTTGTGAGTGAAGATGATGAGAAAAGAATCCCGAAGGAGACGATTATTGTTTGTTTTTGTGTTTTCAGTCTTTTATTTCTTTTTGGAGTTTGTCATAAGATAATGAGCTTAAACCTAAATCAATGGATTTGGTAAACTCATCACATCATCCCTCTGATTAGGGGTAATGAGAATTACCTTAAGTGTGAAGTCAGATTCTCACACTTAATCACCTTTGATGTAGGGTTAAGATCATTAACCTACTTGTGATTACTTAGATGTTTTTGTGGTTTTTGTTTAGTGTTGAGTAATGAGGTTAAGCCATAATCAGAGATTGAACAGACTCATTACACCATCCTAAAAGAAGGATAATAGATGAGAGAGTTTAAGCTGAGGAAAGCTCCTCAACTTAATCCATGATTAGGGATTAAACCCATGACAAAACAAGCCTTTGATTAAGTGGATTTTATTTAGTGGTATGATGATGAAGTGTTTTTTATGATTTGTAAGACAACTTGAGGGGGACTTGTCCATTAACTTTAGGGTTAGTCCTTCTTAACCAATTAAGGAAGAATTAGAACCCTAATGCAAGGCCCAAGTTACAAGTGTATTGTCTTGATGATTATTAGATGGATTAATTAAGAGATTTCAACACCTTAAGGGTCCAAGACTTAGGATTAAAGTTATACACTCCATCCTAAAAGAAGGATGCAGGCATGATCTTAATCACAAAGTCTTAAAGCCTTGAGGGTTTAGTCCCTGATTATGAGGTGAGAAGAGATGACTCAAGGAGAGACACAAAGGTAAAAACTATGGGGGGACTAATCAAAACCCTAATTCATTATCATGCTTGGTTGATCCTAAGGTTTGTGAGGTCTTCAAGGACAATCTTCAAAGGAGAACCACCAGGAAGCAGATGAATAAGATCAAGAGAAGCAAAGTGACTTGCTTCATTCAAGAAGTCAAGTCACTTGAAGAAAGAAAGTGGGAGGAGGAAGAATGAGCAAGCTCAAACTCAAACACATATAAGAATGCAGCAATGGATGTAAGAGAGATGAAAAGAAAGGTTATGAGAGGTGAAGGCAAATCCACTTCTCAAGTTTTACTTACCACCTGAAATGTTAGAAACAAATGCAATGCAATGCTAAATGAAATGAAATGATATGATAAGCAAAAAACCAGAAGCATGTTGATGATGATGATGATGCTATGGAGTGCTATGAACATGAGACAAGACAATGGGATGTTCATACAAGATTATGAATGCATATGATGCAAGCTAAGGAGCATGAACAAGCATGAAATGTTATGAATCATACAAGACAAATGGCATGGCAAATGTGTAATGCAATGATCAATGATGCTTCATACATGTCTTAAGATGTCAAATGAATCATAAGAATGCACAAAATGCAATGGCAAGTCAAGTCATGCAAGGAAATGCAAGAATGATGCAAAGGGAAAGCCCAAATTAGGGTTCACAAAGCAAACATCAAACACAAACTCAAAACAGAAGCAAACCCTAATATGAAAAATGGAAAATGGTACCTAAAGAAACCCTAGACCTATAACAAACCACTGCCCAAAGGGGAGCTCTCAACTCTCAACCAAACTCAAGTTATGAATTTTGCAAGTTATTAGGGTTTTTTAGGGTTTGTAACAAAAGAAATGCCAATCAATTGGAAAATGCAAGATCAAATCTTGGCCTTTTTTATCTTTGAAAGTTCATGCTAAATGGAAAACAATGCAAGAAGAATCAATGTCTCAACCTTTACCAAAAGACAGAAATGAATTTTCAAACTTATGATCAAAATAATGCATCAAAAATGATTTAATTCAATGAAAAATTCTTATAATGCATCAAGATCAAAAAAGAAATTTGGTTTGAAGGTTGGACAATGTTTCTAAATGTCTTAGAACATTTCATGAATTTTTTTGTAATTTTTAAATACCTAAAAGTATTTTTAATTAATTAATTCTCATTAATCAATTAAAAATAATCTTTTAAATATTTAAAAATACTTTTTTAATGATAAAAATAAAATAAAAAATATTTTTGTGTCATAAAAATTAATGAAACCTTAAAGAAAAAGTTTCATAATTTTTATGATTTTTTTGCTATTTTAAATAAATTATGCAAATAAAATGAAAGAAAAATGAATTAAACAAATAAAAATGAGAAGTCAAAGGAATGAGGGGCCAGGATTGATCCTAGGTTCAAATGTGTTGACTGCGCGCGTGAATTGAAGGCCAGGATGCAATCTGATCAAATTAACTTAAATAAAGATTAATTAAATTAATGAAAGGGATTAGGGCTAATGGAAGGGATCTGGGCCATTGAATTGAGAGGGAAGTCAACAAGTCAGCGCATATCCACGGTCAGCATTCAAACTGTCATTAATTATGGGATTAAACCCTAATTAATCTCAGGTGGCCGGAGAAGACCTCCGGTCATCTTCTCCGGCCAGAGGGTCACCTGAAAATCACCCAACTCCCTAAAAACGTAAAATAAATGAAAACTAAGACCAAGGAAATGATCCTAACACTCCCACGAATCAAACCCCTAACCTAAAACAAATTTATCTAACCTAAACAAGCTGAATCGAAGCAACTAAGTTCTAGGGTTCGTAAGCTTCAAACTGAAATTAAACTCTCAAAACGCAACCATTTTCAAAACCAATGGTACCAGAATGATCAGCAAGACATGTAGAGCAAGTTTGTAACAATCAAATTGATTTCTGGAAAAATTAATTTGGAGCTACCTGAGATTTGCAAACTTTGATTCTGGGACTTTCAGGCCTCTTCTCCTTGCTCAATCTGCTCCTCTTGGTTCCCCAAAGCTGCTTGAATGCTCAAATGGAACTTATATTTGTTGGATGATGAGATTCGAAAGCTTCAGCTTCAAGCTCAGTCAACAATGGCAGATGAGATTCTGGCTGATTCAGGCCATGGTGATGAGTTGTATGAGGTCTATGCAAGGTGCAAAGAAGATTGGTGGTGTTGGTTTATGTGTTTGTGGGCTAGAATGAAGGATTCGAATGAAACTGCAAAAGGGAGTGTGAAATGGCAGTGAGGTGTTTTGGTTGTTTCAAGCTCTGGTTCTTGATGCTTTGTGTTCTATGGATCAAGGTGAGATGAATGGAGGAAAAAGATTTTGTGTTTGCAGGCTGTGTAATGGGATTCCAATGAAGTTGCAAGTTGGAAGGTTTTTTGTGTAAGTGATGAATGGTATGTTTTCAGCCTTGGCCTCTTAGTGATATGGCCAGCAAAATGAATGAATAAACTAATGCAAGTGGCTGTGAGATGTGACCTGGCCTGCAGGGATAGGTGAGGCTACTTTTGCTAAAAATCCACTTTTGTGTAAGATAGGGCATGGTGTGATGCTAGGCAAGTACAAGTTGGGTGCTGGTGCAGCAAAAGGTGAGGGAGAGGTTAGCCCAAAGTCAGCAGCCAATGTCATAAGTTGGTGAAGTAGCCATGAGTGAAAATGCAAGTTGGCTAGCTTTATGGTTTTCCATGGAAATGCCTTGTTACATGAACCAAACCATGAGCAAACTTGGTCCATTTCTGATTTTTGTGACTTAGAGAACATTCACATGCTGGTTTGACATGAATTAGAGGCTGCATTTTGACTTGATTCAAGACTTAGCAAAATTTCCACTTGGTGCATAATTTGAAAAACAATGATTTTTGGCAACTTTGCATGGCCATAACTTTTGATCCAAGAAGAGTTAGATCATGTTCTTGTACTTTTTGAAAAGGGAAAGATGAGATCTACAACTTTCATGACCAAAGTTTTTCCATTTGAAGCCTTTTTGGATCATAAATCAAAGCTTGAAAATTGACCTAAAAGGATGCATTCTTGAAAAGTCAACAAAACCCAAAAAGTCAACTTTTGCCAAAACCCTAAATTCTTGATTTCCATGAACTTCAAACTTCTTCCATGATCAAATAAAGATCATATACACTCAAAATGATGAAGATCACCCATTGGTTGGGTCATTGGGGGCCTCAGATGCCCTGATTTTGCACTGACTTGTCTGAAAAGTCAACTCTTGATCAGATGACTTCCCCATGGAATTTATTCATGAAAATTGATATGCATACTCCCTATACCATATAGAGACCAATGGAAACAAGAATGACCAAAAAATTTGGAGTTATGGCCTCTGAAACCAAAACCCTAATTTTCAGTCAACTGTGCAGTTCATCCTGGCTCTGCATCCACTCAAACCCTAGTTCTTGTGATCCCTCTGCAATTTTGACTTTGTGAGGATGTAACATGATATAAGAACACACATGGACCCCTTTGAGTTGATTAGTGGCCTTTGGAATGGCTCAAGATGCTTTGGGATTGCTCAGATCACAAACCCTAGGTGCAGATGCCTTAGAAGCTATGCAGTGAATCAAAATGAGATGTGAGATGATATGTTTTGTGTATATGGATATGAGATGATCACAAGCCATGGTGAATGGGTGAGGGCAAATTTGGGGTGTTTACAGCTGCCCCTATTCAAACATGAGTTAGCTGTGCAGGATGTAAGCGGCGGCTTAACAGGCCAACAAGATAACTTGTGGTTGAATACCAAAGACAGTCCAAAATTTGCACTCACAGAAATGAAGAAGAAAAGGGATATAGATTGTAAAAGCAAATAAAGTATATTGTAAAGTATGGGCGACGGAGGACGACCGTCGAGCAGAGGACGACTGCTGGGTAAGGTGGTATGTGAAGCAAAGCGATGACGGGGACGGCCGACATGCTGGTAAAGTGTATAAAGCAATGACGGGGACGGCCGACATGCTGGTAAAGTGTATAAAGCAATGACGGGGACGGCCGACATGCTGGGGATAAAAGGTAAAGCTAAGACGGGGACGGCCGACTAGCTGGGAAAATAAAATATCATGATGGGGACGGCCATCAAGATAGAGCTGCAAAATTCTGAGGAAAACATGACGGGGACGGCCATCAAGTTCGTAAAGGTAAAGTAACCAACGATGGGGACGGCCATCGGGCTAAAAAGGAAAAGGGACCACGACGGGGACGGCCATCGGGTTAAAGAATAAATGAAATAAACAGATGATGGGGTACGGCCATCAAAGGTGAAGGACGATCACCTAGCAGGGGACGGCTGCTCTGTTGGGAATAAAAAGAAATATGATGGGGACGGCCATCAAAGGTGGAGGACGACCACCAGGCAGGGTACGGCTGCCAAAATATCAACGATGGGGACGGCCATCGGATAGAAAAGGTCAACGATGGGGACGGCCACCGGACGAGCATGATGGAGGACGACCATCAAGAAGTGGAGGACGACCACTCAGCAGGGGACGGCTGCTCTCAAAGTTTATCATAACACAGGACGAGTGTTAGACAACTAAAATCAACAATGGGGACGGCCATTGGATAAAGTGATGAAGGACGATCATCAAAAGGTGGAGGACGACCACCTAGCAGGGGACGGCTGCTAAAATCAACGATGGGGACGGCCATCGGATGAGCATGATGGAGGACGACCATCAAGAAGTGGAGGACGACCACTTAGCAGGGGACGGCTGCTCTCAAAGTTTATCATAACACAGGACGAGTGTTAGATAAAAAGGAAATTTGTTGGTGATCTACTGGGGAGATAGTAAACACGGACGAGCGTTTACATCCAAGAAACAAAAGGTATAAGTGTTTGGTATTGTGTATAGATTAAAGGTGCGGACGAGCATCCTTAAGACTATGATACGGACGAGTATCATGTAGAAACAAACTGACACGTGCTCAGAGCTGATGATACGGACGAGTATCAACTGGTTAACAAGGAACACGGACGAGTGTTGCATCTGAAAGTATCCTTCTGGGGAATAGTAGACACAGACGAGCATCTATATTCACGAAGACATAAGTGTTTGACACGGTGTATGGATTAAAGATGCGGACGAGCATCCCTAAGACTATGATACGGACGAGTATCATGTAGAAACAAACATTAGACGCAATGTTCTGAGATGATGGTACGGACGAGTACCAACTGGTTAACAAAGAACAAGGACTACTGTCGAATCTGCGGGGATATAAATGATGTATACAAAATACGGACGAGTATTTGCATAAGTGTACCAATGGGTAGTGGATATGTATAGATGAGCATTATCTGCTGGGGAGAGTGACACGGACGAGTGTCAAGAAAGAAGAGTATAATATTAACAAGTATATGGGTGATGAAAGTGTAAGTGAACTTGCTGGGGATGTGACACGGACGGGTGTCAAGAAAGTGTATACAGGCATAGGCGACCATGCTGGGGATATGACACGGACGGGTGTCAAGGATGAGTATATATGGGTATATGTGAGTGCAAAGAGGGTGTCTTTGGCTTTCTGCTGGTGATTTGACACGGACGGGTGTCAGGAAATATCTGCAATGCTGGTGATCTTGTTTGTAAAGTATATTCAGGCAACCCGCTGGGGAAAGATGACACGGACGGGTGCCAAAAGGTGTATATACTGGTGTTTGTGATTTGAAAGGGCAGCTGTTTTTGCTGGGACTCTGGTGGGGATTTCTGTGTATTGTATTCTGTATGATGACAGATTGTCAATATTTACAAGTGTTCAACTCACAACATGACTTATGATTATGCTATGTATTTGATTTTTGCCGTAATGCTCCGTATTAGACGGAATGCTACGCTCTGAGGGTATAATATGATGCGAATGCTATGATTATGCAAGGAGGCACAGATCCGGGATTCGGATCCCGTTGCTGCAAAGATCTCTGGTTGATCTGCTTGAAGTGAACATCCCAGCTGGGGATGAGATCATTGGTAGATCTAATGATGTATCCGTTTGGGGATATAAGCCACTGATTGACATATCTTTATAATACGGGACCCAGCTGGGGTTTGTAGAAGCGTTCCTCCCCTCTGTTGTGACTTCTTCGTGCGTTGCTCTTCTGAATAGAGGCTTGAAGCTCCGCGGGGAGATGATTTCCTGATTCTGCATCCTGCTGAGGAGGGATAGTTGGTACTTTAGTCGGGGAAATGCTATTGGTAAATCAACTGGGGAGAGCAATGGGAAGCAACTCAGCTGGAGATAGAACATTTCAGATGCTGTATGTTGATTTGGCAACTTTGCTGGGGAAGTGGGCACCTCCCAGTGCCAGGTGAGTTGATAATGATTTGCCAGTTGCTGAGACGTAACTTGCATGCCCCAGGTTGCATTCTGGATACCTGCAATCCTGCAAAGATAAGGAAACGCACGAAAAGGTCCCAAGGTACCCCTTACTGGATTCCGTCATAGGAAATAAGTACTTTCGAGAGTAAGTATATTCCCTGCAAGCATGTGTTTTATTTTTAGAGAGAGGCATCTGTACTTATGCAATTGTGTTTTTAGAGACATCAGACAACTCTTTGCAAAACATAAATGTAAAAAACGAGACATGACTGAAAATCTGATTATATTAATTCGTGTGCCCTGAATTGGCAAGATACAGTCAGAGAAACATATCTCCTGAAATGAGGAGATTGTTACAAATTGAGAAACAAAATGCTGGCGGCGTTGACGATGCTTTCAAAGAGCTTCCTCTCCTGCTATGACTCGTATGACAATGACATTCTTCTCGTCTTGCTTTCTGGAGAGAGTTGATTCTGATTGCAGCTTGATCCTTTGGAGTTTACCAAGTTGTAGGCGATACAGACGAATTCAGAATGCAGTTGTTCGCTTATTCCCTTATTTTGCATGGATCGCCCTTTCGGGTTTTCAATCCATCGGGATACCCATTTTTGCCTGAGTTGTCCAATGCGGCTTTTCAACTCAGCGGGTGTACATTTTTTTTGTTTATTTTCCCTTACTTTTGCCCGAGTCTTTTATTCTGTTTTTGACTCGCCGGGATGCCCTATTCTTGCCTGGACTTACATTCTGTTTTTATGTCCAGCGGGTCATTTTATGCGAAGTATTTTTTAACTGCATCTGAATTCACAGGGGATGGGAAATCTTCACCATCCATGGTGCTGAGCATCAGTGCTCCACCAGAGAAGACTTTCTTGACGACGAATGGTCCTTCGTAATTGGGAGTCCACTTGCCCCTGTGGTCTGTATGAGGAGGGAGGATTCTTTTCAGCACAAGATCCCCTACTCGGTATTCTCGGTGCCTGACTTTCTGATCGAAGGCTTTCTTCATTCTCTTCTGATATAACTGCCCATGGCAGATTGCAGCCAATCTTTTCTCTTCGATCAGACTCAGTTGTTCGAATCGGGCCCGAACCCATTCTGCTTCGTTTAGCTTAACATCCATCAGTACCCGTAAGGAGGGTAATTCAACTTCAACCGGTAGGACTGCTTCCATACCATACACAAGTTGATACGGTGTTGCCCCAGTGGATGTTCGGATTGATGTGCGGTACCCATGCAAGGCGAATGGTAACATTTCATGCCAATCTTTGTAAGTGACTACCATCTTCTGCACAATCTTCTTGATATTCTTATTTGCTGCCTCAACAGCGCCGTTCATCTTTGGCCTGTAAGGAGAAGAATTGTGATGTTGGATCTTGAAGTCCCGGCACAGCTCTGCCATCATTTTGTTGTTTAGATTGGAACCATTATCAGTAATGATTCGCTCGGGCACTCCATACCGACAGATGATATCTCTTTTCAGAAATCTGGCTACCACTTGCCTTGTGACGTTTGCATACGAGGCTGCTTCAACCCACTTTGTAAAATAATCGATGGCGACCAGGATGAATCTGTGGCCGTTCGAAGCAGTTGGCTCAATTTTGCCAATCATGTCAATGCCCCACATGGCAAAGGGCCATGGTGAAGACATTATGTTCAAAGGGTTTGGAGGCACATGTACTTTATCTGCGTAGATCTGACATTTGTGGCATTTCCTAGCATAGGCACAACAGTCTGCATCCATTGTGATCCAGTAATAGCCTGATCTTAACAACTTTTTAGCCATTGCATGTCCTCCAGCATGGGTACCAAAAGAGCCTTCATGCACTTCATGCATCAGTAGATCTGCTTCCGTCTTGTCAACACATCTGAGGAGTACCATGTCAAAGTTCCTTTTGTATAAAGATCCATCAGTATTCAGAAAGAAACTTCCAGCAAGCCTTCTTAAAGTCTTCTTATCATTGGAAGATGCCCCAGGTGGGTACGTTTGATCCTCCAAGAAGCACTTGATGTCGTGGAACCAAGGCTTATCATCTTTGACAACATCTGCTGCAAATACATATGCTGGTCTATCAAGTCTAGATACTGAAATCTGAGGTACAAAGCTGGCAGTTTGAACTTTGATCATGGACGAAATGGTGGCCAAGGCATCTGCAAACTGATTCTCGTCCCGAGGGATATACTCAAGTTTGACTGTTGTGAAGAAAGTCAGTAACCTTCTCGTATAATCCCTATAAGGTATCAGATGATCTTGGTGCGTGTACCATTTTCCGTTGGTCTGATTGATTACCAAAGCTGAATCTCCGAATACGGTCAAAGTCTTAATCCTGAGGTCAATGGCTTCCTCAAGACCCATAATGCAAGCTTCGTATTCAGCTTCGTTGTTGGTGCAGTTGAAAGTGAGTCTTGCCGAGAAAGGCATGTGAACTCCTTTGGGTGTAATGAGTACTGCACCAACACCACGGCCATTCATATTAACAGCCCCGTCGAACATCATAGTCCATTCTTCTTCTGGGTCAGGCCCTTCGGTGTGAATAGGCTCTTCGTGATCTTTTGACTTAATGAACATGATGTCTTCATCCGGGAAGTCAAACCTCATTGGTTGGTAATCATCAATGGGTTGCTCAGCAAGATATTCAGATAGTACACTGCCCTTGATGGCTTTCTGAGATGTGTACTGTATGTCGTATTCTGTGAGAATCATCTGCCATCTTGCAACCCGTCCGGTAAGAGCTGGCTTCTCGAAAATGTACTTAACTGGATCCATTTTTGAGATTAACAAGGTAGTGTGGGTCAACATATACTGTCTCAGTCGGCGAGCAGCCCACGCTAAAGCACAGCAAGTTTTCTCGAGCAGTGAATAACGCTGTTCACAGTCGGTAAACTTTTTGCTTAGGTAGTAAATTGCATACTCTTTTCGACCAGACTCGTCATGCTGACCTAGTACACACCCCATTGACTCTTCCAATACTGTCAAGTACATAATCAGAGGTCTTCCTTCAACTGGCGGCATGAGGATTGGAGGTTCTTGTAGATACTCTTTGATCTTGTCAAAAGCCTTTTGACAATCTTCGTTCCACCTGACCGCCTGTTCCTTTCTTAGCAGCTTGAATAAGGGTTCACAGGTTGCTGTGAGGTGAGATATGAACCTCGAAATGTAGTTCAATCTACCCAAGAACCCTCGAACTTCTTTCTCTGTTTTCGGTGCAGGCATTTCTTGAATAGCTTTGACTTTATCAGGGTCAACTTCAATCCCTTTCTCACTTACAATAAAGCCCAGCAGCTTACCGGATCGCACCCCGAATGTGCATTTGTTGGGGTTCAACTTTAGTTGGTATTTCCTCAGGCGCTTGAATAACTTGAGCAGATTCACCAGGTGATCTTCCTCTGTAAGGGACTTGGCAATCATATCATCCACATAACATTCTATTTCCTTATGGATCATATCGTGGAATAATGTTACCATAGCCCGTTGATACGTTGCACCAGCATTCTTCAGTCCGAATGGCATCACTTTATAACAGAACGTGCCCCAAGGTGTAATGAATGTTGTCTTCTCCATGTCTTCAGGTGACATTTTGATCTGGTTGTATCCTGAAAATCCATCCATGAAGGAAAATACTGAGAACTGAGCCGTGTTATCCACCAATACATCAATGTGAGGTAATGGGAAGTCATCTTTCGGGCTGGCTCTGTTCAGATCCCGGTAATCAACACACATTCTTACTTTGCCGTCTTTCTTAGGCACAGGTACTATGTTAGCAACCCACGGCGGATAGCTAGTCACAGCAAGGAACCCGGCGTCCCATTGCTTTTGTACCTCTTCCTTGATCTTCATAGCCATGTCTGGGCGAGTTCGGCGCAGCTTCTGTTTCACTGGTGGGCATTCTTCCCTTAGAGGCAGCTTGTGCACAACAATGTCGGTATCCAACCCTGGCATATCTTGGTAGGACCAAGCAAACACATCAACATACTCTTGAAGCAGATCTATCAGCTGTCTCTTCACTGAGTCTTGCAGGCAGGCCCCGATTTTGACTTCTTTCACGTCTTCCTCTGTACCAAGATTAATCACTTCAACCTCCTCCTGATGAGGGGTAATAACCTTTTCCTCCTGTCTCAGCAACCTGGCTAGCTCTTCAGGAAGCTCATATTCTTCTTCAACCCCTTCGTCAGCTTGATTGATCGGATTGTCAAAGTCATACGATGTCATAGCCGTGCTGTTGTCGGTGCGGTCAGGATGGCACTCTCTGCAAGGGTTTAATTGGTTCATTTTAGTGATCTGATTTTAATCTTGCTTTAGAAAAAAAAAGTGAAATGAAGTTATCATTTTGAAAACACCGCCATTTATTTTTGTACAAAAAGAAAAATGGAAAAACAGTGAACATAAAAGAAAAAGACTCGTTTGCAAAAAGATTGTCTGATATTTCATTAATTTAATCTTGTTTGCACAAAAGTACAGATGGCCCTGATTACAAAATGAGTCTTGTCATCTTGGGCAAGATGCAAGACTTTGATGCATGCTATAAAAGATACAGGAAATAATAATTACTCTGCTCGAGTAACACTTATAATTCCCTGGGAAGACCAGTTCGAGACACTGCTCCCCGGGACCTTTGGACGAATCCAATTCTCCAGGTTGCGCTCCTCTTCCAGCTCGTCTTCCAGACAGTTGATAGCGTCAGGGGTAAGCATTCCCCCACTGACAAATCCTGGCTCTGCAGCAGCCTTTGCTTGATGTTGAGTTGGTCTGTAACCCAACCCAAATTTGTCCTTCTTTTCCTCCACAGCTAAGACCTTGCCCCAGCCTAGGGCAGTTCCTTCCTCAACAACCTTCCGGGCTTGTTGGTATGACGACATGGAGATCCCTGAAACAGCAGATGCTTCATTCACGTTCAAGGCCTCAAAACCTTGGCTCATGGTTTCAACGATCTCTCCATCCATTTCAATATACTTGTAAGTAGCCAGATGGCTAACAAATATATCCTCTTCCCCGCAGATTGTGACAACTTGGCCTTCCCACTCATATTTTAACTTTTGGTGAAGGGTAGACGTTATTGCGCCAGCGGCGTGAATCCAGGGTCTACCCAACAAACAGCTGTAGGCGGGCTGAATGTCCATCACATAAAAGATAGTTTTAAAGGTCTGCGGGCCAATTGTCACGGGCAGCTCTACTTCCCCCAGAACCGATCTCTTCGAGCCATCAAAAGCTCTAACCACCAGGTTGCTGGGTCTCAATGCCAGTCCATCATATTCAAGCTTCACCAGAGCCTTCTTTGGTAAGACATTCAGGGATGATCCTGTGTCCACCAGCACATGTGAAAGGACAGCTCCTTTGCATTCCATGGTTATGTGCAAGGCTTTGTTGTGATTGCGGCCATCCACTGTCAGGTCAGAATTGGTAAACCCTAGCCCATTGCTAGCAGTAACATTACCAACCACGGTTTCCAATTGGTTGACAGTAATCTCCTCGGGCACGTAAGCTGCGTGCAGTACCTTCAGTAGTGCATTCCGATGGGCTTCGGAGCACATGAGCAGTGAGAGGATGGAGATTTTGGACGGCGTCTGATGAAGCTGATCCACAACTTTATAGTCACTCTTCTTGATGATCCGCATAAACTCATCAACTTCCTGATCAAACGGAGTCTTCAGGGCTTCTTTGACAGCTGGATCTTCCTGCACCGGGCCTTTCCCCTTTGCCTTGGCAGCAGCTTCTGCTTCGGCATTAGGTCTTTGGACTTGTGAAGCAAAGAGACGTCCGCTTCGGGTGAAGCCTCCGCCTCCGCCCACATTATCAATTTGTGGTGCAGGTGCTGATGTTTCCAGAGTGATTCTTTTCCCTTCACAGTACACGTCAGAGCCATAGTGCCAAGGGATGGCCCTATTGCTTTCATACGGTACAGGTCCAGGTACTGTGACGGTAACCGGACTGATTGATGCTGCTGAAGGGACTGCAATTGTTTGTGGATCATAAAAGATAGTAACTGGTGCTCTAGTGGGAGCAGCACCCTCTGAATGGTAGGCGGAGTTATTTTCTGGATCGTAGAAGATGGTAACAGTAGAGACATCTTCATGATCGTTTGCTGGAGTTGTAGGAGGTCCTGATGGAAGGACTGTTGTTGTTGTAGATGGAGAGTCGAAATGGAATGAAGCTGATGTTGTAGCAGGAGAAACTGTTGAAAACTGGTCATTTGGAAGGACAGATGAAGTACTTGCTGATGTGGTTGTTGAATTATTGGGAACAATAGTTGTTGCATTTGTAGGAGGGTCTGAAACCGTTGTTGATGAAGCTGCCGGATGTGCCGGAAATGATGTAGTGATTTGTAAGAGGCCACTCTTGATAAGGCTGTCAATGCCATTCCTCAAGTCTTCACACCCATTCCATGAAATATTGCAATAAGGGCACCCCAGCTCACACCCTGGAAATATTTGATTTTCACGGAGTTGAGCTTTGATTTCCACCAATGGTGTCCTGATCTGATCCACACTAGTTATCAAATAAGACTGTTGGTCTTCTTCAATAGCATTAATCCGGGGACCACCATGGTGTGGCATTGGGTTTTTGTTGACGTTGGGCGGAGGTGCAAAATTCAAAGCCTTGGAGTCTACCAAGTCTTGTACCTTCATATGCAGAGCCCTGCATTTTTCTGTACTGTGACCAGGTGCGTTGGAATGAAAAGCACACCTAGCGTTGGAGTCATAGTTTCTTGGTAGACTGTTTGGATCCGGAGGTGCCAACGTTCTTAGCTCAACTAGGTGGAGTTTCAGAAGTTGTGGCAATAAGGCAGTATATGGCATTGGAATCGGGTCTATCACCCTGTTAGCTTGAGAGGGCCTCTGTTGGAATGGCCTCTGTTGATTGTTGTTGTTGGAGTTGTTGTTGTAGTTGTTTCTTGGAGGATATTGATTTTGCTGGTACTGGGGTTGTTGTTGGAAATTTTGTTGAGGAGGTTGATAGACTGGTATAGGATGAGCTGGAGCAGGGATTGTGACTGCTGCTATTGTTCTGGGAACATATTGGGGCCTACCCCTGTTGGTATGAATGGCATTGGTCTCGCCAGATCTTCTCGGGCCTGCAAAAGGCTTTCTTGTACTACTGGACGAACTTGCACCATTATCAGATATTTTACCCATTTTTAACAGGCTTTCAATTCTCTCCCCAGCTATAACAACATCTGCGAAGCTAGTGGACGAGAAAGCAGCCAACCTGTCAATATACGTTCCCTGGAGAGTGTTCATAAACATGTCTGCCATTTCTCTCTCAGACATTGGTGGCTGGACAGCAGCAGCAAGCTGTCTCCATCTTTGAGCATATTCTCTGAAGCTCTCTCTTGATGATTGTGACATCCCCATTAGGAGGGTCCTATTGGGTGCCATATCCAGATTATACTGATACTGTCTGATGAAGGCCTCTGCCAGGTCCTTCCAGCATCTTACAGTTGCTCTTGTCAGATGGGAATACCATTCCCTTGATGCTCCAGTCAAGCTATCTTCGAAGTAGAACATCCACAATTTCTCGTCCATGGTGTAAGCTTTTAATCTTCCGAGAAAGGATTGCAGATGGGTTCGAGGACAAGAAGTCCCATTATACTTTTCAAAACATGGAGGCTTGAACTTGTGGGGAATCCTAACCCCGTCTACCAGCCCCATGTCCATGACGTCGAAGCCCAGAGAATTTTGAGACTCCAGTGATCTCAATTTTTCAGCTATCTCATCCAAACGCCTATCATAGGCCTCTTCTCCAGCACCCATGACTGTGAATTGGTCCTCCTGAGGATCCTCTTGAAGCACTCTGGCTGCAGTAGCCGTTCCCTGAACGTTTGCGGGGATGTGGATCTCAGGATGTAAATGTGGGCCAAACACTGGAGGATTAACATGTGGTTGCACCCTTTCGTTATTACTGGTGCCAGCAGTCCCCACATGAGGCTCCTCTTGATTCTGTCTTTCAACCATGGCCCTCAGCCTCTCCTGGCTCTGAGCCATGTTGTTCATGACCTCCATGAACTGCGTCATTTGGGTCCTCATCTCCAATCTTTCATTGGCCAGTTGATTTCTAACATCAGCAAGATCTTGTTGAACTTGATCCATCTGGATGCCCGGAAGGTTGTTCCTAGTTGGGTACCTGTGTGGTCTGTTGAGAGGAAACACCCGGCGACGAGCAATACTGCCTGAGATTCACAACAGAGGTTAGTAACAATAAATCAAAACCTACAAAACAAACAAAAGGGTTAGTATGCAATGCAGTTGTGCTTATTTGCTATCAAGGGTATCCGGTTTGGTCTTCAGTTTTGACCCTTCCAGACCCTTGAAGATGATACTGCTTGAGGTTGTTTCTGAAATGAGCTCAGATGGAAACCAACAAATATATTACATAAGATGAAACAAATACAACTTGTTCATTCTTACAACACCAGTCCTCTAGGGGTCAAAATACATAATCAAAAAGCAAAAGTACATGAAAAGAGATAGCAACAAGCAAATGATCAAACTCCGAGGCCAAACTCATCCTCACGAACTTCCTTAAGAAGTGCTTCGGTCACAGGATCAGTCGGACGCTCCGTGAGACTTCTGATGAGAAGGTTCCTTGTTGCAACAGCTGCAGTCAACCTCTTGTTCTGACTTTGATCTTTGGATTTCTTCACTCCAGCTTTGATTCTTAGCTCTGAATTTTCCTCCTGGGCTGCTGCCAGGGCTTTTTCCATCTGCTCCATCTTATCTTGAACTCTCTTGTCTTCTAGAGTACGGGCCTCAGTGATCCGGACCCACCTGGCCTGACTTTCCTTCAAGTACAAGTCTGTTCTTGCTCTTTGGAACTGGGCTTCTTTACAAGCATTCTTCAGAATCTGCTCACCAGCTTTAGACTTGTTGATATAATCCCCAGACTTCTCAATCTTGGTCAAATGCTCCACTCTCAACTTTTCCAATCTTTCAATCTCCCTCACACCTTCACTCCTCTCCCTGAGGGTCTTCTGCAAGGCTTGGGATAACTTCTCATTTCTGTCCTTCAAGCTTTCAAACTCTTCCAGGCTGACTGTTGCTGGGGGTGGTGCTGAAGATGACTCAGGCATGTCTTTGATGGTGAAGGGCAATCCTGAGATTTGGGCCCTAGCATAGGACCACTCATGATATTGGGCTGATGCCACATTATTGCACTTCCCCAGAATGGTGATTCCCTTGGTTTGAATATGATCCCAGGCCCAAGCAGCCTGCCTAACAGTTGTCAAACTGACCTTGTTCTCACAGTAGAGGGTCTCAGCCAAGTCCTTTTCCCTAGGAGCATGAACCAGTGCATAACCCAATTGCCTCTTGAACAGCAGGGGGTTGTAATTGATACTTCCCTTGACTCCTACCAAAGGCACATTAGGAAAATGCCCACAGCTAGTGATTATGTCTCTGCCCTTGGTACTTTGATTGCACCACCTGATATCTGCTGTAGTTAGGACAGAAAGTCTCCTTGCCCAGTTGCTTTGCTGGTGAGGGTTTAGGAATGCATCTGTCTTAGGTAGATGCTTGAGAAGCCAGGCATGGAATAGTGGAGCACAAATCCTCACTAACTTCCCTCTCTGTTTCTCATTCCTCTGATGTACTGAGTAATAGAGATCACCCAACAAGGTAGGCACTGGGTTCTTCAAGATGAACAAATGGATTGCACTCTTGCTGATGAATCTGGGCTCATCTGCAAATAACACAATTCCATACACACTTAAAGCCAACAGAGCACAAACAGCTTTCCACTCCCCCAGGGAGGCCTTCAGACTAGCTTGAGAGATTAGGAAGTCCAGCTGTAATCCAGGGACACTAGATTTAGAGGTCATGTGTTGTTCAATCAAAGCAGGTTCCAGGTGCAAAGCTTTGGCTATCTCCCCACTGCTGGGAAAATCCATTTCTGGATTGAATGGGATCTCCCTCTTGATAGGCAAACCAGTCAAAGATGAGTATTCTTCCAAAAGAGGACCCAACTGGAAGTCTTGAAATGTAAAGCATCTCAATGGGGGGTCATAGAACTGAATGCAGGTATGAATCAGGCTCCTCTGAGACGGGTCCATGTCCATAACTAGGTCAAGTATGTCTCCATAATGTTCCCTGAACAAAGGGATGTAATCTGGTGTAATCAGGGTTTGGATCCTCCTGAGGTCTGACAAATCTGGTTGGAAGAAATGATAGGTGATGTTGTTCTTCTTTGGAGCCATGATGTTGAAGACTGAGCAGAATGCTGAAGCAGGGAGAGCCACTGATTGGCTGGTGCTGAAGCAGACAGATAAAACTGAAACAGATGCTGATGAAGATGGGTCAAAGCTGCAGATGGGGTCAAAACCAAAACCTGATGAACAATGGATACCCTGAAAAACAAATAAGCACATGTTAATATGATGCAATGAGTATGCATGCAAATGAAATGCAAGGGTCTGTGACAGAGCTGGATCTGAATAAACTGCCTTGGTATAGATCCATATGTGTTCAAGAATTCCAGATGGAGGCCCATAAATCCAGTAACCAAGGTGGGGGACTCAAATAAAGAGTCACAAGTCCAGGGTTTTAGAATCACAAAAACCATCCAACATGGAGTATTCTTAACAAAGTCAAAGTAACAGGGTATTCTGAGGTCAAGGTACCTGCAAACCTGTAAACATCCCAACCCTCTCACAGGTGATGATCTAGAACAAGGATCCTCAGACTTGGATTAGTTATGAGAAGTGTAAACACTTCTAACCCGGAGGTACAGTGTTTACAATTACCATAACAATTCCTCCTCTAATTCACCTCAGTTTCCGAAGGTCAATACTAAAAGGTCATCCAGACTTAGCAGGCTTCCCAGATCCCCCTAGCATTGCAGGAAATCTGCAACACAGAGTTCTCAAGAAGAAACCCATATCTGAACCGTGTTTCATATTCCCGCACCAGACTGAAAATTGACTGGGAAAGAATATGATTCACTCTAGCCTAGGTGTCACTCAGGTCCCAGGTATAGGACCTAAACTCTCAATGGAACCCCAACCCACCAAAACAAACCAGATCCAGCACAGACAGCATGACAGTATGATATATATGAAAACTGTAAAGAAAAGCAATAAATAAGGCTGTACAGAAAGCAATAAAGCAAATATACAAACACAAATAAAACATAACACCCCAATAAACACAAATCAAACAAGCGCTAGGAGGAACCCACAAAAAGAACCAGAAGCCCTGGTTGCAGTATAAGGCTCCCCAGCAGAGTCGCCAAGCTGTCGCTCCCGATAAGTGACGCCAGGGTCAGATAAGGGTACAGACGCGAACGGTCGGCGAAGGGAACAGTGAGAACACACAGCCGTGAACTCACTGGAGAATGAATAGAGTCGCCAGCTAGGCATTTTTATCCCGGAGGAAAGGCAATGCTGCATAGACCTGGGAAAAGGATGGATAAGACGGTTTGCGAACCAGAGAGACTGAGAAAGGGGGTTGGTTACAACCTGGGAAGGTATTAGCACCCAGATTGTCCGCCGTACTCGACGGGATCCACGCTTGAAAGATTTGTGTTTTAAAGGGGTAGTGTCAGTGCAATCTGTGTGTAAAATAGCTGGAAAAGAATGTACAGGTGTCAGTGCAAAAGAAGTGAAAAGTGTGATATATACAGTGTCAGTGTAAAAGAGAAAGAGGTGAAATGCTCATGATAATGAGGCTAAAGAATGAAGCTGGAAGGAGGGGGAATATACAGAGACTTTTGTTCGATAACCGTTAAGTTATGCCTACGTATCCTCTCGTGCAATGAGGAAGTCAGAACACCGTAGTTCGACCCAAAGAGACTGAAAGATGAATTGACTTGTGAACTGCTTGCAGCCTATGCTCAAGTGTATGATCTGTCTGGCACAGATGCAAACTGTCTTGCATTAGACGGAAGAAGCAAGTTCTCGGTTGTGAGTGAAGATGATGAGAAAAGAATCCCGAAGGAGACGATTATTGTTTGTTTTTGTGTTTTCAGTCTTTTATTTCTTTTTGGAGTTTGTCATAAGATAATGAGCTTAAACCTAAATCAATGGATTTGGTAAACTCATCACATCATCCCTCTGATTAGGGGTAATGAGAATTACCTTAAGTGTGAAGTCAGATTCTCACACTTAATCACCTTTGATGTAGGGTTAAGATCATTAACCTACTTGTGATTACTTAGATGTTTTTGTGGTTTTTGTTTAGTGTTGAGTAATGAGGTTAAGCCATAATCAGAGATTGAACAGACTCATTACACCATCCTAAAAGAAGGATAATAGATGAGAGAGTTTAAGCTGAGGAAAGCTCCTCAACTTAATCCATGATTAGGGATTAAACCCATGACAAAACAAGCCTTTGATTAAGTGGATTTTATTTAGTGGTATGATGATGAAGTGTTTTTTATGATTTGTAAGACAACTTGAGGGGGACTTGTCCATTAACTTTAGGGTTAGTCCTTCTTAACCAATTAAGGAAGAATTAGAACCCTAATGCAAGGCCCAAGTTACAAGTGTATTGTCTTGATGATTATTAGATGGATTAATTAAGAGATTTCAACACCTTAAGGGTCCAAGACTTAGGATTAAAGTTATACACTCCATCCTAAAAGAAGGATGCAGGCATGATCTTAATCACAAAGTCTTAAAGCCTTGAGGGTTTAGTCCCTGATTATGAGGTGAGAAGAGATGACTCAAGGAGAGACACAAAGGTAAAAACTATGGGGGGACTAATCAAAACCCTAATTCATTATCATGCTTGGTTGATCCTAAGGTTTGTGAGGTCTTCAAGGACAATCTTCAAAGGAGAACCACCAGGAAGCAGATGAATAAGATCAAGAGAAGCAAAGTGACTTGCTTCATTCAAGAAGTCAAGTCACTTGAAGAAAGAAAGTGGGAGGAGGAAGAATGAGCAAGCTCAAACTCAAACACATATAAGAATGCAGCAATGGATGTAAGAGAGATGAAAAGAAAGGTTATGAGAGGTGAAGGCAAATCCACTTCTCAAGTTTTACTTACCACCTGAAATGTTAGAAACAAATGCAATGCAATGCTAAATGAAATGAAATGATATGATAAGCAAAAAACCAGAAGCATGTTGATGATGATGATGATGCTATGGAGTGCTATGAACATGAGACAAGACAATGGGATGTTCATACAAGATTATGAATGCATATGATGCAAGCTAAGGAGCATGAACAAGCATGAAATGTTATGAATCATACAAGACAAATGGCATGGCAAATGTGTAATGCAATGATCAATGATGCTTCATACATGTCTTAAGATGTCAAATGAATCATAAGAATGCACAAAATGCAATGGCAAGTCAAGTCATGCAAGGAAATGCAAGAATGATGCAAAGGGAAAGCCCAAATTAGGGTTCACAAAGCAAACATCAAACACAAACTCAAAACAGAAGCAAACCCTAATATGAAAAATGGAAAATGGTACCTAAAGAAACCCTAGACCTATAACAAACCACTGCCCAAAGGGGAGCTCTCAACTCTCAACCAAACTCAAGTTATGAATTTTGCAAGTTATTAGGGTTTTTTAGGGTTTGTAACAAAAGAAATGCCAATCAATTGGAAAATGCAAGATCAAATCTTGGCCTTTTTTATCTTTGAAAGTTCATGCTAAATGGAAAACAATGCAAGAAGAATCAATGTCTCAACCTTTACCAAAAGACAGAAATGAATTTTCAAACTTATGATCAAAATAATGCATCAAAAATGATTTAATTCAATGAAAAATTCTTATAATGCATCAAGATCAAAAAAGAAATTTGGTTTGAAGGTTGGACAATGTTTCTAAATGTCTTAGAACATTTCATGAATTTTTTTGTAATTTTTAAATACCTAAAAGTATTTTTAATTAATTAATTCTCATTAATCAATTAAAAATAATCTTTTAAATATTTAAAAATACTTTTTTAATGATAAAAATAAAATAAAAAATATTTTTGTGTCATAAAAATTAATGAAACCTTAAAGAAAAAGTTTCATAATTTTTATGATTTTTTTGCTATTTTAAATAAATTATGCAAATAAAATGAAAGAAAAATGAATTAAACAAATAAAAATGAGAAGTCAAAGGAATGAGGGGCCAGGATTGATCCTAGGTTCAAATGTGTTGACTGCGCGCGTGAATTGAAGGCCAGGATGCAATCTGATCAAATTAACTTAAATAAAGATTAATTAAATTAATGAAAGGGATTAGGGCTAATGGAAGGGATCTGGGCCATTGAATTGAGAGGGAAGTCAACAAGTCAGCGCATATCCACGGTCAGCATTCAAACTGTCATTAATTATGGGATTAAACCCTAATTAATCTCAGGTGGCCGGAGAAGACCTCCGGTCATCTTCTCCGGCCAGAGGGTCACCTGAAAATCACCCAACTCCCTAAAAACGTAAAATAAATGAAAACTAAGACCAAGGAAATGATCCTAACACTCCCACGAATCAAACCCCTAACCTAAAACAAATTTATCTAACCTAAACAAGCTGAATCGAAGCAACTAAGTTCTAGGGTTCGTAAGCTTCAAACTGAAATTAAACTCTCAAAACGCAACCATTTTCAAAACCAATGGTACCAGAATGATCAGCAAGACATGTAGAGCAAGTTTGTAACAATCAAATTGATTTCTGGAAAAATTAATTTGGAGCTACCTGAGATTTGCAAACTTTGATTCTGGGACTTTCAGGCCTCTTCTCCTTGCTCAATCTGCTCCTCTTGGTTCCCCAAAGCTGCTTGAATGCTCAAATGGAACTTATATTTGTTGGATGATGAGATTCGAAAGCTTCAGCTTCAAGCTCAGTCAACAATGGCAGATGAGATTCTGGCTGATTCAGGCCATGGTGATGAGTTGTATGAGGTCTATGCAAGGTGCAAAGAAGATTGGTGGTGTTGGTTTATGTGTTTGTGGGCTAGAATGAAGGATTCGAATGAAACTGCAAAAGGGAGTGTGAAATGGCAGTGAGGTGTTTTGGTTGTTTCAAGCTCTGGTTCTTGATGCTTTGTGTTCTATGGATCAAGGTGAGATGAATGGAGGAAAAAGATTTTGTGTTTGCAGGCTGTGTAATGGGATTCCAATGAAGTTGCAAGTTGGAAGGTTTTTTGTGTAAGTGATGAATGGTATGTTTTCAGCCTTGGCCTCTTAGTGATATGGCCAGCAAAATGAATGAATAAACTAATGCAAGTGGCTGTGAGATGTGACCTGGCCTGCAGGGATAGGTGAGGCTACTTTTGCTAAAAATCCACTTTTGTGTAAGATAGGGCATGGTGTGATGCTAGGCAAGTACAAGTTGGGTGCTGGTGCAGCAAAAGGTGAGGGAGAGGTTAGCCCAAAGTCAGCAGCCAATGTCATAAGTTGGTGAAGTAGCCATGAGTGAAAATGCAAGTTGGCTAGCTTTATGGTTTTCCATGGAAATGCCTTGTTACATGAACCAAACCATGAGCAAACTTGGTCCATTTCTGATTTTTGTGACTTAGAGAACATTCACATGCTGGTTTGACATGAATTAGAGGCTGCATTTTGACTTGATTCAAGACTTAGCAAAATTTCCACTTGGTGCATAATTTGAAAAACAATGATTTTTGGCAACTTTGCATGGCCATAACTTTTGATCCAAGAAGAGTTAGATCATGTTCTTGTACTTTTTGAAAAGGGAAAGATGAGATCTACAACTTTCATGACCAAAGTTTTTCCATTTGAAGCCTTTTTGGATCATAAATCAAAGCTTGAAAATTGACCTAAAAGGATGCATTCTTGAAAAGTCAACAAAACCCAAAAAGTCAACTTTTGCCAAAACCCTAAATTCTTGATTTCCATGAACTTCAAACTTCTTCCATGATCAAATAAAGATCATATACACTCAAAATGATGAAGATCACCCATTGGTTGGGTCATTGGGGGCCTCAGATGCCCTGATTTTGCACTGACTTGTCTGAAAAGTCAACTCTTGATCAGATGACTTCCCCATGGAATTTCTTCATGAAAATTGATATGCATACTCCCTATACCATATAGAGACCAATGGAAACAAGAATGACCAAAAAATTTGGAGTTATGGCCTCTGAAACCAAAACCCTAATTTTCAGTCAACTGTGCAGTTCATCCTGGCTCTGCATCCACTCAAACCCTAGTTCTTGTGATCCCTCTGCAATTTTGACTTTGTGAGGATGTAACATGATATAAGAACACACATGGACCCCTTTGAGTTGATTAGTGGCCTTTGGAATGGCTCAAGATGCTTTGGGATTGCTCAGATCACAAACCCTAGGTGCAGATGCCTTAGAAGCTATGCAGTGAATCAAAATGAGATGTGAGATGATATGTTTTGTGTATATGGATATGAGATGATCACAAGCCATGGTGAATGGGTGAGGGCAAATTTGGGGTGTTTACACATTGCTCAGGTGTTGCAGACTCGGACGACGAGTGCGTAACCGTCTTGCAAAGTGACAAGTAGGAGCAAGTTCGCATACGGAGCGAATGAGATGAGAAAATAATTCCCGAAGGAAAGACGCTTATTGTTTGTTTGCGTTTTTTAGAAGCTTTTATGAGTGCAAGTTTGCATAGGTAAGTGTACCTAAGTCTTACTCAATGGGATGTGTACATCTCACATCATTCTGAACTGGAATGCGCAAGAGGCACACCTATCTATGGAGGAAATCCCCAAAGCTAGTCCCACAAGTGAAGGCTTATGCACACTGGCCTATTACCATTATTAAGTATTTTTGTGGTTTTTTGGATTGAGAAGTGTTTTTTAAGTTTTTCTTTGTGAGGTACTCATGCTAAGACCTATCCACCACGAGGGATAACTCCACCTCTCCCCGAAACGGAACGCGTGCAAGTATCTCATAGCAAAGTCTCATGTCACATGAAAGTACTCAACCTTTATTAAGTGAATTAGAATTGAATTTGAAGATGAGAAGAGAAAGCACCAAAGGATCTCAAAGGAAAAATTCTAAAGGGGGACTAAAATAATCCTAAGTGTTAACATGCATGGATGTCCTAAGGGTTAGTGAGGTTTCTATCCTAATGAAGAAGGAAAGAAGAAGAAGAAGAAGATAGAATGAGGGATGAGAAATGCCTAAGCCCAACAACAAAGAGTTAGTGCACAAGATAAACATAAGAGGAGAAGATGAAATTTGGAGATGTGGAACTTAATTCCCACACCTCACACTTACCAAGCCCCTGCAAGGTTAGTAAAGCACATAAGTGAAGCAAGATAAAGCAAATGGCATGCTAGCATCACTCAATCAGAAGTGAAATGAAATGACTAAATGCACAATGCAAATGCAACTCAAAGAAATGATACATGAAGCTTATAAGACAAAATGATGCAACATGAACACATATGAAGACAAATGCACACTTATGAAAGATGCAAAGCAAAATGCACAAGATATGGACACAAAGCTCACAAACAGAACCAAAACAAGATGAAGAAGGGCTTAAGAAGCCAACAAGATGAAGAGAAGAAAGGTACAAGACTAAACAATACCAAATGGAAGCAAAAGAAACAATAAGATGATGTGAAAGCACTTAAGGAAACAAATGACTTAAAGAAGAAGCAAACACAAAAATTTGGAAGACACAAACCCTATCCTAGGACCAGGAAGGTACCCACACACCAAAGGAACCCCAAATGAGAAGAATAAGTTGGCACAAGTGTCCTTCTAGGCTTATAAGAGACCAAAAGGTTCAAAGGAAGCAAAATGGGACAAGGTTCAAGATAAAATCCACAACAAATCAAACAAGCATCTAAAAATTCCACAATTGGAACCAAATGATCTTCAAACATGTTATATCAACTAGCCAAAAGGATTTGAAAATATTCATAAGGAAACTAGATTTAATGGATGCAAGAACACAAGTGAGGGTTACAAACTTACATCACAAGTTACAAGACCAAGACTCAAGAAATAAGTTTCTAAAAATCCAGAGAAAAATCACATGAAAATTTCAGTGTCTTAAGAAATCAAAGCAAAAAGAATGGGATCAAAACTAAAAATATTGAAGAGTATGGAAAATAGACAAGGCAGAGTGGTCAAAATAGACTTAAAAAGAAGCTAGGTGAAAGGATGAATTAATTCAGACACGTGTAAATGAAAATAAAAATTAAAAAAAAATATGATTAGAAATAATACACATGATTTTTTTAGGATTTTTTAGATGACCAGAACTATTTTATAAAAATTAAAATTGAAACTGAATTAGAAAGAAAACAAAAGGAAAAGAAAAATTAAAAAAGAATGGAAAGGGGTGTGATAAGCAAGGATTTAAACTGAAATGGAATGGGCCTGTGAACACTGGGGGTGCGAAGATCAAATTGGAAGGCCCAAAGCTGCGCAAGAACATAAGAATTAGGGTGGAATTTGTGAAATTAAATAAAAAAGGTTGGGAAAAACAGGGACCAAACGATGGATCCAACGCACAAGGATAACAGCTCATTAATTGAGCTGGCGCTATGTTGGAAGATGGTTGGCTGGAGCATATTAGTTACGGTGAGTTAACAAACACAATGAATTAAAAAAGAAAAAAGAAAACAACATATGAGACAGACATAATTAGGGCTATGTGGCGCATTTCTGAGCGCTGGATATGAGATCTGACGGCTGAAACATTGTCTTCAACCTAGCAAACCCTAATGCACATGAATCCATTTTCCGGTGACTGGAGCTAGGGCTCCGGCACCGGAATTCGTACCAACATCATAAATCCACCAAAAAATGAAAATAAATAACCCAGATACACTAATTAGACCTCACTGAATTCAAATATGTGATCAAAAACACCTAAAACCTAATGAAATGGATGGATCGAAAGGAAACATCATTGACTTTCAAAACTGAAATGCATATAACTTTCACTACAATGCACCAAATTCAAATCTACAAAGTGCAGCATGATCAATAAACATCAAGGATTGCAAAACACCATATCAATTTCAATTCTAGATCATGAGATTTCAAGCCATACCTGAGGTGAAGAAGCTTAATTCAGTGAACTAGAAAACCAAGCAATGCGTGCAAATCACTCCCCTTACTCCTTAGATGCAAAATAAATGCATCTAAGGTATTGAAACAGGCTGGATCTGAGGTTTCAAAGCAATTTTCCTTGAAATGGTAAGCTGGCCAAACTTGAGAATAAGCTTCAATGAGTGTATGCTTAAGGATCCTGAGATTGCCTAGATCACAGATCCACAATTGGTTTGGAGTTTACTTGCTTGGATCAAGAGAAAAAAGAGAAAATGCAAAGTTGCATGAAGTTTGTGAATGAGAGAATGAGAGAGATTTGAGATTTGCTAAGCCCTAATTCTTCTCGTTGTGACCTCACAAGGCAATGCTGAAAGTGTGAGAAAGAATGCACGAATGAGTCATGAGTTTTGAATGATTTTGCATAATTTGCACTTGGTGAGATAATCATGCTATTCTCATGCTCTCTTGGGCCTCTCATTACATGTGCCATTCATTTTCCACCCTTGATTGAAATTCAATCACTCCTGGCCCTTAGATTCAAGCATCACACTTGTTTCATGACTTTTGCCAATTTTGCACTTTTTGAGGGATTTTCTTGTTTGGCACGAAAATGGACCATTATTTGGAGCAAAATGTTCATAATGTGATGTATTTTGAATTTGAAACACAATTGGGCCAGTACCAAGTCACACAATTAAGATTGGAAGCCTTTTGCATTTGGTGGCAAACTTGAAAAGTTGATTTTTGCCCTAGAATGCTGAAATTTTCGAATGAGCTATAGGGAGTTCTAGGAATCCTCTGAAAATGTAGTTGTAGTTTTTGAAAATGGGAGCCCTTACTCTTCAACTTTCATGTTTGACTTTGGTCCATTTGAAGAATTTTTGATCATGTTAAGGCCATTTGAAAATTAGGGCAAAAGTTGCCAAATTTGGAAATTCCTTAAAACCAACTTTGTACCATTTTTGCAAAACCCTTCAAATCTCCATGATTCTTGAACTTTAGGCATTCCAAACCTCTTATAACATTGTAAGGACCCATATTGGCCAAAAAAATTGGGTTAGACCCCTTGAAATTGCACAATTGACTTTTTAAGGGCACTGTTGACCTTTTGCTTCATCTGCAAGCAACTGAGGCATTGACTGACTTCCACATGGAATTTTCTCATGAAAATTGACACCTAGATCCTCTTAACATATAGAAGACTTTGCCCAAAATAAATGGCAAAATTTGTGAGATTATTGTGCTTGAATCACAAACCCTAATTTGGGTGCCTTGTATAGGAGCTTTGTCTTGTCCTGAGATCTCTGATGATCATGCAATCTTCTGAGCTTTTTCCCATGGACTTGATCTTGTAAATGGAGTGTAGACTCACCATAGAACTTGTAAAAACTCATTGGGACCATTGTCATGGCTTGACATGCTTCTAGGACCTCCACATATGACCATATGCTTGATGCTAGGACATGAGGGATGTTATGCTTCATCTTTCCATGATATGATGTTGAGGAAATGATATGAGTATGATGAATATGATGTGATATGATGCTTAAAAAGAAGAGGGCAAATTTGGGGTGTTACAGTGGATTTTAATGTGCTGGCACTATCTGGACGCTTGGATGAGTTTGATCTGAAGGCTGTGTTTTAAAGTTACAAAAATTAGGGCAACACTGTTCATATGACCGGAGATGAATTCTGGTCATCTTCTCCGGCCAGGTTCCGATAGGGCAAACACAAATCATCACTAAAATGAAAACTAAAACCATAGTTCAACTCGCCTCTCTTCATTGGTCACGAATATGGCCTCACATCTCATTTAGGGTTCCTAAATTAGGCAAATCGAAGGCAATAAGTTTGAACCTAAAACCTGCATCTAAGCACCTAGAGTGCATATCAACTAGCCAGTTATCCAATAGCTTCTATCAAGCTTCAATCAATATGAAACCATCAAGAAACAAGCAATTCGAGCATGTGAAATTTCAGAAAATACCTGAATTACAGAGCTTCACGATGTTTCTAGAAGACCAGATAGGAGAATCCTTAGATTGCCTGATCTTGATCTAGAACAATAAGAGTGAAATAAACACTCTGGGAGCTATGGATCTTGAGTTGTTGATGAAAATGCAGTGAAGATCAATGTTATGCAGTGGTTAATCCTTGATGCTTCAAGTTTCAAAAGCCATAGATCTTGAGCTTAAGATGATGTTGATGAGGGATTGAAGATGAATGGAACTAGATTGATGCAATTTGAGGAGTTTTGATCCAAAATGCCATGAAGCTTCAAAATGTGCAGTGCTTGATCCTTGGAATTTCAAGCTATGTAATCCATGGAGATTGTGCTTGGGGTGATGGAGATGGTGAATTGAAAAAGAATGGATCAAGATGATTGAAGGTGAATTATCCTTGAAGCCAAATGCAGAAGCTAAAGTTGAGATAATTTTGTGGATGAAGAGTGTGATTTCAATGATAATGATGCTGAACCTCCAAAATGCAGTGCTGGCCTCACTTAATAGCATCTCTAAACCATGGTTAAAGGGCTTTGAGTTAAATGAGTGAGGAGAGTTAACTGAGTGAGGTTGTTATGGCAATTATGCCAGCTGGATCTTCCAGAAACTTCCACATTCGAGCTAGATTCAATGTGGAGCTGAACATGCCAATTAGAGTGAGGGTGAGGTGATGAAGTAAGGCTGACTTGATCTAATGCAGCATCTTGAAACATCTTGTCATGGAATTCTCACTTGGTTTGAAAATCCATGAGGTGCATTATGATTATCATGCATAGACATGTACAAGATCCCTTAAACACACTTGAATGCATTGCAATGTGATACCAACCTGTTAGCTAGTGTAGACAAGTGATTGAATTTGAAAACAATGTTACAATGCACTAACTTATGCCACAAGAAAACAAGTTTGACATAATGATCTTCCATTAATTTTTTCTTCATGAGCAAGGCATCAAATGGTGTGATTCTTGTGATCAATTTGAAGAGGAGGATGCATAGAACATGTTTGAGGTTTGGGTCATGATATGATATGGCTTCTAAGTTCCTCAAATATTCCTTTGAAAACAAGGCAATGTGACTGCAAAAATTCCTGGCACAATTTTGGCTTGCCTTGTGTCCATTGGCCTATGTGTGACTAGTTGCAACCTCCCTACTTTGCTCCTCCATAACTTTCAATCCTTTGATCAAATGGAAAAACTTTGAACATCAACATTATAGGAATCATATCAAGGAACAACTTTGTAGTCTACAAAAAATTCATTTGAAGCCTTTTAGATGGAGAAAAATGGCTTGAGATCTTGAACCCAACCTATTTGATGAATTGCCAGGCAGGGCGCGCGCTGGTCTGCAAGTTGCCTCGCCCATGACTTGCATTTTGCCTTACTTTGCTCAAACTTTGAAAAATCATATCTCTCTCAATTTTAATGCTATGAGTGAATTCCACCTATAGATTTGAAGCTCAAGATTCCCTATTTAATTGGATCAAGGTAGAATTTTGATAGCCCTCATATTTTGGGAGAAGGCCTCTCTTGAAGATGCTGCAAAAATGGCCAAAACTTGCCATTTTTGGAAACCCTAATTTTCCAAAAATGGTAAGTTTTGGTTTTCTTGATTTCTCTTGATTCCTCCATCATTTCTTGATAAAATTTGAACCATAGGATCCTTGTAACCCTAATTTCCTGATTTGGATCTCAAAAAGTCAGGAGTTGACTTTTTCTTCAGCATAGTTGACTTTTCCCCAAATCCCTGATTTTCAGTCATCTGGCCAATTGAACCTCTTCCAAAATGTTTCTATGGATGAAATTTGAACCCTAGGCACTTGACATCATATATAAGGCAATGGAATCCTCTTTGAATCAAAATTTCATTGAGAAGCCCAATAGAAGTGAAACCCTAATTTGACCCCTTTCATCAGGAGATGTTGCACTGCTTGTCTCCTCTGATCAATTTAAATCTTTCCATAGCTTGTGGCTTCAAATGAAGACTTGTGGGATGTTATGGACCCTTTGCACAAGGTTGGGAAGCTTTGTGGCCCTTTGGTTACCTTTGTATAGCCTTCAGTTGCTCCAATCATTGATCACATACCTATGCCTCAACCATGATGAATATGATGCAATGTTTTTTTGGTTATTTTATGAATTTATGTATCCTAAATGCTATGCAAAATGTTGAGGGAATGAGAGGGAAATTTTTGAGGTATTACATCTACACATTTGTTCGGTTCCCCTAACCTCGTATTTATATGATCAGCGTTACGACCGAACAAGTGTCGAGCATAAAATACTTAGCGAAATTTCACACATTCAAGATAATGGTCCTCCGACGGACGAGCAATTACTTATAACAATAAAAACACTACAAATGTAATAAAACGACCACCAAGGTCGGAAATTTTAATTAAAAGGGTCGCGACCCCAAGGGGCCGACTTGTTCAAAATTACATAAAACGGGGACCATGTCCCCGAGCAAAAAAATAAAATTACAACATTACAGCACATAGGCCAGACTAGTTACCCTCCTCCGCGTGGGTGTCAGGCTGACCCTCGCTCTGGATCGGCTAGACTTTGGTCTGGACAAGTTGAGCAGGTTCCTCGGGCGGGGTTGTAAACACCCCAAATTTGCCCTCACTCATATCACACCATGGCTTGTGATCTTTCATTTTTGCATAAGCATAAGCATACTACCTCATATTGCATATTTGTTTCATTTGCATAGTTCAAGTTCATCTGCATCTAGGGTTTGTGATCTGAGCAATCCAAGATTCCATCTGAGCCATCCCAAAGGCCTCAAAGCTTTCCAAGAGGGTCCATGTGTGTTATATCATCATAATATGCTCCTAAAAGTTCATGGAAGTCAAGAGATCACAAGAACTGGAAAGGCATGGAAGCATAGCTAGGGTTTTCACTACACAGATGACCAAAATTAGGGTTTTGGTTTCAGAGGCCTTAACACCAAGTTTTTGGACCATTCTGGTTTCTAATGTTATTAAGATGTTATAAGGATCATGTGTACCAAGTTTGATGAAGAAATTCATTGTGGAAGTCATATGTTCACTAGGTAACTTCTTGAGCAAGTTAAGTCAAAATCAGGGCATCTGAGGCCCCCAACAATGGAACCAAAGGGGTATTTTCATCAAATTGAAGTTCTATGATCTTTATTTGATCTTAGAAGAGGTTAGAAGTTCACAAGATTGAAGAATTTTGAGCCATTTGCAAACTTGCCAAAAATGGAAATGACTTGTAATGGAAACTTTCCATTTTGGGAAAGTTTTTCAACCTCCTCTTTCTCAACCAAAAATGCTTCAAATGAAAAATTATTGGTCATGAAAGTTGTAGATTAGGTCTTTCCATTTCCAAAAAGTACAAGAACATGTCTTGATTCATCCTGGAGCTCAAGATATGGCCTTTCAAAGTTGGCAAAAATCCTATAATTTTCAAGTGTGCACCAAAGAGGGATTTTTGCAAATTCAAGTTCTAAGCCATTTCATGACCTCTAATTGATTTCTAAGCATCATACAAACATAGTGCAATGCATTTGGACCATAATTGTGCCTTGCATCACAAGTTTCATTAAGCCATTTTCACAAAAATCTTCAAAGTTGGAAATTTGCAAAACCTATGGTATCTCTTCATCCAAGTGATCCAGCTGCATAAAAATGATCCAAGGGCCATCCATGAACTCAGCTGATGCCAAGACACCCCTAAAGCCAGCTCTGAACCATGCACAGACCTCAAGTACACAATGTTGACATTTTTGCAACTTAGCCCATACCAATCACACTATGCCACCACCCACTTTCTGAGCACTCTCATTGGCCTATACTAACCTTATGGACCTCATTTCACATAACACACAAGCCTGAAAAATTCTACAAGTCAGATTGCTCAAAAAATCCCCATAACCTTCAAGTTATCAAAACTCACTCCTCAGCCACTCAAACTCAAAATTTCTTTCACCATTCAACTCCACATAACCTAAGGATCATTTCCCACCACTTGCCATGGCTTGAAACAAGCCCAAACACAAACACAATTTCTGCAACTTCAGAAGCAAAACCTTCAAACCAGCCATTGCAAGCTTGTTCCAAGCATCAAAGCATCCTCAAGAGGCCCATTGGAGTTGACTTGCACCAAAGAGAGGTCCAGAAAGCCCAGAATCAGAAAGCTCAACCTCAGGTATACCTCAAGAACAATTTTTCCAGAACTTGCTTTTCTTGTTACAATATGAATCTGTATGCTCCACTGATCATTGGGATGTGTTTAGTTTTGAAAATGATTGAGAAATGAGTATGTATGATTGTTCTGAAATTTTTGACCTAAAAGAAGTTTGTTTCGATTCATGCTAGTTTCTGAAAATAAATGATTTTTGGTGTTAGATTCTTGTTTAGTGATGTTCATAGATCATTTCTGGAGATTTTGGTGAAGTTTCATGGCCTGTGGTGGAAGTTGGGTTAAGGGATCACCGGAGAAGATGATCAGAGCTAGCTCCGGTCACCTGAAAATGGTTAGGGTTCTAATTAGGGTTTATCAGCCAGTTTGAATCTAGGCCGTAGGATTAGGATTAACGCGTGTTTGAAGGGTCCAGATCATTTCACTTAAAACCCTAGTTTTAATTAATTAATTAAATCAGTTAATTAGTCAGTTTGAATGCCAGCCCTTGGATGACGCGCACAGTCAATTCCCTCCCTTTCCAGTTTGAATATGGGCCTTAGGATCAACTGACTTTCATTTTATTTCATTTAATTTCATTTTCATTCTATTTTTCTTGCATAATTATTTAAAAATACCAAAAAGCATCCAAAAAATATTTTCTTTTGCATTCTGACTTTAAATATTTTTCTCATTCCAAAAATGATTTATATTTTATTTTTTGCATTAAAAAAGTATTTTTAAAATATTTAAATGTTATTTTTAAATAATTAAAGTCGTTTAATTAATTAAAAATACATTTAGGTTTCTAAAAATCACCAAAAAAATCATGAATCATCCCAATGCATTTAGAAACATTTACAAACTCTTCACTCAAATTTCTTTTTAGGTTTGATCATAGTTTGTGAATTTTCTTTGAATTAAGGGTCATTAAAATCTTATTTTTGAACCCTAACTTTAAAAAATCATTTCTGCCTAACCAAGAAGAGTTTGAAGATGATTCTTTTTGAATTGTGTTGCATATTGCATGTAGTTTATAGGTCATTTATCTCATAAATTTATCTTGCATTTTCAAATTGATTTGCATTTTTCCCTTTGAACCACCCAAAAACCCTAGAAAACGTAGGAAAATCATAACTTTTTATTGGTTAGGCTTCTGACCTTCTCCTTTGGGGTGCGACCTAATATGGGATTAGGGTTTGTTAGAGTTTGATTTCAAATTTTTATCATCTTATATGCTTCTGTTTTGTTCATTTGTATCTCATACTTCCATATAACCCTAATTTCTCATGTTCACTTGCATTCACCTTGCATATGCATCCATACAAGAACTTTCCATGACATTTCTTGCACTTATATGTAATCTTAGGACATGTTAGAACCCTGCCTTCTCATTTCTTCATTCATTTGCCATGTTTAGCATTCATGAACTTTCATGTGTTTTCAAACTTCAAAGCATGCTTCCACTTGCATCTCATTTTTGTATGATCATACATATGCATTTTGTATGCCCTTGCATCATCTCACATGACATTAACATTGCATAAACACTTCTGACTTTGGTCATTTCATCTCATTTCTTTTCATTTCATTTCATTTCTTCATGCTTTGTACTTTATGCATTCATGCTAACATTTTCAGGTGGTAAGTTACTTTGAGAAGTGGATTTGCCTTCACTTGTCACTTCTCTTTATCTCTTTCATTTGCATTTTGTTTGTCTTTTAAGTGAACTTGTTCACTTGTGTTCCATTTCTCTCACTTTCTTTCTTTAAGTTACTTATCTTCTTCAATGAAGTAAGTAACTTATTCTTCTGCTTCATCCTCCTTTCATCTGCTTCTTCCATTGGTGGCTTCCTTGAAGATATTTCTTAGGCCTTACAAACCATAAGAACATCCAAGCATGATAATAATTAGGGTTGTGATTAGTCCTCCTTAGTTTTTACCTTTAAGTCTCCTTGAGTATCTCTTCTCATCTCAATAATACGAGACTAAACTCTTAAAGTTTTAGGACTTTGGAATTAGGGTTATGCATGTTTCCTTCTCTTAGGATAGAGTGTATAACTTTAATCCTAAGTGTTAAACCTTTAATTTGTTTAAACCTCTTACTTAAATCACTTAATAATCATCAAGGCTTTATGTTGTAACTTCGGCCTTACATTAGGGTTCTAATTCTTCCTTTATGGTTAAGAAGGACTAACCCTAGTGTTTAATGGACAAGTCCCCCTCAAGTTGTCTTGCAAACCATAAAACTCATTTCTTAATCTCATCCCTTAATTAAAATCCATTTAATAAAGGCTTTGTTATATAATGAATTTAATCCCTAACCATGGATTAAGTTGAGGTATCTTCCTCAGCTTAAGTGTTCTCATCCATTATCCTTCTATTAGGATGGTGTAATGAGTTCACTAATCTTGATTAGAGATTAAACTCATTACTTAACACTAAACAAAAATCCAAAAAACATCTAAATAATCACAAGTTGGTTAGTGATCTTAATCCTACATCATCATGGTAATTAAGTTGAGTTGTTTATCTCATACTTAGAAGGCTCATTATCCCTAATCAGGGAGGATATAATGAGTTTACAAGCCCTTGATTTAGGCTTAAGCTCATTAACTTATGCAAAACACCAAAAACAATAAAAAAATGAAAACACAAAAACAAACAATAATCGTCTCCTTCGGGATTCTTTTCTCATCACACTCATTCACAAACGAGAACTTGCTTCTTCCGTCTAATGCAAGACAATTAACACTCGAGCCAGACGAGTCATACACTTGAGCATAGACAAGCAAGCAGTTCACAGTCAATTCATCTTTCAGTCTCTTTGAGTCGAACTACGGTGTTCTGACTTCCTCATTGCACGAGAGGATACGTAGGCATATCTTAATTGTTATCGAACAAAAGTCTCCTTGTCTTCCCCCTCTTTCAGCATTCTCTTTTAAGCCACAGTTCCTGAGCATTCACCTTTTGCACTGACACTTGTATATTCTTTTCCAGCTTTTGCACACAGATAGCACATGCACTTACCCCTTTAAACACAAACTTTTGAGCGTGGATCCCGTCGAGTACGATGGAAAATTTGGGTGCTAATACCTTCCCAGGTTGTAACTAACCCCCTTTCTCAGTTTCTCTGGTTCGTAACCGTCTTATCCATATCTTTCTAGGTTTATGCAGCATTACCTTTCCTTCGGGATAAAAATGCCTAGCTGGAGACTCTATTCAGTTCACTTTCATTTTCTCTTTTCGCCGACCGTTCGCGCCTGTACCCTATCTGACCCAGTGTCTCTTCGGGGGAGCGACATCTTGGAGACTCTGCTGGGGACCCTATCTTGCAACCAGGGCTTCTGGTTCTTTTTGTGGGTTTCTCCTAGCGCTTGTTTGATTTGTGTTTATGGGGGTGTTATGTGCTACTTGTGCTTATTGTTTATTGCTTTATTTATTTATTTTTGTACAGCTTTATTTATTGCTTTCATTTACAGTTGTATGCATTTCATATTGTTATCATCATCTGTGCTGGATCTGTTGTTTTCCTTGGTGGGAGGTATTATTGAGTGATTAAGGTTCCATACCGGGGACCTGAGTGACACATAGGATAGAGTGGCTTCATATTCTTTCCCATTCCATTTCAGTCTAGTGCGGGAATATGAAACACGGTTTAGACATGGGTTTCTTCTTGAGAACTCTGTGCTACGGATTTCCTGTAGTACTAGGGCTATATGGGAAGCCTTCTAAGTCTGGATGACCTTTTTATGACCTTCATCATCTGAGGTGAATTAGAGGAGGATCCTTTATGGTTATTGTAAACACTGTACCTCCGGGTTAGAAGTATTTACACTTCTCATAACTGATCCAAGTCTGAGGATCCTTGTTCTAGAACAATACATGTGAGGGGGTTGGGATGTTTACAGGTTTGCAGGAACCTTTGGCCTCATCATACCTTGTTACTAGATTTGTTAAGGTTGTATTATTTGGACAGTTCTTGTGATTACCCTGGACTTGTGACTCTTTATTTGAGTCCCCTACCTGGTTACTGGATTTCTAAGCCTCCATCCAGACTTATGAACATACATGGACTTTTGGCCAAGACAGATAAACAGATCTAGCACTTGATCACAAACCCTTTGCATATCATTTGCATACATCATTTTTGCATCATTTAACATTTGCTTATTTGTTTTACAGGGTATCCTTCATATTGTCTTTGGTTTGGTTTTGACCCCTTCTGCTGCTCAGACTCCTTCAGTTATCTTCTTCAGCATCTCCATCAGTTTGTCAGTGATTCTCCTCCAGCTATCCTCATCAGAGACCCGTCTCTAGCATCGCATTCAGTGACCTTCATCAGCAGTTGCTCTCAGCTTCTTCACCAGCATCCATTATCAGTATGGACACTTCAAGAAAGAGCAACATCACTTACCACTTCTTTGAGCCCACCCTGACTGGCATCAGGCAGGTCCAGTCCCTCATTACTCCTGATAATGTCCCACTATTCAGAGAGCATAATGGAGGCATATTGGACATGGTCATGGACTTAGATGCATCTCAGAGGAGCATGATCCATACTTGCTTGCAGTTTTATGATCCTCCACTCAGATGTTTCACTTTCCCTGATTTCCAGTTGGGACCTCTGTTAGAAGAATTTTCCATGTTGTTAGGAGTTCCTATCAGGAGAGGGATTCCTTTCAACCCCGAGATGGTGGCTCCCATAAATGAAGACATAGCCAGGGCATTGCATTTGGAGCCTGCCCTTATTGATCAGAACATGACAACCAAGGTTGGGGTTCCAGGCCTTCACCTAGACTTCTTGATCTCCCAGGCTACTCTGCATGCTGCAATAGGGGAATGGAAGGTTGTCTGTGCACTTCTAGCCCTTAGTATATATGGGGTTATCTTTTTTGCAGATGAGCCAAAGTTTGTGAGCAAGAATGCCATTCACCTGTTCTTATTGAGGAACCCAGTTCCTACCTTGCTAGGGGACTTCTACTACTCAGTACATCAGAGGAATGAGAAGCAAAGACGAAGACTGGTCAGATGTTGTGCTCCTCTTTATTACTCTTGGCTTCTAAGACACTTGCCAAAATCAGATACCTTCTTGAACCCTCATCAGCAGAAGAATTGGGCTAAAAGGTTCATTGCCTTGACATCAGATGACATCAGATGGTGCACTCAGAGCACCAAATGCAAGGACATCATTACTAGTTGTGGGCAATATCCTAATGTGCCTTTGATAGGAGTGAAAGGTTGCATCAACTACAACCCTTTACTCTTCAAAAGACAATTAGGGTATGCTTTGGTTCATCCTCCCAAAGGGCAAGATTTGACTGAGACCCTCTACTGTGAAATCCAACCCAACTCTGCTGTTGTCAGACAAGCTGCCTGGGCTTGGGATAACATTCAGACCAAGGGAACAGCCATCCTTGGAAAGTGCAACAACATTGCTTCAGCAGAGTATTTTGATTGGTCTCGTACCAGAGTTCAGATCACCCGGATGCCGTTCACTTTAGAAGATGTACCTGGACCTTCTATGATACAGCCTACAGCTACTGTCAGTTTGGAAGAGTTTGAAAAGCTGAAGGAAAGGAATACTCAGCTATCTGAAGCATTGAAGAAGACTCTCTGGGAGAGAAATGACAGCCGTCTGGACAATGAGAGATTGGAAAGGCTCATGATTGAGCACTTGACCAAGATAGATAAGACAGATGACTACATCAGGAAGGCAAGGGCATGGGAGTTAGTACTGAAGAATTCTTGCAAGGAAGTAAAGACTCATAAGGCTAGGGCAGAGCATTATCTAGAGGAGATCCAGGCTAGGTGGATCAGGATCACTGAAGCCCGTGCACAAGAAGACCAGAGAGCTCAGGCTAAGATAGAGCAATTGGAGGCTAGTGAGAAGAAGCATCAGGAGGCTTTGTTGGCAGCTCATAAAGAGATATCTTAATTGAAACTCCGGGCGGGGTTGAAGAGGTCAAAGGATCAGGATAAGCATAAGAAGTTAACTAGTGTCATTGCTACCAGGAACCTCCTCATCAGGACTATTACAGAGCACCCAGTGGGTCCATTGACTGAGGCCCTCCTGAAGGAAGTCAGAGAGGATGACTTTGGATTAGATGTTTGACTCTTTTGCTTGTACTTTTCTTTTGTTGTACTTTTCTGTTGTTGATGTATGTTGACCCACCATGGGATGTTATTGTAATCAAACTATGTATTTTTACTCTTTGTAATATATCAGTTTGTATTATTTTTTGGTGGGCTTTATCTATCTCCACAACATCATCAGCATTTCCTCGAGGTCTGGGAAGGTCAAAACCAAAGAACCAAATCGGATACCCTTGGAAGACAAATAGGCATATTGCATCGCATACTAACATTGTTTTGTGGGTTTTTGTTTTATTGATGTTTCTCACTTTGTTGTGGTTTCAGGAAACATTGCTCGCAAAAGAGTGTTCCCTGTCAACATAATACACCAGTACCCGACCAGAAACAACCTTCCGGGACTCCAGATGGATCAAGTTCAGCAAGACTTGAATGAAGTGAGGACCCAAATGGCTAATGAGAGGGTTGAGATGAGGAATCAGATGACCCAATTCATGACTGTGATGACTTGTTTAGCTCAGATCCAGGAAAGACTAAGGGAGTTGGTTGAAAGGCAAACCCCTGAAGAACACCATCCAGGCACAGGAGGTACCAGTAACAACGATCACGTGCAGCCTCGCACTGATCCACCAGAGTTTGGGCCTCATCTGAACCCAGAAATCAATGCCATAAGGAATACTCAGGGTAACACTGTTGGGGGTAGGGTCTTACAAGAGGATCCTCAAGAAGAGCAGTTTACAGTTGTTGGGGTTGGGGACGAAGTTTACGACCGTAGGCTGGATGAAATTGCAGAGAAGCTGAGGTCTCTTGAATCCCAGAATTCCCTAGGGTTTGATATCATGGACATGGGACTGGTGGAAGGGGTGAGAATTCCTCACAAGTTCAAACCCCCGTGTTTCGAAAGGTATAATGGCATATCCTGCCCACGCACCCACCTTCAATCATTCTTGGGAAGGTTAAAAGCATACACCATGGACGAGAAGCTGTGGATGTTTTACTTCAAGGATAGTCTAACAGGGGCATCCCGAGAATGGTATTCCCATTTGACTAGAGCCACAATAAGAAGCTGGAAGGATTTGGCTGAAGCTTTTATCCGTCAGTATCAGTATAACTTGGACATGGCCCCAAACAGGACCCTTCTAATGGGAATGTCTCAATCTTCCCGTGAAAGCTTCAGGGAATATGCCCAAAGGTGGAGGCAACTTGCTGCTGCAGTTCAACCACCCATGTCTGAAAGAGAGATGGCAGACATGTTCATGAATACTCTTCAAGGAACCTACATTGACCGATTGGCTGCATTTTCTTCTACCAGCTTTGCAGATGTGGTGATAGCTGGGGAAAGAATAAAGAGCCTATTGAAGATGGGAAAGATCTCCGATAACGGTGCCAGTTCAAGCAGTACAAGAAAACCATTTGCTGGGCCCCATAGATCTGGTGAGACAAACTCTGTACACATGGGAAGAGGGAGACCCCAATACTTTCCCATAACAGTTGTTGTTGTTACTATCCCTGCTCCACCTCCTTAGTATACTCAACAACCACAACACTTTCCGCAACAACAACAGTTTCCGCAACAGAGATCGTACAACAATAATAACAACAATCAACAACAACGCCTGTTCCAACAGCGGCCATCTCAGGTCAACCGGGTAATTGACCCCATTCCAATGTCGTATGCTACATTACTGCCACAACTCCTAAAGCTCAATCTTGTTGAGTTGAGGACATTGGCTCCACCTGATCCTCAAAACCTTCCATGAAACTATGATGTCAATGCTAGGTGTGCTTTTCACTCTAACGCACCTGGTCATTCTACGGAAAAATGCAGAGCTCTGCATATGAAGGTTCAGGATCTGGTAGATTCAAAAGCCCTGAACTTTGCACCTCCTCCCAATGTAATGAAAAATCCTATGCTAAGCCACAGTGGGCCAAGGATTAATGTTGTAGAGGATGGTTCACCCCTGAGTATAATAGAAGACACTGCATGTATTCAAACACCTCTGGCAGAGGTTAAAGCCCAGCTTTTAAAGTGCCAAGTGTTTCCAGGTTGTGAGGCCTGTTGTGAATTATGCAAACTTTCCGAGAATAGGTGTGCTAGCTCGAGGAGTGGAATTAATGGCTTGATCAAAGAAGGCATTCTGCAAATTGCAACCACAGCTTCTACAACACCAACAACTCTCTTGACAACAACAAGTGAATCTTCTACAAATGCAACAACCATCTTTCCTACTGATTCTTCTACAACTACAACAACCATTGTTCCAACTGATTCAGCTACAACTTCAGCAATCATTCCATCTGTCACTTCAACACACTTCAATTCATTTGCACCGGCTACTACAACTTCAACAACCAATAATGATGTTTCCACTGTCACAATCTATTATGACCCAGCAACGGTCCCGAATTCCAGCAACTTTCAACAATCTCAACAACAGTCTCAACAAAGCTTCAATTCACCTCCACCAACATCCACCAGAGGTCCTGTTACTATTTTCTATGATCCACACACTATTACAGTCCCAACATCTGCTGCAGTGAGCCCAGTCACTATCATGGTGCCCGGGCCAATCCCATATGATAAAGACAGTGATATACCATGGCATTATGGTGCTGATTTGTACTGCAACGGAGAGAAAGTCCTTCTTGATTCTCCAGTTCTCACTCCCCAAGTGGATAATGTTGGGGGAGGCGGAGGCTTCACCCGAAGCGGACGTCTCTTTGCTTCACAAGTCCCTAGAACCAACACTGAGGCAGAGGCTGTTGCCAAAGCCAAAGGGAAGAGTGTGATACCGGAAGAATCGGCATCAAAGGAAACTCATAAATCATCCTTCGATCAAGATGTGGATGAGTTTATGAGAATTATTAAAAGAAGTGACTATAAAGTTGTGGACCAGCTCCACCAGACCCCTTCAAAGATCTCAATCCTATCACTGCTATTGTGTTCCGAAGCCCATCGGGATGCACTACTCAAAGTTCTGCACACTGCCTACGTGCCAGAAGAGATCACTGTGAATCAGCTGGAAACAGTAGTGTCAAATGTCAATACTAGCTGTAATACCTCAAAATTTGCCCCCATATTTATTCCACTAACTGACTTCATGCCTCACATTCATCCACATTTCTCATTAGGTCATGACTATGCATTCATGCATCATTGAGATCTCAAGACGTGGGATCAGGTATTTTCTTGTGATTTGAGTTTTCCTGACTCAAGGGAGATCCACCTAGTCACTGCATATAAGTGGGAGCAAGGATTGAGTTCATATGATGCGTGCCAGTCAAAGTTAGGGTTTAGTTCCATAATTTCATTAAAAATTCAATCAGTGGCTCATTCAAGTTCAAATTCAAAATCTTGACTTGAATCTATTGGTCAGGATGCAAGAAGGATTATTCAAGCCCATTGCAATTCTAAGCCTATTTAGATTTCAAATCCATTTTACCCACTTTTTTGACAATCAAATAACTACATCCATGTAGTTATCCAAAACCAATTTCTTCAGATCTATTTTCCGTGTCCATTTCTAACCATTTTTGGTTTTACATCTCTAATCTATGGCTAAATTTTACAAATCCATATGTACCGTTTTCTAAACTCTTTAGTCTCCGAAATCAATTCAAATTAACCCAATTCTTTTTAGCCCCATTATTGCTCACTGAAACTCGATAAAGTTGCTATCCAAGTTATTTTCCTTAATTCTATTTTATTAAACCAATTTATCAATCTGATTTTAATTCATCCTCTAATTCTAGCCAAAGCCATGTCAAACTATAATCATTTCTTGTTAGTCTGACTTCAAAGAAAATATAAGTCACAGTTTTTTAGTCCACCTCATATACAAATTAAGGCCCATTACATGTTTAGTTGTCATTACTTAAATGAAAAGCAAGAAGGCCCCATTATAATCCTGCTACATATTTTTTGGAAAATGGAAAGAAAGAAAAGAAGGCAACAGGTCCGAACGAGTCATAACGTACGAAAAAGGAATGATAGGAAAAGGGATCTTGATTGATGACAACAGAAAAATTCAATAACAAAAGATAAAGTTCATTATTGAAGTTCAATTATAGTTACAACCATAACATAACAAGTTACAAAGGAAAGGAAAAAACAGAAAATTCAGAAACAATGAAAAAAAAGAAATTTCAGTGAGGAAATAAGTCGCAGCGGATAACAGATCCAATTCACTCTTCAATAATCACTTCATCAATCTCAATATCCTTCTTCAACTTCCTGCGGCATCAATTCAGAACCATCACCTCCAATCTTCACCCTTCGCGAACTCCTCGCATTCTCATTAACATCTTAAGAGCGCCTTTAATGAGTGTCAACGAGATTCATCAAACCCTGCAAACTCTCAATCTGCGAAAAAACATAGAAAAAAACATCAACAGGCCAATTCAAGAATGTCGTGCAGTTCTGAATTTCAGATTCACACCAGAAGTAATAATAAGAAGAAGAGGGAGTTGTCGTGATTCCGGATTTAGAATTCAGAACTGAAGGCACAAAATGAGGTAAAAGGGATTGTAAGCAATTTCTTACCATGTGTTGCACCCCAAAATTTGCCCTCACAATACAAGACTTTGTGTGCTAAGAAGGTTCACAAGGTTCACAAGACCTTTCATGAAATTCATGAAGTTTGCAAGACACTTTATGAGGTTCACAAGGTTCACAAGGTTCACAATACCTACAAGACCTTTCATGAGGTTCATGAAGTTTGCAAGACACTTTATGAGGTTCACAAGGTTCACAATACCTACAAGATCTTTCATGAGGTTCATGAAGTTTGCAGGACACTTTATGAGGTTCACAAGGTTCACAAGGTTCGCAAGGCTCACAAGACCTCCCATAAGGTTCACAAGACATCTTATGAGGTTCACAAGGTTCACAAAGTTGACAATTGGTCAGAAAAGTTGACAATTCCCTCAGACAATGCACCTCCTAAGCAGTGCATCCAAAACTAGGGTTTTGACTTTAATCAGGCTAAATGAACTTCCAAGACTTCAAGTGAGCTTCATAACATCTTATGTGTGTGTAAGAACCCCCATGACAAGTTTCAAGACTTTTCTCAAAAGTTTGCTCAGTCAGATGATCAGATAAGTCAAAACCAGTCAAAGCAGTTAAAAAGTCAAACTGAGGTCAACTGTGGTCAAACCAAAGTCAAACTTCATGATTTTTGCCAACATCAAGTATATGAAGTAAAATTCATCATTTGATCAAGGGTTGATCATGATTCATCAAGGAGGTTTCAGATCATCAAGAATCAGAGGTTTCTAAATTAGGGTTTCCTCAGGAAAAGTCAACTGAACTTTGACCAGCCATAACTTTCACATGCTTCATCACCAAGTCTCCATCCAAAGCTTATTTTGAATGAAATTGAATTCTCTACAACTTTGTGTCTTACAAGCCAAGCCCAAAAATGCTTCATTTGGAAGGTATGAGCTAAGACATTATAGGTCCTTTTGAAAGTCAACAAAAAGTCAACAACTTCAAAAGGGCATAACTTGAGAATGGTAAATGATATGGACATGAAACCAGTGGGGTTGGTTAGAGGACTCCTCAAGCTTTCCAAAATGTCCAAGAACACCCTCATAGCATTAAAATTGAAGGATATGTGCCCTTGCAAAGTTGGGAAATTTTTGGTTGATTTATGAAGAAAATGGAGGTCTAAAACCAATTTCTTCTAAATGGGCTTGCCATATGATGACCCAATCCATACTATAACCTCATGCACGACTCAAGTCAACAAAAATCAGATTTTTTATCATTTTATTTTTATTTATTTTGATTTAATTCATTAAAAATCATTTTAAATTAAAATAAAATATAAAAGTCAAAGATTTAAATATGATTGAGCTTCTAGAAATTCATAAATATGATTTGAATTGAAGTGGAAAGAAGATCATGATGATTGGCCTAAAATAGCAAGTGTTTATGCAAAAATATTTGATTTTTAAAGGCTTATCTTTTTGAATCTTTTTGATCAAACTTCTCACACAAATATCCAACTTTTCTGACCTAATTGATCATACTATAAGTACACTACATAACCCTAATCACAAGCGACGAATTTGCAGCCTCAAAGTGTAAGTTTCATATTTTCAAAAATCACTCCAAATTTGAAATTCGGTTTCTGCCATTAAGGATCATTCAGCACGATTTAAAGGTTTAAATTTGTTCCTTGGGAGGTCTATAAGCTATCTCCATCATCATTATCATTGCATCCATGGCCGAATGCTCTAACCGAATCCATTCTTGTTCAAAATTTCATGTTTTTCGATTCCATACATTTAATTGTCAAAACTTGATTCTAACTATTGATTTGTGTTTAGTTTGAGGTGTAGAAGAAATCTAGATATTTGGTTTGAAGTTTCATGGCCGCAATCGTGTTTTGCCATAACTAGGGTTTATGACCTTCATTTAGGGTTCTTTGATTTAAGCTATATAAATTGATTCCAAGACCATAAATGAATTGTTTGAAGGTTGGGGATCACAACCATGTAATTAATTTGATAAATCGTTGCATATTGAGAGGTGTATGAGATTGGCAGGTTTTGTGTGCATGAAAATTCGCAGGTAGTTTCATAACAAAATTCGCAGGTAAACCTACGAATTTCAGAGGAAGAAGATGAAGTTTGCGCGCGAATTTCATATTTAAATTTTTGTTTTAAAATATTATGAATTGCTTTCTGTTTTATTTCACAAATGCTGGTTAGCTCAGTTGGTTGAGACGCGCGTGTGTGAAGCTGAGGTCAAGGGCTCGAGTCCAGCCAGGAGCAAGTTTTTGCTTCAATTTCTTTTTGTTTTGCAGGTTTAAAATAAAAACAATTAGACGCCATTGACTATCACCAGCGCGCAGCTGGCCCAGTGGTTGGCTTGTTTGTCTTGGAGCTTGCAAAGCCTAGGGCCTGGGTTCGAATCCCAGCCCCAGGTATGTTATTTTTTTTCTCTTATTTTGTTTTGTTTATAATATATTTAATTAATTTCTTTAATAATAAATGTTAAAAAATCAAATTGTTATTTTATTTTCTTGTATATAACCTCAAACTTATATTTTCAAAATTAAGATTTATTGTTAAAAAAATTATTTAATATTTATTTTATTATATAGTATTAATACAATATATTTTGTATAAATAAATTAGTTAGTATATAATAAAACCCTAATTTTTTTTCTTCTTCTATTTTCTTTTGTTTAAAATTATTATTTATATGTATTATATTTATAAAGTAATTAAAATTCTTAATCCAATTTTTATTAAATGCATAAATTGCTTATAATTTAAATTTTTGTACACAAATATGTTTAAAAATTAAAATGCTTAATATGAAAACATTCTCTAATTGTTTATGATTTAATTTTGCATGTAAATAATTTTTATTATATGTTAAAAATATGTAAAAATTGCTAATTTAATTTTTATAATTATAATTTATTTTTCATAATATGATCCTAATTGATTTAATTTTATAATTTACATATAATTTCAAATTTTATAATAATTAATATGATTGTTTATATTTTCCTATTAACTTTTAAATTTTGTTTATTATAATATTTTGCTTATTATTATTATTAATCATGTTTATTACTAACCCCATTTATTTTTAAATTGTTATTATTATTATTATTACTAACCCAATTATAATTGCTTATTTATTTTTTTCTTATTTATTTATTTTAAATTGCTTTTATTATTATTATTATTGTAATTGCTCCTGGATGTAATATTTTATAATGTTTATTATTTATTTTATGCCATGGTTAGTAAATAGGGAGTGTAAACATGTATGTTATTTAAAATTAATTTAGATCACTTAATTTAAAAGATAAATATTTTAAATTGAACACTCACACACGTAAGTCGATCTTTGATCGCCATCTCACTTTCTAGGGTTACCTCTCATTGTTGCCTAATTAAAAGGTCAAGTAGGGTGTATAAAGCAAAAAGTCCCTTAAAAATAAAGTCATCTAGTCCCTTAACAATAAAAGATCAAGTCCCTTAAACGGTTGCCTTCGTAATGATCTTGTCCCTTTCAAATAATGATGACAGTCCCGCCAAAATTGCTTAATACACCCCACAGTTGCCTACATAAACAGATGTCCCTTCATATGTCCCTCACATCCAAGGTAATGACTACCTATTCCTTAATAATAGGGATAGTCTTACCATTTAAAGGATTCAAGAACAGAAAGACTTAAACTTTAGGGTAGGTTTCTCATAGTTACTTGCTCACTATTCAAAAACATTTCAAACACTTCACACATTTCAAACAATTTTCAAACACAAGTTTTTTTTATGCATCCGTACATGGATCATTATCAAACTCTTATGAAAATTTCTATTCACACACTTCACATTTCAAAAACATTTCAAAGTGAGCTAAGTAACTAAGAGCCCATGGATAACCATGGATGTAAAGGGTGCTAACACCTTCCCTTTACATAACCTACCCCCCGAACCCAAAAATCTTTTAAAAGGTCTTTCCTGTTCTTTTATGCCTTTCCTTTGGATAAAATAAAAGTCGGTGGCGACTCTTGCTATCCGCAACATAACTAAAGTCAGTTCTCCCACCGTGTTACAGAACTGGCGACTCTGCTGGGGATTTAATAAAAGAGGGGTACCCTTAGGAATTAGATCACTTTAACTTTGTTTGCCTTGTTTGCTTTATACTTATCTTGTTGGGTGCTCTTATGTGTGAAAGATCCTAACCCGGATCTAGTGTACCTTAGGTAAATGGCAATAGACCAAGGAAACTGTACGGCGTATACCGATATGGTTGATCTGGTGGCCATAGTTAGTGTGACTTCTTGGTTGGTGCTTATGTTCCTTAAGTCAAGTTGAGGATAATATGAGGCTGCCATATGTTGTCAATGCACTAACTAACTTTTAGAACCCTAGTTATCCCATCTTGGCCTTTAGAAAGTAGTGAGATAACCGGCTTTGGTGAAGACTGAAGTTGGTTGATACTCGATGCTACACTCATTGAGATCCTAAATTTGGAGGGTTTTGGTTGGCAAGTAAGTTGCCTACTGAACAACCACCCTTGTGAAGGATCAATGATATTGAGATCCCTTAGAACCTGGTTACTTTGTAGGACAGGATGAACCAACTAACTTCAGGGGAGGGTACTTACCTTTGAACCTCATGCAAGCCTTTAAACCTAGGGCTATTGTGTGACTTGTTTGTGTGTGCCACATGTTTGTGATTGAGCATAACATCATGACATCATCATGCATCATAAGCATAGCATTTTCACTAACCATTTCAAGGACCAAAGGATTTATCTTTGTTCTTTGTTGCAGGTCATGACTTCCGCTCGTAGAAACACCATCAGGATCAACTTTGTGGGCATACCTGCTAAGCTTAAAGAGTTGGTTTCTCAAGTGTCTGATCATTCCCAGTTCATCAAGAGACATGGTCACCTATTGGATCTAGTCACTTCAGGGTTCAATGAAGACATGATGAGTGTGCTGTTTCAGTTCTTTGATCCCAAGCACCATTGCTTTACATTCCCTGACTATCAGTTGGTACCTACAATGGAAGAGTTCTCTAAACTTCTGGGTATACCCGTTCTTGATCAAAGACCCTTCACAGGTTTGGAGAAGGAGCTTAAACCAGAGGTTATTGCTGCAGCCCTACATCTGAAGAAGTCTGACATTGTTCTAGAAACGAGAAGCGGAGTTAAGGGTATTCTTGCCAAGGTGTTGATAGAAAAAGCTCAGTTATTCTTGAAGGCCATGAGCTATGATGCTTTTGAGGAGATCTTAGCCTTGCTGATATATGGCTTAGTATTGTTCCCCAATCCAGATCAGTTCATAGACGTTCATGCCATCAACATATTCCTGAGTCACAATTCAGTGCCTACATTGCTTGGAGACATCCTACATTCTCTTCATACCCGTACTACAAGGGCAAGAGGAACTTTGATATGCTGCATACCTTTGCTTTCTAGGTGGTTTATTTCTCACCTTCCTCGCTCAGTAATGAAGAATGAGCAAGGGTTCAGATGGTCCAAGAGGATTATGTCACTCTCTCATTTGGACATCCATTGGTGCTCCAGATCCATGGAGAATGTCACTATCATTGACCGTTGTGGGGAGTTTCCTAATGTGCCACTTCTAGGCATAAGAGGAGGCATCACCTACAACCCTTCTTTGGCTTTACGACAGTTTGGTTACGCTCGGAGTGATGGTCCACATGACATGTTGATTCAGGGCATTGTGTTTGATTACGACAACGATCTTCAAGGTTACCGTCAGAGATTCATACGAGCATGGGGAAAAGTAAACAGGGTTGACAGCAAGACACTGGAGCCTAAGTACACTATCCCTATGGAGGCTTATCTCAGATGGGTGCGATCTCGTGCTCAGACTCTCATGATGCCATATCCTGCTATCCTGCCAGTTACCATGGAACCTGTTGCTGAAGGAGACACTGCTTATACCATCCTTCACCCAGACATGCCTACTGACATGGAAGACTTACAGAGATCCTGGATCCAGTTGAAGGAGCAAAGGGATACTTTCGAGGCTCATTACAAAGCAAGCCAAGAAAGAATCCTGGAACTAACAAAGCAACTTCACGAGGAGCGGAATCTCAACTCATACCTCAACACAAAGAGGAAACGTCCATGGGAGACTTAAAACCCCATCTTTTGTATTTATTTCATTTCATTTTTTGTAAGCCCAAGAGGCAAAACAAATTTATTACTAATAAAAGTTTACCTTCTTGTTTGTTTAAGCAAATTTAAATCCCGCGGTCCTTGAAAACATCGCATTTACATTCACATATCATTTCATTGCATCACAGGTTTATAATTGTGCACAGGTTTCTCATCTTCTCGCTGTTTATTTCAGCAATGGCTCTTGAACAAACAGTCAAAGATCTCCAAGCACAAAATGCACAGTTCCAAGAGCTGATCCTGAACCTGTCCAAGGGGCAGGATGAATTGAAGACATTGCTGGCCAAGAAGACTAAGAAGACTAGAAGGTCAGGTGGCCTGATCAACATGGGAAGAAGGTTCAAAGGTCTTGCCAAGACCAAAGAACCAGTTGAAGACTATGAATCTGAAGAATCTGAAAAAGAGGGAGGCAGTCTCCACAACACTATGGGGGACTTTGATTCTGAGGCTAATTACTACCATGAGCCTAATGAAGACAAATTCAAGATGCTGGTGGATAGAATGGATGCTATGGAGTTGCAGAAGTCTTCTGGGCTGGATTTTGAAGATTTGAGTCTGATATCTGGGGTAGTCATACCCATTGGTTTCGAGGTTCCTACCTTTGTTGTTTATGATGGGGTCTCTTGTCCCAAGCTGCATCTGAGGTCTTATGTCAGAAGAATCCAACCTCACACTGCTGATAAAAAGTTATGGATCCATTTCTTCCAAGAGAGCTTATCTGGAGCTCAATTGGAGTGGTATTATCAATTGGAAAGTGTCAACATCAGGGATTGGAATGATCTTTCTGAAGCCTTCTATAAGCAGTATCAATACAATGCTGATTTAGCTCCCACTCGCATGCAGCTGCAAAGCATGTCTATGGGTGCCAAAGAAAGTTTCAAGGAGTATGCTCAGAAGTGGAGGGATTTAGCTGGAAGAGTACAACCCCCTTTAACTGACAGGGAACTGGTTGATATGTTCATGTGTACGCTGAATGGTCCTTTTTACAGTCATCTCATTGGAAGCTCATCATCTGGCTTCACTGAGTTGATAATGACAGGAGAGCGCGTGGAAAATGGTATAAAGAGTGGCAAAATTCAAGTGGGTACTTCTTCATCAGGTGCTGCAAAGAAGCCTCCCACTGGGAAGAAAGAATCCAATGTTGTTTACGGTCAACCTGATCGTAATAGAAGGCATCAGTCTGTAAGTGCAGTTCATATTTCAAATCCAACTCCTGCAACAACAGAACAGCCACAGGGCAACCAACAGAGGGCTAGAAGGCAGTTCACAAAGATCAACATGTCAATGGCTCAGGCATTGCAACACTTGTTGAAGGCTGAACTCATTACTCTGAAAGAGGCTCCTCGGAATCCTAATGTTACCTCTCCCAGGTACAATCCCAATGCACGATGTGCATATCATTCGAACTGTCAGGGACATGATACTAATAGTTGCTGGGTCTTGAAGAACAAAATTCAAGATATGATTGAGGCTGGAGAGATTGAGTTTGACCCTCCGGGTACCCCAAATGTGATTACTGCTCCCATGCCAAATCACGAGAAGACTGTCAATGCCATTGATGAAGATTTACATATCTATTCAGTTGCAGAGTTGACCACACCATTGTCTGTTATCAAGAAGAAGCTAGTACAAGTTGGGTTCTTTCTAGGTTGTCGTGAAGATTGTTTGTATTGTACTTATAAGCCGGATAGTTGCTGGAGATTGAGAGATGGAATTCAACGTCTCATGGATAAGTATACTATAGTGTTTGAGAGGACTCCATCGTCTGTAGAGAGTATGGTGGATCATATTACTCAAGGTAGGAAGATTGAAGAGGTTGATATGGTTGACAAAGTGCCGGTAAGGATCACTTCCAAAGGTCCTGTTAAAATCAATCATAAGGGTCCAATTAAGATTACTGCTGAAGGCCCTGTGAAGGTTGTTGCTGAAGCCAGAGTAGCTCCTATGGTCATTACTACTCCTGGTCCTATTCCGTATACGTCTGATAAAGCTGTGCCTTGGCATTATGGGTCTGATGTTTACATCCATGGTGTTAAGCAAGAACCCTTAGCTGATGTGCCTGTTGATGTTGATAATATTGCTGGATCTAGTAAGATCACACGAAGTGGAAGAGTCTTCTCTCCTCCAGTTACTTCCAAGAATGCAGCTACTCCTGCTGCTACCTCCACCACTCATGCTCGGGGCAAAGGTCCTGTTATTGAACCTATACCTGCTAATGTACCAGCTGCTGATGATCTCTCTAAGCAGATGGAAGAAGTACTGAAAATCATTCGTAAGAGTGATTATGACATTGTTGATCAGTTGGGGCATACTCCCTCCAAGATTTCTATGCTGTCTTTGTTGTTATGTTCCGAGGCTCATGCAAAAGCTTTGATCAAGTTTCTGAAGACTGCTCATGTACCCAATGCAATTTTGTGTTGACCAGTTTGAGAATTGTGTTGCCCACCTGACTTATGATAATGGGTTAGGGTTTTCTGATGCTGATTTGACCCCTGCCAAGAGGGATCATAACAGGGCTCTGCATATCTCAATTGAATTCAGGGGCACTACCCTGTCACATGTATTGATAGACAATGGTTCCTCTCTGAATGTGTTGCCCAAAGAAGTCCTGAATAAGCTGAGTCCTGAAGATGTTGTGCTGAAGCCCAGTAGTATAGTGGTGAAGGCTTTTGATGGTTCTAGAAGAGTAGTGCATGGGGAAATTGATCTCCCAATCAAAGTTGGGTCTCAGGTGTTTAATGCTACATTTTATGTGATGGATATTCGTCCTTCTTACTCTTGTTTGCTTGGTCGTCCCTGGATCCATGGGGCAGGTGCTGTAACCTCTACATTACATCAGAAGCTGAGATATCCGGTAGAAGGAAAGGTTGTTACTGTCTATGGAGAGGAAGAATATTTTGTCAGCATGTGAACACCTTCAAGTATTTGGAAGTGGAAGGTGAATATGTTGAAACTCCGTGCCAGACATTTGAAGTGGTTCCTTGGATTGTTAATGACTATGTAGCTCCTCCTGTTGTCAAGAAAGTTCCTGTGGTCACCAGAATACCTCCAACAATGGCCTCCCTCAAAGATGCTAGAGCTGTAGTGGATGAAGGTGGTTGTACTATTTGGGGTCAGCTTCCTGATATCCCATACAAGTCTGACAAATTTGGTTTGGGTTTCACTGCAGAGTCCCAGAAGGCTGTTCGTCGTGCTCGTGCTGTTCGTATCACCAATCAAGGGGTTATGAAAGATCAGATCAATGCTGTGGGTGACTATGATGAAGACTACTATCTGGATGCTTGTATTTTTCCTACTGTGGGTGCTGGACTCAATAATTGGAAAACTGAAGATGTTATCCCTATCTCCTTTAGTCAGGAGTAAATACTATTACTGTGTTGTTGCTTTTAAGTTTGTAATTTCTTGAACAATTGAACTCTTAAGCCTTGTGCCTTACCCGGGGCACAATGGTGTGCTTGTTACGGGATGTCATTTCATTTGCATACTTCATTCAATAAAAATCAGTGGACGTTTCGTTTTCGTAAATATTGTGTTCCTTGTCTTTCTTTTCTTTTATTTTCTGTTTTATCAGCTATGTGTTCTTACACACACCCACATCACTAAAATGCAGATCCTCATCCACTCTGGATCCTGTTGATAACAGTTCTACTATTGCCAATTATAATTTCGAGAATCCGATCTATCAAACTGAAGACGGAAATGAGGACGATTGTGAAGTACCTGTAGAGCTTGCTAGGTTGTTACAACAAGAAGAGAAAGTCATACAGCCACATGAAGAGCCAGTCGAAGTTGTGAATCTGGGAACTGAAGAAAACAGGAAAGAGGTCAAGATAGGGGCTGAATTAGAGGATAGTGTCAAGAGCAGGCTGATTCAGATGTTACGTGACTATGTGGAGATCTTTGCTTGGTCTTATGAAGATATGCCAGGGTTGGATACAAACATTGTGGTTCACCGTTTACCAGTAAAAGAAGATTGTCGTCCAAAGAAGCAGAAGGTTCGTCGTATGCGTCCTGAGATGTCAGAAAAGATCAAAGCAGAGGTAATGAAACAGTTTGATGTAGGGTTCTTAGCTGTGACTTCTTATCCTCAGTGGGTTGCAAATGTGGTACCAGTTCCTAAGAAAGATGGTAAGGTACGTATGTGTGTAGACTACAGGGATATGAACAAGGCTAGCCCCAAAGATGACTTTCCACTTCCTCATATTGATGTTCTGGTAGACAACACTGCTCAGCATAAGGTATTCTCTTTTATGGATGGTTTCTCTGGTTACAATCAAATCAAGATGGCTCCTGAAGACATGGAGAAGACAACATTTGTTACACAGTGGGACACTTTTTGCTATAAAGTAATGCCATTTGGTTTGAAGAATGCAGGGGCAACATATCAGCGAGCTATGATGGCTTTGTTTCATGATATGATTCATCATGAAATAGAGGTATATGTGGATGATATGATAGCCAGGTCCCAGAATGAAGAGCAACATCTTGATCATTTGCATAAATTGTTTGAGAGGTTGAAGAAGTACAAGTTGAGATTGAACCCAAACAAGTGTACTTTTGGAGTTAGGTCTGGTAAGCTCCTGGGTTTTATAGTCAGTGGAAAAGGTATTGAAGTGGATCCTGCAAAAGTGAAAGCTATACGAGAGATGCCAGCTCCCCGTACTGAGAAGGAAGTTAGAGGTTTCTTGGGACGATTGAACTACATTGCAAGATTTATTTCCCAATTAACTGCCATCTGTGAGCCAATCTTCAAGTTGTTGAAGAAAGATCAGGTGATGGAATGGAATGATGAGTGCCAAACTGCCTTTGATGAAATCAAGAGATATCTGCTGGAACCACCAATTTTGATGCCACCAGTTGATGGAAGACCCTTGATTATGTACTTAACTGTGTTAGACAACTCAATGGGGTGTGTGTTGGGGCAACATGACGAGTCTGGTCGAAAAGAGCAGGCAATATACTACCTTAGCAAAAAGTTTACCGACTGTGAAACAAGATACTCACTGCTCGAGAAAACTTGCTGCGCTTTGGCATGGGCTGCTCGCCGACTAAGACAGTATATGTTGACTCATACTACCTTGTTGATTTCAAAGATGGATCCAATCAAGTACATATTTGAGAAACCTGCTCTCTCCGGAAGAATTGCAAGATGGCAAATGATCTTGACAGAATATGACATACAGTATACTACTCAGAAGGCCATCAAAGGAAGTGTTGTTGCTGATCATTTGGCTCATCAAGCAGTGGATGATTACCAGTCAATGAGTTTTGAGTTCCCTGATGAAGACATTATGATTATTACCAAAGAACCTGGACAATATGACGGACCTGAACAAGGATCCCGATGGACTATGGTTTTTGATGGTGCCTCTAATGCACTTGGTAATGGTGTTGGTGTTGTGATTAGTTCCCCTGAAGGTTGTCATACCCCGATTACTGTCAGACTTTGTTTCTATTGTACCAATAACATGGCTGAGTATGAGGCATGTATCCTGGGTATTAAAGCTGCTATTGATATGAAGATTCAGTTCCTTGATGTGTATGGAGATTCAGCCCTGGTAGTTAGTCAGATCAAAGGAGATTGGGATACCAAGCATGATAATCTCATTCCTTACAGAGAGCATGTTTTGTCTTTGATCCCACATTTCAAAGAGATTACCTTTGGACATATTCCACGAAGAGAGAATCAGTTGGCAGATGCTTTGGCCACCATGGCATCCATGTTTGAGATCAGCTGGGATGATGAAGCTCCCAAGATTACTATTGATAGATTTGAGAAGCCTGCATATTGCAATGAGATTGAAACTGAGGGGGCAGAGGAGCAACCTTGGTTCTATGAAGTAAAAAGATATCTTGAAGCTCAGGAGTTCCCTGAAGGGGCATCTGTCAAAGATAGGAAATTTCTGAGAAGGTTTTCTGCTAAGTTCTTTTTGAGTAATGGCATTTTGTACAAGCGCAGTCATGATTCAACTATGCTTCGTTGTGTGGATAAGAAAGAAGCAACTGAGATTATGGAAGATATGCATGATGGGATCTTTGGCACTCATTCTAGTGGCCATACCATGGCAAAGAAGATATTGAGAGCACGATACTATTGGTCTACCATGGAAGCTGATTGCTATCAACACTCCAGAACGTGTCACAAGTGTCAAATTTATGCTGATAAAGTCCATATACCTCCTTCACCATTGAATGTGTTAACTGCTCCTTGGCCTTTTGCCATGTGGGGCATTGATATGATTGGTGAGATCAAGCCTACTGCTTCTAATGGGCATCGTTTCATCCTGGTTGCTATTGATTATTTCACAAAATGGGTGGAGGCAGCTTCATTTGCATCTGTTACTAAGAATGTGGTGGCTCGATTCATTAAGAATAATCTCATATGTAGGTATGGCATCCCTGAAAGGATTATTACTGACAATGGCTCTAATCTGAACAACACTATGATTACTGATCTCTGCACGCAGTTCAAGATTAAGCACCACAACTCTTCTCCGTATCGTCCGCAGATGAATGGGGCAGTTGAAGCTGCTAATAAGAACATTAAGAAGATTGTACAGAAGATGACTGTTACTTACAAGGATTGGCATGAGATGTTACCATTTGCTCTTCATGGTTATCGTACTACAATACGTACTTCAACAGGGGCAACCCCATTCTCCTTGGTCTATGGTATGGAAGCAGTTCTGCCCATTGAAGTTCAGATTCCCTCCTTAAGAATTATGAAGGATGCAGGCTTGGATGAAGATGAATGGATTCAGACTCGACTTGACCAGATAAATTTGATTGATGAGAAGAGGTTGGCAGCAGTTTGTCATGGCCAGATGTACCAGAAACGAATGATCAAAGCTTTTAACAAGAAGGTTAAGCCAAAGGTATATCAGGCTGGTGACTTGGTAATCAAGCGTATCATATTACCACAGGGTGATCCTAGGGGCAAGTGGACTCCTACATATGAAGGACCATTTTTGGTCAAAACAGTATTCTCAGGAGGTGCCATGATACTCACTACTATGGATGGTGAAGATTTCCCACAGCCTGTAAACGCAGACATAGTTAAAAAATACTACGCATGAAAAGAGACCCGCTAGGTTGACAGGCCTAGGCAAAAATAAGGGCATCCCGGCAAACCAAAAGGGTTTGGGCAAAAATTAGGGATATATATATGAAAAGATGTACACCCGGCAAGTCGAAAACCTGAAAAGGCGGCTTGGGCAAAAAAGGGTATCCCGGTGGATTGAAAACCTGAAAGGGCAATCCAGGCAAAAGTTAGGGATTAAAGCGTATGACTATGTCTCGTTTGGATCACCCATAAAACTGCAACCAGTTGTGCTACTTACTCAAGTTTGAACAGATAAAGCTCAATCCAATCGTTTCCGTCTCAACAGCAGAAGATGAGATACTTGAAGATAATGGCAATAGTAGGATTGAAACTCAATAGGATTATTTCCCATATAGCTGATTATCCTTGTTTTGTAAAATCTTCATGACAAAATCCTCTTACTAGGGTTTATGTCTCCTTGTACAAACTTACCTATGTATGGGTCACTCTTTGATATAAATAAAGTTCCATTGTTGAATCCAGATTTACTTTTACCCTATTTACATAAGCGAAATGTCCATTGGTTGTGTTTGAATGTATGTATGCTTTTGAATATGATTGATGTTTACCAGAAATGTATGTATGCTTAATATGATTGATGTTTACCAGAAATGCATGAAAATGCAGTAATAGTATTTACTAAGGACGAACGAGGGAAGGATTTCAACAAAGCTTTGCCGGTTCATCTCTAACAAAACAGCTACAAACCCTCAGTAGGGCAAGTCCATCTTCATAAAGTCACATCTCCCCTGGAATTTATATCCATCTCTTTTATCCTCATACGGATATTCGGGAATTTATTTTCCAATAGGAGTACGAAGAACGAAGATGGGAGGTTATTTATACCCTAATATCGAACGAAGACGGGAGGTTATGTATACCCTACTATCAAACAAAGACGAAGGTCATGTATACCTTACTATCCCCAGCAGACGGGAGGTTATGTATACCCTACTATCCCCGGCAGACGGAAAGTTATGTATACCCTACTATCAAACGAAGACGGGAGGTTATATATACCTTACTATCAAACGAAGACGGGAGGTTATATATACCTTATTATCAAACAAGACAGGAACGAGTTCCTCATACTCTTCAGCAACAAAACGGGATTTATTTTCCTGGCCAGCAGTTGTTATAAGAAGATATCCAGACGCCTCCGGCAGCATCATATCATACATACATCATTTACATCATAACATAATATACATATCCATAGATACATAATACATTACATCATATTATACATGCATACATAATGCATAAACTAATACTACCATACAGAATGCTACCTTGTTTTCAGGTTAATTCTTCAGCAGACAGACTTCATCAACAGCTTGTGACTATCAGGACTGCTTTACCCTCCTGAAAGTTATCATTTCCTCAGGACTTCTTTATCCTCCTGAAAGCTTCGTATACCTCAGAACGTTGTTCATCTTTCTGAAAGCATATTACCTCCTCAGGATGTTGTTATCCTCCTGAAAGCTATCAATCCTTCAGGACTGCTTTATCCTCCTGAAAGTTTCTTATACCTCGGGACGTTGTTATCCTCCTGAAAGCATATTATTACTTTGGGCCGTTGTTATCTTCCCAAAGGTTACCACTTCCTCAGGACGTTTTTATCCTCCTGAAAGCATATTATCTCCTCGGGACGTTATTTATCTTCCTGAAAGTTATCACCCCTGCCTCAGAACGTTGTTTATCTTTCTGAAAGCATATCATTACCTCAGGACGTTGTTATCCTCCTGAAAGCATATTATCTCCTCGGGACGTTGTTATCCTCCTGAAAGCATACTATTACCTCAGGACTACTGTATCCTCCTGAAAGCATATTATCTCCTCGGGACGTTGTTATCCTCCTGAAAGCATATTATTACCTCAGGACTGCTTTATCCTCTTGAAAGCATATTATTACCTCAGGATTGCTTTATCCTCCTGAAAGCTATCATTATACCTCCATATTTTGGACTGCTTTATCCCCCAAGAAATGTATCTGAAGAATTTTTCTCCAAGTGGCATCTTTAAGCCCACTCAAGCATATTCAACTAGTCATCAGTATCACTCTACGCACCGGTGAGTGCAAATTTTTGGGCTTTTGTGTTCAATCCCCTTCAACCTTCCAGGTCACGACTGGCACATATACCAATCTAACCCCTCAGGTTTCAGAAAATTGAACAGGGGCAGCTGTTGCACCCCAAAATTTGCCCTCACAATACAAGACTTTGTGTGCTAAGAAGGTTCACAAGGTTCACAAGACCTTTCATGAAATTCATGAAGTTTGCAAGACACTTTATGAGGTTCACAAGGTTCACAAGGTTCACAATACCTACAAGACCTTTCATGAGGTTCATGAAGTTTGCAAGACACTTTATGAGGTTCACAAGGTTCACAAGGTTCACAATACCTACAAGATCTTTCATGAGGTTCATGAAGTTTGCAGGACACTTTATGAGGTTCACAAGGTTCACAAGGTTCACAAGGCTCACAAGACCTCCCATAAGGTTCACAAGACATCTTATGAGGTTCACAAGGTTCACAAAGTTCACAATTGGTCAGAAAAGTTGACAATTCCCTCAGACAATGCACCTCCTAAGCAGTGCATCCAAAACTAGGGTTTTGACTTTAATCAGGCTAAATGAACTTCCAAGACTTCAAGTGAGCTTCATAACATCTTATATGTGTGTAAGAACCCCCATGACAAGTTTCAAGACTTTTCTCAAAAGTTTGCTCAGTCAGATGATCAGATAAGTCAAAATCAGTCAAAGCAGTTAAAAAGTCAAACTGAGGTCAACTGTGGTCAAACCAAAGTCAAACTTCATGATTTTTTGCCAACATCAAGTATATGAAGTAAAATTCATCATTTGATCAAGGTTTGATCATGATTCATCAAGGAGGTTTCAGATCATCAAGAATCAGAGGTTTCTAAATTAGGGTTTCCTTAGGAAAAGTCAACTGAACTTTGACCAGCCATAACTTTCACATGCTTCATCACCAAGTCTCCATCCAAAGCTCATTTTGAAGGAAATTGAATTCTATACAACTTTGTGTCTCACAAGCCAAGCCCAAAAATGCTTCATTTGGAAGGTATGAGCTAAGACATTATAGGTCCTTTTGAAAGTCAACAAAAAGTCAACAACTTCAAAAGGGCATAACTTGAGAATGGTAAATGATATGGACATGAAACCAGTGGGGTTGGTTATAGGACTCCTCAAGCTTTCCAAAATGTCCAAGAACACCCTCATAGCATTAAAATTGAAGGATATGTGCCCTTGCAAAGTTGGGAAATTTTTGGTTGATTTATGAAGAAAATGGAGTTCTAAAACCAATTTCTTCTAAATGGGCTTGCCATATGATGACCCAATCCATACTATAACCTCATGCACGACCCAAGTCAACAAAAATCAGATTTTTTATTATTTTATTTTTATTTATTTTGATTTAATTCATTAAAAATCATTTTAAATTAAAATAAAATATAAAAGTCAAAGATTTAAATATGATTGAGCTTCTAGAAATTCATAAATATGATTTGAATTGAAGTGGAAAGAAGATCATGATGATTGGCCTAAAATAGCAAGTGTTTATGCAAAAATATTTGATTTTTAAAGGCTTATCTTTTTGAAACTTTTTGATCAAACTTCTCACACAAATATCCAACTTTTCTGACCTAATTGATCATACTATAAGTACACTACATAACCCTAATCACAAGCAGCCTCAAAGTGTAAGTTTCATATTTTCAAAAATCACTCCAAATTTGAAATTCGGTTTCTGCCATTAAGGATCATTCAGCACGATTTAAAGGTTTAAATTTGTTCCTTGGGAGGTCTATAAGCTATCTCCATCATCATTATCATTGCATCCATGGCCGAATGCTCTAACCGAATCCATTCTTGTTCAAAATTTCATGTTTTTCGATTCCATACATTTAATTGTCAAAACTTGATTCTAACTATTGATTTGTGTTTAGTTTGAGGTGTAGAAGAAATCTAGATATTTGGTTTGAAGTTTCATGGCCGCAATCGTGTTTTGCCATAACTAGGGTTTATGACCTTCATTTAGGGTTCTTTGATTTAAGCTATATAAATTGATTCCAAGACCATAAATGAATTGTTTGAAGGTTGGGGATCACAACCATGTAATTAATTTGATAAATCGTTGCATATTGAGAGGTGTATGAGATTGGCAGGTTTTGTGTGCATGAAAATTCGCAGGTAGTTTCATAACAAAATTCGCAGGTAAACCTACGAATTTCAGAGGAAGAAGATGAAGTTTGCGCGCGAATTTCATATTTAAATTTTTGTTTTAAAATATTATGAATTGCTTTCTGTTTTATTTCACAAATGCTGGTTAGCTCAGTTGGTTGAGACGCGCGTGTGTGAAGCTGAGGTCAAGGGCTCGAGTCCAGCCAGGAGCAAGTTTTTGCTTCAATTTCTTTTTGTTTTGCAGGTTTAAAATAAAAACAATTAGACGCCATTGACTATCACCAGCGCGCAGCTGGCCCAGTGGTTGGCTTGTTTGTCTTGGAGCTTGCAAAGCCTAGTGTAACACCCCAAAATTTGCCCTCTTATTTATCATCAACCTCGAGCGATTCACGCTTCATTCTTGCATCATTCCGCATATCATCGCATCGCATTTGAAAAAAATAAATAAGTCATTCATCGTCCTTTGCATGAGGTGTGTGGTCGATCGAGGCTTGGCAAACATTGGAGTTCGAGAGAAAATGATGTACCAAAAAATAATCCACACCACTTTCAAGCTAACCCATTAAAAAGGAAGAATTCACCACTTTCCTCCCCTTTTCTTTCCGCTTTTCCTTCCACTTTCTTTCCACACTTCCTTTCATTCTTTCCATCTCATTTTTCCACTTCAATTCCACTCCATTTCCCTTGGAAACTTCCACCACCTTCCACCACCTTCTAGAGTGTTCCAAGGAATATTCCAAGGAATATTCCAAGGAATATTCCCTTTTCCAACCCTAACCCTAACTAACTTCCAAACCTAATTTTGGATCCCAAACCTAATTTTTGGGCCCCAAACCCAAACCTAGCTCCTAGCCTAGTCTCTATTTAAGCCATTTTCATCCAAACCAAAAGGGGTTCCCACAATTCCAAATTTTTCACTTTTTTCATAATCACTTTTTCTCTCTCACTTTTCCTCCATTTTCCCTCCTTTCACCAAAGCTTCTTTGAATAAGCTCTTCAAGTTTCACATTGAAACTTGAAGATCTTGAAGCTTAAGCCTCCAACCTCCATTAATTGTGGATCATAGAAGAAGAAGCTAGTGATTTTGTTGAAGATTTCGGCTTATCGGAAGTGTGCAAAGGTTCAAGCATCAAGAACGCATTTATTTTGCGGTTTCTCGGTTTTCACGGTTTTCTCTTCGATCAAGCTCCGATTTTTGCAACAATTACCGAAGCACTCCTCCGCTTCGTAGGTTGGTGATCTTAATCACTTCTTCTTTAAGTTATTCTCTTCATCTCGCCGTTTCGGCATTCTTTAAGTGTTTTTCGCTTTGCTTGAATTAATTCCGTTCGATTATGTGTTGTTTGCATTTTTGTGATTTTTGTTGATTTAAAAGTTTAAGGTGTTAATAGATGTAGGTGCTAGCATGTGTAAATAAGCTCCGAATAAGTAGAAATTAGTGGTAGCATGTCCCTAGGTATGTTAGGATTGTCTAGAAGCAAGTTGTGGCCAAAAGCACTTTTTTTAAAAGCTTTTTTTCAATTCTGCTCAGGGTTAACCGGTTAACGCATGTGGTTAACCGGTTAACGCGTGCGTGTTTGGCCAGTTTGCTTCTGTTTTGGGTCCGTTAACCGGTTAACCTATATGGTTAACCGGTTAACGCTGTGAATTTTTGTGTTTTTGGTTTCTTTGATTGCTTAGCCCTAAGTCTTAGTGCCTTTAACGTTCATACATGTTTAGGTAGTGATTTTAGGGAATTTTTGGATCCATTTCCAGTAGCTAGTTCCCCCATTTCGAGTCGTTTCGACACAATTCCGTTTATGTCGCATATTATGTGTTTTTTGTGTTCTTTGTGTATGGCTTGAGTTCTTGCATGTTGTTACCATGTTTGTGCATTATTTGACACATAATAATCATGTTGCATTCTGTTTTATATGTTCACATTGCATTGAATCATTTGTTGCATTGCATTATGTTGATGTATGTTGCATTTTGCATAATCATATATATGTGCATTTGGTGGCATTTGTTTGCATGTTTGATCATAGCATGTTATCAATTCAATTCTGAATTTTGCATTGAGTTTAGTATGTTTGTTGAACCATCATATTGCATGTTCATAATCAAAGATCATCATGTTCATATGCATGCTTAGGTGCTACTTTTTGCATTACTTGTGGCATAATTAACCATATGATGCATGCTTGCATAATCATCAAAAATGTTCATGTTCTTGCATTTTTATATGATGATCCATGTTCAAATGCATGTTTGTGATGTGTTTAGTGCATTTTTAATTGAGTTTGTGCATTAAAAAATGAAAATAGTCAATTCTGGATTTTGCATTTCATAGCTGTTTTTGCATATAGGTGCTGTAAAATGTGTGCTGTTTGTTATGTGTACATGCTGCATTTGACCTTTTACACCTACTTTTTTCATGTTGCATGCTGGCTGTAAAAAGCTGAGTTGCATCATGCATTGTTTTCATGGCTGTTTGTGTAATAGGGGCTGTAATAGGTGCTGTATTTTTGGTTTAGCATTTTTCTAGTTCCTTTAGGATTTAAATAGAGTCTAGTTTAGGTCCAAGTTTAATTAGGATTTAATTAATGTGTGTTTTGCCTTATTCTTTTTTAATAAAAATGTGCACTAACCACTTGTTTTGTAGTGGGGAAGATTGAGGCAAGTTTACTTCACTTTATCCCTTATTTTTTATGCATTTCTTTTATGCATTCTACTCATTTTTCCTTCCATATTTGTGTTTGGTAGGATTCCCCCTTGTTAGGATCAACTTATCTTCCTTAGGAAGTAAGTTGCATCCTTTTTCCTATTCCTTTTTGCTTTCCTCTCCTCCTTAGGATTAGGAACCTCACTAACCTTTAGGATCTCCTTGATATTGAATAAACAACTTAGGGTTGGTCTTAGTCCCCCTTAGTTTTTCCTTTTCCCACTTGAGTCATTCTTTCTCATCTCAAAAGAAAAACAATAAAACATTTAACAAAAACCGAACAATCTTGTACGACACGAGACTTTGTTGCGGAGTGTTTATACGCGTCCTGTTTCGGGGCGAGGTGTAAATACTTCCCGCGATGGATAGGTTTTAGTACAAGACTGTTCACAAACAAATTCAAAACATTTCTTCTAAAAAACAACAAACCAAGAAGTCACGTCTTCTCATTCTCATCTCATACCTTTCATGACTTGTCTCGACAGTTCAAACAGCGATACGGTAAACACCCTCGTGTCAGAGCCGGTAACACCTGAGCTAGAGCTATGGCAACGTCATCCTAAAAACCACAAACGAATGTAAGCCTAGGTTAGGCGAACTACGTCGACTCTGATCCTCATTATCCCGATGAGGTACGTAGGCAGCGGGGTAGGGCCCGTTCGAGCACATTCTTTATTTTCCCTACATTTCCCCCTTTCTTTTCATTCTCATTTCAGTTCATTTCTCATTTTCCATTCCCTTTATTCCAGTAGCGGTTTTATTCAGCAGCATTCGTATTTTCTCACCCTTTGAAACAAAATAAGCAAGCGCGGATCCCGTCGGGTACGACGGACGATCTGGGGTGCTAATACCTTCCCAGGTCGTAACCGACTCCCGAACCCCGATCTTTGGTTCGCAAGGCCTCGTCCTTTTCCTTCTTCCTCAGGTTTGTGCAACATTACCTTTCCCATTCATTCGGGACAAAAATGTCTGGCTGGCGACTCTACCTTTCCGCGCCACTTTCGCGTTTGTACTAGGATGAAAATCCCGGGAGCGACAGCTGGCGACTCTGCTGGGGATCGAACCCAGAATCTCTGGTTTCCCTTGTAGAGTCAATCCTAGCGCCTGTTTGGTTTTGTTTCTTTGGGTGTTTATCTGTTTGATGCTGAGTGCTTTAGTTTAGCTTTACTGTTTTTATTTACAGTTTTATTTACAGCTTTACTTTATCGCATTTATTTACCGCTTCCAGTATTTTATTTTCCATGCATCATATTATACTGGACTGTCTGGCTGTGCTGGTTTTCATTTTTTCTGTGGGTGGGAGTTACTGTGAGATAAGCCAAATACCCGGCTTGAGTGCACCATAGGATTAGCGTGGACAGACATTGTACTCTTATGGTATCTCACCATGATGGGTGGCGATGTGTTCCACACCCGGATTGCGACCGTCTTGGAACTATTCTGTGTGGGGATTACCTCACTTCAGGGTACGACCTTGATAGTTATGTGCATCTGGTGACCGATCTTCGAGAACCTTAATGGAAACACCCCTCTCCAGTGATGACAGTGGCAGACCACATTTGTTGGCAAACCCACTCGCATCCGAGGGTCCATTGGGAACTCGCATAGGATGGCCTGGTTCTCTCATAGGAATTCAGTTAAAGCAAACTGTTCGTATGACGATAGTATTGTACCCTTCGGGATGAATGTACTATTGTTTCTCGATTCAGTGCTTGAAGCTGGAGACTTACGAGGGATGCTTGTTTTTCCGGACTCAACTGAGACCTCCCTGAGTAGTACATAATGCCAAACCGATTCCCTGATCTGGTCATGAGCCATTTCTCGGAGATGGTGAACGTATTATTGCTATTCGGCTTTGAGAGTCCGTGATGTTGACCCGAGTAGCAATACCCGTGAGATTGGGAGGGGTTTACAGGTTTGCAGGAACCCTGGTACCTTCAGCATACCCACTTTGCCTTTGATTCAGTTTTGTGATCTGGATTTCTGTTCTTAAGTTATGGACCCCGGATCAGAGGGATGATTATTGTGATATCTGGATTTTGAGACCATGCACCGACACCAACATCAGATCATTGATCACATACCAGTGCATTGCATCACATCATCCGCATACTTGCATTCCTAACGCATGTTTATTCATTTACAGGGCTGCATATTACATCCGTGATTCCGGTTGTGGGTATTGATCTATGAGCATGGAACCCAAGAAGTGTTATTTACAACAAAAGAGCTCCTGTCTTCATCAAACTCACAAAACTGGAATCAGGGGATGGGATGCCCTAAAAAATGAATCAACATGCCATAGCATTCATTTCCTGCATACCATATTCTTGTATTTTTGCAGGTTACCCAGGGTTTCTAACTTATTTGATCGTAGGCAATATAGCTGGTCAACGCATTCACCGATATCCGACCAAAAGAAACCGAATAAGGATGGCTGATCGAGTGCAGACTGATCTCAATGAGTTCCGACAGAGGATGGATCAGTTCATGGAAATGATGACTGGCATGGCCCAGAACCAGGAGCGTCTCCGGTTGATGGTTGAGCAACCTCATGGGAATGTTAATACGGGAACACCAGCTGAGAACGTGGATTCTAACGCTGCCCGTAACGGAGAGCCTCATCCAAATAGGACCGCAACACGTAATGCAGGTTTAGAAGACAATCAAGAGGACCAGTTCACTCTACTGGATGCTGATATGGGTAACATGAATGAGATCAACAATCGCAGGTATGAAGAGCTGTCAGAGAAGATCAAGGCCATGGAATGTCAGAATTCCTTGGGTATCGATGTAACCAGTCTCGGGTTAGTGCCAGGAGTCAGAATCCCTCCAAAGTTCAAGGCACCATCGTTTGACAAGTACAACGGCAGCACGTGTCCTAGGACTCACATTCATGCGTACTTCGGAAAAATCTCGGCTCATACTGATGACGAGAAACTTTGGATGCATTTCTTCCAAGACAGTTTATCTGGAGCTTCGTTGAGCTGGTACATGAAGCTGAGTCGGGTCTCTATTCGAAGTTGGAAAGATTTAGCAGAGGCATTCCTCAAGCAGTATCAATACAATATTGATATGGCTCCGAATCGCACTCAGTTGCAGAACTTGTTTCAAGGACCTAAAGAGAGTTTTAAGCAGTATGCCCAGAGGTGGCGTGAGCTGGCCGCACAGGTTCAACCTCCCTTGCTGGATCGGGAGATGGCAGACATGTTTATGGGCACCTTGCAAGGTGTTTACTTGGATCGTCTGGCCGCCTGCCCGTCCATTGGTTTTTCTGATATCGTCATTGCTGGAGAAAGGATAGAGAATTTTCTGAAAATGGGAAAGATCCAGGATGCAAGCAGTGCTAGTTCTTCTGGTGTGAGAAAACCTTTTGGCAATGGCCAAAGAAGAAGAGAAGGCGAGACGAATGCTGTGTATAGGGGCCGAGACAGAAATTATTCTCAAGGTTACTACCAAACGGCTGCAGTGACTATTACTCCACAGGTTCAACAACCACGACCACAGGGTCAGCAACAACAGGTACTGAGACCGTTTCAAGAAAGAGCAAGAGCGAGAAATCGCAGACTCGACCCCGTCCCATGCCCGTATGCTGTATTGCTCCCAGAGCTGCTGAAGTTGAACCTGGTCGAGCTTCGTACCATGAGACCTCCCGCTCCTGACAATCTACCTCCGAATTTTGATGCTAACGCCAGGTGCGAATTCCATTCAGGTGCCCAGGGGCACAGTATTGAGAAATGTTGGGCCTTTCAGAACAAGGTACAGGACCTAGTTGACTCCAAGGCGATCAATTTCGCTCCTCTCCCCAATGTACTTCATAATCCGATGCCTAGTCATAATGGAACTGGTGTCACGGTCGTTCTACCAGATGGTTCACGTTAAGCTGAAGTCTTCAAGCTGACCACCCAGGACACCAGGGTATTCATGAAGCAAATAAAGCCAGCAGTATTCAAATACTCTCAGTGATGGCATTTATGTGATTGCCTTTCTTCATTGTTCGTTTTTTATCCCTATTGAGGGGAACTACGTCGCTCTGATTCTTCATTGGTCATCAGTCAATGGAGATACGTAGGCAGAAGATCGTCAGGTCTTTCCGAGCAAACTTTTGGGGCAACTTTACTCCCCAGCTTCACTCTTTCCTTCAGATGTCTCGCGTCAGAGTCAGAATAGCTAGAAGAGGAAGTATTACTGCCATGGTTAGATATACAACTGTAAATTAAAGTCTGTGAAAGAGCTATTGATCACTGAAAGTATCCAAGACTGACAGGTCCAGACGGAGCCGAGTCTCCTCAACTACGGCAATATTCAGTTTCTTTACTGCATTTCCATTTGTAGTTTCTTTTATATGCTAAACATTTGTCTACATGTATGAAATTTGTTTGCTTTTGAATGTTAGAAATAATAAAACTCACATGTTTTTCTTGAAGTAAATTCATTTGCATTCCCTTATAATTTTGCATATGTATATCGCAATACCAATTGTCGTGCTTAAATTCTATGAGGGAGGATGACGAAACAAAAATGCAATATCTCTGAATTGTGTGCTCTCAAGTAAGACCCTGTTGACGATGTACAGGCATTGTTTCAAATCCTAGACATTGGAGATATAAGGGAGATAGACCCTCGCTAACCCCTTGAGCCTTGAAGTAGGAGTTTCTTTTCACACAAAAAAAAAAAAAAAAAAAAAAGAACCCTCACATGTAACCCAGGGGCAGGGTAGACGTCAGCTAGTCAGACCAAGCATTCAGACTTTCCTAAAGAAGTGTATTTGAAGATCCGTTGCATCCTAATATGCTAATCAAGAGGTCCAAAGACCCGAAACCACAATGGTTATCCAAGTCAAAAGGTCCAAAGATTGACAACCACAATGGTTATCCTTCGCCGACCCCAAAATGAGGCAGTCACAACCCTCGTGAAGCAATCAAGACAAGCAATGTCACGCGACTTGTTCACAATGCAAAAAAAAAAAAAAAAAAAAAGAGAAAAAAAAAAGAAGAAAAAAGGCCCGCTAAGTCGAAACTTGAAAACAAGCGACTTAGGAAAAAGTTAGGGCATCCCGCTGGACTTCACAATCGAAGATTCACAAGAATCAGTCCAGGCAAAAGTTAGGGATAAGCAAAATAACGCAAAAACGAAAGACCGAAAGGATCACCAAGAAAGATCCTCAAATAAGAACAAAGTCGTGTGGCATAAACACAAAAGATAGAGGAGTGACTGACTCTCAATAATAACCTGATTGGTGCTTGAACGGATAGCAGCAATGGTTCCTCAATCAACACGAAACCCTTATGAAAGGTGAATGCTTGTGAAAACTAGCTGAACATAGGAATGGAGAACATCACGAAGAGCGGGTGGGCACAAATAAACTTTGAGCCTATATCCTTTGTTTCTACAACCATGAACCAGGCCACGATACAACCCTTAAAAGTCCTAACTGAAACAGGGTGAAATTGAGAGCGTACTAACAAGAGACCGCGTTCCTGACTCCTATGAGTTGTGCTAAAAGACGTTTGTTGGTATTGCATGTACATACTTTCATTCAAATAAAGGTCGTATTTTAACCAGTGATTTGCTCATAAAGGTTAACGATCCGTTTTCAAAATTTCAAGATTAACATGTTTGTTGAATTAGGATTTTCATTCTAAGAATAAACATTTTCTCACTTGCATACATTTGTTGAGCATCATAAATGGTTCACATACGGAAATTCAATCCAGAAGCTCAAGCTTGCCAGGTTGAGGAGTCTAAAACTTCTGAAAGACTGTCACGTCAAGGTGCACTTATCCGAATAAAGCTTCATTGAGTAGAGATTTCCCCAGTTAGTCATGGTAAGAGCCAGCTAATCTGGGGCAGTTATGTTGAGCAATCCCTTCAAATTTCAGCTAATCTGGGGCAAGCACCTCGAGATTCAAATCTCTCCAAGAGCGAAGATTAGTCAGTCAAGAGCAAAACTATTCAAGTACTCATCCTGGGGCAGGCCACCCCAATAGTACGAGAATTCATTCTTTCCCGAAGACAGACGATCAGAAGCATTTACCCGGAGTCTAGAATACCGTGGTTACTTGTCAAGTCAACTATCTCGTTCAACACTTCTGACAGATACAAACTCATCTGCATTGACAATGGTTACTTCCTCAGCAAGGTTGTTACACTGAATCATGTAGTCGTTATGATACCTAAGAGTTTAAAGACGCCAAGTCTTTTGTAAAATCCTCTTGAGGTAAAATCCCTACCGAAGCAACTAATCCCCAGCACGAGACAACTTGAAATCTTTCCTCCTCAGCAGGATGTGTCACGGTTTCTAGTCATCCCCAGCAGGTCCATAAGAGTGGATATTCCTCAATAGTCAAGGTATCCTGGGGCACGACCCTCAAATCTAAAAGTCCAATTTATTTTTGGCAAAGGTGATGATTCGGACAGATGAATTATTCACGCTCCTCTCAGACAGATATGTTATCCCCACGGGACTACTTGATATCGAATTCGCGATCATTGTGTTTCCCCACAGAGTCAGCAGACACTTATTACTTCCGCGTCAGGAATTTCTTTTACATTCACATCAGTTCATTAACAATACTCAAGACATAATATCCCCAGTGTCATGGGGCAACAGGCCGTGCAAATTCAGATTTCAAAGTCCAGCCGCAGACTGGCCAAAGTCCATCTTCGGGTGGCAGATTTCAAAGTCCAGCCGCAGACTGGCCAAAGTCCATCTTCGGGTGGCAGATTTCAAAGTCCAGCCGCAGACTGGCCAAAGTCCATCTTCGGGTGGCAAATCTCTAAAGTCCCCCGCAGTGGGCAAAAGTCTCCCGTAGTGAGCAAAAGTCTCCCGTAGTGAGCAAAAGTCTCCCGTAGTGAGCAAAAGTCTCCCGTAGTGAGCAAAAGTCCAGCCGCAGACTGGCCAAAGTCCATCTTCGGGTGGCAAATCTCTAAAGTCCCCCGCAGTGGGCAAAAGTCTCCCGTAGTGAGCAAAAGTCTCCCGTAGTGAGCAAAAGTCTCCCGTAGTGAGCAAAAGTCCAGCCGCAGACTGGCCAAAGTCCATCTTCGGGTGGCAAATCTCTAAAGTCCCCCGCAGTGGGCAAAAGTCTCCCGTAGTGAGCAAAAGTCTCCCGTAGTGAGCAAAAGTCTCCCGTAGTGAGCAAAAAGTCTCCCGTAGTGAGCAAAAGTCCAGCCGCAGACTGGCCAAAGTCCATCTTCGGGTGGCAAATCTCAAAGGTCTCCCGTAGCGAGCAAAAGTCCAGCCGTAGACTGGCCAAAGTCCATCTTCGGGTGGCAAATCTCGAAGGTCTCCCGTAGTGAGCAAAAGTCCATCCTCAGGGTGGCATCATATCCCAAGTCCACCCGCAGTGTGGCAACGTATTTTGAAGTCCAACCGCAGATTGGCGAAAGTCCATCCTCAGGGTGGCATCATTTCCAAAGTCCACCCGCAGGGTGGCATCATTTCAAAAGTCCACCCGCAGTGTGGCAAACCTTTAAAGTCCACCCGCAGTGTGGCAAGTTATTCAGCAATCCACCCGCAGTGTGGTAAAGTATCTGAAGTCCAACCGCAGATTGGCAAAAGTCCATCCGCAGCGTGGCAATTCCCAAAGTCCACCCGCAGCGTGGCAATCTCAAAAGTCCACCCGCAGAGTGGCAATGTATTTTGAAGTCCACCCACAGTGTGGTAAGCCAGTAGCCTTCTGGCATCACTCAAAAGGCATCCCCCGTTCATGATTCTCACCATTATAATTATATCCAAGCGGAGTTTGTTTGGTTGAGCTTATTTCTCTGTTCTTCCAGTGCGAGTGCAAATTTTCGGGTTGTTTTAGTATTCAATCCCTGCATACTTCGAACGTCTGAAAGCAGCTGCTGTCATCCATTCAAGTCTACAGTGATTGAATAGGGGCAGCTGTAACACCCCAAAATTTGCCCTCTTATTTATCATCAACCTCGAGCGATTCACGCTTCATTCTTGCATCATTCCGCATATCATCGCATCGCATTTGAAAAAAATAAATAAGTCATTCATCGTCCTTTGCATGAGGTGTGTGGTCGATCGAGGCTTGGCAAACATTGGAGTTCGAGAGAAAATGATGTACCAAAAAATAATCCACACCACTTTCAAGCTAACCCATTAAAAAGGAAGAATTCACCACTTTCCTCCCCTTTTCTTTCCGCTTTTCCTTCCACTTTCTTTCCACACTTCCTTTCATTCTTTCCATCTCATTTTTCCACTTCAATTCCACTCCATTTCCCTTGGAAACTTCCACCACCTTCCACCACCTTCTAGAGTGTTCCAAGGAATATTCCAAGGAATATTCCAAGGAATATTCCCTTTTCCAACCCTAACCCTAACTAACTTCCAAACCTAATTTTGGATCCCAAACCTAATTTTTGGGCCCCAAACCCAAACCTAGCTCCTAGCCTAGTCTCTATTTAAGCCATTTTCATCCAAACCAAAAGGGGTTCCCACAATTCCAAATTTTTCACTTTTTTCATAATCACTTTTTCTCTCTCACTTTTCCTCCATTTTCCCTCCTTTCACCAAAGCTTCTTTGAATAAGCTCTTCAAGTTTCACATTGAAACTTGAAGATCTTGAAGCTTAAGCCTCCAACCTCCATTAATTGTGGATCGTAGAAGAAGAAGCTAGTGATTTTGTTGAAGATTTCGGCTTATCGGAAGTGTGCAAAGGTTCAAGCATCAAGAACGCATTTATTTTGCGGTTTCTCGGTTTTCACGGTTTTCTCTTCGATCAAGCTCCGATTTTTGCAACAATTACCGAAGCACTCCTCCGCTTCGTAGGTTGGTGATCTTAATCACTTCTTCTTTAAGTTATTCTCTTCATCTCGCCGTTTCGGCATTCTTTAAGTGTTTTTCGCTTTGCTTGAATTAATTCCGTTCGATTATGTGTTGTTTGCATTTTTGTGATTTTTGTTGATTTAAAAGTTTAAGGTGTTAATAGATGTAGGTGCTAGCATGTGTAAATAAGCTCCGAATAAGTAGAAATTAGTGGTAGCATGTCCCTAGGTATGTTAGGATTGTCTAGAAGCAAGTTGTGGCCAAAAGCACTTTTTTTAAAAGCTTTTTTTCAATTCTGCTCAGGGTTAACCGGTTAACGCATGTGGTTAACCGGTTAACGCGTGCGTGTTTGGCCAGTTTGCTTCTGTTTTGGGTCCGTTAACCGGTTAACCTATATGGTTAACCGGTTAACGCTGTGAATTTTTGTGTTTTTGGTTTCTTTGATTGCTTAGCCCTAAGTCTTAGTGCCTTTAACGTTCATACATGTTTAGGTAGTGATTTTAGGGAATTTTTGGATCCATTTCCAGTAGCTAGTTCCCCCATTTCGAGTCGTTTCGACACAATTCCGTTTATGTCGCATATTATGTGTTTTTTGTGTTCTTTGTGTATGGCTTGAGTTCTTGCATGTTGTTACCATGTTTGTGCATTATTTGACACATAATAATCATGTTGCATTCTGTTTTATATGTTCACATTGCATTGAATCATTTGTTGCATTGCATTATGTTGATGTATGTTGCATTTTGCATAATCATATATATGTGCATTTGGTGGCATTTGTTTGCATGTTTGATCATAGCATGTTATCAATTCAATTCTGAATTTTGCATTGAGTTTAGTATGTTTGTTGAACCATCATATTGCATGTTCATAATCAAAGATCATCATGTTCATATGCATGCTTAGGTGCTACTTTTTGCATTACTTGTGGCATAATTAACCATATGATGCATGCTTGCATAATCATCAAAAATGTTCATGTTCTTGCATTTTTATATGATGATCCATGTTCAAATGCATGTTTGTGATGTGTTTAGTGCATTTTTAATTGAGTTTGTGCATTAAAAAATGAAAATAGTCAATTCTGGATTTTGCATTTCATAGCTGTTTTTGCATATAGGTGCTGTAAAATGTGTGCTGTTTGTTATGTGTACATGCTGCATTTGACCTTTTACACCTACTTTTTTCATGTTGCATGCTGGCTGTAAAAAGCTGAGTTGCATCATGCATTGTTTTCATGGCTGTTTGTGTAATAGGGGCTGTAATAGGTGCTGTATTTTTGGTTTAGCATTTTTCTAGTTCCTTTAGGATTTAAATAGAGTCTAGTTTAGGTCCAAGTTTAATTAGGATTTAATTAATGTGTGTTTTGCCTTATTCTTTTTTAATAAAAATGTGCACTAACCACTTGTTTTGTAGTGGGGAAGATTGAGGCAAGTTTACTTCACTTTATCCCTTATTTTTTATGCATTTCTTTTATGCATTCTACTCATTTTTCCTTCCATATTTGTGTTTGGTAGGATTCCCCCTTGTTAGGATCAACTTATCTTCCTTAGGAAGTAAGTTGCATCCTTTTTCCTATTCCTTTTTGCTTTCCTCTCCTCCTTAGGATTAGGAACCTCACTAACCTTTAGGATCTCCTTGATATTGAATAAACAACTTAGGGTTGGTCTTAGTCCCCCTTAGTTTTTCCTTTTCCCACTTGAGTCATTCTTTCTCATCTCAAAAGAAAAACAATAAAACATTTAACAAAAACCGAACAATCTTGTACGACACGAGACTTTGTTGCGGAGTGTTTATACGCGTCCTGTTTCGGGGCGAGGTGTAAATACTTCCCGCGATGGATAGGTTTTAGTACAAGACTGTTCACAAACAAATTCAAAACATTTCTTCTAAAAAACAACAAACCAAGAAGTCACGTCTTCTCATTCTCATCTCATACCTTTCATGACTTGTCTCGACAGTTCAAACAGCGATACGGTAAACACCCTCGTGTCAGAGCCGGTAACACCTGAGCTAGAGCTATGGCAACGTCATCCTAAAAACCACAAACGAATGTAAGCCTAGGTTAGGCGAACTACGTCGACTCTGATCCTCATTATCCCGATGAGGTACGTAGGCAGCGGGGTAGGGCCCGTTCGAGCACATTCTTTATTTTCCCTACATTTCCCCCTTTCTTTTCATTCTCATTTCAGTTCATTTCTCATTTTCCATTCCCTTTATTCCAGTAGCGGTTTTATTCAGCAGCATTCGTATTTTCTCACCCTTTGAAACAAAATAAGCAAGCGCGGATCCCGTCGGGTACGACGGACGATCTGGGGTGCTAATACCTTCCCAGGTCGTAACCGACTCCCGAACCCCGATCTTTGGTTCGCAAGGCCTCGTCCTTTTCCTTCTTCCTCAGGTTTGTGCAACATTACCTTTCCCATTCATTCGGGACAAAAATGTCTGGCTGGCGACTCTACCTTTCCGCGCCACTTTCGCGTTTGTACTAGGATGAAAATCCCGGGAGCGACACCTAGGGCCTGGGTTCGAATCCCAGCCCCAGGTATGTTATTTTTTTTCTCTTATTTTGTTTTGTTTATAATATATTTAATTAATTTCTTTAATAATAAATGTTAAAAAATCAAATTGTTATTTTATTTTCTTGTATATAACCTCAAACTTATATTTTCAAAATTAAGATTTATTGTTAAAAAAATTATTTAATATTTATTTTATTATATAGTATTAATACAATATATTTTGTATAAATAAATTAGTTAGTATATAATAAAACCCTAATTTTTTTTCTTCTTCTATTTTCTTTTGTTTAAAATTATTATTTATATGTATTATATTTATAAAGTAATTAAAATTCTTAATCCAATTTTTATTAAATGCATAAATTGCTTATAATTTAAATTTTTGTACACAAATATGTTTAAAAATTAAAATGCTTAATATGAAAACATTCTCTAATTGTTTATGATTTAATTTTGCATGTAAATAATTTTTATTATATGTTAAAAATATGTAAAAATTGCTAATTTAATTTTTATAATTATAATTTATTTTTCATAATATGATCCTAATTGATTTAATTTTATAATTTACATATAATTTCAAATTTTATAATAATTAATATGATTGTTTATATTTTCCTATTAACTTTTAAATTTTGTTTATTATAATATTTTGCTTATTATTATTATTAATCATGTTTATTACTAACCCCATTTATTTTTAAATTGTTATTATTATTATTATTACTAACCCAATTATAATTGCTTATTTATTTTTTTCTTATTTATTTATTTTAAATTGCTTTTATTATTATTATTGTAATTGCTCCTGGATGTAATATTTTATAATGTTTATTATTTATTTTATGCCATGGTTAGTAAATAGGGAGTGTAAACATGTATGTTATTTAAAATTAATTTAGATCACTTAATTTTAAAGATAAATATTTTAAATTGAACACTCACACACGTAAGTCGATCTTTGATCGCCATCTCACTTTCTAGGGTTACCTCTCATTGTTGCCTAATTAAAAGGTCAAGTAGGGTGTATAAAGCAAAAAGTCCCTTAAAAATAAAGTCATCTAGTCCCTTAACAATAAAAGATCAAGTCCCTTAAACGGTTGCCTTCGTAATGATCTTGTCCCTTTCAAATAATGATGACAGTCCCGCCAAAATTGTTTAATACACCCCACAGTTGCCTACATAAACAGATGTCCCTTCATATGTCCCTCACATCCAAGGTAATGACTACCTATTCCTTAATAATAGGGATAGTCTTACCATTTAAAGGATTCAAGAACAGAAAGACTTAAACTTTAGGGTAGGTTTCTCATAGTTACTTGCTCACTATTCAAAAACATTTCAAACACTTCACACATTTCAAACAATTTTCAAACACAAGTTTTTTTTACGCATCCGTACATGGATCATTATCAAACTCTTTTGAAAATTTCTATTCACACACTTCACATTTCAAAAACATTTCAAAGTGAGCTAAGTAACTAAGAGCCCATGGATAACCATGGATGTAAAGGGTGCTAACACCTTCCCTTTACATAACCTACCCCCCGGACCCAAAAATCTTTTAAAAGGTCTTTCCTGTTCTTTTATGCCTTTCCTTTGGATAAAATAAAAGTCGGTGGCGACTCTTGCTATCCGCAACATAACTAAAGTCAGTTCTCCCACCGTGTTACACCATGGCACTTTCGTGGATTCGTCTTCAATCATTCACAAATGTCTTTCCGGAAATCGGCAATCAGCGACAACCATAACCTTTTATTCTTCAGTATCATCATCTTATCACCTCTCCTTCAACATAGAAATCCTACGAACCTTCGACAACACCCTCAAATCATACTCCTGGAGATGTTATGTTAATGCCTGCTTCGCCTCATAATGTCAATTCTTCGAAGCCTCTAATGATGTTGGCTGATGTTGATCGCTTCGAGGATGATGGATCTCTAGATGAAAATGTAGAGCCCTTTTTATCGTCAGATGATGTAGGACCTAGAGGTCGCATTGGCCGTTGTATGGATGTAAGCAAAGGTGCAGTAAACACCACTTCATATCCATATCTACGGAGCACAGACCTAATACGAATACCGACCCTGCACACAAAGAGAATCAAGTTGCAAAATGAGTTTAAAACGAAAAAGTAGAAAATGAGTAATTGAAAGAATACAGTTACGCAAATAACGAAAAAAACATAAGCAGTGACACCAGAGAAAGTTCAAGAGGATCAGTTATAAATGTAACTGATATGTAATAGAACCAGAATCAGCAAATAGTCAAGGAAAGTTAGTTACAGTGATGGTTAATTCAGTTATATTCACAAGTCAGTTAGGAGAATCGCAAAACAGAAAATCAACAAAAGTTAACTAATTTCATAACCGAATAGCTAACTGAATTTTACCTGAAAAAAGCTCTAGAATCATCTTGGATCCATCCCTTATAAATCAAAAGTATCACCAACTTGCAGTTTCTTCCTCACCATTTTTTCTCACTCTCTCCACCATTTTTCAACCTCTCACACTTCACCATTCTAACCAATCCAGCCTCTTTCTCTCAATTCAATCCTTCTCAATCTTCCATAGCCTCCTTCATCTTCAATCTTCCTTCAATCACTTCTAAAAACTCATCTTCAATTCTTTGCATCTTCATCTTCCTCACCCCATCTTCATCTTCCTCACCTCAATCATTCTCTCCTCAATTTCGTTTTTCTGAATCTGTCTCCATATTCAACCTACCCTCTTCATCTCTCTCCATTCAATATTCATCTATTCGAACCTGCATAACAACAAACTTGAAGGTTCAAAATCGAAAAATCCGGAATTGCATAGCGAATAAGAAGAAGAATAGGGACTCCACAACCTCTTCAATATCTTTGTTTCACCGTATCCGCAACAATCTTCATAGAGCTTTAGCAACCGCTCTTCAATCTTCAAGCTTCATTAACATCAACTCAATAGCATCAGCAAATGCGCAGAATCAAGAATACGTAAATAGGAAGAGAGTTGAAGATGAATCATACCTGAACGGAACCGTGCGGCACGTGAAGACGTCTTCATCGCATTCACATCGTGTTCGTCTGTGGAACTTCCTCCTCAATGAGTCAAGGTCTTCCATTCGCGCCTTATCTCCAACGATACAAGGTACGAGTCGTTCTTGCACCACTCTTGAGTCATCTCAATGTCATTAGTGTGTTGGATTTGGTCTTGCGTCGTTCTTGCGGTTCCGATTTTGGTGAGAGAAGCTGTGTTAGGATGCGGATGAGACGAGAAACGAGAGGGAAAATGAATTTTTCAGGAAGCAAGAGGGTTTGATTATGAGAGGTCCGAACAAGATTCTAGTTCATTTTAGCTCGTGTTAGGTTAGGGTTTGCGTGGAGGTCCACTGGTAGGTGGTGGCTGACGGATGAAGAAGCTCTGTCTTCTTCAATGGAAGCCGTCGCAAAGGGGTAACGTTAGGGTTTCGTAGGTTTTGGTTTGATCAAGTTATGGGGATTAGGTTAGTTTATGGTCCGATTTGGAGAAGATTAGGGAAGGATTCATGGAGGTGAGAATGATTTTGTAAGAAGAAGAAGAAACGGTATGACGGGGAAGAAGAAGACGAAGAGAGGGAGGTTATAGGGCGACGGCGGCTGGGGGAGTTTGAGAAGAGATTTTAGGGTTTCATTTTGATTCAGCCCCTTTAGTTGACTTTAGGTTTATAATCTTAATTAATCAATTGGGTTTGCAAATTAATTAGATTAATTGATGAAGATTAATAGGAGTTAAAAAGCCATTACGTGTTATTTAAATCCCATTAATTTGCTGTTATAATTCTGAATCCTTAGGCCCATCTCATTTTACTATTAGCACCCCGCGTCAAGCCCATAAAAGAAAAAACAATTAGAAATTCTGCTTTCGGCACCTCCCCTTTAACTTGCGAAGATGGGCCCAACAATTATTCTTATTAACACCCCATTATAAGCCCAATATGAAAAACAACATAAAAAATCTTCTTTCCGCACCTCCCCTCAAACCTGCGCATGGGCCTTTCTCCCCTGCTATTCAAACCCCCCATGCTGAGCCCAATAATAAAAACAACTAGAAGAAATTTCTAAACTCACCCTCCCTTCATTTCTTTAGAATTTTATTTTTTAGTTTACCATATTTTGGAAATTAATTCATAAAAATAGCAAAATTAATATAAAAATTCTACAAAAAATTGAGTAGACTTTTAATCCCCATTAGAAATAATTAGCATTTTATTTTTCTGTTTTTTCTGTATTTTTGATTTTATTAGGATTTTTCTTGTAATTAGTTTTTTAATGGATTTCTTCAATTGTACATAACTTTGTAGATTTTATTTTTAGGTCTTCCATTAACGTTTTTTGCCCATTCTTTTTACTGTAGTTAGAGGACCCATAGTAGTACATAGGGTAATTTTAGTAGATTTTTTAGCTCATTTTATCTTAGGTTTAGAGGCTTAATCCTTAGAAATTAATGAATAATTCTTAGGTAAAAATAAACAATTTTTAGACATAGAAAAAATATGATTTTTTAAGATCCCTTTTAGCATAATGTTATAGGTAGTGTTAGGACCCCATAGATTAATTTTCATAATTTTTTCCAGAAGTTTTGATATTTTTTTAGAATATTAATTCGTAGGCTTTGTTACATGTAATTTCCATTAGTTTAGGCTATGATACTAAAATTCAATAAAGAATAGTTTAGTTTAGATTTAATTTTAGAATTTAATATGGACTTAGGTTAGTTTAGATTCTGATTTTTTAGAAGGAAAATATTAGGTATGACCCTAGTTTAGAATTTAGGCTTAAGTTTCATTTTTAATTAGAATTAGAATAAAAAATAGGACTATTTTAATTCATGCTTTTATTTGAATTGTCTTTGAATTTTAGCTAGTCATGTAATTTCAATATTTTTGTATGTTGATTAATTCTTCAATTGTTTTAGGTTTTCCCTTAGCTTTAGAATCAACTTATCTTCCTTAGGAAGTAAGTTAAATTCTATTAGTTCTAGGTGCTTTTTCCATTAGGTTTAGAAAACCCCACAAACCATAGGATTTCCCATGTAAATAAATCAATAAAAATTAGGGTGTGTCTTAGTTCCCATTAAATTTGCCTTTTCCAACTTGAGTCATTCTTTCTCATCTCATGAAGAAAATAATAAAACATCTAAGGATAAACCGAACAATCTTGTACGACACGAGACTTTGTTGCGGAGTGTTTATACGCGTCCTGTTTCGGGGCGAGGTGTAATACTTCCCGCGATGGATAGGTCTTAGTACAAGACAGTTCACAAACAAATTCAAAATACTTCTCATAAAAGACAAAAACAAATAATAAGCGACTATCCCGCGGGAACTTCTCTTCTCATCTCATTCATTCTCAACGCGAACTCGCGACGACTTGTCTTTCATGTAAGACGGTAAACGCACTCGTACCAGACGAGCCTGCAACACCTGAGCATAGACATATGCAGTTTCAGCTGTAAAAAATACAAACAAATAGTTCCCGCCTTAGTTAGGCGAACTACGTCGACTCTGATCCTCATTATCCCGATGAGGTACGTAGGCAGCGGGGTAGGGCCCGTTCGAGCACATTCTTTATTTTCCCTACATTTCCCCTTTTATTCTCATTTCAGTTCCTTTCTCATTTCCGTTCTCATTCCAGTAGCAGATTATTTCAGCAATAGTTATTTTCTCACCCTTTGAAACAAAGCAAACAAGCGTGGATCTCGTCGGGTACGACGGACGATCTGGGGTGCTAATACCTTCCCAGGTTGTAACCGACTCCCGAACCCCGATCTTTGGTTCGCAGGACCTTGTCCTTTCCTTCTTCCTCAGGTTTGTGCAACATTACCTTTCCCATTATTTCGGGATAAAAATGTCTGGCTGGCGACTCTACCTTTTCCGCGCCACTTTCACGTTTGTACTAGGATGAAAATCCCGGGAGCGACTCTGCTGGGGATAAAACTGATTCTTCCGGTTTCCCTTGTAGAGTCAATCCTAGCGTCTGTTTGGTTTTTCTTCTTTGGGTGTTTGTTTGCTGTTGTGTGCTTTAGTTTAGCTTTACTGTTTATTTACAGTTTTTACTTTACAGCTTTACTTTATCGCATTTATTTACCGCTTTCAGTATTTATTTTCCATGCATCATATTATACTGGACTGTCTGGCTGTGCTGGTTTTCATTTTTTCTGTGGGATGGGAGTTACTGTAAGATAAGCCAAATACCCGGCTTGAGTGCACCATAGGATTAGCGTGGACAGACATTGTACTCCCATGGTATCTCACCATGATGGGTGGCGATGTGTTCCACACCCAGATTGCGACCGTCTTGGAACTATTATGTGTGGGGATTACCTCACTTTAGGGTACGACCTTGATAGTTATGTGCATCTGGTGACCGATCTTCGAGGACCTTAATGGGAACACCCCTCTCCAGTGATGACAGTGGCAGACCACATTTGTTGGCAAACCCACTCGCATCCGAGGGTCCATTGGGAACTCACATTGGATGGCCTGGTTCTCTCATAGGAATTCAGTTAAAGCAAACTGTTCGTATGACGGTAGTATTGTACCCTTCGGGATGAATGTACTATTGTTTCTCGATTCAGTGCTTGAAGCTGGAGACTTGTGAGGGATGCTTGTTTTTCCGGACTCAACTGAGACCTCCCTGTGTAGTACATAATGCCAAACCGATTCCCTGATTTGGTCATGAGCCATTTCTCGGAAATGGTAAATGTATTATTGCTATTCGGCTTTGAGAGTCCGTGATGTTGACCCGAGTAGCACACCCGTGAGATTGGGAGGGGTTTACAGGTTTGCAGGAACCCTAATACATTCAGCATACCCACTTTGCCTTTGGTTCAGTTTTGTGATCTGGATTTCTGGTTTTAAGATATGGATCCTGAATCAGAGGGATGATTATTGTGATATATGGATTTTGAGACCTTGCACCGACACCTGATTATATGATTGGCACATCACAGACACTTCACTGATCACATGCCTTGCCTTGCATAAGCATCATATCATTATTAATCATTTGTGTTTCTTTTATTCTCAGGGTTTGCATCACTCCCGGTTCCTGGTCATATATTTGCTTCAGAATGGAAGACGTCAGAAAGAAGAATATTTTCTACAAGTTTTTTGATACCAAGGTGGACTTGCTCAAGCAGATGGTGTCTCTCATTACCCCGAGTCATTTGGATTTCTTCAAACAGCAATATGGTGATATCTTGGACATGGTGTTCAGCCTGGATAGTTCGCAAAAGAGTGCCATTCATACCTTGCTACAGTACTATGATCCTAGACTCTGTTGTTTCACATTTCCAGATTTCCAGCTAGGTCCATTGCTAGAAGAGTATGTTGAGATTTTGAGACTGCCTATCAAAGATCAGATTCCTTTCAATTTGGAAATGACAAGGCCCACTCACGCCGACATTTCTAAGGCTCTTTACTTGAGCCCATCAGAAGTATCTGCTAATCTGGTTGCCACCAAGGCAGGAGTGCTTGGTTTTCCCTTAGAGTTTCTGGTCAGAAGAGCTGAAGAATGTGCTGTAGAAAAGCAGTGGGATTCAGTTTGCACCATCTTGGCATTATCTGTGTATGGGATAGTTTTGTTTGCTAATATGGACAAGTTTGTGGACATAAATGCTATTCATTTGTTTGTGTTGAAGAATCTGGTACCTACTATCCTAGGTGACTTGTATTATTCAGTGCACTATAGGAATGAGAAGAGACGAGGCGGCTTCGTTAGATGTTGTGCTCAGTTGTTCTACACGTGGTTTATGAGGCACATCCCTGTTACTGGAGTGTTCACGGATCCCAAAGTAATCTGGTCGCAAAAGCTAAGCGCGTTGACTACCAAAGACATCAGATGGTTCACCTTAAGGCTAAAAGGGAAAAAGCTTATCTCCAACTATGGAAAGTATCCTAATGTTCCCCTCTTAGGAGTAGCTGGGGGCATTAACTATAACCCCATACTCTTGAGAAGACAATTAGGATACGCTTTGAAGAATGTTCCCAAGGATTCAGAGATGGATCAGACCTTTTATTTTTCTGTGAAGGATAATCTCCCATTGGTGCGGGAGGCTGCAGGTGCTTGGAAACTGGTTAATAGAAAGGGTATAGATCGCCTGGGTAGGAGCAATAACCAAATGTTTCCCGAGTTTGAAGCGTGGGTAAGAGAAAAAGCTCAAGTGACTCTAATCCCTTTCTCTGCACCGTTACCACCACCTACCATGGTGCCATTGGAAGATTATCAGAAGTTGGAAGCTTTGGTCAAGCAGCTTAGGTTTGAGAATCAGGAGGCTTATAATTCTTGTCAGAAACTGATGATTTAGAACCGTCAGTTAGAGGATAGAGCTGTACAAGCCGAGGAAGCAGTTCGTCTCAAGCAGAAGGACTTAGAAGAGAGAGAGCTTTACTTCAGGAAAAAGGGGTTAGCTGAGACTCACAAGACGGCCCAGCGCCGAAGAGAGAAGAAAGATCTGAATGAAGCCAACGAAACTGTTACCTTATGGCAAGAAAAATGGGCCGACCATTTAAAGAAGCAAAAGGAGTTAGATGTCAAGCATGAGCTGGAAATCAAGAGTCTTCAGGATTCTTTGGATGGGCAGAAAGAACTCCTTCGGAAGGCTTATCATCAAGAGAAGGGTCGTCTCCAACGTTTAGCAGAAAGTCAACAAGCATTAAAGGAAGCTCAAAAGGAAATAGAAGACTTGAAGTTGAAAGCTGATGTGAAGAGGTCAAAGGCCGAGCCGAGTCCAAGCAAAGAGAATGAGACAATGTTCCTGTAGCAGATTGAGGAGTTACACGCTTCTTTTGATATGAGGGACCTCCTCATCCAGAGACTCATCCAGGAGCCCGATCATCCAGATATTGTTCAGTTGTTCCAGGATGTCAAGCACCTTAGCTGGAGATAGCAGGATTTAGAGTTCCCTAGGGTTTAATTTCATGTTATTGTACTTGGATTACCCACAGGCTTGTTGTGGGATTCCTTTTATTTGATGTACTTTTGTTGTTATTATGATTGGAACCCTTCGGGGACTTTGTTATTTCAAACATCAGTTTATGTGATCGGATTGTTCTGGATTTCTTGTTCAGTATTTGTTGCACCGACACGGGGTAATGAGCACCAATTTTCCACAGCCATCATTATATTTGAATATCACTTGGGTCTTCTTCCCAATTCTTATCTTCTCTTAATGCCAGGACCGGAAACAGGGAAAGACTTGGGAATAAAAGGAACACATTGCATTGCATACGCATCATTTGCATTTTGTCTTTGTCTTTGCAGGTTTTTTCTACGGGATGCTTAATTTATTTGTGTTTCAGGCAAAGATTGCGAGAGCTGCCAAGACCCGGTATCTCCAACAAGATATCTCGCATCGCTACGCGACCCGCAGCAATCAAAGGACAGCCATGGATGTTATGCAGACAGAGCTCAATGAAGTTCGTACCAAGATGGCAGAGTTCATGACCCTGATGCAAGGGATGGCTCAGGGACAACAAGAGCTGAGGAATGCAATTCAAGGGCTCAACCCTCCTAATACTAATACTCATGCGACCACTTCTGACGGGCTAGGGGCTCCTCCCAACGCAAGCAACGGCCCAGGTGGACCTCATATTCCAGATCCAGCTATGGCAACATTCGTTCCAGTGCACGATAGGCAGGAGGACCAATTCCAGTATTTCAACAATGACATGGGATTCGGCGGAGAAGGAAATCTTAATGACTTTTTGGTGCTTGCTGAGAAGGTCAAAGCCCTCGAGTGTAGAGACACTTTGGGGATTGATGTGTCGGACATGGGTTTAGTACCTGGGGTGGTCATTCCACACAAATTCAGGCCACCATCTTTTGATAAATACAACGGTAGCTCTTGCCCGAAGACTCACTTGCAGGCTTTCTACCGGAAGATCGATGCCCACACGCGAGATGAAAAACTCTGGATGTACTACTTCCTGGATAGTCTCTCCGGAGGATCCTTGGAATGGTACATGAAGCTGGAGAGGAGCTCTATAAGAAGCTGGAAGGATTTGGGAGAAGCCTTCCTCAGGCAGTATCAGTACAACATCGACATGGCGCCTAGTTGTACCCAACTTCAGAGTTTGACTCAGAAGAGCTCGAAAAGTTTCAAAGATTACGCACAAAGGTGACGTGAAGTAGCCGCTCGAGTGCAACCACCTTTGTTGGAGAGAGAGATGGTTGACCTTTTCCTGGATACCCTCCCTGGGCATTTCATGGAAAGGCTAGCTGGTTGTTCCTCAAGTGGTTTCTCGGACATCATCTTGACTGGAGAAAGAATAGAAAGTTGGCTCAAGCAGGGGAAAATTCAGAATGGAGGTGCTTCAGGGTCTGGTATTAAGAAACCCTTTGTGAAAAGGAGGGAAGGAGAAACAGGTTCAGTGTATGCACAGAGGGGAGTGATTAACCGAGGATATTATCAGCAAGTGGCCCCTATCACTATTTCAACTCCACCCGTTCAACAGCAGGTCCAACCACCACAACCGCAACGCTCACAAGGGTATCAGCAAAGAGCTCCTCGTTCATATTACCCTCAGAGACCGAATGATAGACATTTCGAAGCTCCACCGATGTCTTACTCACATCTTTTGAAGAATCTTCTACAGCTTCAGATGATTCAACTTCGAACTCTACAACCTCCGAAGCTAGGCCAAATCCCCGAGGGTTATGACTCAAATGCTAGATGTGAATTTCATTCCGGAGCTCCTGGACATACCACTGAGAACTGTAAAGCATTGAAGCATGTTGTTCAAGACCTACTGGATACTAAAGCAATCAACTTTGCTCCTTCTCCTAATGTGCTTCAGAATCCCATGCCTCCTTACAGGGGTACGGTTGGGGAAATCGATGAAGGGGAGAACCTGAATTTGGTGTGTGATGTTGACGACTTGCAGACTTCGTTGATTGTTGTTAAGGTTTGCTTGTTAAGGAAAGGTATCTTCCCTGGATGTGAAGAAGATTGCCCGGAATGTGTCGAAGCTACAAATGGTTGTAAGCGGTTGAAGGCTGGAATCCAAAGCATGATTGATGAGGGAATGTTGCAGTTTGACAAGGTTGTAAAAGAAAGTAAAGTCTCCACAGTAACTATCTTCTATGATCCATCTCAAGTTCCTTCACGGGCCAGAGTGGCACCAATAACCATTACCACTGCTGGACCAGTAATGTACCAAAGTGACAGAGTTGTTCCTTGGAATTATGGTGGTGAAGTATACTGCAACGGCCAGAGGCAAGAGTTGGCCACGACTAGTATAACCCCAGCTCAAGTAGAAAACGTTGGAGTAGGGGGATTTACTAGAAGTGGAAGGTTGTTTGCGCCGGAAACACTGAGAAACAATGTGATACCACCCAGAGATACTGCAGAAGCCTAAGCTAGAGCAAGAGGGAAGCAGCCAGTAGTTGTCAATGATCCTACACCATCAATTGATCCAGACCTCACCTTTGATAAAGAAGCTGAAGAATTCCTGAGGATCATCAAGAAGAGTGACTACAAGATTGTGGACCATCTGCAGCAGACGCCGTCATAGATTTCCATCTTGTCCTTGCTCATGTGTTCTGACTCTCACAAGAAGGCTCTCCTGAATATTCTGAACAAAGCATGTGTATCTCGGGATATTTCTGTAAATCAGTTAGAAGCGATGGTGTCCAGCGTCAACGCCAGTCATGGACTGGGATTCACAGACCTGGATTTAACTTCTGATGGGCGTGCTCATAATCGGGCATTGCATATCTCTCTAGAATGTAAAGGTGCAGTACTCTCCCACGTGTTGGTAGATACTGGATCATCTTTGAACTTCTTGCCCAAGAAAGCACTGATGAAGTTGGACTATGATGGAGTGGTTCTAAAGCCCAGTGATCTAGTAGTTCGAGCATTTGATGGGTCGAGGAGATCGGTGTTTGGAGAGGTGGAATTACCCATCAAGGTAGGTCCACAGATCTTCAATACCACGTTTTACGTAATGGACATCCAGCCTGCATATAGTTGTTTACTCGGAAGACCTTGGATACATTCGGCAGGAGCGGTATCGTCTACACTCCATCAGAAGCTAAAGTTTGTCTGGGAGGGTCAAATTGTGACTGTCAGTGGGGAAGAAGATATCTTCGTTAGTCATCTAGCTTCATTCAAGTATGTGGAGATGGATGGCGAAATAGTTGAGACCCCATGTCAGGCTTTTGAGCCCTTGAAGTCTGAGCAAGCATCCGCAGTGGCAACTTCTCCCGAAGTACCGAAGAAAGGGGTTTCCATAGCCTCTTATAATCAAGCGCTTGAATTAGTAGAATCTGGGATACGAGAAGGCTGGGGCAGTCCAGTAGAAGTGCCAGAGAAGAAAGATATGTTCGGGATTGGTTATCATCCTGGGAGATCATCGTCTGGACCAAGTGATAAAGGTTGTCAGAGCCCGGTCACTTTTACAAGTGCGGGAATGGTAGACTACGGAAACATCAGCGCGGTGCAGGATGACGCTGTCGATAGTGACTGTGACTTAGATGAATGGATCAGGCCTGTCGCTCCAGGAATTCAGCTTAGCAATTGGACGTCAGAAAGGCTTATTTCAGTCACCTCTTTCGAAGAGTAATAATTTTTTGTTTCTGTTTTTCCTGTATTAAAGCACTATGTCTTGCCCGAGGCATAGTGGCTCTTTGTAAGGGTTCATTTGTTCAGTAACACAATCATAAATAAAATTGACGTTTCACATTCATTCATGTTGTTCTCTGTCTTTCGTTTTTCAAAAAAGAAGGAAAAGTTTTAAAATGGCAATGTTTCTCATTTTCTCAAGTTGTTGCTAAAGCCTTGCATGAATCACCATTCATGCAGGTGCTCGTCATTGGATCTTATCAATGACGACCCTGTTATGGCTGAGTATGACTTCGACAATCCAATTTATCAAGCCGATAAGGAAGGTGAAGAGGATTGCGATCTACCTGAAGAATTGGCCAAACTGCTTAAACAGGAGGAGAAGATGATTCAGCCGTACAAAGAAGATGTCGAAGTAATAAACCTGGGTACTGAAGAAGACAAGAAAGAAGTCAAGATCGGAGCTGCATTAGAAGAATCTGTCAAGACTCGTTTGATTGCTATGCTTCGAGAATACGTTGACGTCTTCGCATGGTCCTACCAAGATATGCCGGGTTTAGACACTGACATTGTGGTACACAAGCTACCTCTCAGAGCAGATTGTCCTCCGGTAAAGCAGAAGTTGAGGCGCACGCGTCCAGACATGGCAATTAAGATAAAAGAAGAAGTGCAAAAACAGTTTGATGTTGGCTTCTTGGCCGTGACCAGTTATCCTCCGTGGGTTGCTAACATAGTGTCGGTTCCCAAGAAAGATGGCAAAGTCAGGATGTGTGTGGATTACAGGGATTTGAATAGGGCCAGCCCCAAAGATGATTTCCCTCTACCTCACATAGATGTACTTGTCGATAATACTGCTCAGTTTTCCGTGTTCTCCTTCATGGACGGATTCTCAGGCTATAATCAGATTAAGATGGCTCTCGAGGACATGGAAAAGACAACTTTATCACTCCTTGGGGCACCTTTTGTTACAAGGTTATGCCATTTGGTTTGAAGAATGCAGGAGCTACCTATCAACGGGCAATGGTGACATTATTTCACGACATGATCCATCATGAAATTGAGGTTTATGTTGATGATATGATAGCAAAATCCCAGACAGAGGAATAGCACTTGGTTAACCTAACAAAATTGTTTGACAGGCTTCGGAAGTTCAGACTGAGGTTGAATCCGAATAAGTGTACCTTCGGGGTTCGTTCTGGCAAGTTACTCGGCTTCATTGTTAGTGAACGAGGAATTGAGGTTGATCCAGCTAAGGTGAAAGCTATCCAAGAAATGCCCGAGCCGAAGACTGAAAAGCAAGTGCGTGGCTTCTTAGGGAGACTAAACTACATTGCACGGTTTATTTCTCATCTAACGGCCACGTGTGAGCCCATCTTTAAGCTTCTGAGGAAGAATCAGGCCATTAGATGGAACGAAGACTGCCAGCAAGCCTTTGACCGAATCAAAGAATACCTGTTAGAACCGCCAATTCTTATGCCTCCAGTGCCGGGGAGACCTTTGATTATGTATCTTATTGTGCTTGAAGGATCGATGGGGTGTGTGCTGGGTCAGCAGGACGAGTTTGGTCGAAAAGAGCACGCCATCTATTACCTTAGCAAAAAGTTTACCGATTGTGAGACGCGATACTCACTACTCGAGAAAACTTGCTGCGCTTTGGCATGGGCTGCTCGCCGACTAAGACAGTACATGCTGACTCACACTACTCTCTTAATTTCCAAGATGGATCCTGTGAAATATATCTTTGAGAAGCCGGCTTTGACAGGAAGAGTGGCCCGTTGGCAGATGATACTAACGGAGTATGACATACAATACACTTCGCAAAAGGCAATCAAGGGGAGTGTGTTGTCAGAATACTTGGCCCAACAGCCAATCGATGATTATCAACCCATGAGGTTTGAGTTTCCGGATGAGGATATCATGTTCCTCAAGTCGAAAGACTACGAAGAACCACTTCCGGAGGAGGGGCCCGACCCCGAATCCAGATGGAAGTTGATGTTTGACGGGGCTGTAAACATGAATGGAAGTGGAGTGGGTGCTGTTATTATCTTGCCAGAAGGGGTCCACACACCTTTAGCCGCTCGGTTGACTTTCGAATGCACTAACAATGAGGCGGAGTATGAAGCTTGTATCATGGGGATCAAATAGGCAATAGACTTGCGAGTCAAGAACCTTGAAATCTTCGGAGATTCTGCTTTGGTGGTAAATCAAGTCAATGGCAAATGGCTGGTTCATCAATCTCGTTTGATTCCTTACAGAGATTATGTCAGGAGGCTGTTAACTTTCTTCACCAAAGTCAAGCTGAACTATATTCCTAGAGACGAAAACCAGTTCGCCGATGCTCTAGCAACTTTGTCGTCCATGATTAAAGTCTGTCAAGAGAATTTCGTGCCTCGAATTTCGGTGTCCCGTCTTGAAAAACCTGCTTATGTCTTTGTAGTTGATGATGTTGAAGATAAAAAGCCTTGGTACCACGACATCAAACAATTCCTGAAGGCTCAAGAATACCCGGATGGGGCATCTAATAAAGATAAGAAGACCCTTAGAAGACTGGCAGGAGGTTTCTTCTTGAATCAAGACGGTGTGCTGTACAAACGGAACTTCGACATGGTACTGCTCAGATGCGTGGATAGACACGAAGAAGACCTGTTAATGCAGGAGGTTCACAAAGGCTCCTTTGGTACCCATGCTGGAGGACATGCCATGGCCAAGAAATTGTTGAGATCGGGATACTATTGGATTACCATGGAATCTGATTGCTGTAAATACTCCCGTAAATGCCATAAGTGTCAAATTTATGCCGACAAGGTCCATGTGCCTCCGAATCCGTTGAGTGTCATGTCTTCACCATGGCCGTTCGCTATGTGGGGCATCGATATGATTGGAAAGATTGAGCCAACAGCCTCTAATGGTCATCGCTTCATCCTAGTTGCTATTGATTATTTCACGAAGTGGGTTGAAGCGACGTCCTACACCAATGTCACTAAGCAAGTGGTCGCCCGATTTATTAAGCGAGACATCATCTGCCGGTACGGAATTCTTGAAAGGATCATCACTGATAATGGTTCTAATCTCAACAACAAGATGATGGCCGACTTGTGTCGAGACTTTAAAATAAAACACCACAACTCTTCTCCATATCGTCCAAAGATGAATGGCGTCGTCGAAGTGGCCAATAAAAACATCAAGAAGATTGTGCAGAAGATGGTTGTGACGTACAAAGACTGGCATGAGATGTTACCATTCGCGTTGCATGGGTATAGAACATCAGTACGCACTTCAACTGGGGCAACTCCATTCTCATTGGTATATGGTATGGAGGCAGTCCTACCAATCGAAATGGAAATCCCCTCGTTGAGGTTGATGATGGATATCAAGCTAGATGAAGCTGAGTGGCTCTGATCCAGATATAATCAATTGAGCCTCATTGAAGAGAAACGTCTAGCAGTTGTATGCCATGGACAGTTGTATCAACGACGAATGAAGCATGCTTTCGACAAGAAGGTGCGACCACAGAGGTACACGCCAGGAGATTTAGTGCTGAAAAGGATTCTTCCTCCTCTCAACGATCACATGGGCAAGTGGACACCCAACTATGAAGGACCGTTCGTGGTTAAGAAGGTTTTCTCAGGCGGAGCCTTAATGCTGACAACCATGGACGGAGAAGACTTCCAATCCCCTGTCAATGCAGACGCAGTAAGAAAATACTTCGTGTAAAAAGGACCCGCTGGATAAAAACAGAATAAAGATCCAGGCAAAAATGGGCATCCCGGCGAGCCAAAAACAGAATAAAAGGCTCGGGCAAAAGTTAGGGAAATCTTGAAAAAAATGTACACCCGCTGAGTTGAAAAGCCACATCGGACAACTCAGGCAAAAAAGGGTATCCTGGTGGATTGAAAACCTGAAAAGGCGATCCACGCAAAAGAGGGATTAACACGAACGACTGCGATCTGCGAGATCCATGACCTACCTACAGTTGAGGCTATCCTAAGGGTTGAAGATCAGTTCACTTACTTTTTCTCAAGAGGCAGAGCGAGCGGAGCGTCTTGAAGACATACGAGTCATAACTGGGTTGAGACTTGATAAGATTCACTTTTTACATTGCCAATAGGATAGTTTGTTTTTCTTTTTTAGTTGTTCCCTCATTCAAGGGAACTGCTTCCTTTGTATTGCCTATTCAGGGCCACCTTTCCAAATCAATAAGAATTCAACTTCAGTCAATTTGACTACTTTGCTTCTTTGTTTTTGCTTTTTCTCATCTAGCATTGATTGATTGTGAAAACGTCTAGCAAATTGTGACTTGCATTGTGTTGTGAACATTTGAATGCTTTCTAACTCATGCAGGAAAATAGAAACATTTAATACAACTCTGAAAGGGTGTCGAGATGCCTAGATAATGACTCATACTATGAGCCTGGGGCAAGCAGGTCCCAAACTAACTCTCTATGTTGCAGGTACTATCAATTGTGTTCATGCAGGTACAGGTACCGATGTTGCTAACAAAGCTAATAACCATTATCCAGGAGGGGCATCCCCTTTTGTTTGAACAGAAACAGGTGTCTCCCAGGGTGTCTCCAATTATCCCCAGCCATGTGGAAGTTGAAATTTTACCCAGCAAGGTAGCAGAGAGTGGGTGTCATCCCCAAGCGGAAGTTTCCCTTCAGACAGGGGCAATTCCCAGCAGTACAAGGAGTGTCATGCCTCCCCAGCAGTTGCTTCCTCAGCAGTGTCATGCCTTTGGTTCCCAACCAAGTCAGGAGGTCCTCGCTTCCCCACCAGAGTTCAAGAAGAGTCCATCTCCAGCAGGGTCTTGGCACTCCAATCTCAAAGTCCAATTTATTTTTGGCAGTGGCGGCTGTTCAGAGCCGGTGAATTATTAACAGCTTTCCCCGCAGAGTTGTTTCCTCCTTATCAGGATGGGTCAGATCAAGGCAGTGATCATCAGTTCCTTCCCAGTCAAGCCATATGGGATACCTTCAGTCTCCTTATCAGGAGATCTCTTTGCATTTGCATACGCATAATCATCATTACATTTGCATCCTCCAAGCGTAGCATTTCCATCATCAGGGAGCATTACGCCATAAATTCAAACATATGCATGCCAGCATGGGCCAGTTTTGAGGTATATTACGTACGACCTATAACATCTTTTCAACCTGAAGTACTCCGCACAGAGGTTACCAATATCATTTTCCAGACATCCTTGTCTTTTTAAGTCGATGTTTGTCACTTATTCCGCGTCTTATTTGGTACAACAGTCGCGTCGCAGGTTCCCGTTTTGTACAACGGTCCTGTTTGCTTGGGCTCTCATTTATGTACAACGATCCCGTTCCATCTTGTCCTATTTTCTTTGTTTCTGGTTACCGCCTGCGGCCGGTATACCTTTGCGTCTCCATTCGAGGATGGTTTCGTGTTAGATCCGAGGATCTTTTGATTTGTCATTCGAGGATGGAATTTCTTTTCTTCAAGTCCTTCCGAGGTTGGTCTTGTTGTTTTGTGTGGCTATTATTCGAGGATAGTAGTTCACTTTTTGAGCTTATTGATCGAGGTCAGTTTGTCTCTTTTGCAAAGTCTGTCTGAGGTCAGCTTTGTGTTTGGTTATCAGTCGAGGCTGGTATACCTTTGCGTCTCCATTCGAGGATGGTTTCGTGTTAGATCCGAGGATCTTTTGATTTGTCATTCGAGGATGGAATTTCTTTTCTTCAAGTCCTTCCGAGGTTGGTCTTGTTGTTTTGTGTGGCTATTATTCGAGAATAGTAGTTCATTTTTTGAGCTTATTGATCGAGGTCAGTTTGTCTCTTTTGCAAAGTCTGTCTGAGGTCAGCATTGTGTTTGGTTATCAGTCGAGGCTGGTATACCTTTGCGTCTCCATTCGAGGATGGTTTCGTGTTAGATCCGAGGATCTTTTGATTTGTCATTCGAGGATGGCATTTCTTTTCTTCAAGTCCTTCCGAGGTTGGTCTTGTTGTTTTGTGTGGCTATTATTCGAGGATAGTAGTTCACTTTTTGAGCTTATGGATCGAGGTCAGTTTGTCTCTTTTGCAAAGTCTGTCTGAGGTCAGCTTTGTGTTTGGTTATCAGTCAAGGCTGGTACACCTTTGCGTCTCCATTCGAGGATGGTTTCGTGTTAGATCCGAGGATCTTTTGGATTGTCATTCGAGGATGGCATTTCTTTTCTTCAAGTCCTTCTGCGGTTGGTCTTGTTTGTTTTGTGTGGCTATTATTCAAGGATAGTAGTTCACTTTTTTTGAGCTTATTGATCGAGGTCAGTTTGTCTCGTTCGCAAAGTCTGTCTGAAGTTAGTCTTTGTTGTTGATGGTTATCGCCTGCGGCCGGTATACCATTGTGTTTCTATTCGAGGACGATTTTACTACTGGATCCGGCGATCCCGTGTGAGTGGTCATTCGAGGATGGCATTCTTCCCAACATATTTCCACCTGGTTCTATTTTCGCTACCTATTCAAAGGTCAAAACCAAAATACATAAATAAATAAATGGGCAGATGGTGTTTATGATGTCCTCAGTGTGCAAATTTTCAGGTTTTTATTCGAGTATTCAATCACTCCATACCTTGAACGTCTAAAAGTTGTTGCAATTATCCATTCAAGTCCACAGTTAATTGAATAGGGGCAGCTGTAATACCTCAAAATTTGCCCCCATATTTATTCCACTAACTGACTTCATGCCTCGCATTCATCCACATTTCTCATTAGGTCATGACTATGCATTCATGCATCATTGAGATCTCAAGACGTGGGATCAGGTATTTTCTTGTGATTTGAGTTTTCTTGACTCAAGGGAGATCCACCTAGTCACTGCATATAAGTGGGAGCAAGGATTGAGTTCATATGATGCGTGCCAGTCAAAGACAGGGTTTAGTTCCATAATTTCATTAAAAATTCAATCAGTGGCTCATTCAAGTTCAAATTCAAAATCTTGACTTGAATCTATTGGTCAGGATGCAAGAAGGATTATTCAAGCCCATTGCAATTCTAAGCCTATTTAGATTTCAAATCCATTTTACCCACTTTTTTGACAATCAAATAACTACATCCATGTAGTTATCCAAAACCAATTTCTTCAGATCTATTTTCCGTGTCCATTTCTAACCATTTTTGGTTTTACATCTCTAATCTATGGCTAAATTTTACAAATCCATATGTACCGTTTTCTAAACTCTTTAGTCTCCGAAATCAATTCAAATTAACCCAATTCTTGTTAGCCCCATTATTGCTCACTGAAACTCGATAAAGTTGCTATCCAAGTTATTTTCCTTAATTCTATTTTATTAAACCAATTTATCAATCTGATTTTAATTCATCCTCTAATTCTAGCCAAAGCCATGTCAAACTATAATCATTTCTTGTTAGTCTGACTTCAAAGAAAATATAAGTCACAGTTTTTTAGTCCACCTCATATACAAATTAAGGCCCATTACATGTTTAGTTGTCATTACTTAAATGAAAAGCAAGAAGGCCCCATTATAATCCTGCTACATATTTTTTGGAAAATGGAAAGAAAGAAAAGAAGGCAACAGGTCCGAACGAGTCATAACGTACGAAAAAGGAATGATAGGAAAAGGGATCTTGATTGATGACAACAGAAAAATTCAATAACAAAAGATAAAGCTCATTATTGAAGTTCAATTATAGTTACAACCATAACATAACAAGTTACAAAGGAAAGGAAAAAACAGAAAATTCAGAAACAATGAAAAAAAAGAAATTTCAGTGAGGAAATAAGTCGCAGCGGATAACAGATCCAATTCACTCTTCAATAATCACTTCATCAATCTCAATATCCTTCTTCAACTTCCTGCGGCATCAATTCAGAACCATCACCTCCAATCTTCACCCTTCGCGAACTCCTCGCATTCTCATTAACATCTTAAGAGCGCCTTTAATGAGTGTCAACGAGATTCATCAAACCCTGCAAACTCTCAATCTGCGAAAAAACATAGAAAAAAACATCAACAGGCCAATTCAAGAATGTCGTGCAGTTCTGAATTTCAGATTCACACCAGAAGTAATAATAAGAAGAAGAGGGAGTTGTCGTGATTCCGGATTTAGAATTCAGAACTGAAGGCACAAAAAGAGGTAAAAGGGATCGTAAGCAATTTCTTAGCATGGCACTTTCGTGGATTCGTCTTCAATCATTCACAAATGTCTTTCCGGAAATCGGCAATCAGCGACAACCATAACCTGTTATTCTTCAGTATCATCATCTTATCACCTCTCCTTCAACATAGAAATCCTACGAACCTTCGACAACACCCTCAAATCATACTCCTGGAGATGTTATGTTAATGCCTGCTTCGCCTCATAATGTCAATTCTTCGAAGCCTCTAATGATGTTGGTTGATGTTGATCGCTTCGAGGATGATGGATCTCTAGATGAAAATATAGAGCCCTTTTTATCGTCAGATGATGCAGGCCCTAGAGGTCACATTGGCCGTTGTATGGATGTAAGCAAAGGTGCAGTAAACACCACTTCATATCCATATCTACGGAGCACAGACCTAATACGAATACCGACCCTGCACACAAAGAGAATCAAGTTGCAAAATGAGTTTAAAACGAAAAAGTAGAAAATGAGTAATTGAAAGAATACAGTTACGCAAATAACGAAAAAAAACATAAGCAGTGACACCAGAGAAAGTTCAAGAGGATCAGTTATAAATGTAACTGATATGTAATAGAACCAGAATCAGCAAATAGTCAAGGAAAGTTAGTTACAGTGATGGTTAATTCAGTTATATTCACAAGTCAGTTAGGAGAATCGCAAAACAGAAAATCAACAAAAGTTAACTAATTTCATAACCGAATAGCTAACTGAATTTTACCTGAAAAAAGCTCTAGAATCATCTTGGATCCATCCCTTATAAATCAAAAGTATCACCAACTTTCAGTTTCTTCCTCACCATTTTTTCTCACTCTCTCCACCATTTTTCAACCTCTCACACTTCACCATTCTAACCAATTCAGCCTCTTTCTCTCAATTCAATCCTTCTCAATCTTCCATAGCCTCCTTCATCTTCAATCTTCCTTCAATCACTTCTAAAAACTCATCTTCAATTATTTGCCTCTTCATCTTCCTCACCTCAATCATTCTCTCCTCAATTTCGTTTTTCTGAATCTGTCTCCATATTCAACCTACCCTCTTCATCTCTCTCCATTCAATATTCATCTATTCGAACCTGCATAACAACAAACTTGAAGGTTCAAAATCAAAAAATCCGGAATTGCATAGCGAATAAGAAGAAGAACAGGGACTCCACAACCTCTTCAATATCTTTGTTTCACTGTATCCGCAACAATCTTCAGAGAGCTTTAGCAACCGCTCTTAAATCTTCAAGCTTCATTAACATCAACTCAATAGCATCAACAAACGCGCAGAATCAAGAATACATAAAGAGGAAGAGAATTGAAGATGAATCATACCTGAACGAAACTGTGCAGCACGTGAAGACGTCTTCGTCGCATTCACATCGTGTTCGTCTGCAGAACTTCCTCCTCAACGAGTCAAGGTCTTCCATTCGCGCCTTATCTCCAACGATACAAGGTACGAGTCGTTCTTGCACCACTCTTGAGTCGTCTCAGTGTCATTAATGTGTTGGATTTGGTCTTGCGCCGTTCTTGCGGTTCCGATTTTGCTGTTTACCGTTCGTGTTAATTTAGTGAAAGATTGGATGTTGTTTTTTGGTGAGAGAAGCTGTGTTAGGATGCGGATGAGACGAGAAGCGAGAGGGAAAATGAATTTTTCACGAAGCAAGAGGGTTTGATTATGAGAGGTCCGAACAAGATTCTGGTTCGTTTTAGCTCGTGTTAGGTTAGGGTTTGCGTGGAGGTCGACTGGTAGGTGGTGGCTGACAGATGAAGAAGCTTTGTCTTCTTCAATGGAAGTCGTCGCAAAGGGGTAACGTTAGGGTTTCGTAGGTTTTGGTTTGATCAAGTTATGGGGATTAGGTTAGTTTATGGTCCGATTTGGAGAAGATTAGGGAAGGATTCATGGAGGTGAGAATGATTTTGTAAGAAGAAGAAGAAAGGGTACGACGGGGAAGAAGAAGACGAAGAGAGGGAGGTTATAGGGCGACGGCGGATGGGGGAGTTTGAGAAGAGATTTTAGGGTTTCATTTTGATTCAGCCCCTTTTGTTGACTTTAGGTTTATAATCTTAATTAATCAATTGGGTTTGCAAATTAATTAGATTAATTGATGAAGATTAATAGGAGTTAAAGAGCCATTACGTGTTATTTAAATCCCATTAATTTGCTGTTATAATTCTGAATCCTTAGGCCCATCTCATTTTACTATTAGCACCCCGCGTCAAGTCCATAAAAGAAAAAACAATTGGAAATTCTGCTTTCGGCACCTCCCCTTTAACTTGCGAAGATGGGCCCAACAATTATTGTTATTAACACCCCATTATAAGCCCAGTATGAAAAACAACATAAAAAATCTTCTTTCCGCACCTCCCCTCAAACCTGCGCATGGGCCTTTCTCCCCTGCTATTCAAATCTCCCATGTTGAGCCCAATAATAAAAACAACTAGATGAAATTTCTAAACTCACCCTCCCTTCATTTCTTTAGAATTTTATTTTTTAGTTTACCATATTTTGGAAATTAATTCATAAAAATAGCAAAATTAATATAAAAATTCTACAAAAAATTGAGTAGACTTTTAATCCCCATTAGAAATAATTAGCATTTTATTTTTCTGTATTTTTAATTTTATTAGGATTTTTCTTGTAATTAGTTTTTTAATGGATTTCTTCAATTGTACATAACTTTGTAGATTTTATTTTTAGGTATTCCATTAATTGTTTTTGCCCATTCTTTTTACTGTAGTTAGAGGACCCATAGTAGTACTTAGGGTAATTTTAGTAGATTTTTTAGCTCATTTTATCTTAGGTTTAGAGGCTTAATCCTTAGAAATTAATGAATAATTCTTAGGTAAAAATAAACAATTTTTAGACATAGCAAAAATATGATTTTTTAGGATCCCTTTTAGCACAATGTTATAGGTAGTGTTAGGACCCCATAGATTAATTTTCATAAGTTTTTTCCAGAAGTTTTGATATTTTTTTAGAATATTAATTCTTAGGCTTTGTTACATGTAATTTCCATTAGTTTAGGCTATGATACTAAAATTCAATAAAGAATAGTTTAGTTTAGATTTAATTTTAGAATTTAATATGGACTTAGGTTAGTTTAGATTCTGATTTTTTAGAAGGAAAATATTAGGTATGACCCTAGTTTAGAATTTAGGCTTAAGTTTCATTTTTAATTAGAATTAGAATAAAAAATAGGACTATTTTAATTCATGCTTTTATTTGAATTGTCTTTGAATTTTAGCTAGTCATGTAATTTCAATATTTTTGTATGTTGATTAATTCTTCAATTGTTTTAGGTTTTCCCTTAGCTTTAGAATCAACTTATCTTCCTTAGGAGGTAAGTTGCATTCTATTAGTTCTAGGTGCTTTTTCCATTAGGTTTAGAAAACCCCACAAACCATAGGATTTCCCATGTAAATAAATCAATAAAAATTAGGGTGTGTCTTAGTTCCCATTAAATTTGCCTTTTCCAACTTGAGTCATTCTTTCTCATCTCATGAAGAAAATAATAAAACATCTAAGGATAAACCGAACAATCTTGTACGACACGAGACTTTGTTGCGGAGTGTTTATACGCATCCTGTTTCGGGGCGAGGTGTAATACTTCCCGCGATGGATAGGTCTTAGTACAAGACAGTTCACAAACAAATTCAAAATACTTCTCATAAAAGACAAAAACAAATAATAAGCGACTATCCCGCGGGAACTTCTCTTCTCATCTCATTCATTCTCAACGCGAACTCGCGACGACTTGTCTTTCATGTAAGACGGTAAACGCACTCGTACCAGACGAGTCTGCAACACCTGAGCATAGACATACGCAGTTCCAGCTGTAAAAAATACAAACAAATAGTTCCCGCCTTAGTTAGGCGAACTACGTCGACTCTGATCCTCATTATCCCGATGAGGTACGTAGGCAGCGGGGTAGGGCCCGTTCGAGCACATTCTTTATTTTCCCTACATTTCCCCTTTTATTCTCATTTCAGTTCCTTTCTCATTTCCGTTCTCATTCCAGTAGCAGTTTATTTCAGCAATAGTTATTTTCTCACCCTTTGAAACAAAGCAAACAAGCGTGGATCCCGTCGGGTACGACGGACGATCTGGGGTGTAATACCTTCCCAGGTCGTAACCGACTCCCGAACCCCGATCTTTGGTTCGCATGACCTTGTCCTTTTCTTCTTCCTCAGGTTTGTGCAACATTACCTTTCCCATTCTTTCGGGATAAAAATGTCTGGCTGGCGACTCTACCTTTTCCGCGCCACTTTCGCGTTTGTACTAGGATGAAAATCCCGGGAGCGACACTGCTGGGGAAGGACAGATTATCACCATCTGTGGTGAGGAGGACATATTTGTTAGCCATTTGGCTACATATAAGTATATTGAGATGGATGGTGAAATCCATGAGACAATGAGTCAAGGGTTCGAGGCCATGAATGTCAATGAGGCTACTGAAGTATTTGCTGCTTCCCAAGAAGACAGGATGGGTACCTCAATTGTCTCTTATCAGCAAGCTCGGAAGGTTGTTGAAGATGGTAATGCTCAAGGCTGGGGAAAGCTGCTGCCAGTGGAAAAGAAGGAAGATAGATTCGGTTTGGGTTACAGACCATTCCGACAAGATCAATCAGAGGCTGCAAAAGAGCCCAAATTTGTCAGTGGGGGGATGCTCACCCCAGATGCTGTTAACAATCTGGAAGACGAGGCAGAAAGCAACCGCAACCTAGAGAGTTGGATACGTCCAAGGATCCCGGGGAATCAAGTCCTTAACTGGTCTTCCCAGGAAATTATAAGGGTAACTCCTGCATAGTAATTATTATTTCCTGTCTTTTTAGCATGCATCAAGTCTTGCATCTTGCCCAAGGTGTCAGGACTCATTTTGTAATAGGGCCATATTGTAATTTTGTGCAAATGATTAATCAATGAATATCGGACATCTTTTGCAAACGAGTCTCTTTTTTCGCTCACTGTCTTTTCATTTTTCACTTTTGTACAAAACAATAAAATGGCAATGTTTTCAAAATAAATAACTTCATTTTCACTTTTACTAAACAAGATTAAAACTGATCACTAAAACGAACCAATCTCAACCCTTGCAGAGATTATCCTCCAGATTGCACCGACAACAGCATCGCTATGACCTTGTATGACTTCGACAATCCAATTAATCAAGCTGATGAAGGGGTTGAAGAAGACTATGAGTTGCCTGAAGAGCTAGCCAGGTTGTTGAGGCAAGAAGAGAAAGTAATTACTCCTCATCAGGAGGAGGTTGAAACAGTTAATCTTGGTACCGAAGAAGACTTGAAAGAAGTGAAGATTGGGGTCAGTCTGCAAGATTCAGTGAAGGAACAGCTCATTAACATTCTTCGAGAGTACGTCGACGTCTTTGCTTGGTCCTATCAAGACATGCCAGGTCTAGATACGAACATTGTTATTTACAAGCTGCCTTTGAAAGAAGATTGTCCTCCAGTAAAGCAGAAGTTACGCCGTACTCGTCCGGATATGGCAACGAAGATTAAAGAAGAGGTACAAAAATAGTGGGATGTCGAATTCCTTGCTGTAACTAGTTATCTGCCGTGGGTTGCTAATATTGTACCAGTGCCTAAGAAGGATGGCAAAGTACGGATGTGTGTGGATTACCGGGATCTGAACAGAGCTAGCCCAAAGGATGATTTCCCTTTACCTCACATTGATGTATTGGTCGACAACACAGCTCAGTTCTCAGTATTTTCCTTCATGGATGGCTTTTCAGGGTATAATCAGATTAGAATGTCACCCGAAGATATGGAGAAGACTACCTTCATCACACCTTGGGGCACTTTCTATTACAAGGTAATGCATTTTGGATTGAAGAATGTCGGTGCTACTTATCAACAGGCTATGGTAACGTTATTCCACGATATGATCCACAAAGAAATTGAATGCTACGTGGATAACATGATTGCCAAGTCCCTCACTGAAGAAGACCATCTGGTAAATCTGCTGAAGTTGTTCAAGCGTCTAAGAAAATATCAGTTGAAGCTAAACCCCAACAAGTGCACATTCGGGGTACGTTCCGGTAAGTTGCTGGGATTCATTGTAAGTGAAAAAGGAATTGAAGTTGATCCTGACAAAGTCAAATCCATTCAGGAGATGCCTGCACCTAGGACTGAAAAGGAAGTTCGGGGGTTCTTAGGTAGATTGAACTACATATCAAGGTTCATATCTCATCTTACTGCAACCTGTGAGCCCCTGTTCAAACTGCTAAGAAAAGAGCAAATAGTCAGGTGGAATGATGATTGTCAGAAGGCTTTTGACAAAATCAAGGAGTACCTACAAGAACCTCCAATTCTTATGCCTCCAGTTGAAGGAAGACCTCTAATAATGTACCTGACAGTATTAGAAGGATCAATGGGGTGTGTGTTGGGCCAGCATGACGAGTCTGGTCGAAAAGAGTATGCAATATACTACCTAAGAAAAAAGTTTACCGACTGTGAACAACGTTATTCACTGCTCAAGAAAACTTGTTGTGCTTTAGCGTGGGCTGCTCGCCGACTAAGACAGTATATGATGACTCACACTACTTTATTGATTTCAAAAATGGATCCAGTCAAGTACATATTTGAGAAGCCAGCACTTACCGAAAGGGTTGCAAGATGGAAAATGATTCTGACAGAGTATGACATTCAGTACACATCTCAAAAGGCCATCAAAGGCAGTATATTGTCTGACTATCTAGCTGAGCAACCCATTGATGATTACCAACCAATGAGATTTGACTTCCCTAATGAAGACATCATGTTCCTAAAAGCAAAAGATCATGAAGAGCCTTTTCACACTGAAGGGCCTGACCCAGAAGAAGAATGGACAATGATGTTTGATGGGGCTGTCAATATGAATGGTCGTGGAGTTGGTGCAGTGCTTATTACACCAAAAGGAGTTCACATGCCTTTCTCGGCAAAACTCACCTTTGCATGCACTAACAACGAAGCTGAATACGAAGCCTGTATCATGGGTCTTAGGGAAGCCATTGACCTCAGGATCAAGACATTAATTGTATTCGGAGATTCAGCTTTGGTAATCAATCAGACCAACGGAAAATGGTATACCCACCAAGAGCATCTAATTCCATACCGTGACTATACGAGGAGATTATTGACTTTCTTTACAACAGTCAAACTTGAGTACATCCCTCGATATGAAAATCAGTTCGCAGATGCTTTAGCTACCATTTCCTCCATGATCAAGGTTCAGAATGCCAATTACGCGCCTCGGATTTCGGTATCCAGACTGGACCGACCAGCATACGTATTCTCCGTGGACGTTGCTAAAGATGATAAGCCTTGGTTCCATGACATCAAATGCTTCTTGGAGGACCAAACATACCCACCTGGGGCATCATCCAATGATAAGAAGACATTAAGAAGGTTGGCTGGTAGTTTCTTCCTCAATGCTGATGGTTCATTGTACAAGCGAAACTTTGACATGGTACTACTCAGATGTGTTGATAAGAAAGAAGCAGACTTGCTGATGCACGAGGTGCATGAAGGATCTTTCGGTACCCATGCTGGAGGACATGCAATGGCTAAGAAGTTGTTATGATCAGGTTACTACTGGATCACAATGGATGCAGACTGTTGTGCATATGCCAGAAAGTGCCACAAATTCCAGATTTATGCAGATAAAGTGCATGTGCCTCCAAATCCTTTGAACGTGATGTCTTCACCTTGGCCCTTTTCCATGTGGGGCATTGACATGATTGGAAAGATCGAACCGACTGCTTCAAATAGCCACAAATTCATCCTGGTAGCTATTGATTACTTCACCAAATGGGTTGAAGCAGCTTCGTATGCAAACGTCACCAGACAAGTGGTAGCTAGATTTCTGAAAAGAGACATCATCTGTCGATATGGAGTACCCGAGCGAATCATTACTGATAATGGTTCCAACTTGAATAATAAAATGATGGCAGAAATGTGTCGGGACTTCAAAATACAACACCACAACTCTTCCCCTTACAGGCCAAAGATGAATGGCGCTGTTGAGGTAGCTAATAAGAACATCAAGAAGATTGTGCAGAAGATGGTGGTTACTTACAAAGATTGGCATGAAATGCTACCATTTGCCTTGCATGGGTACCGAACCTCAATCAAAACGTCTACTGGGGCAACACCTTATCAGCTTGTGTATGGTATGGAGGCAGTCCTACCTGTTGAAGTTGAATTACCTTCCTTACGTGTACTGATGGATGTCAAGCTAAACGAAGCAGAATGGGTCCGATCTCGGTACAATCAGTTGAATCTGATCAAAGAAAAGAGATTAACTGCAATCTGTCATGGGCAGCTATATCAAAAAAGGATGAAGAAAGCCTTCGATCAGAAAGTCAGGCTTCAGGAATACCAAGTGGGAGATCTTGTGCTGAAAAGACTTCTTCCTCCTCATACAGACCACAGGGGCAAATGGACTCTGAATTACGATGGCCCATTCATAGTAAAGAAGGTTTTCTCTGGTGGAGCACTGATGCTCACTACTATGGATGGTGAATATTTCTTATCCCCTGTGAATTCAGATACAGTTAAAAAATACTTCGCATAAAATGACCCGCTGGACATAAAAACAGAATGTAAGTCCAGGCAAAAATAGGGCATCCCGACGAGTCAAAAAAACAGAATAAAAGACTCGGGAAAAAATAAGGGAAAATATTTAAAAAATGTGTACACCCGCTGAGTTGAAAAGCCCCATTGGACAGCTCAGGGAAAAATGGGTATCCCGTTGGATTGAAAACCCAAAAGGGCGATCCACGCAAAATAAGGGAATAAGCGAACAACTGCATTCTGAATTAGTCTGTATCGCTTACAACATGGCAAGCCTCGCAAGGATAAAGCATCGGTCAGAATCAACCTTCTTCAGAAAGCAAGATAAAAAGAACGTCAAGGTCATACAGGTCATAGCAAAGGAAGATCACCGAAGCGTCATCAACATTGCCAGCACTCTTAATTTTTCTCAATTTGTAACAATCTCCTCATTCCAGGGGATTTGTTCCTTTGACTGTATTTGCCAATTCAGGGCACCCAGATTAATAAAATCAGATTTTTAGTCACACCTCGTTTTGTACATTTTTGTTTCGTTTGCAAAATGTCCAATGTCAATGATATAATATTTTCATAAAACAAATGAGCCGTTCTTAATAAATGCTTGCAGGAAATAATCTTACTTCCAGGAATATCTATAAGGGAATCCGGTAAGGGATACCTTGGGATGCTTGTGTGTTTCTTTGTCTTAATAGGATGCAGGTATTCAGTATGCAACATGGGGCATGCCAAGTGCAGTTCCCCATCACATCTTCTCCAAGCAGCATCTGAAAATGCTTTTTCCCCAACAGAGTTGTCAAGGCCTCCTCGTCCCCAGTATAAGTTTATTCAGCAAGAGCATCCCCAGCCGGGATCCCCACAGAGTCCTCTAGGAAGATCGTTCAGTGATCTTTCCTCCCCCGAGCAGAGTGCCAAGTCTCTCAAAGACAAAAGAATCGACTCCTCGCAGAGTTCCAGCCTCTCCTCAGAAGAGCAAGGCCTGAAATTCTCACGCAACAAAGTGACTAAAGCTTCCTCATCCCCAGCTAGGTTATCTCCTTACTGGATAGATCTATCAGTGATCTATTTCCCCCAAGCAGAGCCATATATTTTATCAGATCTACCAATGATCTCATCCCCAGCTGGGATATCCTTCCAAGCAGATCAACCAGAGATCTTCATAGCAGCGAGATCCGAATCCTGGATCGGTTTCTTTTGCATAATCATAGCATTTGCATCATCTTTCCCCATAAAGCGTATCATTCCATTTAATACGGAGCATTGCGGAAAAAATCAAACATTTTGCATGATCACAAGTCAGGTTCGAACCAGTCACCTGCAAATACCATCAGTAATGTATATAAAAACTTGCAAGCAAATAAAAGCCAAAGCGTCCCCTTTGCACTCTCCAACACAAATACATGTTCATATATACCGTTCTGACACTCGTCCGTGTCATTTTATTCCCCTGCAGATATAAGCCACAAACATCCTCTGTGATTACAGATACCTATATACGTTTTTTTGGCACTCGTCCGTGTCACCTTCCCCAGCATGGTTGCCCAAACACTTGTTGCAAACCAAGTACTTGTTTATAATATACTTCTTTTGACACTCGTCTGTGTCATCCTATCCCCGCAGGTCGCCGAAACACCTTCTATACAAATATAAGTTCATAACTTATACGCTTTCTCTTCTGACACTCGTCCGTGTCACACCTTTTCCCAGCAAGTTGAACACTCGTTCGTGTCTTGCTCATACTCCACAATGCTCATCCATATTTATACAGATACTCGTCTTTATCTTGTATATACACTTATTCCCCACAGATTCGACACTCGTCTGTGTTCTTTGTTAACCAGTTGGTACTCGTTTGTACCATCATCTCTGAACATGCGTCGGTGTTTGTTTCTACCGATACTCATCCGTATCATTGTCCTAAGGATGCTCGTCCGCATCTTTAATCAATACACAGCGTCAAAACACTTATACCTTTTATTTTCTAAGCGTAAGCACTCGTCTGTGTTTACCATTTCCCAGTAAGTTACCAGCAGAACAACTTTCTTCTATCCGAAATTCGTCCTATGTCGTGATACTTTCGGCAGCCGTACCCTGCCAGGTGATCGTCCTTCACCTTTGGATGGCAGTCCCTCATCCTTTCCCTAGCGGAGTCTCCATTATTGGAACCCTTTTATATTCGACATTCGTCCTATGTCGTGATATTTAGCAGCCGTCTCCTGCTAGGTGATTGTCCTTCACCTCTTGATGATCGTCCTTCATCACATTTATCCGATGGCCGTCCCCATCGTTGATTGTGTTATCCGGCATTCGTCCTATGTCGTGATAAACCCCAAGAGCAGCTGTACCCTGCTAGGTGATCGTCCTTCACCTCTTGATGACCGTCCTTCATCATGCTTATCTGATGGCCGTCCCCATCGTCGACTTTTTCTATCCGACATTCGTCCTATGTCGTGATAAAGAGCAACCGTCCCCTGCTATGTGATCGTCCTTCACCTTTGATGACCGTCCCTCATCATTATTTCATTTATTCTTTAAACCGATGGCCGTCCCCATCATTGGTTACCTTACTTTGCAAACCCGATGGCCGTCCCCATCATTGCCTTTGTTTTAATCCCCAGAAAACCCTGTTACTTTACTTGATGGTCGTCCCCATCATGATCTCTTTATTACCCCAGCATGTCGGTCGTCCCCGTCATTGCTTTATCCCCAGCAGTCGTCCTCTGCTCGATGGTTGTCCTCCATCACCTTCATTTGATAATCATACTATACTTTCTCTTACAATTTATATCCCTTTTCTTCTTCTCCCTAGTGAGTGCAAATTTCGGACTGTCTTTGGTATTCAATCACAAGTTATCTTGTTTTGTGTGTTAAGCTCGTCGCTTACATCCTGCACAAGTAACTCATGTTTGAATAGGGGCAGCTGTAAATACCCCAAATTTTCCCTCACTAAGTTCACACCATTGGCTTGTGATCTCTCATCTTTGCATAAGTTTAAGCATACCATCTCATATTGCATTTTTGTTTCACTGCATTAGTTCAAGTTCATCTGCATCTAGGGTTTGTGATCTGAGCAATCCAAGGATCCATCTGAGCCACTCCAAAGGCATCCAATCATTCCAAGAGGGTCCATGTGTGTTCTATCATCATACTATATCCCTCAAAGATCAAGGAAGTAAAAAAATCACAAGAACTTGCAAAGCATGGAAGCAGAGCTAGGGTTTCACTGCACAGATGACCTGAAATTAGGGTTTCGGTTTCAGAGGCCATAACTCCAATTTTTTTGGTCATTCTTGTTTCTAATGTTCTTAATATGTTATAAGGATCATGTGTACCGAGTTTGATGAAGAAATTCATTGTGGAAGTCATTTGTTCACTGAGTAACTTCTTGAGCAAGTCAGAGCAAAATCAGGGCATCTGAGGCCCCCAACAATGGAACCAAAGTGGATTTTTCATCAAATTGAAGTTATTTGATCTTTATTTGATCATTGAAGTGCTTGGAAGTTCACAAAGTTTAAGAAATTTGAGCTAAACCAAAAGTTGCCAAAAATGGAAATGACTTGTAATGGAAACTTTCCATTTTGGGAAAGTTTTTCAACCTCCTCTTTCTCAACCAAAAATGTTTCAAATGAAAAATTGTTGGTCATGAAAGTTGTAGATTGGATCATTCCCTTTTCAAAAAGTACAAGAACAAGTCCTAATTCATCATGGAACTCAAGTTATGGCCTTGTAAAGTTGGCAAAAATCACATAATTTTCACTTTCACACCAAAGAGGATTTTTTTGCAATTTCACAAGCCAAGTCATTTTGTGACCTCTAATCACTCTCTAAACATCATACACACATGATACAATGCATTTTGACCAAGATTGCCCAAATAATTATGCCATTTCATGCCTTGAACTTCAAGAAATTCAAAAGGGGCCAAACTTCTTCAAATTTGCAAAAGGGGATGAAACTTCTCACACACTTGCTGCATCACCCCAAAACATTTTCCATGGTTCTCCTTGATCTTTGTTGAGCCAAGACATGCCCTAAAACAGCTGCAACATGAGCCCATACCTAAAGTACACCTAATGTTGACATTTTGGCAACTTGCCCATACCAATCACCACAGTCCACCACCCACTTTCTGACCTATCAAACATTGTTATGTGGATCAAAAGCAACTCATAACATACAACACACAAGCCTGAAACCTCAGAATAACCAAGTTTCTCAAAATCACCCGAAAAGCAAAAGCTTTTGAAACACTCTGCTCAGCCACAAAAATCACAAACAAACTTCATAAACCAACTCACCATCATCCATAGATCATAAACCAACCATCAAACAAGCCTTAAAGCCCCTCTACACAAAACACGATTCTGGTGCAGCAAGAGTGCAACCACTCAATCCAGCCATTCAAAACTCCATCCAAGCACTGCAACATCATCAGGGGGTCAAGTAAAGAGGATTTACACAAAAGAAGAGGTCCAAAAGCTCCAGAAGTGAAAGCTTCAATTCAGGTAGCCACCCTCAAACTTTTTTCCAGAACTTACATTTCTTCTTTCTAAATGAATCTATGAGCTCTCCTGATCACCATGATGTAGTTTGTTTTGAAAATGGTTGAGTTTCGTGCATGTACTGAGCTTCTGAAATTTTTGATGTGTTTTCCGTTTTGCTTCGATCACATTCATTATTTTCCCTACATTTCCCCCTTTTATTCTCATTCTCTTTTTTCCAGTTCCCTTTCTTATTTCAGTTCCTTTCTCATTTCTCATTCCCATTCTAGTTAACAATCTTGTTCAGCAGCATCTTATTTCTCACCCTTTGAAACAAAACAAGCAAGCATGGATCCCGTCGGGTACGACGGACGATCTGGGGTGCTAATATCTTCCCAGGTCGTAACCGACTCCCGGACCCAGATCTTTGGTTTGCAGGACCTTGTCCTTTCCTTCTTCCTCAGGTTTGTGCAGCATTACCTTTCCCATTCTTTCGGGATAAAAATGCCTGGCTGGCGACTCTACCTTTTCCGCGCCACTTTCGCGTTTGTATTAGGATGAAAATCCCGGGAGCGACAGCTGGCGACTCTGCTGGGGATCGAACCCAGAATCTCTAGTTTCCCTTGTAGAGTCAATCCTAGCGCCTATTTGGTTTTGTTTCTTTGGGTGTTTATCTGTTTGCTGTTGTGTGCTTTAGTTTAGCTTTACTGTTTTCATTTACAGTTTTACTTTACAGCTTTACTTTACCGCATTTATTTACTGCTTTCAGTATTTATTTTCCATGCATCATATTATACTGGACTGTCTGGCTGTGTTGGTTTTCATTTTTTCTACGGGATGGGAGTTACTGTGAGATAAGTCAAATACCTGGCTTGAGTGCACTATAGGATTAGCATGTACATGTTGTACTCGCATGGTTACATGATGAGTGGCGATGTGTTCCACACCCAGACTGCGACCGTCTTGGGACTACTATGTGTGGGGGTTCTTCCCCACTTCAGGGTACGACCTTGATAGTTATGTGCATTTGGTGACCGATCTTCGAGGACCTTAATGGAAATACCCCTCTCCAGTGATGACAGTGGAAGACCACATTTGTTGGCAAACCCACTCACATCCGAGGGTCCATTGGGAACTCACATAGGATGGCTTGGTTCTCTCATAGGAATCCAGTTAAAGCAAATTGTTCGTATGATGGTAGTATTGTACCCTTCAGGATGAATATACTATTGTTTCTCGATTCAGTGCTTGAAGCTGGGGACTTATAAGGGATGCTTGTTTTTCCGGACTCAGCTGAGGCCTCCCTGAGTAGTACATAATGCCAAACCGATTCCCTGATTTGGTCATGAGCCATTTCTCGGAAATGGTGAACGTATTATTGCTATTCGGCTTTGAGAGTCCGTGATGTTGACCCGAGTAGCACACCCGTGAGATTGGGAGGGGTTTACAGGTTTGCAGGAACCCTAAGACCTTCAACATACATGCTTTGCCAGTGTTGTTTTGTGATATTATCTGGTGCTATATGGTTCTTTGATTCTGAGATCCAGGATTTCTATTCAGAGATATTGTTACTGTGATTACCATTACGACCTTGATATTGAAACTATTATTATGACTCTCCACAGACACTTGGCTCGTTTGTCAACTTCAACACCATCAGTGACTATTCTATTATGTGATCCAGATCTACAGTTATTGGGTTCTCAGTTATGGGGTTCTATACAGAGACGGTGTTGCAATTATGGTTCTATTCATACACTTGACTCATTGCTCCACACTGACACCGGCATTAGACCATTGATCACATGATTGCTGCATACATGACATCATATCATTCAAACATACATGTTCAGTTATTTCCGAGGATCACATATCTGAATCATGTTGTTGGATTTTTCTGTATCAAAACTGGAATCAAAGCAGATAGATTCCTCAGAAATAACTGAACATGGAATTTGCATACATCCTTGGATTCTTGACAGGTGTTCAGAGACAGATAACTATCCTGACTTGGTTTCTCTTTACAATGGCCAACTTGAATCACAACTATCAAGGTATAACTCCGGGCGGAGGTAACCAAATGAAGACCCAGCTGAGGCCATTCAGGGCAGAGGTACAAGCTTTATTTCAGAACCAGAAACTACTGAAACAGGAAGTCAACTAGATGAAGACTCAGATGAGCCAGTTATGGAAATCCTGAATGCAATGTCAAAGAAATGAAGCTATTTTCATCCCTAGTGAGGGGAACTACGCTGCTCTGATTCTCCATTGGTCAATGGAGATATGTAGGTAGGAGATCAAATTAGATCTTTCTGAGCAACCTTATATATTAACTTTATCAACCTCTTCCCCCAAATGTCGTTTTTCAGCATCCAACCTCAGCTTCCCAAGAGAGTCCTAGGACAAAAGCATATGGGTAAAGGCCAGAACAACTCGAGAAGAAGTTTGATCATATTCTGAGGTCTTACGCGCAACAAGTTTCCTCATTTACTCAAATTCGAACTGGTTGAGCTAGTTGCATCAGGATCATCTTCGACAAAGCTTCCTTTGGGGTTTCAATGCCAAGTATGATTACCATTCTGGGGCACCTGGCCTTTTAATTGAAGATTGCAAGTATTTCAGAGGCAGAGGTAAACATAAGGTCGCGAATTCGATTGTCTCCAAGACTATTGTGTTCACACTAGGTAAAAGTGGGAATATGGCACCAAAATAGTAATGGAATGAACATCCAGATTGCGGACTGTTGAGAGTTTCCGAGAGCAGCAAATCCAGAAGGAGTCAAACCTCCTCAACAATGACCACCATGATGTGAAGGCTAGATGCAAGCACCACTCAGGGGTATTTAGGCATAACGTTGACAACTGTGAGGTGTTCAAGTACAAGGTGCAAAATTTGATCGACTCAAAGGTCATCGTGCCAGAAAGTTTGCCTAGATATTGAAGTCTCCTCATCAAATTGACCTCCCAGTTTGCAAGGGCATCTTCAGAAGCAATAAGTCCAGACGGAGTCAAGTCTCCTCAATGACGGCAATGTTCAGCTTCTTTACTGCATTTTCATTTGTAGTTTATATTGTTTGTTTAAACATTTGTATGCATGCATGAAACTTATTTATTTTTGAATGATAACCATAGTAAAATGCACATGTTTTTCTTGAAGTAATCCATTTGTATTCACTCATGATTATGTGTATGTGCATTGCAATACCAACTGTTGTGCTTAAACTCTATCAGGGAGGATGACGAAATGAAAATGAAAAAACTCTAATTGTGTGCTTTTGGGAAAGACCTTGTTGACGATGTACATGCATTGTTTCAAATCCTAAACACTGGAGATATAAGGGAGATAGACCATCGCCAACCCATTTGAGCCTTTAAGTAGAAGTTTCGTTTCGCATAAAAAACCCTTACATTTAACCCAGGGGCAGGGTAGGCGTCAGCTAGTTTGACTGAGCGTTCAAATTTCAAAAATGAGTGCACATCTGAGGATCCATTACTTTTCGTTGTACCAAATCAAGAGGTCCAATGACCAGAAACCACAATGGTTATCCCAAGCAAGAGGTCCAGAGACCGGAAACCACAATGGTTATCCCTCATCAACCAAGAAGTAAGACAGTCACGACCCTTTCAAAGGAATCAAGACAAACAGTGTCACACGATTTGTTCAAAAAAAAAGAATTAAAAAAATGCTGAGAAAGCCCGCTAAGTCGAAACTTGAAAACAAGCGACTTAGGCAAAAGTTTGGGCATCCCGCTGGACTCCATAATCAAAGATTCACAAGAATCGGTCCAGGAAAAAGTTAGGGATAAGCAAAAAATGCAAAAGCGAAAGACAAAAACGATTACACAAGAAAGATCTTTGAACAAGAAAACAATCGTATGGCACAGACACAAAAGACAAAGGGGTGACTGACTCCCAACAACAACCTGTTTGGTGCTTAAACCGTTAGTGTAATTGGTTCCTTAACCATCACAAAACCCATTTTGAGAAGTGAGCGCTTGTGAAAGCTAGTTGAACATAGGAATGGAGAACATCACGAAGATGGGTGGGCACAAAAAAATTTCGAGCCTATATCCTTTGTTTCTATAACTGTGAACCAGGCCACGATACAACCCTCAAAAGTCCTAACTGAAGTAGAGTTATCTTGAGAGCGTGCTACCACGAGACCGCGTTCCTGACTCCTATGAGTTGTTCTAAAAGACTTGGGTTGGTGTTGCATGTACATACTTTCATAAAAAATCAATGTTGTATCTCAACCAGTGATTCGCTCACAAAGGTTAGCGACATTTTTTTCAGTAAAATTTCAAGATTAACATGTGTGTTGCATTAGAATTTTCATTCTCAGAATAAATATTTTCTACTTGCATATATTTGTTGGGCATCATAAAAATTCACATACGAAACTTCAGTCCGGAAGCTTAATCTTGCCAAGTTGAGAAGTCTGAAACTTCCGAAGGACAATCTGTCGAGGTGCATTTTTCAAGAAACTCCATTGAGTGTGGACTTTCCCAACAGTCGTGGTAAGAGCCAACTAATATGGGGAAATCACGTCGAGTAGTCTCTTAAAATTTCAGCGAAAGCTAGGGCAATCACTTCGAGATTCAAATCTCTCAAAGAGCCTTTAGTCTGAGGCATGCATTCAAATTTAATCCAAACTGGGGAAATTACTTCGAGATCCAATCTCTCAAAGAACAATTGGTATGGGTGTTTTCTTCAAAGAACAGTCAGTCATAGGTGATCACTTCAAGGCTCGCACTGGGGCAGGCCACCCCAAGAGTATGAGAAGTTACTTTCTCCCGAAGACGGTTAATCAGAAGCACCTAATTAAGGTTCAAAATTCTAGGACACACTATCTCATAGTGATATGAGGTTCTTCATGAATCCTCGCGAGGAAAATTCTTGCACATACCATGCAGTCAGGGGAAGTTATTTCGAGATCCAATGAATCTCTCCAAGAATTTGAAGACACTGAGGCATTTCGTATGTCATGTTTTCTGTAAAATCCTCTTGAGACATTTTCTTCCGATGGACCTTAATATGAGGCGAGGTGAAAATTTCAAAGAACCATTATTCAATCATGATTAGTTGGTGATATATCAACCCAGAGTCTGGAAGCAAAGCCATTGTCAGCACGAGACCTCAGGAGATCTTTTCTCAGCAGGCTTTATTGATCATTCTCCCTCAATAGACCTCATCCGATTATCTTTCCTCCAATAGGGTAACAAGAAGATGAGTGGTATTTCCTTGACAGATGGTATCATTATTATGAGACTCCTCATATCTCATCCCTAGTATGAGACACTTTATATTCGTTCATCCCCAGCATGAGACGCTTCATATCTTTTACCCCCAGCGAGGGGCAACTTAAACTCTTATCTTCAGCAGGAAGCTTTATCATTGACATCCTCCATCATCCCCAGTAGAGTTGGAAGTTGAAATCTCTCCCATCAAGGTAGCAGAATGTGGGTGTTATCCCCAAGCAGAAGTTTTCCTTCAGACAGGGGCAATTCCCAGCAGTATAAGGAGTGTCTTTCCTCCCCAGCAATTGCTTCCTCAGATGTGTCATGCCTTTGGTTCCCAGCCAAGTCAGGAGGTCTTCACTTCCCCATCAGAGTTCAAGAAGGGTCCCTCTCCAGCAGTGACTTGGCGCTCGAATCTCAAAGTCCAATTTATTTTTGGCAATGACGGCAGTTAAAGAGCCGGTGTATCATTAACAATATTCCCCATAAAGTTTTTTCCTCCTCACTAGGATTAACCAGATCAATGCAGTGATCATCAGCTATCCCCAGTCAAGCCATCTGGGATACTTGCAGCCTCCTTCCAGGATATCCTTTTGCATTCGCATACGCATAATCATCATTACATTTGCATCCTCAAAAGCGTAGCATTTCCATTATTATGGAGCATTTCGCCATAAATCCAAACATGTGCATGCCATCATGGGCCGGTTTTGAGGTGTTACATACAACCTATAACATCTTTTCAACCTGAAGTATTCCCTGCAGAAGAAACTTATACCATTTGCCAGACATCTTGGTCTTTCCAAGTCGATGTTGTTTTTCTTTATGGCTTGGTCCTGCCCAGCAGTCATATTGTTGAGTTCCATTCCGCTAATGGTCTCGTTAAGCCTTGTTTCTCCAACAGGCACCTTTCGTGGCTTGGTCCTGCCCAGCAGTCGCGTATTTTTCTTTATGGCTTGGTCCTGCCCAGCAGTCATATTGATTGAGTTCCATTCCATTAATGGTCTCGTTAAGCCCTGTTTCGCCAACAGGCACCTTCCGTGGCTTGGTCCTGCCCAGCAGTCGCGTATTTTTCGTTATGGCTTGGTCCTGCCCAACAGTCATATTGATTGAGTTCCATTCCGCTTATGGTCTCGTTAAGCCCTGTTTCACCAACAGGCACCTTCCGTGACTTGGTCATGCCCAGCAGTCGCGTGTTTTCTTTGTGGCTTGGTCCTGCCCAGCAGTCACATTGTTGAGTTCCATTCCGCTAATGGTCTCGTTAAGCCCTATTTCGCCAACAGGCACCTTCCGTGGCTTGGTCCTGCCCAGCAGTCGCGTGTTTTCTTTGTGGCTTGGTCCTGCCCAGCAGTCACATTGATGAGTTCCATTCCGCTAATGGTCTCGTTAAGCACTGTTTCGCCAACAGGTACCTTCCGTGGTTTGGTCCTGCCCAACAGTCACGTGTTTTCTTTGTGGCTTGGTCCTGCCCAACAGTCACATTGATGAGTTCCATTCCGCTAATGGTCTCGTTAAGCCCTGTTTCGCCAACAGGCACCTTCCATGGCTTGGTCCTACCCAGCAGTCGCGTGTTTTCTTTGTGGCTTGGTCCTGCCCAGCAGTCACATTGATGAGTTCCATTCCGCTAATGGTCTCGTTAAGCCCTATTTCGCCAACAGGCACCTTCTGTGGCTTGGTCCTTCCCAGCAGTCGCGTGTTTTCTTTATGGCTTGGTCCTGCCCAGCAGTCACATTGTCGAGTTCTGTTTCGCTAACGATCTCGTTAAACCCTGTTTCGCCAACAGGCACCCTCGTTGTGGCTTGATTCGCTCAGCAGTCACAGTGCAGGTTATTGCATTGATCCCATTCCACCCTGTTCTTTTCCCACTACCTATTCAGAGGTCAAAACAAAAAATAAATATAAATAAAAAGAAGATGGCATTTCTATTATCCACCGAGTTCAAATTTTCAGGTTTTCTTCGAGTATTCAATCACCCCATACCTGGAACGTCTAAAAGCTTTTGCAATTATTCGTTCAGGTCTGCAGATGATTGAATAGGGGCAGTTGTAATACCTCAAAATTTGCCCTCATTTTTATTACCACTAACTGGCTTATGTTTGCATTCATCTTCATTCTCCCATTAGGTCATAACATTCATAATCACGCATTTGCATTGGATTCTTAAGGCATGGGATCAAATGTTTTCTTGTGACTCGAATTTTTCTATTTTTAGGTAATTTATCTGGCCATTACATTGAGACAAAGGTTAAACTCACATCATCAGGAGCCTATTCTTATTTAGAGGGTCATCCAACCCTAAGAAGACCAAGGCTTCATTCTTTTGATGCACGAATCGACTTAGGATCTCACGGCAAAGGTATATTGGTATTCTTAGTGTAAGAGATCGAATTCTGGAGGTATATTGATATTCATGGTACAAGAGACCAAATGGGGGGACTCGTGTGATAATAAGGTCATTATGGTTCTTTCGGTTGGTCTTTGATGGTGGTACAGGTTCATGAGATTTGAGTTTGGAGTTGACTGAAGTCTGGAGGTTCATTGAAAATACAAGTTTGATAGGATTGAACCTTTGAGTTGATTTTAATACGCTAAGTTGGATCGGAGGTGTTAAGTGGAATTTGAAGATACAAGCTTTTTGAAAACGCATCCGGTCAAAATAATTATGTCATGTCCATTTCAAAATCAAAGTTAACATCCAAGAATTGTACCCATTGACATTCATAGGTCATTCTTAGCCCATATCCACGTTCTTGTTTCCAAGCCGATTAGTTACATTTCTATCATCATTTCTAATTCTATTTCCACTTAATTTTTTAAGCCCAATTAAATCATTTCATTAGTCTCATTTTTTGTCCAAAGCTAATTGCCAAAGCCCATTATCCATATCTCATTCAAGCCCATTAAGCCAAACATTTCTTTGAGTTAGCCCATTCAATTAATCATATTTTTTTTATTCTTTAAGTTGATATTAAACTGAAAAATGGAGAAAAATCTAGACACAGTTCAACCGAGTTTTTCAAAAGTGGCATAGCAGAAAAACAACTACAAGAGCAAAAAGTGCAGTTACAAAAATGGAAAATAAAATCAGTTGTAAAAAAAACTGACATAGCACAAAATTCAATTATAACAAAAAAAACTGAATGTAAATAGAGTTGGAAATCTAGTTACATACTAGAAGAATACACCAGAAAACCTAGAAGAGTATAGAATATTTATTAGAAAATTCGGTAAAAAAAAAGTCTGAGAAATACAGTTACAGAGAAAACTCTAGCCAAAAATAAACTCAAAAATAGATAACGCAGAGTCAGGGAGATATAAAAGAAGCTCAGTGAAACTCTTCTGGATTTACTGAGTCTCCTCCGCCTTCACCGTCATTCTTCATCCATATTCACCTTCATTCATCTTGATTTCTTCATCACTTCTGAAATTTTTCGTCAATAATCTCTATCAATCTCCATACATTTCTATCAATCTTCATCAACCTTGTTCAATTTTTCTGAGTTAACACCAACGATCTTCTTCAATCTACGCACTTCCCTTTCAATCTTTCATCATCATCAAAATTACCTACAACCTGCAAAATCCATCATCGCATCATCAACAACTCTTCATCACTAATCTGCTAACAGAAACGATGTGAAAATCTACACAAACCTCATTGATCTTCAATTCACCTTCATCAATTTCCAACCTGCACATCCAAAGAACGCACACAAATAACCGAATAGCACATCCTCTGAGGACCCTCTCTCGATTTGGTTTCGTTTGCCTTGATCACCTAGCTTCAACCTGCTTCAATTTCAAATTCAGCAAGAATCCTGCAAATTCGAACCAAGAATTCATCAATGTAAATCGCAGATTCAGAAAGAGAAGAAGAAGTGATTTACATGAACTCAATTTCTCGGCAAATTCGGAAATTCCGTAAAGACATACTCAAGAACCATAATCGCTTCAACATAGAAGAAAGAGATCAAAATGAGAATCGTACCTGATAACTTCACTCCGCATCACCATCGTCATCATCTCGTAACATCTTCATCAAGAGTAGATTGTGGCTTTGACATCACTTTGATAATCTATAGAATACGCGACAATAGTAGGTTCTGCAACCATTTTCCAACAAAAAATCCGCAAAATTCATCAGTATCGTTCTACAATCTCTCGGCATCTTCAAGCCTTCATCAACTCAACATCAATCGTCAACCTTCACCTCCTGGCATCAATAGCGAAACCTGCAACAAAGGTTAAAAAGAAAAGGGGATTCAACAATATCGAAGCTCACACGATTGAAATAATACTTGCAGCAACCTCCGAGAAGTTATTCCTCTGCATCAAGAACGCACGACAAGGACACCAGATATCATCGACAACAACTATTTGGTATCGTAGAGAATCGGAAGCGGGGAGTGTGGGAAGTGAGTGAAAGAGTAAGGAATCAATAAATTACGTGAAGACTTTGTGGCCTTGGATCAATGAGTTTGATCATCGGAGCATCCAATGCGTAACCGGAGCGAACCGCGGTGTAGGTCGGTCAAAATTCTACCTCCCTGTTTAATCCTCGTGTTAACGATGAAATTGGTGTGATTGTCGTTTGATTTGAGATACCGTGAGCTTTCCATCAGCAAAAACGATTTCCATGGAAATTTATGTCGAAACTCTTTGAAGGTAGCTTCAGATTAGGTTAGATTTTTGAGCAAGATGGAGAGGAGTATGGGTTGATACTATTAAACGGCTTCGATGAAGGTTGTGGTTGCCTCCGACGGTGCTGTGAATCTTGACGGAAGAAGGTTGAAGAAGGAGAGAGGCTCATCGGTGACGCCGGTTTGCAAATCGTGGAGTTTGGACTCTGAGTCTCGGAAGATGAGAGAACGGCGGTGGTATAATGGTTTTCGGCGATGGCATAGTGAAGAAGAAGAAGATTGAGGAGATTGTGTTACAATTTAGGGTTTTTCTTTCTTTCATGAACTCAGCATAATGAGGTTGGGCCGGGTCAACACCTTTTCCCATGGATTCCGTTTCGCACCCTCCGTCTCACTAAGAACACCTCCATCTGCGCCATCTTCAAGGAGTTGGGCCTTCGGGCCATGTTCCTACTAATCATTCCAATCTGATTACTCACATACACCCTCCCTGCAGTTTTTTAGTGGGTTTGGGCTTGGGCCATTTTTGCTATTGGCTGTTGAGGGATTTCTAATACACCATCTGTTCTTTATTTATTTTAGAAATTCCTTATTAATTTTCTTGTTAAAGTTCGTAATTTATTTTCTTACAAATATTTTTGTGGATTTATATCTTAATCCATTTTTTTTCTTGTAATTTTTAATTAGAATTGTTGGTGATAATTTTAATTATTTGGTGTGAGTTAATTTTGAATTAAGCTTGGATTAAAAGTTTCATGAGTTTTTTGATCGGTGAAGATCGATTTCGATTATGGCAAAGCTTCACAAAGTGATTATGGAAGATGAGCATTTATCTTGCTCATAGGAGATTACAAGACCTTGCTTGAGGTTTTTTTCGGATTTCTTTTATGTGAAGAATCGGCACTTCGATCAAGTAAGTAATCTCGATTCTCCACTTTTAAGCATCATTATAGTTGTATGCGGCTTAGGACCATATAGCTTAAGGTGCATATTGATCCCTCCCACCTGAGGCACTGGATTTATTTGTGATTTTTGATGATATGTATCGATTTCGGAACTTAGGGATTAGGTTACGAACCATTAAGATCGTTTCCTTTCACGTTCCTCAAAATCCCCTTTTTTGCCCGTTTCGTCGCAATTATTAAAAATAGTTTTAGGTGTGATAAAATTCTGGAAAAATTCATGAGTTATCCTCATCCTCTTAATTAATTTGTCATAATTTTTGTTTCCAGATTTGGGTGGTTTTAATAATTAATTTGGATTTTAGATCACAAGCTGTCCCAAACGGAATGGTATTGACATAAGGGACCAAAAGCAATTTTTTCCAATAGGTGTGAGACCTATTTTTTGTGTGTGATTAACCACTAGAATTTGTGACATTTTGGTGCTACTTAGGCATTTTTTCATAATTTTTGGTGCCATTTTTTATCCACTTTTTAGAGTTGTTTTTCGGCGATCATGCCTTGTTATCTTGCTCATCAAGTAATTATTTGGGCACTTTGGTGTATAATTTTGTGAAATCCTTTTAGACCATTTTAGATAATGACTTCAACATTCCATGGATTTAATTTCATAATTTTTAAAACCTTTTTGCTATTTTTCCATGCCACCTAGATCATAGGTTCATTTATGTATTCATTTGATCCATATCCTAGGATTTAGCAAGGCATTCATGCCATTGGCTTGAGAGACTTTTTGGTAACTTTTAGGAGTTTATTATAGGTCATTTTTATGTCTTTAATTCCAGTCATAAGTCACTTTTTGAACCATATTCATTTGATTTGTTTTGGTGTTTTAAAATGCATACTTATGTGAACTAATTTTAACCTAAACTCATTTCTCTTCTCCTCTAATTGTTAACATGAATTATGTGGGAATCATTAATACCTATCCATGCATTCTAATTGAATCTCATATCTTTTATACTACTGATCCATAATCATTTCATGCATATTCACATGCCATTCATCTTTAACTCGCATCATTTGTGATCTTATGCGATGTTTGCTCATTTGTTCTCACATCTTCTTCTCATTGCTCCATATGCTTAAGTCATTGCATCCATGATTTTATATTCATTCATCCACATTCATAATCATTCACTACTGACTTTGATACTCATTTCATGTATTAATTCATGTTTGTAAGCCATATGCATTCATACTTCATCCATAAACCCTAACTTGCATTTAGGTGAACTTAGGTGAACGTTTTGTACATAGTTTGACATAGTTTGAACTTGTGAGGTATCCTAACATAATTAGGGACCTATAGCATGTAGTTAATTACTTTAGAAGTCATGTAACCTTTAGTTACCTTCACCTTTAGACTTAGGTCTTATTTTGAACCCTAGTTCCATTCTAGGATGTTTATGGTACTTAATTGCTTTTATGCTTTGATTTTACTTCCAAAATACATTGTAAAGCTAACCTTTGTCTTGTAGGGGGGAAGATTGAGGTAAGTATTACTTCTTTCCCATCTTTTATGCATTCTAAATGTGTTTTCCTTAGTACTTTGTACTTTGCTTTTATAGGTTCCCCCTTTGTTCTTTAGAACTAACTTAACTTCCTTAGGAAGTAAGTTGAGTTCTAATTCTCTTTTCTTCTTTTCCTTTTCTTCCTTAGGATTAGAACACTTCACAAACCATTAGGATCTCCCTTTTGTATTTGATAACTAACTTAGGGTTGTGTCTTATTCCCCCTTAGTTTTTCCCTTTTTTCCACTTGAGTCTTTCTTTCTCACCTCATGAAGAAAATAATAAAATACCTAATAAAGGTTGAATGTTCTTATACGCCATGAGACTTTGTTGCGGAGTACTTATACACGTCCTGTTTCGGGGCGAGGTGTAAGTACTTACCACGATGGATAGGTCTTAGTATGAGAATGTTCACAAACAAATTCAAAACACTTCTCATAAAAGACAAAAAAACAAACAATAAGCGACTATCCTGCGGGAATTATCTTCTCACCTCATTCACTCTCAGCGTGAACTTGCGACGACTTGTCTCGCATGCAAGACGCTAAACGCACTCGTACCAGACGAGCCTGCAACACCTGAGTATAGACATACACAGTTCAAGCTGTAAAAAAAACAAACAAATAGTTCCCGCATGATGAGGCAACCTACGTCAACTCTGATCCTCATTTTCCCGATGAGGTACGTAGGCAGCGGGGTAAGGCCCGTTCGAGCACATTCTTTATTTTCCCTATATTTCCCCCTTTTATTCTCATTCTCTTTTTTCCAGTTCCCTTTCTTATTTCAGTTCCTTTCTCATTTCTCATTCCCATTCCAGTTAGCAATCTTGTTCAGCAGCATCTTATTTCTCACCCTTTGAAACAAAACAAGCAAGCGTGGATCCTGTCGGGTACGATGGACGATCTGGGGTGCTAATACCTTCTCAGGTCGTAACCGACTCCCAGATCCAGATCTTTGGTTCGTAGTACCTTGTCCTTTCCTTCTTCCTCAGGTTTGTGCAGCATTACCTTTCCTATTCTTTCGGGATAAAAATGTCTGGCTGGCGACTCTACCTTTTCCGCGCCACTTTCGCGTTTGTACTAGGATGAAAATCCCGGGAGCGACAGTTATTGGAGTAACAGTCACCCCTGTTGTCTTTTGTGTCTGTATGACACGACTTTGTTCTCGTTTAAGGATCTTTCTCATGCAACCTTTTTGTCTTTCGCTTTTGCGCTCTTTTGTTTACCCCTAAATTTTGCCTGGACTGATTCTTTTGAATCTTTTGCAATTTGATTCTAGCGGGATGCCCTAACTTTTGCCTAAGTCACTTGTTTTCAAGTTTCAACTTAGCGGGCTTTTATTTTTGAACAAATCGTGTGACACTGTTTGTCTGAATTGCTTTGTAAGGATCGTGACTGCCTCACTTTTCAGTTGATGGGGGATAACCATTGTGGTTTCTGGTCTTTGGACCTCTTCATTGGTATAACCATTGTGGTATCTGGTCTTTGGACCTTTTGATTTGGTACAATGAAATGTAATGGATCCTCAGATATAATCTTTTGTGGAAGTCTGAAAGCTCGGTCCACCTAACTGACACCTACCCTGCGCCTAGGTTAAATGTAAGGGTTTTTTCATGCGAAAACAAACTCCTACTTTAAGGCTCAAAGGGGTTAGCGAGGGTTTATCTCCCTTATATCTTAGATGTTTAGGGATTAGAAACAATGTTTGTACATCGTCAATAGGGTCTTATTCAAAAGCACACAATCAAATATTTTTGCATTTTTGTTTCGTCATCCTCCCTCATAAAGTTTAAGCACAACAATCAGTATTGCAATACACATACACAAAATTAGGAGTAAATACAAATGAATTACTTCAATAAAAACATGTGTTTCACTATGATTAACATTCAAAAAAACAAACAAGTTTCATGCATGCATACAGATGTTTAGACAAACAATAAAAGCTATAAATAGGAATGCAGTAAAGAAGCTGAACATTAACATCATTGAGGAGAATTGACTCCGTCTGGACTTATCCATCTTGGATACTTTCAGTAATCAATAGCTTTTCCATAAAATTGCAATCCTCAATTAAATGGCCACATCTCCATGACCATACTTCCTTCTCAAATATTCTGTACTTAAGCCTTCGACGTTGAACACTGGCACGAGACGTCTAAAGGAAAGAGTAAAGCTGAGAAATAAAGTTGACACCTAAGGTTGCTCACAAAGACCTAACGATCTTCTACCTACGTATCTCCATTGACCAAAGACCAATGAAGAATCAGAGCAGCGTAGTTCTCTTCAATAGGGATGAAAATGCATTGAAGGAAACAAACATTTTCTATTATTGAGAGTATTGGAATACTTCTAGCTTTATTGCTTCTGAAGATGCCCTTACAAACAAGGTATTCAATCTAATGTCTTCAGCTTAAAGGCAGCCCATCTGGTGTAATGACTTTTGCATCAATCAAACCTTGCACCTCATGTTCGAACTCCCTACAATTGTCAATCGTATTTCCGAACGTTCCTAAGTGGAACTCACACCGAGCAGTCATATCATAGTCTGGAGGAAAAGGATATGGAATTGGCATAGCGTGAATCAACTTAATCAAAGAGCCTTGGAGAAGGCGAGCAAGCAGCTGACCTCTAGGAACCGGAACTTGAACAAGAACTCCTTCAGATACCTTAGATCCTCATCTCTGTTGTTGATGATTCTGTAAATAATGTTGATTAGGGCATCCAAAATGTCCATGTACCTTTCCTCCCATATTAGGCACCAGTTGTTGACGTGAGGCCTTGGAAACCTCAAAGTGAGGGGTATACCCATGACTTGGGGTAAACCCTGGAGAAAAGGAAGCACTACCACCTTTTTAGCAACCCCTAAAGCAAAATTTCCAACTACCTTCACACCAGCTGGTCCAAACTCGATTACTCACGAGTCAATTAGGTCTTGCACTCTAGGCTGGAAGGATTTGCACCATTCAATATCATGTCCTGGTGCTCCTGAATGAAAATCACAACGAGCATTGGCATCACATCCTTTTGGGAGTGTAGCAGAAGATGGAGACAGCTTGCGAAGCTGAATCAACCTCAAATGAAGTAAGCTCTCAAGTAAATCGGCAGGAGACATTAGTAGAGGATCAAAAACTCTTTCTCGCTTCTGCTGATGGCTAAGTGGTACGAATAGGGAAGTCTCAGTCATGATCTGCTTATGTGTTAATTTCAGAACCCAAGGCTTACGACCTGCAGATACTCCCTGAACCACAAGAGGCACACCTTTTTATTTTGCAATAGGTGGAGGAACATTATTGTGCTTGGCCTCATGGATGGGTGCAAACTCGATTTCTCCTGAATCGATAAGTTCTTGAACCTTCTGCTTAAGCATCTTACAATTTTTCACATTGTGCCTAAATGCTCCTGAGTGGAATTCACACCTAGCATTGACATTAGAACCCATAGGGTACCTGGTGTGCTGAGGTCCTACATCAATCAGCTTAATCAGCTTTAACTCCAATAGGAGTTGAAGCAACTGTGCATACAACATCGGGATCAGATCAAACTTCTTCTCATACTTCCCAACTTTGAACTCCTTAGGAGATAACAGCTGATGAGAAAACTCTTACTGTGGAGGAGATTCAGAAAACAAACCCTGATCCTTCATAGGTTCAACAAAAATGGGAGGAGTCAGCACTTCAGTTACAACATCAGACACCTGATTGTTTTCCTTCTTTAATACAACTTTCAACATTTCCATAATTCGGCCCATCTGAGCCTTCATCTCGTTGACCTCTTCCCTCAGCAGTTTCTGATCTTGGGACAACGCTCGAATGTCCACCAAAAAATGCCCCAGCTGGGACTTCATCACGGTCACTTCTTCCTGGATTTTTTCCATGATACAAGAGATGCTTTCTACGGCTAGATATAATTCCTGAAACATAGAGAAGTCAAAGATATATTACCTGTACCTACAAAAACAAACAAAGGGTGACATGCATGATATGAAAATGCTTGTATTTTCACTCTCAAGGTCGTTTGTGCCCCCAGTTCTGATATTCAATAAAGAAACCCATATGGCTTTTGGACCCCGACTTTTGAGAAGAAACCTTTGCACGAAGCTCAGATTCAGTTGGCTGGAGCAACTCAGTGTCAGCGTATACAAGGATAAGAAAGATGAAAAAGACTGTATTAACATAAATCAACCTACAAGGCAACGATAAATAGAATCTCCCCAAAGGTTTACAAGTCTTACAATGTATAAGCAAGAAAATAACAGCAAGATAAGCAAAGATTCCTACAACAAGCCTATAGGTAATCTGGTTACATCAAAAGGAAAGAAATTAAGTCCTAGGAAACTGTACATCCTTCAAATGCCAACTGAGATGCTTGATAGCTTCAAACAACCTGGCCACATATGGATGGATGGAATCCTCAATCATCTTCCTGATCAGCAAGTCTCTGTGCTCAAAAGATGCATGCAGTTCACTAATCTATTGCATAAAGACTTCTGTACTTTCTCCACTAGGTCCTGGATCCGACCTAGCCTTCTTAGTTTATGCAAGCACTTTAAGTTATGCTACCTCTTTCTGTGCTTCCTCTAATGCCTTTAGACTTAGCTCCAATTGCTGAGACTTCTCCTCATGCTTCTGATGGGCTAGCTCCAGCTCTTCCTTCCGATACCCTAATTGTAGTTGATAATTCTCTTCTTTCTTCTTATACTCCTTCTGATTCTAATCCCATTTCTCCTGCCAGAGTGTAATGGTTTGGTTAGCTTCTCTCAAAGACCTGTTGATCCTTCAGCGCTCAACATCTTTTCTGATCTCTGTTAGACCCTTTCTCTTGAAGTATGCTTCCCTGTCAGCAAACTCTTTTTCTTTAGCTTCCCTCTCATGTTGAATCTTGAGCATCTTCTCCTCCAAAGCCTTGTTGGTATGCACCATGTGATGATACAACCTACTATTCTCAGAATTCTTAATTTTGATCGCTTGGAGTTGGCTTCTAGCTTATGATAGTCTTCAAGAGAAACAGTGGTTTTGGGCTCAACCACTGAAGGAGGAGTCTGAGCAGAGAAAGGAAATTGTACTACCTGAGCCTTCTTCTTCAACCAGGCTTCATATTCAGGAAAAGTTTGATTGTTACTTTTTCCTAAACAAGCCACACCTCTTCTTCTAATAAGCTTCCAAGCAACATCAGCTTTTCTCACCAATGGCAGATTATCCTTCATTGGAAAATAAAAAGTTTGAGCTAACTCCAACTCCTCTAGGATATCTATCAGAGCATACCCTAACTGCCTCCTTAGCAGGATTGGGTTATAGTTATTTCCCCAAATAACTCCTAAGAGTGGTACATTTGGGCAACCTCCATAGCTAGTGATAAAGTCATTTCCTTTCAAACGCATTGTGACCCATTTGGCATCCTTAAAAGATAGTCTTTCCAGTCTTTGAGCCCAAACCAAACTAGGATCAATAAAAGCTTCAGTGCTAGGAAGATGTCTCATGAACCATCTGTGAAACAAAGGAGCGCAGGATTGTACTAAACCTCCTCGCTTCTTTTCATTTTTGTATTGCACTGAACAATAAAGATCTCCCAGGAGAGTAGGCATTGGGTTCTTCAGGATAAACAAGTGAATAAACTTCATTTCCACAAATTTATTAAGATATGCAAACAGGATAATGCCATAGATGGAGAGAGATAGCAGAGCACATACAAATTCCCACTGATCCTTGGCAGCAAGTTCTTCAGCCTTCTTCAACAAGAACTCCGAGAAAAAACTAGATATACCACCTTTGGTTGTACTCAAGTTGGCATTCACCATAGAAGGGCTCAAATAAAGAGCCTTGGCAATGTCCTCGGGTGTAGATTTAACCATCTATGTGTTGAAAGGAATCTGGTCCTGAAGAGGCACTCCCAGAATCAGAGCATATTCTTCCAATAAGGGACCCAACTGAAAATCATGAAAGGTGAAGCACCTCAGTTGAGGGTCATAATATTGTAACAAAGTGTGAATGCCACTCCTCTCTTAAGCATCCAAATCCACTACCATATCTAAAATACCCCCATAAGCCTTTCTGAAGTCTTCAATGTGATTGGGCGTAACCAGAGCTATCATCTTTTTCATCATGTCAATTCTGGTGTCGAAGAATTTGTAATGAATATTCTTCTTGCGGGAATCCTCCATCTCTAAATAGAATATAACGGAACCGAAGACAACAGTAAATAAACCTGAGAATGAAAACATAAATGATTAATGAGGGTATGATGCAATGCAAATGCAGGGCATGTGATCAATGTCTGGTATCTTTCTGGATACGGAACATCGAGCCAAGAACCAAGTGTTTGAAACCAAAGGACCTATGAATAATAACTCTGGATAATACCTCAGAACCAAAGGATCAAGAATTCCAGAACCATAACAACCGAATCAGAACATAGGATCACACTGGTAGTAAGGGTATGTTGAGGTCAAGGGTTCCTGCAAAACCTGTAAACCCCTCCCAATCTCACTGGTGTGCTCCGGGTCGACATCACGGACTCTCAAATCCGAATAGCAATAATACGTCCATCATCTCCGAGAAATGGCTCATGACCAAATCAGGGAATCAATTTAGCATTATATACTACTCAAGGAGGTCTCAGCTGAGTCCGGGAAAAACAAGCATCCCATGTAAGTCACTAGCTTCAAGCACTTAAATCGAGAAACAATAGTACATTCAACCCTTGGGATACAATACTATCGTCATACGACCAATTACTTTAAATGAGTTCCTACGAGAGAACCAAGCCATCCTATGCGAGTTCCCAGTGCGCCCTCGGGTGCGAATGGGTTTGCCACAAAATGTGGTCTGCCACTGTCACCACTGGAGAAGGTTGTTTCCACAAAGGTCCTCAATGACTGGTCCCCAGATGCACATAACTATCAAGGTCGTATCCTGAAGTGGAGGAAATCCCAACACAAAATATTTCCAAGAAGATCGCAGTCTGGGTGTGGAACACATCGCCACTCATCATGATGATATATCATGGAAGTACAATGTCTTCCCACACTAAGTCCTAGGGTGCACTCGAGCCTTGGTACTGGGCTCCTCACTCAGTAACCCTATTCCGCCAAAGAAAACCAGCACAGTCCAGACAATCCAGTATAATATGATGCATGAAAAATAAAATACTGAAAGCGATAAATAAACTGTAAAGTAAAAACTGTAAATAAAAATAGTACACTAAACACACAACAACAAACATACAAACACCCAATGAAACAGAAACAAACAAGTGTTAGGATTGACTCTCAAAAGAGAAACCAGAGATTCTGGGTTCGGTCCCCAGCAGAGTCGCCATTTGTCGCTCCCTGGATTTCCATCCAAGTACAACCGCGAAAGTGACGCGGAAAAGCTAGAGTCACCATCTAGGTATTTTTATCCCTGAGGAATGGGAATGGTAATGTTGCACAAACTGGAAGAAAAAAGGAAAGGACTAGGTCCTGTGAACCAAAGAGACTGGGTTTGGGAATCAGTTACGACCTGGGAAGGTATTAGCACCCCAGATTGTCAGCCGTACCCGACGGGATCCACGCTTGAAAGAAATTATTTCAAAGGGGTAAGAATGAAGCTGCTGCAAAAATTGAGAAATAAACTGGAACTAGAACTAGAGAAAAGAAAAGAAAAAGGGGGAAAATGTAGGGAAAATAAAAGAGTGCTAGAATGGGCCCTACCCCACTACCTACGTTCCTCATCAGGAAATGAAGATCAGAGACGACATAGTTCCCCTAACTAGGTATGAAAATTGTTTGTGTTTTTTAAAGCTTGAACTGCTTATGTCTATGCTCAGGTGTTGCAGGCTCGTCTGACACGAGCGTGTTACCGTCTTACAAAAGACAAGTAGGATCAAGTTCTTATCTTGAGAGTGATAGTGATGAGAGAAGAATTCCCGAAGGAAAGACGATTATTATTTGTTTAGTGTTTTTTAGAAGTTTTTTCTCTGAGATTTGCATAGGGGAGTGTATCTGAGTCTCACTAAATGGGATGTGTACTTCTTACATCATCCCGAAATGGAATGGATAAGAGGCACACCTAAATATGGGGGAAATCTCCAAATCTAGACCCAAAAGTTAAGGCTCAAACACACTAGCCTATTGAACTTTATTAAGTGTTTTTGTGGTTTTTGGATTAAGAAGTGTTTTTTAGCTTTTTGTTTGTGAAGTAATCTCATGTTAAGAGCTATTCATCATGATAGACACCCTACACCTCACCCAGATATGGAATGTGTGCAAGTACCCCATGGCAAAGTCCCTTGGCACATGAGAAGACTTGTCATTTATTAGGTGAATTGAATTTTTGTTTTGAGATGAGAAGAGAGAGAGAGAGAGAGAGAGAGAGAGAGAGAGAGAGAGAGAGAGAGAGAGTGAGAGAGAGAGAGAGAGAGAGAGGGAGAGAGAGAGAGAGAGCAAAGAGAACCAAAGGCAAAAGTATAAAGTGGGACTAAAAATCCTAAGTATTATCATGCATGGGATACCTAAGTTAGTGAGGTTTAAGTTCTATCCTAATGAAGAAGAAGGAAAGAAGAAAAAAGAAAAAGAAGAAAGAAGAAAAGGATTCAACTTATTTCTTAAGAGAAGATAAGTTGATCCTAAAGGGGATGATGAAGAATTAAGCAAGGATGGCATAAACACATCTCAAACACAAGTATGAAAACTTAAAAGAGGTGAAAGAAAAAGTTGAGATGTGGAAGCAACATTCACACCTCTCAAACTTACCAATGTCCCTACAAAGCAAAGGTTAGCTAAACATAATGCATATATCTCACATATCAGCAGATTGACCAAGTATTATCATGCCAACAAGTCTATGCAAACATATACTCACCATATTCAAAGCCTCATGAATGCAAAACATCAATTATGTCAAACATCAGAAATGCACGAATTCACACGTCGAAGAAATGCAAACATACACCAACCAGCATGCAAACAACTCTAGACAATAATCTAAAATGATAACACAATGACCCAAGATGATCAAGAAATTTATGACATGCAAACAACCATGTAAAAGCTCAAAAAAGTCAATCTACTTTAGCGTTAATCGGTTAACCCAAATGGTTAACCGGTTAACCAACCCATAACCTGCATAAACAGTCAAAATTTCAACGTGTTAACCGATTAACACTGAACAATCAACAATAAAAACCTGCAGAAAAAGAAATTCCAACCACAACTTATTTCAACAATCTCCAGAGGTTCCAGCAATCAAACGTGCATGAAAATTACACCAAATTCAACATAAAAATCAAGCATATATGGAATCCACAAACATTAACACATAAATCAATTCACAAATTGACCAAACAATACAAGCAAACTATGGATCTACATCATGAGCATGCAAACAAGCTAAAAGAATTAGTGGATCTGAAATTAACCAACCTACAAAGTTGAGATCTGCTTTGGTGAGTGTAGATCAAGCCGAAATTGATGAATCTAGTGGAGAGCTTGAATAATCCAATGCTCTTCTTCACACACAATGCAAAATAAATGCAAGTTGATGAACTTAATGCAAAAGCTCGATCCAAAACACTTCCAAGCACAAATTCAGACCTAAACCAGTAGCAAAAACTAGAAATGGATGTGTAGAAGACAATGTATGAAGGTTTAGTTCCAAGATTAACAAATTTCAATGCAGAATTTGAAGATCTTCATAGAAATGGAACTTTGAGTGTGAGGGTTTTGAGAGAATGAGAGAAAATTGTGAGAGAGCTCTGAAAATTCAGAAATGAAAATGAGAATTATGAGAGTGTGTGTTGGTTTGGAGAGAATTGACATGAATAACATTTAGGTTTGGAGCTAGCTTAGAAAGGTGATTAGGAACTAGCTTTGGGATTAGGCTTGGTGATTATTCTAGATACTTCTCCATAATTCCACAATTAATTGAAAATGAAATAAATCTGAAAAATGGAAAAAAGGAGCCAAAACAAAGCATGTTGACCCTGATGAAAATTCAAAATTTGCAACCGTTAATCGGTTAACGTATTGTGTTAATCGGTTAATGCAGGCAAATTTTGAATTTTCCCTCCTTTTGGTGGGGAACCCCCAGAACTGCATCTGCGCCGTCTATTCTGAGCTGATTTTGACTTTGAAACCTGATGATTGCCAATACCGCTCGGATACATCTGACCACATGCCCTATGCTTGATGCCAAATGCTCTTTTCCTTTTTTTTTATTTATTTTATTATTATTTTTGAATGCAATGTAAATGTATGCTGAAAGCCATGAAAATGAGAGGGAAAACTTTAGGGTGTTTATTTTTGGTGATGGTATAACGGTGGATTCATTTAAAGTGAGTGTAGTGCTTTAGTGGGAACCTCCAAAGATAATAACAGAGATTAAGAGTTTCTTGGGCTTATCAGGTTATTATAGAAGATTCATTGAGTGATTTTCTAATTTGGCGTTACCATTAACTCAGTTGACGAGAAAGGGTCAAGCTTTTGTTTGGGATGTGACGTGTGAAGAAAGTTTCAGAGGGCTGAAGAAGAAATTGACTACAACGCCAATGTTAGTGCCACCAAGTCCAAATGAACCTTTTGTTGTGTATTGTGATGTGTTTAAGATGGGATTAGGCAGAGTGTTGATGCAAGGAATTATCCTACTCATGACCTTGAATTATCTGCAGTTGTTTTTGTGTTGAAAATCTGGAGGCATTATTTGAATGGATCGAGGTTTGAAGTATTCAGCAATCACAAGAGTCTGAAATGCTTATTTGATCAGAAGGAATTAATATGAGACAAAAAAGATGGTTAGAATTCTTGAAGGACTGTGACTTTAGCTTGAGTTACCATCCGGGCAAAGCTAATGTCATAGCAGATGCTTTGAGTTAGAAGACAATTCATATGTCGGTGTTAATGATGAGGGAAATGGATTTAATTGAACAATTCAAAGACTTAAGTATGGTTTATGAAGTAACATCAAAGAGTATTAGGCTGGGTATGCTTAAAGGGAATAATGACTTCCTTGATATTATAAGAGAAAATCATAAGCTAGATGTGAAACTGGTGGTTTTGATGCCGACAGGAGGAAATAATCCTGTACGTGATTTTAAAGTGGATAACTCTGGTATGTTGAGATTTCAGAGCAAAATTTGTGTGTCAGATAATCTTGAGTTAAGGAAAATGATCTTAGAGGAGAGTCACTAGACCAGTTTGAATATTCATTCGGGAGCTACAAAAATGTATCAAAACCTTAAGAAATTATTTTGGTGGTCTGGTATGAAGAGAGACATAACTCAATTTATTTATGCCTGTTTGACATGTCAGAAGTCAAAATTAGAGCATCAGAAACCTTCGGGATTGATGCAACCTTTAGAGATTCCAGAATGGAAGTGGGATAATATCACTATGGATTTTGTTACTAGTTTGTCGAATACGGAGAGAGGCTTTGATGCTATTTGGGTAGTGGTGAGATAGTATCACTATGGATTTTGTTACTAGTTGTCGAATAATCTAGATGTGAAACCCACCTGCTCTGATACCAATTGTAACACCCACTTTACCCAAAATAGAAAATAGTCGTTTTCTTAAGAAAAATAAGAGTTTTAACAAAAGTGGAATGCTACTTTTTCAACAAAAACCAACAAATATAGTTCTTTACTAAAACAGCAGAAGTAAGGAGTTCATCATAATTCATGCTCAACAGCATCGACAATACAAATTCAAAGGATGTCCTTAGTCTACTACATGGATACGGCCCCCGTTTCAGAGGCCCTGCGTCCAAAAATCAGATATTTCCTAAAACTCAATTTCTTTTCCTAATCTCATACCAGTTCGATTTCCATCACTTATGTCGCACTTTTATCACCCAAAATAGCCATAATGTTGTTCTTACACTGATTTTAAGACCTCTAACACCACATTATCTTTCCAACCTAACATTACTAATCAATTTATAGAATTACATGTCTTACTTTATTATCTCAATTTGCATAATCATCAACAATGCTTATATGACAGATTTCATACCAATCATATCATACAATTCAAACAACAAATACTCCAAACACAAACAATCAACAATGTAATTTCATACACATACTACAATTTCATCAAAATAGACCAAAATCACACAATCCCTAAGAGAGTAAGGAACTCTCAACTACCCTTTCATGTTAGACCACCTATATAGAATCCATTTCTCCCCCTTACCTCGAATTCGATGGATTCCTTGCAAATCTTGATCTTGGGACTCTAGGGTTCTTGCACTTCTCTCTCCTTTCCTCTTTCTCCAGAGCCAATTCCTTCTTTTCCAGAAAACACGATGTGAGCAAAATGGATCGTTATTCTCTTCTCATAAAACAATACAATTTACTACCTTGCCCCTTAGACCTCCAACTTTTATTATTTTATTTATTTAATAACAATATTCAAATAATACCACATTATTATCATATTATTATTTAAATAAAACAATTCCTTACTTACAATCTCAAAAATATCACTCATATTCATAATAATTATTTTATTAAATAAATTATGAAATCGGGGTGACGTATTTCACATGTCGCAACTTCGAAAGTACATCTTTGATTCATCTCACATTATGTAGAGGGATGAGGTATATATTCAAGACAATCTTACTGTGGAGGATATTTCGATAGGGATCGAAGATCACAAGATCAAACAGCTTAGAGGCAAAGAGATTCCTTTAGTGAGAGTAGCTTGGGGAGGATCTGTTGGAGAAAGTGTGACCTAGGAGTTGGAAAGCATGATGTGAGCGTCGTATCCTGAATTGTTTTCATTAGATACATTTTTTGAGGATGAAAATATATTAAGTGGGGGGAGTTGTAACATCCCATTTAAGATAATTGAATCGTTGTGTGTATTTTTGTGGGTATTGGTTTGATTGAGGGGCAGTTAGGCTCGTGTGAGTGAGGAAAATGACATTGACAAGATAATATAGATTAAAACCTAAGTATAATAATAATGTGGTAATAAATAATAATAGTAGACTTAAATAATAATAATAGTATGGTTATTATTGAAATTCTGGGATCAGATATGTGATGTCGAATCAGATGTTTAGACACTTGAAATCTTAAACAAAAATTAATGAGCCAGTAAATTAAATGACACAGGAAATTGTTAACCCAGTTCAGTGTATCTCCACACTTACATCTGGGGGCTACCAATCCAGGAAGGAAATCCAATATAAGTAATATTAATTATGGAGTTAAACCAATCAGTTTAATCCTTCACTTAATATCTACCCAATGCAATTTCTACCTAAGACTCTACTTAGATATGAGTACCTACTCACTCCCCCTCAATCACACAGTGATCTTTACAATGATTAATAAAATTGAAGTCACACTTCATGCACACCAGCTTGATCTTACTTAAAAGTTTCAATCAAGACACAATTCACTTTTTGCTTAAAAGCTCATAAAGTGACAATCAATTAAAACCTGCTTAAATATAACTAGCTTCACAAATACCCTTTACAGTCTTCTAAAATTCGTGTTCTTTTCTTGAGTGTTTCAGTTCCTTAAATAGATGCTTGGTTTGTGGGCTTTTTGCAAATTATCCAGACTTTGATAAATCCCACAGTCATCACCTTGAATTAGGGTGAGTTAGTTTGTTATCTCCTTGAATCAAGGTGAGTTAGTTATTCTGTTACACTGAAACCAGATAACTAAGCTTCCTAAAGATGCGCCTTGGAGTGCTTATCCTTTTACAATTAATTCCAGATATGTTCTCCTAAATTTAATCACTTCTGTTACGCATCATTTAAGTCAGATAGCAGGTTTGTGATGTCACAACATCTAGTGTGACATCCTGATGTCCTGAACAAAGTTCATAACTTTTACTTTGTTTGTTAATGTCACAACATCTGGTGTGACATCCTGAACTAAGTTCACTTATTCTTGTTTGTCAAAAATTTTTCCAATTCTTAACATCTACAAACTCCCTCTTTGGCTAATTTTTGGCTAACACAATCTTCTGGTTTTATCAGAGAGCAGCAAAGTTCTTTTCTGTTGAATCATGTGAGAGCTAATAATTTGCTCCCCCTCAAACATGTATGTATACTGCTATGACTTGTTCAACAGACTTTGATATACCAATGAACATTCAAATATAACTTAGTTCAGAAGACAGAAATTCAACATCAGCATTGTTCATCAAACAGGCATTGGTCAATACACTTCTCCCCCTTGTTAGACAGAAATTAGGGGCCAACCATTACAGAAACAGAAACAGAAAAAAAATTCAGAAATACAAAGAAAATCAGACACAACATTTTCCACCACACACAGCTTCACTCAGACTCAGTATATTCTGTATCTTCTGCATCCTCAGACTCAGCATCAGATTCATCAACATCCTTAGCAACCTCTTCTAGCTCCAGCCTCTGAATTATATCCTCAAGCTTCTTCTTCCTTTCATCCAGCTCTTTGCAGGTTGTCCTGAGCTCTGCAATCAGGGCTGCCTTTGATATGGGAGTCTTGACAGCAGATGGCCCAGCAGATGTCCCACCTGGTGCTTCAACAACTGCAGCATGATGACTCAGAAACAGTTTGTAGTGAAAGGACAGTGGACTCTCCCTTTTACAGACAGAATCCTTGTCAGTAAGGATGCCTGAATATTGGTTGAGTATTATTCCACAAAGTAGTGATGGGAAGGCTATTGGGAGCTTGATTGTTGAGGTTCCTGCATGCTTGAGAGTTTGATCAAAGATATATGCCCCATAACCCAACTTGGTTTGGGTGCCTACAGCACAGATAAACCTTCCCAGCCCAGTAGCTATAGATGAAGTGTGGTTGGTTGGGACCTAGTTGACAGTTCCAATTCTATGCAGCATGGCATACTTTCTTGTTAACAAGCTGACAGATAGTTTGCCTTTGACTGGCCATGACTTGACTTGGTTGGCTGTGATGATTTTGCAGACTTGGTTGTCAGTCTTGCCAAGCTCATTTGGCCCATCTGATTCTCTCCCCAGGTACTGATTTATCACCCTAGGAGAGAAATCTACACATCTTCCCCTCACATATACCTTCCTGAAATCCTCAGATTTCCCATCAGCACACCCCTCTTGTAGATTAACTATAAACTCTTTGACCAGCAGTTCATAACAGGGAGAAAAGTTGGAGACAGTTTTGAATAAACCAGCATTGGAGATTAAATCAATTACCTCAGTGCATTCCAGGGCATTGCTACCCAGCTCTCTTTCCAGAGCCACCCTTCTTTGATAGACATACTTCCACTTGCTTACACTGGAGACATGGTGGAAGGACACATTGTCCAGGGGTGCCTCAGGGACAGCAGTGGTAGTCCTAGGAGGTGCTGGCTTCTTTTTGGGTTGAGATGTTGGGACATCCTCCTCAACATCAGAGTCAGATGGTGTTGTAGCCTTCCTCTTCTGGGTGCTTACCTTACTCCATTGCTTTGTAGGTCCAAAGGCAACTTTGACCTTGTCCTTCTTGGGAGTTAACTGTCTCTTCTCAGGAGTTGCATGAACAACTGGCTTCTTATCTTTCCTAGCCCTAAGCCTCTTGGCTATGCTGGGACTAACAAAAGCTATGATCTCTATGTCAGAGTCATCATCCAGATTTTCAACTGGTGGAGGTTGGGAAGCCTCTTTCTCAGCAGCTTGATTATTAGGAGCTTGATCATCAGTAGCTTTATCATCAGTAGCTTTGTCATCATCACTTGGGGCTTTGTCCTGGCCCTCAGGTGTTTCAACATTTCTTGGGACATCTTGTGGAGTAGGTATGTCCTCTTCAGCTTGGTTGCTTGGTTCTTCTTGTGGAGCAGGCATACTGTTCAGGGGAACAGACACCCCAGGCACAACCCTTTGTTCAGCAAGGATCATGTTTACAAGCTGTTTGATTGATGCGTCCACATAAGCAGATGCTTTGGGGGTACTGGAAGATGAAGGAGTTCCCTTACTCTTGCTGAAGACTGGCTCCTTAGGTCTTCTTGCATGGGGAGTCCTGGGTTTTTGAGCAATAGGAATGCTTCCTCTGATCTCATTTATAGGAGTAGAATCCATTGGTACTATATATATTGGAGTTGCATTCACCACGTCTTCTTGATTGAGACCCTCATCAATGGAGTTAGGGTTTTGATGTTGAGACATTTTTTCGATTGTAGTGGAAATGTGTAAAGGTTTGATAGATTTGGATGAGTTTAGAGATTCAGCTGTAGCATGCAAAACGTTCAGTGGAGCTAATGAGGATGTGAGGAGTTGAAAGCACGTTTGCACATTAATAGAATCCGTTGCTATTGGAATTTTTAAGATTGGAATACAAACAATTATTGCCCAGACTAGTGCTGCCATCTGGTGATCATGCCACACGATGTCATGAGACATGCTGGCACTTTTCCATAACTGCTATATTTCACATATGCAGATTCCCAATTTACCCCTTAGGTTTTAAAATTGGGTAGCATCCAAAGCCTTAGTAAATATGTCAGCTAATTGCATCTCTGTGGCTACATGCTCTAATGTGATCACCTTCTCTTCCACAAGGTCTCTGATAAAGTGATGTCTGATATCTATGTGCTTAGTTCTGCTGTGTTGGATATGATTTTTGGAGATGTTAATAGCACTTAAATTGTCACAGTACAATGTCATGACATCTTGTGGGACATTGTATTCTGTGAGCATTTGTTTCATCCATACCAGCTGTGAACAACTACTACCAGCTGCAATATATTCAGCTTCAGCAGTGGATAAGGACACACAATTTTGTTTCTTACTGAACCAAGAAATTAAATTGTTCCCTAGAAAGAAGCATCCTCCTGATGTACTCTTTCTATCATCGGCACTTCCAGCCCAGTCAGCATCACAAAATCCAGTGAGGATTGATTCACAACCATGAGAATACATTATGCCATAGTCACAAGTACCATTTACATATTTCAAGATCCTCTTAACCTGGTTTAGATGGCTCACTTTTGGTTCATCTTGATACCTTGCACACACACCTACTGCAAAGGCTATATCTGGTCTGCTAGCTGTAAGATATAGTAGACTTCCAATCATGCTTCTGTACAAGCTTTGGTCCACACTCTCACCTTTGTCATCCTTTGTCAGTTTTAAATGAGTGGGGGCAGGTGTTCTCTTGTGACTTGCATTGTCCATCCCAAACTTCTTGACAGTGTTCTATGCATACTTGCTTTGGGATATGAACATGGAGTCCTCCATCTGTTTGATTTGTAGTCCAAGGAAGTAAGTTAGTTCTCCCACTAGGCTCATTTCAAACTCAGACTCCATTTGAGTCACAAAATGTTTAACCATCTTGTCTGACATCCCACCAAACATTATGTCATCCACATATATCTGAGCAATCATAACCTTTCCCTCTTCATCCTTTACAAACAGGGTTTTGTCTATTCCTCCTTTCCTGTATCCATGTTTAGTGAGAAAGGTGGTCAGTCTTTCATACCATGCTCTGGGAGCTTGCTTTAGACCATACAGAGCCTTCCTCAGCTTATATACATGGTCTGGACAGCTTGGATCAAAAAATCCCTTTGGTTGCTCCACATATACTTCCTCATTAAGGTACCCATTTAGGAAGGCACTTTTAACATCCATCTGAAATAGCTTGAACTTTAGGATGCAAGCAATCCCTAGGAGTAGTCTGATGGATTCAAGTCTTGCTACTGGTGCAAAAGTCTCATCAAAATCTACCCCCTCAATTTGTGTATATCCTTGAGCTACAAGCCTAGCCTTGTTTTTTGTAACTACTCCCTGCTCATTATACTTATTTTTGTACACCCACTTAGTGCCAATCACATTTATCTCATCAGGCCTAGGAACAAGATCCCATACTTCATTCCTTGTAAACTGGCCTAATTCTTCCTGCATAGCAGAGATCCAGTACTCATCATTCAGAGCTTCCTTGATGTTCTTAGGTTCTATCTTTGAAACAAAGCAGGAGCCTGAAATCATCTCTCTTGATCTAGTGATGACACCACTGTTGGGATCACCAATTATCAGATCTTTAGGATGATCTTTCTGGATTCTGATGGAGGGAGGTTTGTTGGATTGCTCTGACCTTGCCTCAGTTAAAGTGAAGTCAGGATTATCACTTTCTGTTTTAACTTCAGTTTGATTGTCAGCAGATGTTCCAACATCATCAGCAACATCTGTCTTTGCATAGGCATCATCAATAATCACATTTATTGACTCCATTATAACCTTGGTTCTGGAGTTAAATACTCTGTAAGCTCTGCTATTTATGGAGTATCCAAGAAATATCCCTTCATCACTCTTAGGGTCCATCTTCCTTCTTTGATCTCTATCAGCCAGAATGTAGCACTTACTTCCAAACACATGAAAGTACTTGACTGTAGGTTTTCTACCCTTCCAGACTTCATAGATGGTGGATAAAGTTCCCTTTCTTAGTGTGACTCTATTGTGGATGTAGCATGCTGTGTTCATAGCTTCAGCCCAAAAGTACAGGGGTAATTTCTTGGCATGAATCATGGCTCTAGCTGACTCCTGAATAGTTCTGTTTTTCCTTTCAACAATCTCATTCTGTTGAGGGGTGATGGGAGAAGAATATTCATGATTGATCCCTTCTGAAGAACAGAAGTCTGAGAATTTTTTATTCTCAAACTCCTTTCCATGATCACTTCTTATTCTGACCACACAACTTGCTTTTTCTCTTTGGATTCTATGGCACAGATCTTTAAATACATCAAACACATCAGACTTTTCTTTGATGAAGCTTATCCAGGTATATCTTGAGAAGTCATCAACAACCACATAGGCATATCTTTTTCCACCAAGACTCTCTACCTGCATTGGTCCCATAAGGTCCATATGCAATAATTCCAAGACTTTGGAAGTTGTCAGATGTTGGAGCTTTGGGTGTGACATCTTGGTTTGCTTGCCTATTTGACATTCACCACACACTTTACTTTCATCAATCTTAAGTCTTGGGATCCCTCTTACAGCCTCCATAGATATGATCTTCTTTATTCCTCTGAGATGAAGATGACCCAGTCTTTGATGCCACAACTTCACTTCTTCTTATTTGGCTAAGGAATAAGTAGATGTGAGGCTGAAATCTTGGGGTTCCCACATATAGCAGTTGTCTTTTGATCTGGCTCCTCTCATGACAACTTTCTGTTCTTTATCAGAAACTATGCACTCAGTTTTGGTGAAGTTGACACTGTAACCTTGGTCACATAACTGACTTATGCTGATCAAGTTAGCAGTTAATCCTTTTACCAACAACACACCATCTAGACCTGGTACACCTGAGCAGTCCAGGGTTCCAACTCCCTTGATTTCCCCCTTTGCTCCATCTCCAAAGGTTACATAGCTGGATGAGTGTGACTTTAAGTCTACTAGCAGATTCTTCAGTCCAGTCATGTGCCTTAAGCATCCACTGTCAAAATACCAGTCTTCCTTAGCAGATACTCTGAGAGATGTGTGTGCTATAGAGGCAACAACCTGCTTGGACCATTTTTTCCTGTTGTGAGGTTTCCTTTGATGCATCTGCCCTGTGTAGTGTCCATCTCTAGAGTTCCAAGGTTGCCTGTTGAACTTGTTCTTAGGCATGTACTGGTAGCTTTGATCAGTATAAAGACTAGTTTTAGGTATCCAGATTTTCTTGGTGACCTCTGTCTTTTTCTTAGGAAGGTGCTGGGAACTCTGATTTGGGTATCCATGCAGTTTGTAGCAAAAAGGTTTGATGTGACCAAACCTTCCACAGTGATGGCATCTCCATCTTTGATATTTCTTTTTCATCATGTTCTTGTCATGATGTTGAGACATCTGCTTGAACATCTTGTTTGACTTCATGGGATTTGGAGTTGTTTGGCTAGTGCTAGCCTTAAAGTTTTGAGCTTTATTAAATCCCAGCCCAGTCATATCCCATGAGTGCTTGTTGTTTTTTAGAATGGCATCCAGTGTGTTTGAGCCACTGTTCAGCATTCTGACAGATTTGGACATATGCTCCATTTTGGAGTTGAGTAGGCTGACTTCACTTTTCAAAGTGTCAATGATCTCTAGATGACTTGCCTTTTCAGCCTTTAATTCCTCAATCTGCTTCTTCTGTTGTTTACTTTCCATGCATACTTCAGTGCTCCTTTTACACAGCATCCTGTAAGATGCTTCAAGCTCTTCAAATGTCAGATCCTCATCACTAGATCCCCCTTCAGTTTCACATACTCCAGCTAGAGCAGTGATGTGTTTTGCAGATTCTTCTTCTGACTCACTACCTGAGTCTTCATCTGACCAGGACACAGAGAGACCTTTCTTTTGCTTCTTTAGATAGGTTGGGCATTCACTTCTAATGTGTCCATATCCTTCACATCCATGACATTGGATCCCTTTTCCTTGGTTAGTCTTCTCATCATAGTTTGACCTTCTATTAGAGTCATAAGGTCTTTTATTCTCAGAGGTTGAGTTTCTTCCACTTGGTCTTGGCCTGTTGTCTATTCTTTTGAGAATTTTGTTAAATTGTCTTCCAAGCATAGCAATTGATTCTGATAAGTTGTCCTCAGAGCCTGCTTCATGACTTTCTTCTTCTTTATCAATGTTTGAGACCAGAGCTATGCTTTTGTTTTTCTTCACAATTGTATCATTCATTCCCATCTCAAAGGTTTGAAAGGAACCAATGAGCTCCTCAACCTTCATTGTACAGATGTCTTGAGCTTATTCTATGGTAGTAACCTTCATGTCAAACCTCTTTGGCAGTGATCTGAGAATCTTCCTTACCAACTTTTCATCACTCATCTTCTCTCCCAAGGCACCAGAAGTATTAGCAATCTCCAGGATGTTCATGTAAAACTCATGAATGGTCTCATCTTCCTTCATCCTCAAGTTCTCAAACTTGGTGGTGAGAAGTTGAAGTCTTGACATCTTCACCTTTGATGTTCCTTCATGAGTAGTTTTGAGAGTGTCCCAAACATCCTTGGCTAGCTCACAGTGATGCACAAGCCTAAATATGTTCCTATCAATGCCATTGAATAGGGCATTTAAGGCTTTGGAATTTCCAAGTGCTGACTCTTCTTCCTCCTTGCTCCACTCTTCTTCAGGCTTCATCACTTTTGCCTCATCCTTATTGTCTTTGACAGGGTGCTCCCATCCTTTGTTAACTGCTTTCCAAGCCCTGCTATCAAGAGATTTCAAGAATGCTACCATTCTTGGCTTCCAGTAATCATAGTTGGATCCATCCAATATAGGTGGTCGATTCACAGATCCTACATCTCTGTCCATGTTCCCAAAATTTGCAGTCCCTAGATCTCACCCAGTTATACAGGCAGGGTGCCTACTCTGATGCCAATTGAAATTCTGGGATCAGATATGTGATGTCGAATCAGATGTTTAGACACTTGAAATCTTAAACAAAAATTAATGAGCTAGTAAATTAAATGACACAGGAAATTGTTAACCCAGTTTAGTGTATCTCCACACTTACATCTGGGGGCTACCAAGCCAGGAAGGAAATCCAATATAAGTAATATTAATTATGGAGTTAAACCAATCAGTTTAATCCTTCACTTAATATCTACCCAAGGCAATTTCTACCTAAGACTCTACTTAGATATGAGTACCTACTCACTCCCCCTCAATCACACAGTGATCTTTACAATGATTAATAAAATTGAAGTCACACTTCATACACACCAGCTTGATCTTACTTAAAAGTTTCAATCAAGACACAATTCACTTTTTTCTTAAAAGCTCATAAAGTGACAAACAATTAAAACCTGCTTAAATATAACTAGCTTCACAAACACCCTTTACAGTCTTCTAAAATTCGTGTTCTTTTCTTGAGTGTTTCAGTTCCTTAAATAGATGCTTGGTTTGTGGGCTTTTTGCAAATTATCCAGACTTTGATAAATCCCACAGTCACCACCTTGAATTAGGGTGAGTTAGTTTGTTATCTCCTTGAATCAAGGTGAGTTAGTTATTCTGTTACACTGAAACCAGATAACTAAGCTTCCTAAAGATGCGCCTTGGAGTGCTTATCCTTTTACAATTAATTCCAGATATTTTCTCCTGAATTTAATCACTTCTGTTACGCATCATTTAAGTCAGATAGCAGGTTTGTGATGTCACAACATCTGGTGTGACATCCTGATGTCCTGAACTAAGTTCATAACTTTTACTTTGTTTGTTAATGTCACAACATCTGGTGTGACATCCTGAACTAAGTTCACTTATTCTTGTTTGTCAAAAATTCTGCCAATTCTTAACATCTACAATTATTATTATTGTGAATATTCTAATTAAAATTACGAGGATTATTATTAGGATTAATTATATCATTAATTATGAATAATAATTATGGGAGATAATTAAGGATAGTAAAAACCCTTAATATGAGGTGAGTGAGGTTTAGTGAGATAACTGTTGTTATCACGTAATAAGTAAAAAGTGAACAAGGGAGGAAGAATAAGGGTGTTAGGGCAAGAATTCTTCGTCAATTTCGCAGGAATTCAGATCAAATTTAAGGTAAGGGGGAGAATGGGTTCAATTTTGGTGATTATAACATGAGAGGGTAGTGAGGGTTCCTCCCCCTTGTAGGAATCTATCTGTATAAATTTTATTTGTATGAATCTGATGTTGTGTGAACGTATCTGTGATGAAATTCATGTGAACCTGATTGATTCTGTCATGAACTGTGTGAATAAATTATGTTGTTGTTGCATGAACTGAGATTGTGGATCTGGAATTGTTGCATGTTTAAGAGTAACGAATTTAGATCTATTAAGTAATAAATCTGGCTAGAATGATAAGGGAATGTAGTAGGAAGAAATTACAGGTCCTAAAATTGATGTAGAAGTGAATTTAGGACATATCAGGACTATAGAATTGGGATCAAAGTGGAATAATTCAATCTGGTATAAAAAATAGTGAGATTTGGTACATGTGTTGTTGTTACACATAATGGAGGGTGCAATACGCGTAGGACAGTATCCTAGCAGGCCAACACGCGTATGTTACGCAACCAAATACATGTCTGGCATGACCCTCTGTTGATACATGTAAGGGTATGCATAAAGGGATTGGGCATTACAGGTAAGTGGTAGTGGTACGCGTAATAGGTATGGAATATGGGATTTCAGAAGAAAAATAACTTTGTCCAAGCGCGTAATCAACCAGGTATTACGCGTAAGGACCTGAACAAGAGTGAGCATTACGCGTTGGATACACAAGCTAGTGGGCGGGCGAGCTGGGCATTACGCGTAAGGCACCAGACATTACGCGCATGACCAACGTGAGTGTAGAATTTTGATTTTTTTCGTGAATTATTTCCCGATTTCGTGTCAGATGCAATTTCTTCTGGTTTGAGAGATTGGGGTAGATGTCAGAACTTGCTGAACCTAGTAATGGTAGGAAAATTTATAAAAACTGAATTTAGGTGGATTAATTATAAAATTAGTTAATTAAGACCACACGAGTTGTGTTTATGGATTGTGTGCATTATGTGGATTATCTTGGACAGGTGTGGCAATTCCAACGGGAAATACAGTGAGTGAAAGACTCACGTGTGATCAAAGAGGATCGTGTGGATGTATAATTAATTTTATACATGTGATTAGGCATATGTTGTGTCATGCATTTCATGATGTGTCAGGTGGAGACAACAAGGTGGGAATCCATGATGGATGCCTAGTCTTGTCCGGACTCTGATATGGAGTTGTGATGGAGATATGTCAATTCTCAGAGGAGTGTACGTGGCTTATCCAGATTTCGACGGGAATCGAGTTCAATTGAATGAACCGTTGAATTGTGATGGTACTGCATACATTATGTTAAGTAATGGAGTCACATTCCATAAATACATATTTATTGAATTGTAATTGGAAAATTACTAGTATATCATGATTGTGTGATGATGTGTGATTGGTGTGTTACTACTCCCTAACATGTGTTTTCACCTCTAATTATTGAATAAAATTATCACTCCTTTTTTGTTGTTGTGTTTATGCTCCTCAGGGACTACAGATAATCAAGTACCTGAGTAGTGCTTGGAGTTCGTGTTGCTTGATCGAGTCTTAGGAGTCGCTCTGATACGTAACATGAGAATCAAGATTTTTATCATGTTCTATTTTGTTTGAATTGTTACGTATCTTCACTTATTGATCACATGTTGGACCACAAATTTATGTGGATATTTTGTTGTTAAGGCCTTAGAGTCGTGGAGTATAATTAAATTCATTATTTCCGCTGTTTAATTCATTTTTTTAGAAAAGTAATAAATGAAACATTTAAGACTTCATAGTGTTTTATATGAGAAGTGACATCCTACTTTTATATAAACTCTGATTATTTCCGCAATATTTTTGTGTATTTTTATAATGGAAAAGTGAGGTGTTACACTCCAACTTGAGTAGGTTGTTAATGGTATGCAAGAAGTGAGGGTTTGCAATGTTAATCAAGATGTCAAGACATTGTACCTAGCTTGTACAAATTCCCTCTCTAGACAGTGTGGATGATGTGTTAAGTGCTTTAAAAGCAATCTTGATTAACATTGTCTAATTGATGGTTCCATGTTTTTAAAGTTGACAACAATTTTTCTAAAACATGTTTCACAACAGGATGTTGTGTGAGATGTTAGGACATGTTGATCTGGTAAACATGTGAGAAAATGTCCTACAATATGTCATAACATGTTAACACCATAATATCAGTTCTGGATGTGTTTATCTCTTGACAAATTTGTTTTGTTTTTAGTGAGATTTCTTGTGGAATCATCTCATTGTTTTTCGTAGATTAAAAAGATTGTATATGGAAATTTTTTTGCATCTACAATAGTACAAAAGTTACTAAATCAGGCATTGAGACAATTTAGGAAACTTTGTTTTGTTTGTTCCAAGATTTAAGGAGAGTTAAATGAATCATTCAGCTTGTAGATCAAGAATATTCTGGATACAAAATTTGAAGCCCATAGACTGAAGAAGTGCACTTAAAAGTAATCCTAACCTAATGTAATATTGAACTTTCACAATTGTAAGAACTAGGAGAATGGTTTTATAACTTAGGTCTTGAGACATTCCCTTGAATTGCGATTGTTTGATATCAATGTGTGTGATTGAGGGAAGTGAGAAGGGATTCTCATATCTAGGAGTTCCTAGATAGAAGTTGCATTGGGTGAGGATTAAGTGAAGAGTTGTAAACTAGGATTGTTTAACTCTAAATTGATACTATTGATAGTGGATTTCCTTCTTGGCTTGGTAGCCCCCAGATGTAGGTGATGTTGCATCGAATTGGGTTAACAAGTCTCTGTGTTAATTTATCCTTAAGCAATTAAAATTTTGTATCATCTAAATGAGAGGATAAACTGTCCTGTAAGTTTACAAATGTCTCAACATCTGTCATGATATTGTATTCTGATTCTGGTATATCAGACTGAATACTCTTATCAAGAATACTGATTGAATGAGTATGTGTGCGGTGTATACACATTGTGTTGATTATTATTGTTGTGACATTTGTCTCAACATTTGGTATCTAAGTACCATAATTTTAGGAACTGACGACCATATATACCAATGTCGGATAACGAGTCAAGAATTTTTGCTTCATGTTTTAGGATAGGTATATGTTAATTTTATTGATACATTTATATCCCTTTTCCTTCTATGACTTAAATGTTTTGTAGATAACATAACTAGCCAAATTTAGGGTTTTCTTTAATTTTTTGTTACATGGCTTATGGACATTGATTATTAGTTTTAGTGTGAAATGACTAATGGATTAAGAGTAAGAGCACATACTTTATATTCTTGGACAAAACTTGAAATTTCTGTTGGTTGTGTTATGTTGTATATGTTATAATATTATTTTTTTTTACAATGGAGGGTTAAAAGCCCGTAAAGAAAAAAAACTAGAAATAAAAAATACGAGGAATCAGATCTCAATAAGATCTAAGTTGTACCTCATTCAGATATCTTCATAGAATTTTGTACCTCGCTCATATCTTAAGCTCATCTAAGTTATCCCATCTGCAAACCAATTAACTTATCTATATATGCACTCTAATTTCACCTCCTAATCGCGGTTCAAGATTTCTCTGATTTTTTGAAGCAACATTTTTCCTGATTATTCTTTAGTACCATTCTTATTGATTGGTTAATAAGTTACCATGTTGTCAACATGTAAGTTAACCTTTCGATGTATACGATATAGTCAAGCCTTTATAGACGCCATGAAGCTCTGCCAAATAAACTCCCCCAGGTCCTATATATTTTGAAAAGCCTTTGCACTAAGAATCATTGATGTCCCTAATAAATCCTCCACAATATGCTTTATCAGGTCCTTTAACTGTGCCATTTATATTCAAATAAATCTAGGTTTCTCTAAGGGAAATCCAAGATATATGTTGAATATGTTGTTGAGCGTGATGCAATTTATGCATTAGAATAAAACTTGAAAGGTAAGTGGTTGATTTTCTTTGTGCCAAAAGTTTCTTCTTTTAAGTTTTTTCCTACCAATTTCACTTTTTAGCAATTTTGTTGTTTTTTCAATGTTTGATGTTTCAATGGATACATGGTTGAAATCCAAATAATATATATGTTGTTCTGAGTCGGCCATAAGGCACAATAAGCAAAGTCAATAACGAAATAAGTAGTTATCATGTGAAGAGTATGCAACCCCATATTCCCTTTGCACCGTAGTATATCAATCACAAAGTTATCATGCCAATCTCCCATAATCAACTTAACGGTTGACCGCATCCCATACACATGCAATTATTAGTCATCTGTCCTATTTAAAGAGGAAAACATGTCATTATCCAAGTATGCATCATTCTCGTTCGAAGTCTACTTTCACACTCTTACTAACTTGAATGTTGGAGTGTTAATCTTACAGATCTGCTCCCACTCCACCGCATTAGAAGTCTTGAACTACCATAACTCATCCTAAATTCAACCTCTCTGATCACCACACAATTTCAGAGCAGAACACATATATTTTAGAATATTAAAATCATGATATTTAAATAATAAAATCTGATTGAGTATTTTGTAAGTATTTTTTTATTATATGGTTATATAAATTAAATTCTTATTTAAAATATGTTATTTTATATAAAATATGTTATTTTATATATTGAAACAAAAACATAGGTATATTCTAAAAAAGCACAAATTGATTTCAATGACATTTATGTAACCATATAATGACTTAACCCAACCTTTTAAAGCATGGGGCACCATGACAATGATTGATTCCAATATCTCTTCCTTTGTGAATTGGATTACATGATATTCAAAAATAGTTCACCTAATAATTTTGAATTCTTGTTTTAAAAAATTATTTAAAATACCATTTTTTTTTTGTAAAACCATTATTTAATAGAAAGTAACATAATAAAGTAAGATATCTATATAGTAGTACTAGTAATTTACTATTTTGGCTTCAAATAAATAGTTTTTCCACATGGAAATAACAACATAGTGGGTGGAATAATTCAAAGAGCAACAAAATCAAAGTCATACATAGTATACTTGCAAATGAACCAAGTGGCATATACTGTTTCCAAAGACAAAAAAAATTATATTGTTGTCCTATTCTCTCTCTTACCCATGCTGCCCAATTCCCCACTTTTCATATTTCAATCCTGCCCCAACTGCCCGTAAAGAAAAAACCTTTGCCTCTGTTACAAGCACTCTCTCCCGCTTTCCCACTCCACACCCTCTCTCTCCTCAAAATTCCACTTTTCTTAGGAATTTGTCTTAATTCTCAAATGAGTTTTTGTTACATGTGTTGATTGATCCTTAATACCTGTTTCAATACTATGATATTGTTCTTGTTTTGTGTAGTAGATCACGATGATGAATTTTTTTGAAGTTTCTTTTTGGTTTTTGATATAAAGTTTGAGACTTTTTGGTATGAGAAGTTGTTTGTGAGAGTTTTTAGAAGATGGGGTTTGGGAAAAAGAATGCAATTAAAGCAGGGAGTTTGGAAGTTGACAAGTCAAAGGTTGATGTTGTAAAGAAAGAGAGAAGATGGCGGTTTAGATTCAGTTTCATTGGATGTTGTAAATCTTCAACATCAAAATTTGATAGTAACTCAATCTGTTGCAATGGCACTACTAGTACACAAAATGGTAATTTTCTTTTCATATTATAGTTTTCTGGATTTAGAACTTATGTTCCATCATTTCACATCAATTTTAGGTGGCTACAAAAAAATACTATATAGGATTTTGTTCATATGATTCATTATTGAATGCATGTTTAGATTCATGATACAATTGATCATTACAAGCATTTGATTTGGGTCCGTAAATCGTAGTTCAACCGGTTAAAGTCTATATATATTGATAGGTTGAACGCCAATGGTTCGAATCTGAACCTCATTGTGTGTGTGAATTTCTAGTGGTTATTACCTCTTTGTTTGCAGATACAAAAAATGATTTGATTTGTGTCCGCAAATCGTAGTTCAACTGGTTAAAGACTATATTGCTAGGTTGAACGGCAACGTCAGGGTTTGAATTTGGACCTCACGTCTGTATGAGTTTCTAGTGGTTATTACCATTTTATCTGCAGATGGAAAAGCGTATTTGATTTGTTGTCTTTTTTTCTTTTTCTCGTTTTTAGGTGATAATGTCAAGTCGGTTATAGTTCAATCAGATGAAAACAAATCTGTATTTGAAACCGACACAAAGGATTCAAGTGCTCCTGCAGATTCATCTACAACAACTAGTAATGGTGAAAGTATCTCCTCGACTTCAAAATTCAGCGAGGAGTTAAAGTTTGCTTCTTGTTTAAGAAAATTCACATTCAATGGACTTAAGGTAGCAACTAGGAATTTCAGACCCGAGAGTCTTCTAGGTGAGGGAGGGTTTGGTTGTGTTTTCAAAGGTTGGATTGAAGTGAACGGAACCGCGCCTGTGAAACCGGGTACCGGACTTACGGTTGCTGTTAAGATTCTCAACCATAATGGACATCAAGGTCACAAAGAATGGCTTGTATGAAATGAAACTTTTCTATCCTCATCAAGATTTTATTTTCGAATGTTTCTTTTGTGTTTCTTAATTCTCATTTTTTTCTTAACTACTTTTCAGGCTGAATTAAACTATCTCGGCGATCTTGTTCATCCTAATCTTGTTAAATTGATAGGTTTTTGTATTGAAGATGACCAAAGATTATTGGTTTACGAGTTTATGCCGCGAGGAAGTTTGGAGAATCACCTCTTTAGAAGTACGCTACTAACCTTTTTATTTCTATTGTGTGTAAATATACTCTCGAGTTGAATTTGACTGTTTTTTCGATAGAAAAATTTTAGTAGTTAATTTGTTAGGAGAGGATAACTTAAGTTATAAAAATAGTTTATATATAAGCACTTATTGTTAAGTGCTTAATTAAGTTGTTTATCCGAACATTTGTGCTTTTGTTCTATGATCTTAAAAAAACTTCCATGCATAAGGATTAATTGTTTGTCAAGTAACAACTATGTTCTTTGATGAAGGGCCGTTGCCGCTGCCTTGGTCAATCAGAATGAAAATTGCGCTTGGTGCTGCAAAAGGCCTTGCTTTTCTCCACGAAGGAGCTCAAAGACCGGTGATATATCGGGATTTCAAGACATCTAATATTCTATTAGATGCGGTATGTAAGTGGATTAAATAAGCAAGAGGATTTTAGATATTTCTTATTCATTTTCCGATACAAAAACTCAAAGCTAAAAAATGCTCATAGGAATACAATGCAAAGCTTTCTGATTTTGGACTCGCTAAAGATGCTCCCGAGGGTGAGAAAACACATGTGTCAACAAGAGTTATGGGAACGTATGGTTATGCTGCTCCGGAATATGTGATGACCGGTAAGTTTTGAGCCTTCCTAGTTCTTTCCTTAGCTTTTATGTTTCTTAAACTGGATAATATACTTAATAATTTTGATATTTATTTTGTAAATTTTGAAATTAACTTGAAACTACTAATTTTGTTTAGGACATTTGTCATCGAAAAGTGACGTCTACAGCTTTGGAGTAGTGCTACTCGAAATGCTCACTGGCCGACGATCCATTGACAAGAAAAGACCGAATGGAGAGCACAATCTGGTGGAATGGGCAAGACCTATACTTGGAGACAGGAGGATGTTCTACCGAATAATCGATCCCCGTCTCGAAGGTCACTTCTCGGTTAAAGGAGCGCAGAAAGCAGCACAGCTGGCTGCTCAATGCCTCAGCCGTGACCCAAAATCTAGACCTTTGATGAGTGATATTGTTCAAGCTTTAAAGCCTTTGCCAAACCTTAAGGATATGGCCATATCATCTCATCAATTCAAGATCGCACGAGTTGATCGCACCATGTCCATGCCGAATCCTAAAAATGGTGTTAGAACAGATTTAGCATCTTTACCGAAAAAGGGTCAGCCTGTAAGGACGTTGTCGAGCTCAAATTACGGTAACGGCTCTCCATATCCTCGTCATAGCAAGTCTCCGAAACCTATCATGTAAAACTGAATGTTTGGTAACTTCAATTTTCTATCATGTTCATTCAGTTCACTCAAATTAAAGCCATCATTTCAAACATCAACTGTTTTTTTAATCAAATTTCTCTAAGACAAAGTCTTGTTCCATATTGTATAATCTCAAAGTATGGTAACTAATGTAGTACTGACACTTCAGATTGAAAACGTGCCATATATGAGTTAGTGTCTGACAATGACACAATCAATTATATTTTAATTGCTTGTGTTTTCTCAAATTATTGTTAGTGTCTACGAGTCACTTGTGTCTTGTGTTCGTGTCTGTGTCGGTACTTCCTAGTAATATTAAGTACTAGATTGATTTAATGAGGAAAAACAAATTGTCATATATATGCAGGTTTCAAATGAGATGTTACTTACTCTATGAACTTACATTACTTTCATAATGGATTTTTGTAAAGAAGAAAAAGGTGGTGTTAATTCATGTTAGTGATAGAATTTTACATGATCATTGAAGAATATATATACATTTGAGTAATTGTATGTACTTATTAATGTAAATATATGTTATACTTGTTTGAGAAATATGCTAGAGTTTTGAATTTGAACAACTTAAGGAATGCAAGGTACAAATATGAACAGTAATATGGTTCAAAACATTATAACTTTTATTGTGCTATAGTTATAATCCCCTATATCATAGATTTAAATGGAAAGTTGGAAGAGATTCATCCCCTTCGTATGCAGTAAAAAAAAAGTGTAATGTTTACAATTTGTGTTTCTATTTTTTCTTTTATGATTGGTATCAGAAATATAGTTTGGCTTGATGGAGAGTGGGAGTGAAATTCTCAATTGTAATTGGTTTAGTCACACATTGATTAAGAATAAAAAATTTGAGAATTGTAATTGGTTTAGTCACACATCGATTAAAAATAAAAAATTTGTTTGAGGGAATTACTCATTAGACTCTTACATATGCTCTTACATATGCATATCATATCCTTGAAAATTTGAAATTGTTTTTCATGCATTCGGAGATACATCTTCTAATACATTCAAAATCACATCGATCTTTTCTTTTCTGAGCTTCACTCTAGTTTTTAAAATAGTTCGAAGATGCATCTTTGTATATTGTGATGGTGTATCCGGAGATGCATCTCCGAAATACTTGTAACACCCCAAAATTTGTCCTCTCATTTCATGGCATTTAACATATCTTATTGCATATACATCATTGCATCTTTGCATAAAAAAATAAGGCATAACATCCATAGATTGAAGCATAGGGCCTGTGATCAATGATTTGCTAAGTTGAGGATCCTCAAAGCCAAAGACAAGAGTCAAGTGTCTTCCAACAAGCCACAAGAGCTCCTCACATCTCATACAAGTTCAAATGATAACTTGAGTCCCTAGCTGAGGGAAAGTTCATCAGGACACATTCTCCTACATAAAGCATCCAAATTAGGGTTTTGTGCAAAAGCAAGAAACCTTCAAGGCATTGATCAAAGCTTGTTGGCAAGGGTTTCTATATCTTATACAATACCTAGGGTTGAATTTTGGTTCAAGGATTCATTGTGGAAGTCATTCAGTGACTCAGTTACTTGTACAACAAGAAAAAGTCAACAATTCAAAAGAAAAGTCAACCATTGAAATTCAAAGGTTCAAATCATGTTTCTCAAGTCCATGGACCTTCATTTGTCCAAGGAATAGTATGGATGTCATCATTCATCAGGAATCAGGAATTTGTGAAAAGTCACTAAACATGGAAATGACCTATAATATGAAACTTTCTATTTTTGACAATTTTTACTTTAACTTCAATTCAATCTTTCATCACCAAAGAAGCTTCAAATAAAATTTCTCAAACATAAAAGTTGTAGATCATGGTTTTCTCTTTTCAGAAAGTACAAGATCACCTTCATATCATTTATGGGTAAAAAGTTATGACCAAAAGAAGTTGAAGTGTAATTTAGGGTTTTTTACATAACCAAATTTGCCACCTTTTGCAAAATGCTTCTAAATGACTTGAATTCAATTTCACATGGCCAAAACACCTTGCTACATTCAATCACACCTCATTTGGATCAGAATTGGTCCTTGAATAATTTCATTTAGTGCCATATTCATCACTTTATTCACATTTGGCCAAAATGCAAAAACATTTGAAACTCAAAAATCAGTGGCTTTACCCCAAGCTATCATTGCACACGCATTCAACAAGCATTTTGTGAGAGGATCATGCTTATTTCATGACTTGTGCACGTGTGATAAGGGGTGTGCGCCACAAATTGCAAAATACCTTCAAAAGCTTTAACCAAGGGCTTACACAAGTTCTAACCCAAGTCAGGTTGCTAACCATGCATATATAAATCATTCTTCACGTTCAAATGGATCCTATGCACACTCATTTGCTCAATTGCTCAAAAATCACCAAAAAATTCCTCTATTCTGGAAAAATTTGTACATTCTCTTTGCTGATTCAAGATCCTTAAGCATCAAGGAGTTGATTGCACCTTGCATCTGAAGCCGAAGTTATCATTTACTCTATAACTGAACTTGGAGGTAGCTTTTTTGATTCATCAAGTCTAGCCAGATCTAAGCCTCTATTTGCATTTTTTTGCAAATAGAGCTCAAGAGGAGGAGATATGCATGTTTGTAGTGGATTTCTAAGCAAATTTGACCTGCATCTATTTCAGGTAAGCTCTAATTTCATTATATTAAATCATGTTTTGATTGTGTGCATTGTGTGTGTGATGTTATACTGAGAATGCTGGTATAATTTTCATTGATTTTGAACGTGAAATGACATAATTATGTAGATCTGAAAATTTGTGATCTATTTTTGTTGCCTTCGATTTGCTCAATTGGTGTGTGATCTTATGTTTTGGTTTGGATATTTGAGATCAGGAGGTTGAGAGGAGTTGATTAGTGGTATTTTTGTGGATTTTTGGATTTTTACACGCCTGAGTTGGTTGCAGGTTGCCGGAGAAGGTGACCGGAGCTAGGGCTCCGACCACCTGTGAATCTCCATGAGTTTTGCAGGCTGGAGGTAGGAGACATAATCCTGGCCGTTCGTATTTTTGATCCAACGCCTTACACCTTGCCAACACATTAATGATGTCACGTGCCCTCACATGCCTTGCTTTCTTAATAATTTTAAAATGTAACTGTTGGATTGAATGGCCATGACCTGATTGATTGAGGATCCTTGGATCTATGTACTTTATGCATTGTTAACTTCTTTGTATGAGCGTTGGATGATCATACCGAGTATTTGACTTGATTGTGAGCGTTGATTTTACATACTTTGGTTTTGTTGAATGAGTTAGAGACCTTGGATTGATCCGTTGGCTAGCATTGAGTCAATTATATTGACTTTTTCTTTGTAATTTCGCTGATGGGCTTTATGCACTACTTGCACCCCTCTCTTTTGGCATGATTCAGTTTTAAACGTGTTTCCCTTGCTGATTGCACCCCTGGCCCATTGTCATCTCATTTTATTTTATTTTGCATATCATTTCCGTTTTCAATTTTTAAAAATAGTTTAATGCATCCAAAAATTCTTTAAAAAATTCATGAGTCATCCATAGGATTTTATAAAAAATTTCCAAATTTTATTTTTGACCTTTGAATTAATTTTGCTTTGAATTTCTTTTTGGATTGTTGCATTTGTTGACACTTGAACTTGCTGATTTTCTTTCTCATCATCCATACATGATATGATCCTGATTCTTTTTGCATATTTCAGAAGACACTTTGAAGCATTTAAAAACATTTTTGTTCATATTTTTAAAATCATTTTTTAATCCTCTTTGAGCTATCTGTTTGTGCATAATCATGTGAAACCCTAATTGCATTTGAGTGATTGTTGGAATGACCTATCTTGTGATTCTTTGCCACTGGTTGAGGTCTCTTTTGACCTAATTTGATAATTTTTTAATCATGTTTTCCATTTTTTTGGTGCTTGGACTTTGAGTGCTCCTTTTGTGAACTTCTTTGACCATGATTGATGACACTTGTGCCATTGTATCAAATCACTTCTTTGACTTCATGAGCCATGTTTACATAATAATAGGTCTTACTTGATTCAATTTTAGGTCATTCACATGAGTTTGATGTTTTCTTTGTGTACATGTTCAATGCTTTCTTCACATGCCTCTTTTTGACCTAATGCTTCATCCCTTCTCATCTATGCTTCAACTTTACTTGTAATTGGTTTGTGTATGCCATGTCATATCATCCATTTGCATCTCATATGATGTATGAATCTGACTTTAAATCATCTCATTCATTTCAAATTCCATTCATCCCTTGCTTTGTATACTTGAACATGTTTCATCCAAATGCATGTTTCTTCTTCTCTTAACTTTAAAATGGCTTGTAATTGCTCAAATGTGATTAACTTGCGCATCTTATCTTCATCTTAACATGTGATCTTTCTCCTGACTTTGATGCTTGAACTTCATATTGAACATTTTAAAAAGTTTGACTTGCATAATAAGTAACTTCCTTTCCATGTATGATTCATGATCACATCTTCTCACTTCTTCTCCTATTGACCCTTAATGCTTGAATGTTTAATTTATGATTTGTATGACATTTGAACATCATCTCTAGGCACATGTTTAGGTTGTCTACATTGTGACTTTGAGCTTTCATGAGGCATTCATAAATGTTTGACTCCTACATTCATCTTTTCTTATTCTATTCCCTCTTTAGTGCACTTCCTTGAAGTTTGTGAACTAGTTTCCATTTGTTGGGTTTGTGTTTGCTTAGGGAACATTATAAGTCACTTATAAAGTGTTCATACTGACTTTGATGCCTTTGGTTTGAATTTTAACCTTTGTCCTTTGAGTTTGACTTGCTTGAGTCTTATCTACCTTACTTTTTGCTTATGCTTGTTTTGCTAACCATGTAGGGGCTAATGGTAAGTAAGAGGGATGTGGATGGGCTCCACATTCCAAATTATTCTCTTCTCTTTTATGCATTAAATTTGTGTTTGCCTTAGCATCAAGTATGTTTTGTTTGTATAACTTCATCACGTCCCTCCTTGAGGCAACTTATCTTCCTTTAAGAAGTAAGTTGTTTTCTAACCTCTTCTTCTTCTTTCTTTATTTTCTATTCTTCTTTTTCATTAGGATAGATTTCTTTCAAAACTAACTAACCTAGGTTTATCCCAACATGATAACTTACTTAGGATTGTTAGTTTCCCATTAGACTTTTACATTTGGTTCTCTTTTGGTGCTTTTCTCCTCTCATCTCAAAACAACAACTCAAGACACCTAATAAAGGATGATTTTTATCATGTGCCAAAGGACTTTGCCATGGGATACTTGCACACATCCCATATGGGGACGAGGTGTAGGGTATCTATCATGATGAATAAGTCTTAGCATGATGATGCTTCATAAACATAAACTAAAAAACACTTTTTGATAAAAAAATAACAAAAACATTTAATAAGTACAATATGCTAGTGTGTTTGAGCCTTAATCTTTGGAACCAGGTTTGGGGATATCCTCCATACTTAGTTGTGCTTCTAATCCATTCCATTTAGGCATGATGTAAGAAGTACACATACCATTGAGTAAGACTTAGGAACTTTCCTGTGCAAACCTCAGAGAAAAAGCTTCTAAAAAACATTGAACCAACAATAAGCGTTTTTCCTTCGGGAATTCTCTTATCATATCCTTCACTCTTAACGAAATAACTTGCTCCGACTTGTCTTTTACAAGACGATAAACGCACTTGTGCCAAACGAGCCTGCAACACCTGAGCATAGACATAAGCAGTTCAATCTTAAAAAACACAAGCAGTTTTCCTCCCTAGTTAGAGGAACTACATCGACTCTGATTCTCATTTCTCGATGAGATACACAGGCAGTGGGGTAGGGCCCATTCGAGCACTCTTTTATTTTCCCTACATTTCCCCCCTTTCTTTTCTTTTATCCAGTTCCAGTTAGTAGTTTTTGTTCAGCAACAGTTTTTTCTCACTCTTTGAAACAATTCAAGCAAGCATGGATTCCGTTGGGTACGGCGAACGATCTGGGGTGATAATACCTTCCTAGTTCGTAACCGACTCTCAAACCCAGTCTCTTTGGTTCATAAGACCTTTTTTCTTTCCTTCTATCCGGTTTGTGTAACATTACTATTCCTTTGGGATAAAAATGTCTGATTGGAGACTCTACCTTTTCCTCGCCACTTTCGTGTCTGTACCAGGATGGCGACTCTACTGCGGAACTTCTAACCAGAGTTTCTCTAGTTCCCTTGCGAGTCAATATTAGCGTTTGTCTGTTTTTGTTTATTTGGGTGTTTATCTATTTGTTGCTGTGTGTTTAGTTTACTATGTTTATTTACAATTTTACTTTACAACTTTATTTACTGCTTTCAGTATTTTATTTTCCATGCATCATATATACTGGACTGTCTGGACTGGTTTTTCTGTTTGGTGGGATGGGAGTTACTGAGTGAGGAGGCCAATACCAAGGCTCGAGTGCACCTTAGACTTTAGCATGGACATACACTGTACTTCCATGATATATCATCATGATGAGTGGCAGTGTGATCCACACCCGTGATGTCGACCTGGAGCATACCAGTGAGTTTGGGAGGGTGTTTACAGGTTTGCAGGAACCCTTAAACCTTCAACATACCCATATCAGTGGTGATTGTTCTGTGTTTTGATCTGGTTTTCTGAGATCCTGGAATTCTTGGTTTTCAGTTCTGGGTTATTATTCAGAGGTCTTGGTTATTGTGGCTACAAATACTTGACTCTTGATTCAGTACTAGTTCCAGACACCAATCATTGATCACATGCCATGCATTGCATTGCATCATGACATCATTAATCATTTTTGTTTTTTCATTCTCAGGGTTTAAAAGCTGTTGCCGGTTCCGGTCAATGTCTGTTTAGAGATGGAGGATTCCAGAAAGAAGAATGTACATTACAAGTTCTTTGACACCAAGGTGGATATGCTGAATAAAATGGTGGCTCAGATTACTCCTAAACATATTGAAGATTTCAGAAAGGCTTATGGGGGTATCCTGACCGTGGTTGTAGACTTGGATGACTCTAAGAGAAGTACCATTCATACTCTGCTACAATATTATGATCCTCAACTGAGATGCTTCACATTTCATGATTTCCATTTGGGTCATTTGCTAGAAGAATATGCATTGATCTTGGGGGTACCTCTTCAGGATCAAGTTCCTTTCAACTTAGAAATGACTAGACCCACACGTACTGATATTGTTGAGGCTCTTTATTTGAGCACATCTATGGTGACTTTAAATCTAAGTACCACCAAAGGCGGACTATCTAGTTTTCATCTGGAGTTCTTGATGTAGAAAGTTGAAGAGCTTGCTGCTATTTCTCAGTGGAACTCTGTTTGTGTTATTTTGGCTCTTTCCATTTACGGGATTATTCTGTTCGCAGACCTCGATAAGTTTATGGATATGAATGTTATTCACTTGTTCATCTTGAAGAATTAAATACCCACTCTCTTGGGAGATCTTTATTACTCGGTGCATTACAAAATGAGAAGAAGCGGGGAGATTTGGTACGTTGTTGTGCTCCTTTGTTTCACAGATGGTTCATGAGACATCTTCCTAGCACTGAGGCTTTCACTGATCCAAGTTTGATTCCGGATCAAAGGCTAGGAGGGTTGTCTGCTAAGGATCTTAAGTGGATTACTATGAGGTTGAAGGGAAAAGACTTCATTACCAGTTGTGGAAGTTACCCGAATGTGCCACGCTTAGGAGTAATTGGGGGAATTAATTATAACCCAATTCTACTAAGAAGGCAACTAGGGTATGCACTGAAAGATGTTCCCGAAGAGCCAGAGTTAGCCCAGACTTTCTACTTCCCAGTGAAGGACAATCTGTCATTGGTGAGGAAAGCTGCTGGTTCTTGGAAGCTTCTTAGAAGAAGAGGAGTAGTTTGTTTAGGTAAGAGTAACAATCAAACTTTTCCTGAGTATGAAGCATGGTTGAAGAAGAAATCCTGGGCAATGTTATTTCCTTTATCTACTCAAGCTCCCCTTTAGTAATGGAACCTAAAACCACTGTGCCTCTTGAAGAATACCAGAAGCTAAAAGCTAAACTTCATGAAGTCCAGGTTGAGAACTCTGAGATTAATAGTTTGCATCAGCACATGGTACATACTATCAAGGCTTTGGAGGAAAAGATTCAATAGGTGCAGAAGGAAAGGGAAGATAAAGGAAAAGAGTTTGCAGATAGAGAATTGTATTTCAAGAAGAAGGGATTAACAGAGGTTAGCAAGGCTGCTGAGCGCAGGAAGATCAGGAAATCCTTGAATGAGGCCAATCAAGCTGTGACTCTTTGGCAGGAGAAATGGGAGAAAATCAGAAAGAGCAGAAAGAAATAGAGAAGAACCATTAGCTGCAGATTGAGCATCTTCAAACCCAAATAGGGTATCAGAAGGAAGAACTTCAGAAGGCTCATGAGAAAAGAAGAGAGTACTCTCAGAAGTTGGAGCAAAGCCAGAAGTCGTTGGAGGAAGCACAGAAGGAGATGGAAGGACTCAAGATCCTTGCATAAACTAAGAAGGCTAGGTCAGAGTCGGGACCCATTGGAGCAAATACATAATTCTTTCTACAACAAATTAGTGGTTTTCACGCTTCCTTCGAGCAATGAGATTTGTTGATCCAGAAGTTGATTGAAGTCCTACTCATCCTGGTGATGCCCGTCTGTTCGAAGCCGTCAAGCATCTCAGCTGGAGATTGAAGGATGTGTAGTTCCCTAGGGTTTAGTTTCTTTTTGATGTTTTTAGATTACCTCTAGGCTTGTTGTAGGAATCTCTATTTAACCTTTTTGTTTACTTTTCAGTATTGTAAAACCTATAACCCTTTGGGGAAATTTTCTGTTGCTTTTGAGCTTGTATGTTATTAAGTCTTGTTCAGTTTTATTGTTGTTATCTGTGCACTGATACTTGTTTATCCCAGTCAATCAAATTTGAAACTCGTGCAAATGTTTCTTCTTAGAAAGTCGGGTTCCAAAAGCCATATGGATTTCTCTATTATTATTGAATACCAGAACTGGGGCACAAACGACCTTGAGAATGAAAATGCAAACATTTGCATAGCATGCATGTCACTCTTTTTTTTTTGCAGGTACGAATTTCGGAATTCTGACATCTTCACTTTTCAAGCACTATTGCTGATCGAAGGGTTCACCATTATCCAACCAAGGAAAAGAGAGCAAGAGATATAGATCAAATGCAAGCTTAGTTAGCGGAACTGAGAACTCGCATGGATCAATTTATGACATTGATGACATGGATTAATCAGAATCAGGAGAGGATAAGGGAAATGGTTGAAAGGACACAAGAAACTCCGGAAGGCAACCTTGGAGTTGGTAAGGGTACTGGTGCCCCCTCCTTAGGGTAATACTGGTGCTACGCCTGAGGTTATTCCCATTCCTACTACTGCTGGTGGTCCGGGCGGAGACTAAGGTTGTAATGTCTACATGGATGTTCAAGAGGACCAGTTTACTGTCCTGGAGGGAGATATGGATGTTCAGAACACTGCCGTGAATCGCAGGTTCGATGAAATTGCTGAAAGGATTCGATTTATTGAATCTCAGAATACTTTCGGCTTTGATGTATCAGATTTGGGTCTGGTTCCTGGCGTCAGAATTCCCCACAAGTTTAAGCCACCTACATTTGACAAGTACAATGGCTTAACTTGTCCGAAGATTCACTTATAGTCTTATGTAGGTAATATTGTAACGTATACAGATGTCGAGAAGTTGTGGATGTAATATTTTTAGGACAACCTCACTAGGGCATCCCAAGAATGGTACATGAAATTGAGTAGGGCATATGTAAGGAGTTGGAAGGAGCATGCAGAAGCTTTCGTGAAACAATCCAATATAATATGGGTATGGCACCAAACCGTACCCAGCTGCAGAGTATGGCTCAGACATCCAAAGAAAGCTTTAAAGAGTATGCACAACACTGACGTCAGCTTGCCGCCAGAGTTTAGCCACCGTTGCTAGATCGTGAAATGGAAGACATGTTCATGGGCACACTACAAGGTGCATTTCTTGACTATTTGGCTGCATGTCCGTCTACAGGGTTTTCAAATATTGTGGTTGCGGGTGAGAGGATAGAAAATCTGTTAAAAATTGATAAAATTCAAGATGTGATTAGGGCTAGCTCATCTGGAGCTAGGAAACTATTTGATGGGCCTCAAAGAAAGAGAGAAGGCGAGACCAATATTGTCTATGGAAGAAGTAGAGGTAGGGGTCGTCCCAACTATTACTCTCAAGTGACCGCTGTCACTATCCCTACAAAACCATCTCAACAACAACAACGTCCTTAGCAAAATAATCAGCAACAAATGCCTTATCAGTAACGTCAACCTCGACATGTTGATCGTGTTATAGATTCCAATTCCCATGACGTACACGACATTGCTGCAAAAATTGCTGGAATTGAACATGGTTTAACTCAGAACATTGGCGCCACCGGTTGGGACTCCACCTCCAGGTTATGATACCAATGCTTGTTGTGCTTTCCACTCGGGTGCTCCAGGGCACATGACTTAAAAATGCAGGGCCTTGCAGTTGAAGGTGCATGATTTAATTGACTTGAAGGATATAAAATTCTCTCCTCCTCCGAGTGTCCTTAATAATCCAATGCTCAATCATTGAGACGCAAGGGTAAATGTTATGGAAGACGGGGAGGTTTTGAACCTTATTGTTGATATAAATGATGTCAAGACTCCAATGCTGGTGTAAAAGATCGTTTGTTGAAGGGATAGGTGTTTCCGGGTTGTGATAATAGTTGTGATGAATATGCAAGTTGTGATAATGGTTTCAATAAGTTGAGAGATGGGATTTAAAGATTAATGGATGAAGACTCTTTGAAGTTTGATAGGGTAAACAAAGAAAGAGACGAGGTGTCAACTGTTACTATCTACTTTACACCTACTGAAATCCCAGTGCCACAAAGGCCAGAACTTGTCACTATATTTGTGCCCAATGGTGTAAGCCTGGTAACCATTATGGTTCCTATACCTGTGTCTTATACCTGTGAAAGAGCCATTACGTGGAATTATGGCGCGTATGTTTATGTTCAGGGACATAAACAAGAGGAGAAGACTCAGGTGGTGAGTGACTCAAGTGTTGACAATATGGGGGGAGTTGGAGGTTTTACTCGAAGTGGGCGCTTGTATGCTCCACAGACTCTGAGAACAAATAATGAGGCTGAGGCAACAGCTAGGGCAAATGGTAAGAAGGTTGTAACAGAGCTTCTGACCCTTGAGGCTGGTCAGAATACCATCGAGAAAGAAGTCGAAGAGTTCATGAGGATTATTAAGAAAAGCGACTACAAATTTGTTGATCAGTTGAACCAGACACCTTCGAAGATCTCTATTTTGTCATTGTTAATGTGCTCCAAGGCTAACAGGGAGGCACTGCTGAAGGTATTGCAGATGACTTACGTGCCACAAGAGATTACAGTTAGTCAGCTAAAGTCTGTAGTTGCTAATGTAAATGCCAGCCATGGACTGGGTTTTACAGATCGAGACTTGACCTATGAAGGGCACAACCACAACAAAGCCTTGCACATCACAATGGAATGTAAGGGAGCTATATTGTCGCATGTTTTGGTAGATACTGGTTCATCTCTGAATGTGCTACCAAAGAAGGCCCTAATGAAGTTGGATGTTGATGGAATTATCTTGAGGCCCAATGATTTAGTGGTGTGTGGTTTTGATGGGTCCAAGAGATCGGTGTTTAGGGAAGTTAAATTTCCAGTGAAGATTGGTTCATAGATTTTCAAGAGCATCTTCTATGTGATGGATATTCAACCCGCATATAGTTTCCTTCTGGGCAGACCTTGGATCCATGTTGCAGGCGCATTACGTCCACTCTACATCAGAAGTTAAAATATGTGGTTTACGGGCAAGTAGTCACTGTTTGTGGTGAAAAAGATATCGTTGTGAGTCATCTATCAACGTTCAAGTATGTAGAAATGGATGGTGAGATCCATGAGAGATTGTGCCAGGCTTTCGAAACTGTGAATATAAATGAAGTCTCTCCCAGTCCGGTGGTTCAAAGCAGTGAACAAGTGGGTACATCTGTCGCTCCCTGGATTTCCATCCTGGTACAAACGCGAAAGTGGCGCGGAAAAGGTAGAGTCGCCAGCCATAAATTTTTATCCCGAAGGAACAAGAAAGGTAATGCTGCACAAACCGAAGAAAAGAAAGAAAGGAAAAAGGTCCTACGAACCAAAGAACTGGGTTTGGGAGTCGGTTACGACCTGGGAAGGTATTAGCACCCCAGATCGTCCGTCGTACCCAACGGGATCCACGCTTGCAAAGAAAACTGTTTTAAAGGGTGAAGAAATAAAAGCTACTACAAAAAGAAAAGGAACTGGATAAGAAAAGAAAAGAAAGAGGTAAATGTAGGGAAAATAAAAGAGTGCTCTAACGGGCCCTACCCCGCTGCCTACGTACCTCATCTGGACATGAGGATCAGAGTCGCCGTAGTTCCCCTAACTAGGGGTGGAAAACTTTTTGTGTTTTAAAAGCTTGAACTGCTTATGTCAATGCTCAGGTGTTGCTGGCTCGTCTGGCACGAGTGCATTACCGTCTTGCAAAGTGAAAAGTAGGAGCAAGTTCGTACGATGAGAGTGAGGGTGATGAGAAAAGAAGTCCCGAAGGAGAGACACTTATTCTTTGTCCAGTGTTTCTTAGGATTTTTTTATTGGTGTGGCACAAGAAAGTGAATTCAAGTCAGTTTCCATGGAATGTGTACTTGCTACTACATTCCAAGATGTAATAATAGAACAAGCACACCAAGTAAGGAGAATTTATCCAATAATTGTTTCCAAGGATTAGGGCCTAAGATCACTAACTTGTTAAACTTATTAGATATTTTTGGGTTTTTTGATGAAGAAGTACCTTTTAAGGTTTTCTTTGTGAAAGTAGTCCCATGATTAGACTTGTACATCATGCTAGACAAGTGTACTATTCCAAGATGGAATGAATATAAATTCACCATGGCATAAGTCCCTACACACAAGACTATTTCAACCATTATTAAGTATTTTTTAGGTTTTTGTATGAAGATGCGAAAGAGAAGAAACCAAAGGAGCAAAGGTAAAACCACTAAGGGGAAAAGTAATCCTAATTTTATCATGAAAAGGTTGGCCTAGGTTGTTGTGGTTTGAAGTCTATCCTAATGAAGAAGAAGGAAAGAAGAAAAGAAAATAAGAAGAAGGAAAAGAAAGGAGGTAGAAAATCAACTTACTTCTCTTAAAGAAGTTAAATTGTTCTCTAAAGGGAAAGGAAATAAGTTAGACAAATGATGGCATAAGCACATCTCAAAGACAAGTAAAGGAAGTTAAGGACAAAGGTGAAGGAAGAAGTTGTGTGTGAGATGCCCTCCCACACACATCACTTACCACAAACCCCCTACAAAGGTTAAAAGTATTCACAAATGATTAGATGAAAACAAGTAAGATCAAATGAAGTAGAAACAAGAAAAAAATCATATCAAACTATCACCACCAGAATTCAAACTTCAAATTCAAGTGCCAAGATCACACACACAACATCATGTAAGAAGTGAAACAATAAGTCACACCAAATCATTACAATTTATCATGAGGGAAAAAGAGGCAAAACATGAGATAAGACATGCCACACAAGCTAAACATCTTCCACAAACATCAAAGTCAGAATCCTATCATGGTAAGGAAGTGCCTACGGAAGGAATTCAAACATCAATGGAAGCACACAAGCTCATACAAGTTCATACAAGAGAGACATGTAAAAGTGAGAGGTGATGTGAACATTCATGTAAGTGTGAATCTTAATGAACAAGTAGCACAAGGCAAACCAAGAATCAACCTTCATACAAGGACCAGGGACATGTCAATATGTTAAGAGACCCTAAAACAAACCCTAGGAGTTGACACAAGTGCCCTCCTACCATAACAAGCAAGCATAAGTCATGAAAACATCAACACTAGATCAAGCTAATCACAAAATTCCAATAAAATGGAAACAATTCTAAAAAAATCCACAATTAAGCATAAAGACTCTTTGATCAAGTAAAAACAACATACCAAAGTCACAAGTCAAGAATCAAAGGCAAAGTATCTCAATTAAATTCTCAAAGTTCAATTAGGGTTCCACAAACTTCATCACAAAGCAACATGACAAAACCTAAGAAAATAAGCCCTAAAAATCATGAAAAAAATCTCAAACAAACTTCAACATGTTAGGAGTCCATAGAAAAAAGGATCAAGTCCACAACTATTTTCAAACTCAAATAAAAAATTGGACAAGTCAGATCATGCATAAAAGGAAATAATACTAAAGAAATAACATCAACAATTAATTCAGTCATGAAAATTAATAAAAAATTAAAATGAAAATTATGGAAAATTAAAGGAAATTAAGAAGAACACACATGATTTTTTTTCTAGGATTTTTGGTAATGATTTACTAATTTTTAAAATTAAAAAGAAAACAGAAAATAAAATAGAAAATAAAATAACAAAAGAATGAGAGGAGGTTCATATAGCAAATGAAACCAGTTCAAAACGTTTGGGCTCATATAGAGGGGGTGCGTGTAGCAAACAAAGTCAAAGTCCACCAAACAAATAAATCAATCAATCCAAAAATATGAGAAGTACGCAAATCCAATGGCTGAAAAACAAAGCCAACAGGGAAACACAATCAAAGGCTCACACGCAGTCAAATAAGTCAAACAGTATTCACATCTAACATCTCAAATTCAAACAAACTTATCCCTCCAGATCTGACGGCCACATTATGTTCACAAAAGAAATCAGAATCATGTGACTAGCACATGACCTCATTAATGTGCTGACACCATGATATGCGTTGGATTAAAACATTGTAAGGTCCTGATTTCATCTCTTTCCTTTGGCCACCTGCGTATAACATTCAAAACAGTTTTCAGAATCCGGTGACCAGAGCCCTAGCTCCGTCACCGGAAAACTCAAGCCACAAACAAAACATCATATCAATGCATAAAAAACTCCAAATCAGATCAGTTTAGCATGGTGAATATGAATCCAACCTCAAAATTCATAAACAATCAACACATGAAGCAGATCGAAACAAACAAGTTTCTACATCAAATATTCAAATCAACATTAAACACTAAATATTCAAGCATTTTCAAATCTAATTACATCAGAATTATCAGCACAACACATAGATCATTAAGCACACGAGAAAAACAACATTTAGATCTTTGAATTTGAAGCTCACCTGAAGGTTGCAGAACTTGAAATAAGACAAGAACTCCATCCAAATGCTACAGACCTGCTTGATTTGATCTCCTCTTGCAAAATAAATGCAAGATGGATCTTGAGAGAAGCTAGAATGGGAGATTCGAAGGCTTATGCTCTGAACTGCAACTCAAGGATTCTTCACTTTCAACTTGAATCAATGAGTGAAATGTGATCCTTGTAGCTTGAGGATGAAGATTATATGAAGAAATGAAGAAATTAGTACTTAGAAAGAGATATTCGAAGAGAAATGATTTTATGCAAGAAAGTTTGAATCTGATGAATGAGAGAGCGTGTCAGTGATTTCAGTGCACAAATCATTTATATAACATTAGTGCATACATCTGATTAGGGTTTTATGAGCAAGAGTGGCATGGAGAGTGTGATTGGAATCAAAATGCAAATTTGCATGAAAAGTGTGACCTCATGCCACATGCATGCATCCTCCCATTCCTGTGCACAATCTAATTAAATATGATTCCCTAATCATCATTGGATCAACTTTTAATCTCAAATTCACTTGGATCATGCTTTGTGAGTGGTTTTGCAAAAATGAAATTCATGAAATATCTCTCTCACAATCCATGGGTTCCTCACTATTTTTGAGCAAAATGACTTGTTATGCAATGCATTGTATTATAGTGATCATATTTGGTAAATACAATGCCTTGAAAATGAAGTATGAGAGTTTTTGCACTTGGTGGAAATTTGGAAAATGTGGTAAAACCCTAAAATCACACCAACTTCTTTTGGCCATAACTTTCAAACCATAAGGGCTATGATCATGTTCTTGGACTTTTTGGAAAGGTGAGAGAATGCCCTACAATTTTAATGTTCAAGGAAAATCCATTTGAAGTCATATTGGCCATGTAAGAATCACTTGAAGATTAGGGCAAATTTTACCCAAAATAGAAAGTTCTCATACAAGTCACTTTCTAATTTTGGCAAATCCTTCACAAACTCTTGATTCTTGATTCTTGAGATCACCAAAGCTCTTCTTTGACCTTAGGAAGATCCCTTGACTTGAAAATCATGATTGGAGGCCTTGAAATCCATTGGTTGACTTTTTAATTGCACAGTTGACCTCTTTCTTCATTTGTGTATGAGCATGTTGCCCTGCTGAGCTTCTGATGATGCTTCACCCCTCTAGGGTTTGGGGAATGACCTTGAGCTTGTATAAGATATGAATAGACCTGGTGAGCTTCTTGTAAGGTCACTTGGCTCTTAGCTTAATTTGGAAGATCATGACTTTCCAGATGACTGATCATATGCCCTATGCTTGTGATCATGAATTGCTCATGCCTCCTTTTTCTATGCCAAATGCTAGAGTATGCTATCTACATGTTATGCTTATGATATACAAAATGATATGGAAATGAGAGGGCAAATTTTGGTGCGTTACAACATCCATGTCTTCTTACAAGAAGGCATTGGAAGTGGTCCAATCTGGTAATGCCCATGGCTGGGGTATGGTTATAGAAGTGGACAGAAAAGAGGAAATGTTCGGGATTGGATACCAACCAGGCCAAATAGTTATTCCAAAGAGCAAGGGGTTGATTAGCTTCTCTAGTGGAGGTGTTATTAATCCTAATCAGACATGTGCTGCAGCAGGGGGAAATGTTGATAGTGACTGTGACCTGGACAACTGGGTGCCCCTATGCATCCCCGAGGAAGAGTTCAAGAATTGGTTAGCTAAGGAAATCATCCAAGTTACTCTTTAGACAAAGTAATTTTCTATTTTTTCTCATTTCATTGCATGTCAAATCCTAAACTATGCCCAAGGTGTATGGATCCATTTGTAGGGCCACATTTGCATTGATTGCAGTTTATTATGATCATAAATAAAAGACATTTTTCATTCAAAATTGTGTTCTCTTTGTTTTGTTTTAATTTTTTCACAAAAAACAATAAAATGGAAATGTTTTATTTTGTTTTATTTTTCATAAATAATGAACTCTAAAATAAGCACATCACTTGTGCATACCTAATCACCCGAATTTTAATGATAACAATTATGATATGGCCAAGTATGACTTTGGTAATCCTATATATCAAGTTGATGAAAGGGTTGAGGAAGACTGTGAACTCCCTGAAGAATTAGCAAGGTTTTTGAGATAAGAGGAAAGGGTTATTCAACCTCATCTGGAGGAAATTGAAGTCATCAATATTAGGTCCGAGGATGCAAGGAAAAAGATCAAGATTAGGGCCAGTCTGCAGGCCGGGGTGAAGGAAGAATTGATTGGTATGCTTTGTGAATATGTTAATATCTTTGCTTGGTCATATCATAATATGCCAGGTTTAGATACTAACATTGTTGTGCATAAGCTTCCATTGAGAGAAGATTGTCCTCCAGTTAAGCAGAAGCTTCATCAAACTCGTCCTGACATGGAAATGAAGATCAAAGAGGAAGTTCAGAAGCAGTGGAATGATGGGTTCCTTTCTGTAACTAGTTATCCACCTTGGGTAGCTAATATTGTTCCTGTACCAAAGAAGGACGAAAAGTTCCGAATGTGCGTTGATTACCGAGATCTTAATCGAGAAAGTCCAAAATTTGACTTTCCATTACCTCACATTGATGTATTGTTAGACAACACCACTTAGTTCTCGGTATTTTCCTTCATGGATGGCTTCTCCGTGTATAATTAGATTAAGATGGCACCGAAAGACATGGAGAAGACAATGTTCACTACCCCGTGGGGTACATTCTGCTATAAAGTGATGCCTTTTGGGTTGAAGAACGTCGGGGCAACGTATCAGCGGGCTATGGTATCATGGTTCCATGATATGATTCATAAAGAGATTGAATGCTATGTGGATGACATGATTTCCAAATCCAGAACTGAAGAAGAGCATCTGGTTAATCTCAAGAAGTTGTTTGAAAGACTGAGAAACTTTTGTCTGAGATTAAATCCAAACATGTACACTTTAAGAGTGCGATCCGGTAAATTGTTGGGTTTCATCGTGAGTCAAAAAGGGATAAAGGTTGATCCTTCCAAAGTAAAAGCGATACAAGATATGCCTGCACCAAAAACAGAAAAAGAAGTTCGTGGTTTCTTGGGTAGATTGAACTACATTGCACGGTTCATATCTCACCTCACAGCCACTTGTGAACCAATATTCAAATTGCTAACAAAAGAACAAGCGGTCAGGTGGAATGACGATTGCCAAAGGGCTTTCGAAAAGATAAAAGAATATTTACATGAACCTCATATCTAATGCCTTCAGTTCGAGGGAGGCCACTCATCATGTATCTGACAGTGTTGGAAGGGTCTATGGGTTGTGTTCTCGGTCAACACGACGAGACATGTAGAAAAGAGCACGCCATATACTACCTGAGCAAGAATTTTAATGAATGTGAATCAAGATAATCAATGCTTGAGAAGACATGTTGTGCACTTTCATGGGCTACTAAGCGATTGAGACAATACATGCTCATGCACACAACCTTGCTAATTTTAAATATGGATCTTGTCAAGTATATATTTGAGAAACCAACATTAACCGGAAGGGTTTCCCATTGGCAGATGGTGCTGATTGAATATGACATCCAATATACTTCCTAGAAGGCCATCAAAGGAAGTATTCTTTTAAACTATCTTGCACAACAACCTTTGGAAGATTATCAACCCATGCATTTTGACTTCCCTGATGAGGACATCATGTACCTCAAGGTCAAAACCTGCGAGGAACCATTCCCGAAGGAGGGGCCAGACCCTAAATCCAAATGGAGTATGATGTTCGATGGGTCTGTCAAAATGAATGGCTGCATAGTTGGTGTCGTTCTTATCACTCCTGAAGGTGTCCATTTTCCCTTCCCTGCCAGATTGACTTTTGGTTGCACCAACAATGAAGCGGAGTACATGGCTTGTATCATGTGAATAGAAGAGGCTATTAATCTGAGGATTAAAACCCTCAATATATTTTGAGATTCAGCTCTCATGATTAACTAGATTACCAACAAGTGGTATACTCATCAACCTCACTTAATTCTATATCGGGATTATGCGAGAAAACTATTGACGTTCTTTACAACAGTGAAGCTGCATTACATACCACGTGATGAGAATCAGTTTGTCGATGCATTGGCTACGCTATCTTCAATGATCAAAGTGCTGCAATGGAATTATGCTCCCAAGACTAACATATCTCGACTTGACATACCTGCATATGTGTTTGTTGTTGATGTAGTGTCTGATGACAAGCCATGGTATTACAATATCAAATACTTCCTGAAGAGTCAGGAATACCCAACTGGGGCATCTTCCAATGACAAGAAAACTTTGAGACGACTTGTTGCTATTTTTTTCTTGAATTCTGATGGTGTGCTGTACAAGAGAAACATTGACATGGTCTTGCTTAGATGTATGGACAAGCAGGAAGAAGACATGTTAATGCAGGAAGTACATGAAGGATCTTTTGGTACCCATGCCGAAGGACATGCAATGGAAAAGAAATTGTTATGATTAGGGTATTACTGAATGACAATGGATTCAGATTGTTGCTCATACGCCCGAAAGTGCCACAAGTGCCAAATTTACGCAAATAAAGTACATGTACCTCCAAGCCCGCTGAACGTCATGTCTTCTTCTTGGCCCTTTTCCATGTGGCGCATTGACATGATTGGGAAGATTGAGCCTACTGCTTCTAACGACCATCGTTTCATCTTATTCACGATTGACTACTTTACCAAGTGGGTTGAAGCAATATCTTATGCCAATGTCACCAAACAGGTGGTTTCCATATTTCTGAAGAGATATATTATTTACAGATATGGAGTGCCCGAGAGAATCATTACTGATAATGGTTCCAATCTCAATAACAAGATGATGGAAAAGCTGTGCTGGGACTTCAAAATACATCATCACAATTCTTCTCCTTACCGTCCAAAGATGAATGGCATTGTTGAATCAGCCAATAAGAACATAAAGAAGATTATGCAGAAAATGATGGTGACATACAAATATTGGCATGAGATGTTACCGTTCGCTTTGCATGGGTACAGAACATCAGTTCGGACATCCACTGGGGTAACACCTTTCTCACTGGTATATGGTATGGAAGTTGTCCTACCTACTAAAGTTAAGATTTCGTCACTATGGGTGATGATGGATGTCAAGCTGGAAGAGGCTCAGTGGGTACGTTCCAGATATAATTAGTTGTGTTTGATTGAGGATAAGAGACTAACGACTTTATGCCATGGTCAGCTGTATCAAAAAAGAATGAAGCAGACATTTGACCAAAGAGTGCGTTCTTGGGAGTATCAGGTTGGTGAACTTGTGCTCAAGAGAATTCTTCCTCCAAGTACAAATCACAAGGGAAAATGGACTGCTAACTATGAAGGTCCATACGTGGTTAAAATGTTTTCTCATGCGGAGCCTTGATGCTTACAACCATGGATGGTGAATATTTTCCGTCCCCTGTTAACTCAGACGCAGTTAAAAAATACTTTGCATAAAAGAGACCCGCTGGACAAAAAAAGAATAAAGAGTCCAGGAAAAAAAGGGCATCCTGGCGAGCCAAAAATAGAATAAAAGGCTCGGGAAAAAGTTAGGGATATAAAATATAAAAAAATTGTACACCCGGTGAATTGAAAATCTACATTGGACAACTTAGGAAAAAAAGGGTATCCTGGTGGATTGAAAACCCGAAAGGGCGATCCACACAAAAGAGGGAATAAGTGAATGATTTCAATCTGAGTTATCTGTACTACGTCATTGTCTCATTCAACCTGGAAATCTCCAAGGGATAGGAATAAATCCAGTCTTCCTCTTCAGAAAGCAAGATTAAAAGGAGAAATCTTGAAGACATACTGGTCATAGAAAAATTGAAACTCTATGGAAGGCCGTTTTCACATTGCCATTAGGGTAGTTTCTTTTCTCAATTTATGGTGATCACCTTTTTACAGGGGATTCCTTCTTGATGTATCTTTGCCTATTCAGAGGCCCATCAATAAAAAATTATCCAGTCAAAAGCTTTGTTCCTTGTTTTTATTTTTAAATATTTTATTTGCAAAAATGTCCTGAATTTTTTATATAAAAGAACATTGCATTTAAACAGGGGGCCTTACAAATAACATGTGAAAGGGAAAAAGATTTAAAATTGCTTTGAATGTTGCATAGCACCGGGTGGTGGACTCATACCATGCAATTCCCCGGGGCACATGTGTGTATTGTTGTTGTTGCAGGACTTACAACTCAAGAAATGAAAGGATGTTATAGGGTGTATTCCCCAAGTAGATGTTCTCCCCAGCGAGAAACGCCATACAACTTCTATCCCCAGAAGAAGGGTGTGTCCATACCTCATCCCCAACAGAGTCTAAGATTGAAATCTTCCCCCAACTAAGTCAGAGCAGGTGGTTCCCCTAGCAAAACATCACTGTTAGTTGAACTATTCTCATCCCCAAGCGGAGTCATCATTCCACAGTGAAGTATTCCCAGCAGCCAGTTGGATACTCTCATTCCCCACAAAGTCAGAATGGTCTGAATTCTCTCCCCATTAAAGTCTTGACAAAACATCTCCCTACCCAAGTCGGAAGATTGTCATTTTCCCGCAGAGTTTCAGAACTGGGATTCATTCCCATTTTGAAATGTTTCCCTAATGAATTCGCCAATTTATTTTTGGTAGGTATGACAAATCAATGCAGACAAATTTGTTCACATATCTTCTTCAAAAGAATGACATCCTCTTAAGGATTTTCGAGATCAATTTAGCGATCATTTTCTCCTCAGCAAGAGTCAAATATTTGTCAGAATACCTTTGGTTTATTCCTCAGCAGAATGTCATTCAAGACGTCCTCTTTCTCAGCGGAGTTCTACAATAGAATATTCCCTTGCAGAGTCACTTCTTATGTGACATCACTTGCTTATCTTTTTAAGGCCCACCAACATTGTGGAAGGTCAGTAGTCGTATAGCTTCACTCAAAATACATTTTTAAGGCTCACCATTGTTGTGGCAAGTCAGTAGTCGTCTGGCTTCACTCAAAAGGAAACATTGTTAAGGTCCACCGTCGTTGTGGCAGGTTAGTAGTCGTCTGGATTCACTTAAAAGACATTCCAAGGCCCACATCCCTGTGGAAGGCCAGTAGTCCCCTGGTTCATTATAAAGGACAAAATACAGTTCTAATGGATTAGACCTTCAGATGCACATCTATTTGATAAATGGGTTGCATACTTCAAGAAGAGGATTTCGCAATGCATCCTGATCAACACTTTTTTTTACAGACTTAGTTGCTTTAAGGCTCACCATCGTTGTGGTAGGTCAGTAGTCTTCTGGCTTCACTCAAAAGACATTTTAAGGCCCACCATCATTGTGGCAGGTCAGTAGTCATCTGGCTTTACTCAAAAGACATTTCCAAGGCCCATAGCTCTGTGGCAGGCTAGTAGTCATCTAGCTTCGTACAAAAGACAGTTCTTCGTTGCTATATTTGGTTACGTGTTTTCTATATCAGAGTTATCTACAAGCAGAGTTTTCTTTGGTTGGATTTATATCCCTTTTCTTCTTCATCATAATGCAAATTTTATGGTCTGTTTTTGGTATTCAATCACAGTTTATCTTGAACGTCTGACAACCGACACTCTCATCCTTTTCAGGTTAACAGTTGATTGAATAAGGGAAGCTGTAACACCCTAAAATTTTCCCTTTCATTTCATTCATTTAACATATCATATTTCATACACATCATTACATCTTTGCATAAAAAATGAGGCATAACATTCATATTGAAGCATAAGGCATGTGATCAATGATTTTCTAAGTTGAGGATCCTCAAAGCCAAAGAAAAGAGTCAAGTGTCTTCCAATAAGACACAAGAGCTCCTCATATCTCATACAAGTTCAAATGATACTTGAGTCCCTAGCTGAGGGAAAGTTCATCAAGAATTTCATCAGGGCACATTCTCCTACACAAAGCATCCAAATTAGGGTTTTGTGAAAAATTAAAAAATCTTCAAGGCATTGATCAAAGCTTGTTGGCAAGGGTTTATATATGTTATACAAGTCCTAGGGTTGAATTTTGGTTCAAGGATTCATTGTGGAAGTCATTCAGTGACTCAGTTACTTGTACAATAAGAAAAAGTCAACAATTCAAAAGAAAAGTCAACCATTGGAATTCAAAGGTTCAAATCATGTTTCTCAAGTCCATGGACCTTCATTTGGCCGAGGAATAGCATGGATGCCATCATTCATTAGGAAATTAGGAATTTGTGAAAAGTTACTAAAAAATGGAAATGACCTATAATATGAAATTTTCATCACCAAATAAGCTTCAAATAAATTTTTCTCAATCATGAAAGTTGTAGATCATGGTTTTCCCTTTTCAGAAAGTACAAGATCACCTTCATATGATTTATGGGTCAAAAGTTATGATCAAAAGAAGTTGAAGTGTAATTTAGGGTTTTTCGCGTAACCAAATTTGTCACCTCTTGCAAAATGCTTCTAAATGATTTGAATTCAATTTCACATGGCCAAACATTTTGGTCGACTAATAAGTGTGGATGAGTCGACTCACAACCCTTCATGAGTTAACTCATTCAAGTGTAAAATGGTGGCAAACTCACGGGTCCAAACAGGCTGCCTGGGGCATGATTTTGGTCGACTCATGAGTATGGATGAGCCGGCTCATAATCCCTCATGAGTCGACTCATCAAGAAATGTTTTCTTCTCATTTTTCACGGGTCTCAACAGGCTGCCTCTCTGTTGATTTTGGTCGACTCATCTGTAAGTTTGAGCCGACTCATTTAATGGTTTGAGTCGGCTCATTACTGTGCTGACTCATTTTTTCATTTATTTTTCCCTCTCTTATGATTCATTTTCTCTAACCAATATAAATAGCTGCTTAATTTCTTTTGATAGTTTCAATAAGGAAAGTGAAAGATATACACACAGCTCTTTTCATCTTCTTCATTCTTGCATCAATCAAACAATTACACACAACAATCTTTGTTCGATCTTGGTGTACGTTTTGGAGATAACGTTCAATCGTGAATCAGAATTTCAGATTAGGTTTAGAGTGTGTGGGTTTTCCTTGGAAAAATCCGTAAGGTTTTATCCTCCAAGATCTTTGGATATTTGGGGTTTTTGCGCACATCGATCGATCGTAGATTCAGCCGAGTGAGGTAGATTGAAGATCAAGTGGATCGTTCTCTTATATCACGATAGACGGATGATTGCGAAGGTCTTTGTGGGTTCACAAGTGTGGGAGAAACTCAGCCGTGTTCAAAGTTTGAAGAATCATGTATTCTTGCAATAAGGGAGCAAATTAATCGGAGGCTTTCTCGACACGCGTGAAAGACTTGATTTTACTTTGGATTAAGGGACAAGAAGAAGAATTGACAGCACCTTCAACGTGGTTTGGTTTGTTGGTTAATTAATTTCTATTCTTTTAAAAAAATTGCGATTTAATAAAATTTCCCAATTCAATTTCAAATTGGGGGCAGAGTACTTCGAGTGAGGACGACGAAGGAACTGCCTCAACAAATTCCTTGTGTTCTTATTATTTCTCGCATTCTACTTTTGTTCATATTGATATTGTGTGCTTGAAAATTCTGGTGTATCAAATTAGTGCAAACAAGGTGTTTGATAAATTGCTTCACTCAAAAGTGTTGATTAGAGTGAGTAAAATTCGGCACTATTTGAGACAACAAAATTGCCCTTGGAGTGTGCACTCTAAGTGTTTGATAAAAAGCTCAATCACACAAGATCAATATCTTTGTATTTGTTTTCTTCTCCAATCATCATTAAGATTAGTTTTATCAAGTGCTGAATATTCAAGTGTATCATATGTAAAACATTAATTCATCTAGTCATCATTTCATTCTAATTGGGTTTTACGCATATCCGATCTCTGGTGACTTCAAATTTGAACTAGACGATTTTCCGGGAAACTTCCGCTATTCTCTTTCAACTTAATTTTGAAAAGATAAATTTTAAAAAGGGATCTATTCAACTCCCCTTCTAGATCCGCGCTATCGTCTAACAAGTGGTATCAGAGCACCGATTTATCTAGTGCTTCACATACAACTTATTGGAAAATGGACAACGATCCAACGGGGGCGTACAATAGAGCTCCCGTTTTTACCGGAGAAAACTATAGTCACTGGAAAGATTGTAGGCATATCCATATCAACTCTGTTGATAGAAAAATTTGGAAAGTTATCCAAGAAGGCCCTTTTCAAATAACCATGGCCGGACCGAATAATGTCCAAATTGAGAAACCGGAAGCACAATGGGATGATAATGATGAAAAGAAATATAGCTACGATTGGAAAGCTCGAAACATACTTATAGCTTCCTTGGGAGCTGATGAATATTTTCGAGTTTCTCATCACACATCGGCTAAAACTATGTGGGAAGCCTTACAAGTTGCCCATGAAGGAACCGATGATGTTAAGCTTGCTCGAATTAATACTCTACAACAAGAGTTTGATCGTTTTCACATGAGCCAAGGGGAAACCGTTGGTGAAATGGAAAAAATATTTTCTCAATTGACAAATCGATTAAATGCTCTTGGTAAAAATACTCCTAATGATGTTGCAACTAACAAGATTTTGAGATGTCTTACTAGGGAATGGTTGCCAAAAGTTACGGCAATTAAATAAGCCAATGACGTAGGAACTTTGGATCTAACGAATCTCATTAGAAAACTACAAGAGCACGAACAAGAGTTCTTAAACTTAAATGAGTATGAAGACAAAGAAAAGAAAGAAAAGATCGAGAAAAATAAAGATCATGAGAAGAAGAAGAAGTCTATTGCATTAAAAGCTTCTTCCTCAAAATCCTCCATAAATAAAGATAGTGGGAGTGATACGAGTGATGATGAAGACGAATCAAATGAAGATATGGGCTTATTCATAAGAAGATACAATCGGTATCTAAAAAAGAATGAGATCTCTCATTCGGACAAGCGTCTCATCAACTATCGAAGAAAATCTAATCCTTCCAAGCAAGAGTATGTTAAAAGTACTAAAGGCAAGGGACCTTGTTACAACTGTGGAAAACTGGGACATTACAAACCAGATTGCCCTATGTTAAAGAAAGACAAGGCAAAAGACAAATATCAAAGAAAAGACAACAAGGCTAGAAGAGCATATATTGCTTGGGAAAGCTATAGTGAGTCGTCTAGCAAAGATACCTCAAGCGATGAGGAAGAGAGAGTAAATATTTTCCTCATGGTTCATAAGAAAGGCAAGAAAGAGGTAAGACATGCTAAATATGAATATGCTGAAAAATTGTCTTATAATGATTTGCTTAGTACGTTTAATATTCTCCATTAAGAAGCTAAAGAAGCTTTCAAGCGTATTGCATCCGATAAAAGAATTTTTGTTTATTTAGAAAGCAAGGTTTCAGATAGTGAAAATGCTATGAAAGCTCTTAAGGCATCAATGGTAAAATCTATAGTAGAAGACGAACGAGAATGGCACAACTTTCATGGTTGTGAAACATGTTGGATTTGGCAAAAGGAAGTCAAAACTCTTCAAGCCAAACTAAACAAGTTATAACAACCAAAAATTACATTTACTATTGATCATTCAAACTTTAGGGAATCAATGAATAATTCATTTAAAAAATATACCTATGTTGTGAAGGATCAAAATAGTCAATGCAAACCAAAACCATTCTTGAAATGTCACTATTGTTGCAAGGAAGGTCATACAATTGCCAAATGTCGTTTTAGGAGATACTTGGTCCCAAAAGGCATTTGTCAATGGTTGCCTAAAAGCAAAAAAAATTTCACTCACACTCTAGGACCCAATGAAAATTGGTACCTTTCTCTCTTGTCTAATCATACAGGTGGAGTGTCTTGAGACTATGGAGAAACGGTGGTTTCTTGATAGTGGATGCTCAAGACATATGACAGGTGATATTTCCCTATTCTATGACTTTGTGGCTAAGAAGAAGGGCTTTGTTACCTTTGGTGATAACAACAAGGGAGCTATACTCGGTAAAGGTAGTGTAGGTAATCCCGATTCTACATCTATCTCTAATGTCCTTTTAGTTGAGGGTCTTAAACATAACCTTGTTAGCATTAGTCAATTATGTGATAAGGGATATAATGTCTCTTTCTCTAAAGAAGGATGCATAATTGAACACAATGACAACAAAGAGGATGTGTTTAAAGGCCTGAGGGTTAACAATGTTTATATGCTTGATTTGAATTCGATGACCATGAGTAATCCTAAATGTCTTATCTCCAAAAGTGAAGAATATTGGCTTTGGCATAGACGTTTAGCTCATATCAACTTTGACTTGCTAAATAAGGTTGTGTCCAAAAACTTAGTAGTCGGTTTGCCTAACATAAAGTTCACTAGAGATCATCTTTGTGATGCGTGCCAAATGGGTAAGCAAACTAAAATATCTTTTAAATAAAAAAACCTAGTCTCTACTTCTAGACCTCTTGAACTTCTACACATGGATCTTTTTGGTCCTTCTAGAATCAAAAGTATAGCAGGGAACTATTATGGTTTTGTTATTGTTGATGACTACTCTCGATTTTGTTGGACAATCTTCTTAGCTAGTAAAAGTGATACCTTTTCGGCCTTTGAAACTTTTGCCAAATTATCTCAAAACAAACTTGGCACAAACATTGTAACTATTAGAAGTGACCATGAAGGTGAGTTTGAAAATCATCTCTTTGAATTTTTTTGTGAAAATCATGGCATTGATCATAACTTCTCCTCTCCTAGAACACCACAACAAAATGGTGTTGTGGAACATAAAAATCGTGTGTTGGAGGAATTGGGAAGAACTATGATAAATGATAGCGGTCTTCCTAAATATTTTTGGGCCGATGCTATTAGCACCGCTTGCTATGTTTTGAACAGGATCACTATTCGACCTATTCTAAACAAAACGCCCTATGAACTATTAAAAGGAAGAAAGCCAAATGTTTCACATCTTCATGTTTTTGGTTGCAAATGCTTTGTGCTTAATAATGGAAAAGAAAATCTTGGTAAATTTGACTCAAAGGCGGATGAAGGCATCTTTCTTGGAAACTCTAATTCAAGCAAAGCATACAGAATATTCAATAAAAGGTTGCTTATAGTCTAAGAATCTGTACATGTATCTTTTGATGAAGCTTATCCAAATGTTGTCAAAAAAGGTAGTGGTGTTATTGGTGCAGGTGCCTCCTCTAGTGAGATTGTTAAAGATATTGATGTTTCTCGTGTTGAACCCTTTCCGGATGTTGTTAATAAGGAGCCGGTTGATGTGTCTAGTCTCAAAGATGAAGGTCAAGCATCCCTTCAAAATGATCTACCATTGGAATGGAAGACATCAAAGGATCATCCTATCGATAATATCATTGGTGATATCTCAAAGGGTGTCATTACTAGATCAAGGCTAAGTAATTTTTGTTTTTATCATGCCTTCATTTCTCAAATTGAGCCTAAGAATTCCAAAGAAGCCTTACTTAATGAGAATTGGTTCCTAGCGATGCAAGAGGAACTAAATCAATTTAAAAGAAATGAGGTTTGGGACCTTGTTCCACCTCCATTAAATCATCAAGTAATTGGCACCAAATGGGGTTTTAGGAACAAATTGGATGAAAACGGCACTATCATTCGCAACAAGGCTCGTCTTGTTGCTCAAGGGTATAACCAAGAGGAAGGCATAAACTATGAGGAAACTTATGCTCCTGTTGCCTGCCTTGAAGCTATACGCCTTTTACTTGCATTTGCGTGTTCACAAAAATTTAAACTATATAAAATAGATGTAAAGAGTGCCTTCCTTAACGGATATATAAATGAAGAGGTTTATGTGTGTCAACCTCCTAGGTTTGAAATCTTTGAAAAACCAAATTATGTTTACAAATTAAAACGTGCTTTATATGGTCTCAAACAAGCTCCTAGAGCTTGGTATGAGCGCCTAAGCAAAATTTTAATCAATCAAGGATTTTCAAGAGGAAAGGTTGACAATACTCTCTTTATTAAATGTGAAGGAAAACATTCTATATTAGTTCAAGTATATGTAGATGATATTATCTTTGGATCTACTAATATGAAGTTGGTTAAAGAATTTTCCAGTTCTATGCAAGGTGAGTTTGAGATGAGTATGATGGGGGAGCTAAATTTCTTCCTCGGACTTCAAATTAAACAACTTAAAGATGGAACCTTCATAAGTTAAACTAAGTATTGCAATGAGTTGCTCAAGAGGTTTGATATGACAAACTCCAAGTCTATTGATACACCAATGCCTACGGCAACAAGTCTTGATAATGATGAAAAGTTAAGGATGTTGATATAAAAAGGTATCGAGGTATGATTGGTTCTCTTCTTTATCTTACTGCATCGCGTCCCGATATTATGTTTAGTGTATGTATGTGCGCTAGGTTTCAATCTTGCCCTAAGGAATCACATTTAAAATCAGTTAAATGCATACTTAGGTATCTTTATGGTACGTCTAAGTTTGGTTTATGGTATCCTAAGGGTATTGATTATTCTTTGGTAGGCTTTTCCGATTCCGATTTTGCCGGTTGCAAAGTGGATAGGAAAAGCACAAGTGGAACTTGTCATTTCTTTTTAAACTCTCTTGTCAGTTGGCATAGCAAAAAGCAAGTCTCTGTTGCCTTATCAACTGCAGAGGCGGAGTATATTGCAGCCAGAAATTGTTGTGCCCAAATACTATGGCTAAAATAACAATTGCTCGACTTCAATATATCTCTCAAACAAATTCCAATCTTGTGTGACAATACTAGTGCAATTAATCTTACCAAGAATCCTATTCTTCATTCATGCACTAAACATATTGAAATCAGACATCATTTTCTTAGGGATCATGTAGAGAAAGGTGATGTGGTGTTTGGGTATGTTGATAGTGTAAATCAACTAGCCGATATTTTTACAAAACCACTCGCTACCGATCCTTTCTTCTTTATCCGTAGGGAACTTGGTGTTCTTGACATATCAGATAGATGTTAGTAATCATTGTTTTGATTATATATTATTCCTTGAGTTAACTTCATTTGTCTCTTACATCCTATTATGAAGTATTATCTTTCATTCATCTCTCATATACTCGAGGTAATATCACTCTTTACTCAGTTACCTTAATTCATTCTTGATATATGTAATTAGTAAGAATGTGGTGCATGGATTGTGTTTGTAAATTAATCTATTTCTTCTTTTCTAGTGGATTATGAGTGATTTCTTGACAAATAATTTGCATACATGATGATGTTTTCATATTTTGAGGTATTTTAAGTAGTTTTTGGTGAAATGTGGTGTTGAAAATTGCTGGGTCCCAACAGGCCGACTCATGAGTCGGCTCATGGACTCTTATGAGTCAACCTATATGCTCCTTTGAGCCGACTCATTTCAAATTCAAATTGAGTCGACTCATTGATGAATTTGAGTCGGCTCATTGACGCCTCGATTGACGTGTGGCTGTCTTGAAAAGACGCGTCGCCTACCAGTTCGCCTCCCTAGGTCGGCACATCAATGCATCCATCCACTTTTCCCTTTCCATTTATGATTTCTTTAATTCTTTTTTATTAAAAACTCATTATCATTTCATATTATCATTACCAACACATAAAACTCTCATATTCTCTCAAGTTCCATCATCTTCCTCCAACCTTCAAATCTCTCTCAAAGCTTCATTTCCTTCAAAAATGGCATAAAAAACTACAGGGAAAAGGTCCCGTGGCTCCTCTTCTCAATCATCTCTTTCGGTTAGTGCCTTGTCTCTTCTTCCTCCTGATCTGGTTGAAGTCTACAACAAGAAATTCAAGAACAGGAAGGTAATTCCTCAATATGTCTACTCAAGAACAACTGCCACTCAAATGCACATTCCCCATATTATTGAACTTATGGACTTCCAAGGTATCAATCCTTTTCTATCTTGTCATGCTGAATACAATGAAGATTTGGTTAAGATGTTCTATGCTGGGTTGGTTGGCACTTGTAAGGGTTTCGAGTTCAATTTCCGTATGGGCTCTAGAATGTTTGCCGTCAATGCTCAAGTGTGGAAAGATCTATTTCGCATTGATCCTGAAGAAGCTAGCATTTTGATGATAGATACGTCTCAAGTTGACAACTACATCTTCTGTAATGAACTCAATGGTATGCTTAAAGAACCTTTTGTTGATTTTGTTGTTAATTCTGAATTGTTTCCGAATACCATTACTACTGGAAAAGTTAAGCCGGTGGATTGTATTCTGCACTGGATTGTTGCCCACAATTTACAGCCCAAGAAAGGCGTCTTCTCTCGTATTGATATGAGTGAAGTGCATTTGGTTTATATTCTTCGAAACAAGGTCAAAGTCAACTGGCCTCACTACTTTGCGAGTCATATTTTTGCCTTGAAGGAAAAGAAAGGCGTTGCTCTTGCTTATCCTTCCATTATTCAGAAGATTATCGACAAAGCTGAGGTTGTTGGTTTTGATGTTCCTTTGGTGTCTGTTCCGGATACAAATTGGTTTCAACAAAAGACCCTAAGCCTCATGGGTCACATATGGGACTCTCAAGAACTCCGATATCGATATGTGGGAAGAGGTGATCAAAATCAACCTCTTGAAGATAATTCTGATGGAGATGATCCTGAAGATCAACCTGAACAAAATGAGACTCTGAATGAAGACTTTCCTGCTGACAATGAAGAGTGGCATGTGTCGCTCCCACCAAATGAGGCCAGGTCAAATGGGGTACAGACGCGAACGGTCGGCGAAAGAGGAAATGAGAACACACAGGAGTGAACTCAAGAAAGACAAGAGTCGCCAGCTAGGCATTTTTATCCCGAAGGAAAGGCAATTCTGCATAGACCTGGAAAGACATGGATAAGACGGTTGCGAACCAGAGAGACTGAGAAAGGGGGTTGGTTACAACCTGGGAAGGTATTAGCACCCAGATTGTCCGCCGTACTCGACGGGATCAACGCTTAAAAGATTTGTGTTTTAAAGGGGTAGTGTCAGTGCAATTTGTGTATAAAAGAGCTGGAAAAGGATGTACAGGTGTCAGTGTAAAAGAAAAGTGGAGTGTACGAGTGAAGTGTCAGTGTAAGATCAGGGATGAAATGCTCATGATAATGAGGCTAAAAGAATAAAGCTGGAAAGAGGGGGAATATACAGAGACTTTTGTTCGATAACTGTTAAGTTATGCCTACGTATCCTCTCGTGCAATGAGGAAGTCAGAACACCGTAGTTCGACCCAAAGAGACTGAAAGATGAATTGACTTGTGAACTGCTTGCTTGTCTATGCTCAAGTGTATGACCTGTCTGGCTCAGGTGCAAACTGTCTTGCATTAGACGGAAGAAACAAGTTCTTGTTTATGAATGAATGAGATGAGAAAAGAATCCCGAAGGAGACGATTATTGTTTGTTTCTGAATTTTCAGTCTTTTATTGATTTTTGAAGTTTGTTATAAGTTAATGAGCCTAAACCAATGGGTTAGTAAACTCATCACATCTTCCCTCTGATTAGGGGTAATGAGAATACCTTAAGTGCGAAGTCAGCATCTCACTCTTAATCACCTTTGATGTAGGATTAAGATCATTAACCTACTTGTGATTATTTATATGTTTTTGTTGTTTTTGTTTAGTGTTGAGTAATGAGATTAAGCCATAATCAAAGATTAAACAGACTCGTTACACCATCCTAATAGAAGGATAATAGATGAGAATGTTTAAGCTGATGAAAACTCCTCAACTTAATCCATGATTATGGATTAAACTCATGAAAAAACAAAGCCTTTATTAAGTGGATTTTAGTTAATGATATGGTGAAGAAGTGATTTTTATGGTTTGTAAGACAACTTGAGGGGGACTTGTCCATTAACACTAGGCTTAGTCCTTCTTAACCAATTAAGGAAGAATTAGAACCCTAATGCAAGACCCAAGTTACAAGCTTGATGTCTTGATGATTATTAGATGAATTGATTAAAGGATGTAAACACATTAAGGGTTCAACACTTAGGATTAAAGTTATACACTCCATCCTAATAAAAGGATGCAGGCATAAGCTTAATCACAAAGCCTTAAAGCCTTTAGGGTTTAGTCCCTGATTATGAGGTGAGAAGAGAAGACTCAAAGAGACACAAAGGTAAAAGCTAAGTGGGGGACTAATCAACCCTAATTATTATCATGCTTGGAAGTCCTAGGGTTTGTTAGGTTTAAGAGAAAGATCTTCAAAGAACCACCAAGGAGGGAAGTAGATGAAAGGAACAAAGAGAAGCAAAGCAACTTGCTTCACTTAAGAAGACAAGTTGCTTGAGGAAAGAAGGTAAGATGAACAAGAATGAGTAAGCTCAATACAAACACATACAAAAATGCAGAAATGGTGCATAAGAAAGATGAAAAGAGATTGTGAGAAGTGAAGGCAAATTCACTTCTCAAAGTAACTTACCACCTGAAAGGTTAGTGAAAGAAATGAAATGCAATGCAAATGAGATGCAATGGCATGATGCAAGACAAAGTCAGAAGCAAATACATGATGTTAATGATGCCAAGAGATGATGCAAACATGAAACAAGGCATGAGGATGATCATACAAACATATGGAATGCAAAAGAAACATGCTTAGAACCATGAACATACATGAAAAGTTATGAAATGCAAATGACATACAACATGGCAAATGAAATATGAAATGATCAAACATGATTCTAATATGTCCTAAGATGTGTTATGAATCAAATGAATGCATAAAATGTCATGGAAAGTCATGGTATGCAAGCAAATGGAAGATGGATGCAGAAGAAGGCATGAATTAGGGTTCATGATCAATGCACAAAACAAAATTCAAAACCAGAAGCAAACATCATGATAAAAATTTGAAAAGGCATTCAAAGGAACCCTAAACCTATACAAACTCACTGCCCAAAGGATAGGATCCAATTCTTAACCTAGTGTAAGTTATGAATTTCCTAAGTTGGCTAGGGTTTTAAGGTACCTTGTCAAGAAAAATGTCAAACAAATTGAAAATGCAATATCAAATCATGCCAATTTAATCCTATAAACTATATGATATGCAAGATGCAATGCAAAAAGAATCATTGTCCAACTCTTAAAGGTTGGGCAGAAATGAAATTTTGAAGATTGAATCAAAATAATGCCTTGAAATGAAATTAATTCCATTGAAAATTGTCAAAAGGCATCAAGATCAAAAATGAAATTTGGTTTGAGAGTTGGACAATGTTTCTAAATGATTTTAAATGTTTCATGAATTTTTTTGTGATTTTTAAATACTTAAAAGTATTTTTAATTAATTAATTTTCATTAACTAATTAAAAATAAACTTTTAAATGATTTAAAAATAATTTTTAATGCAAAAAATAAAAATAAAAATATTTTTGGTTTCTGAAAATTAATAAAAGGGTTGATAAAAATTTTCAGAATTTTTTGATGATTTTTACTATTTTTTATAAAATGTACAAAACAAATGAAATAAAATGAAAATAAAAATGAATTTAAACTGAAAATGAGAAAGTCAGCGCATCCAAGGGCCAAGATTCAAACAAAAAGGGAGGGAATTGACCAGCGCGCGCATCTGGACGGCTCACATTCAAACTTATGTAATTAAGACTAAACCCTAATTAATTAACCCTAATCACTTTCAGATGACCGGAACAGTGTTCCGGTCATCTTCTCCGGCAAGGTGAAATCACTATCTCTCTCTCCACGCAATGAAAACGAAATCTCTCTGCCCAGAATCAAACCCCATTCAACACTGAATCAAAACCCCCAAACAAAAACCATTTTTCATTCATCAATCATGCAAATCGAAGCAAAACAAATTTAGGGCAGAAAGTTTCAGACAACTCATACATGCTCAATATTTCACCATTTTCATTTTTAAACACATCATGATGATCAGGATAACATGTAGAATCAATTTATAACAAGTAAATGAAGTTCTGGAAAATTTGTTCTTGATGGATACCTGAACTGAAGTCCTTCGAACAAGAGCTTTCTGAGCCTTTCTCCTTGTAAACACCACAAATTTGCCCTCACCCATTCACACCATGGCTTGTGATCATTTCATGTGCATAAGCTCAATCATATCACCTCATATCACATTTTTTGATTCATTGCATTGGTTCAAGGTCATCTGCATCTAGGGTTTGTGATATGAGCAATCCAAGAGCTATTTGAGCCACTCCAAAGGTCATCAATCACTTCAAAGGGGTCCATGTTTGTTCAAGCATCATAGTTTATCCCCACAAAGTCAAGAAAGTCAAAGAATCACAAGAACTGAGAATGGCATGGAAGCAGAGCCAGGTTTGACTGCACAAATGACCTAGGATTAGGGTTTTGGTTTCAAAGGCCATAACTCCAAATTTTTGGGTCATTCTTGTTTCTATTGGTCTCTATATGGTACAGGGATCATGCATATCAATTTTCATGAAGAAATTCAATGGGGAAGTCATCTGATCAAGGGTTGACTTTCTAAGCAAGTCAATGCAAAATCAGGGCATCTGAGGCTCTCAATGACCCAACCAAAGGGTGTTCATCATCATTTTGATTGTGTATGATCTTTATTTGATCATGGAAGATGTTGGAAGTTCACAAAATTGAAGAATTTCAAGTCATTTGCAAAGTTGACTTTTTGGGAAAGTTGACTTTTAATGAAAATTGCCATTTTGGGAAACTTTTTCAACCCTTGATTTTTGATTCAAAAATGCTTCAAATGGGAAAACTTTGGTCATGAAAGTTGTAGAATGGATCATTCCCTTTTCAAAAAGTACAAGAGCATGACCTAATTCATTTTGGATCAAAAGTTATGGCTTGTCAAAGTTGGCTAAAATCACAAAATTTGAAGTTTTCTACCAAAGAGACATTTTGCAAAATGGTTTGATCAAGTGTTCTAAAGGCCTCAAATGTGTATCATTTCTTCACAACATGATCATGTGACATCTAAAATTCAGAATGGGCCAAAGGATCCCTCATTTTCATGACTTATGAAGCAAGGGATTTCAAAGGAAGCAAAGTGAGGCAAGTTGCAAAAACTCACTCAAGTTTGAATCCACTTGCTTGCTGACTCCACAAACAATCCTATGGCTCTCCACACATCTTGCTGCGCAAGACACCCCATTTGTCCTTGGCTAGCTAGTGACCCATACCTCTCTTACCCAAGTTTGACATTTTGGCAACTTGAGCCATACCAATCACAACAGCACACATCAACTCATCTGACCAATCCCATTAGTTTATACAAACCAAAAGCAAGCCAAAGCACATACAACACAAGCCTGAAAGCACCAAGAACACAACTCTCTCATTTTCACCCCATTTTGAAAAATCTTTCGAAACACTCTCCACAAGCTGCAAACACACAAACCAACTTCACAAATCAACTCAGCATACTTCACTGATCAAAAACCACCCATCACCATTGCCTGAAACTCCCTGAATCAAAAACACGATCACCCCCCCCCCCCTTGAACAGAACTTCTGTAATCTTCCAAACCAGCCATCACAAACTTCTTCCAAGTATCAAGACTTCATCAGGGGCCTAAGAGGAGTGGTTTGCACAAAGAAAGAAGGTCAGAAAGTTGCAAACTGAGAAAGCTCAAAGCTCAGGTATCTCAAGAACTTTTTTTTTCCAGAAATGAGTTTTTAAGTTTCTAAATTGTTCCTCATGCTTTGCTGATCACTCTGACGTTTTTACTTTTTGAAATGGTTGAGAAATAAGCATGTAATCGTGTTCTGAAATTTTTCTGACCTAAATATGTTTTGCTTCGATTCACATGATTGATGAATGAAAAATGATTTTTGTTTGGGGGTTTTGATTCAATGTTGCATGGGGATGATTTCTGGGTGATTGGAGTTCATTTTCATGGCCTAGGGAGAAAGTTAGTAACTTTCAGGTGAGGGTCTTGCCGGAGAAGACGACCGGAAGTCTTCTCCGGCCACCTGAAAGTGATTAGGGTTTAATCTGTGTAATTAATGTAGTTTGAATGGTGTGCGTTGGATAGGCTGACCAGAGTTGACCCGCGCGCATATGAGTGGTCCAGATTTCACCTTAAAACCCTAATCACAATTAATTAATTCAGATTAGTTTAATTAGGTTGGTTTGAATCTCAGCCCTAGGATCACGCGCGCAGTCTTTCCCTCCATTCCAAGTTTGAATGTTGGCCATTGATCTTGCTGACTTTCTCATTTTAAGTTTAATTTCATTTTATTTTTCATTTTATTTGATTTGTTTTGTCCAATTTATTAAAAATAGCAAAACATTTTTAAAAATTCTGAAAATTTTTATGTAACCTTTTATTAATTTTCAGAAACCAAAAAAATTTTTATTTTTATTTTTTGCATTAAAAATTATTTTTAAATTATTTAAAAGTTTATTTTTAATTAATTAATGAGAATTAATTACTTAAAAATACTTTTAGGTATTTAAAAATCACAAAAAAATTCATGAAACCTTTAAAATCATTTAGAAACATTGTCCAACCCTCAAACCAAATTTGTTTTTTGATCTTGATGTCTTTTGACAATTTTTCATGGAATTAATTTCATTTCAAGGCATTATTTTGATCCAATCTTTGAAAATTCATTTCTGCCTAGTCTTTAAGAGTTGGACTTTGATTCTTTTTGCATTGCATCTTGCATATCATGAAGTTTATATGATTAAATTGGCATGATTTGATCTTGCATTTCCAATTTGTTTGGCATTTTTCTTGACAAGGTACCTTGAAACCCTAGGAATCTTAAGAAATTCATAACTTTCACTAGGTTAAGAATTGGGTCCCCTCCTTTGGGCAGTGAGTTTGTATAGGTTTAGGGTTCCCTTGAGGGCATTTTCAATTTTTTATCTTGATGTTTGCTTCTGGTTTTGGTTTTTGTTTTGTGCATTGATCATAAACCCTAATTTGGGCTTTCTTTTGCATTCATCTTGCATTTGCTTGCATACCATGACTTTCCATGACATTTTGTGTATCCATTTGATTCATTAGATATCTTAATACATATTAGAAGCATGTTTGATCATTGCATCTTTCATTTGCCATTTGGTATGTCATTTGCATTTCATAACTTTTCATGTATGTTCATGGTTCTAAGCATGTTTCTCTTGCATCCATATGTTTGTATGATTATCCCCATGCCTTGTTTCATGTTTGCATTATCTCATAGCATCATTATCATCACACACATGCTTCTGGTTTTGGTTTGCATCATCACATTGCATTCCATTTGCATTGCATTTCATTCCTTTTGCTAACTTTTCAGGTGGTAAGTTCTTTGAGAAGTGAATTTGCCTTCACTTCTCACATTTTCTTTTCATCTCTCTTATGCATCATTACTGCATTTTGTTTTGTGTTTGAGATTGAGCTTGCCCTTTCTTCTTCTTCTTACTTTCTTTCTCCAAGTGACTTGTCTTCTTAAATGAAGCAAGTTACTTTGCTTCTCTTTGCTCCTTTCATCTGCTTCCTGGTGGTTCCTCTGAAGATTTCTCTTGTTAACCTCACAAACCTTAGGAACAACTAAGCATGACAATAATTAGGGTTTTGATTAGTCCCCCATTTAGATTTTACCTTTGTGTCTCATTGAGTTTTCTCTTCTCACCTCATAATCAAGGACTAAACCCTAAAGGCTTTAAGACTTTGTGATTAAGCTTATGCCTGCATCCTTCTATTAGGATGGAGTGTATAACTTTAATCCTAAGTGTTAAACCCTTAATGTGTTTAAATCCTTTAATCAATCCATCTAATAATCATCAAGACATCAAGCTTGTAACTTGGGCCTTACATTAGGGTTCTAATTCTTCCTTAATTGGTTAAGAAGGACTAACCCTAGTGTTAATGGACAAGTCCCCCTCAAGTTGTCTTAAAAACCATAAAACTCACTTCTTCATCATATCATTAACTAAAATCCACTTAATAAAGGTTTTGTTTTGTCATGAGGTTAATCCCTAATCATGGATTAAGTTGAGGAGCTTTCCTCAGCTTAAACATTCTCATCTATTATCCTTCTATTAGGATGGTGTAATGATTCTGTTTAATCCCTGGTTATGGCTTAATCTCATTACTCAACTCTAGACAAAAACAACAAAAACATCTAAATAATCACAAGTAGGTTAATGATCTTAATCCTACATCATGGTGATTAAGTGTGAGAAGCTGACTTCACACTTAAGGCATTCTCATTACCCCTAATCAGAGGGAAGATGTGATGAGTTTACTAAATCCACTGGTTTAGGCTTAAGCTCATTAACTTATGACAAACTCCAAAAAGCAATAAAAGACTAAAAACTCAAAAACAAACAATAATCGTCTCCTTCGAGATTCTCTTCTCATCACACTCACTCATAAACGAGAACTCGCTTCTTCCGTCTAATGCAAGACAGTTTGCACCTGAGCCAGACAGGTCATACATTTGAGCATAGGCAAGTAAGCAGTTCATCAGTCAATTTACCTTTCAGTCTCTTTGGGTCGAACTACGGTGTTCTGACTTCCTCATTGCACGAGAGGATACGTAGGCATAACTTAACAGTTATCGAACAAAAGTCTCTGTATATTCCCCCTCCTTCAGCTTCATTCTTTAAGCCTCATAGTCTTGAGCATTTCATTCTTGTTCTTACACTGACACTTCACTTATATACACTACATTTCTTTTACAATGACACTTGCTTTCTTTCCAGCTTTGATACACAGATTGCACCGACACTACCCCTTTAAAACACAAATCTTTTAAGCGTGGATCCCGTCGAGTACGGCGGACAATCTGGGTGCTAATACCTTCCCAGGTTATAACCAACCCCCTTTCTCAGTCTCTCTGGTTCGCAACCGTCTTATCCGTATCTTTCTAGGTCTATGCAGCATTACCTTTCCTTCGGGATAAAAATGCCTAGCTGGCGACTCTTTTCATTTCATCCTTTCACCGACCGTTCGCGTCTGTACCTTATTTGAGCCAGTCTCATCTTTTTCTGAGCGACAGCTTGGCGACTCTGCTGGGGACCCTTATACTGTAACCAGGGCTTCTGGTTCTTTTTGTGGGTTCCTCCTAGCGCTTGTTTGATTTGTGTTTACTGGGGTGTTATGTGCTATTTGTGCTTGTATATTTATTCTGTTTATTGCTTTATGTACAGTTGTTTTACTGCTTTCTTTACAGCTTTACATATATCATACTGTCATACTGTTCTGGCTGGGTCTAGTTTTGTTGCTTTAGTGGGTAGGGTTCTATTGAGAGTTGAGGTCCTATACCTGGGACCTGAGTGACACCTAGGCTAGAGTGGTTCATGTTCTTTCCCATTCCATTTCGGTCTGGTGCGGGAATATGAAACACGGTTCAGATATGGGTTTCTTCTTGAGAACTCTGTGCTACAGATTTCCTGTAGTGCTAGGGCTATCTGGGAAGCCTGCTAAGTCTGGATGACCTTTAGTATTGACCTCCAGAAACTGAGGTGAATTAGAGGAGGATCTTTTATGGTTATTGTAAACATTGTACCTCCGGGTTGGAAGTGTTTACACTTCTTATAACTGATCCAAGTCTGAGGATCCTTGTTTTAGAACACCACCTGTGAGGGGGTTAGGATGTTTACAGGTTTGCAGGTACCCTTGGCCTCAGCATACCCTGTTACTTTGTTTTGATTAAGAGTACTCCATTTTGGAACAGTTCTTGTGATTTTTAACCCTGGACATGTGACTCTTTATTTGAGTCCCCCACCTTGGTTACTGGGTTTATGAACCTCCATCTGGATTTCTTGAACATACATGGACCTATATCAAGGCAGTTAATCAGATCCAGCTTGATCACAAACCCTTGCATATCATTTGCATACATCATCATTGCATCATTTAACATTTGCTTATTTGTTTTTCAGGGTATCCATATTATATTTTGGCTTGGTTTTGACCCCTTCATCAGCATAGACCCATGTTCATCAGCTACCTGCTTCAGTCACCTGCATCACCAGTATCAGCCTGTCAGTGGCCCATCTTCAGTATTATTCTCCATCATCAGCATCTGTCTCAGCTCTTCTTCAGCAACATGGCACCCAAGAAGAGCAACATCTCATATCATTTCTTTGAGCCTGAGCTGACTGGCATTAGGAAGATTCAGGCCCTTATTACTCCAGACCATATACCACTATTCAGAGAACATTATGGAGGCATCCTTGATGTGGTTATGGACTTGGACCCTTCCTAGAGGAGCTTGATTCACACTTGTCTACAGTTCTATGATCCTCCTTTGAGATGCTTCACCTTCCAGGATTTTCAGTTGGGACCCTTGTTGGAAGAGTATTCATCACTGATTAGTATACCTATCAGGGGTGGTGTCCCCTTCAACCCTGAGATGGTTTTTCCCAGTAATGAAGAAGTAGCTAAGGCACTGTATTTGGAACCTGTTCTGATTGAGAAGAACATGACAACCAAGGCTGGAATCTCTAGTCTACACTTAGATTTCTTGACTTCTCAGGCTATTCTGAAAGCCTCCTTGGGAGAATGGAAGGCAGTCTGTGCTTTGTTAGCCCTCAGCATATATGGGGTTATACTTTTTGCAGATGAGCCTAAGTTTATTAGCAAGAATGCCATTCACCTTTTCATTCTGAGGAACCCAGTACCCACCTTACTGGGAGATTTCTACTACTCTGTTCACCAAAGGAATGAAAAGCAAAGAGGAAGATTGGTGAGATGCTGTGCTCCCCTGTTCCATACCTGGCTGCTCAAACACTTGCCCAAGACTGATGCCTTCTTGAATCCTCACCAACAGAAGAATTGGGCTAGAAGACTCATTGCTTTGACCTCAGATGACATCAGGTGGTGCACTCAGAGCACCAAGGGCAGGGACATCATTACTAGTTGTGGGCAGTTCCCCAATGTACCTCTGATAGGAGTGAAGGGTTGCATCAACTACAACCCTCTGCTATTCAAAAGACAATTGGGCTATGCATTGGTCCACCCTCCTAGAGCACAAGACTTGGCTGAAACCCTTTATTGTGAGGTTAAGCCTAATCTGGCTGTTGTCAGGCAAGCATCCTGGGCTTGGGACAATGTTCAGACCAAAGGGATGGCCATTCTTGGGAGATGCAACAAATGTGGCCTCAGCTCATTACTATGAGTAGTCTCATGCCAGGGCTCAAATTTCTGGGATGCCCTTCACCATTGAGGATGCACCTGGACCATCCACAGCACCCCCTCCAGCCACTGTGAGCCTGGAAGAGTTTGAGCAACTGAAAGAGAGGAATGAGAATCTGACTCAGGCTCTACAGAAGACCCTCTGGGAGAGGAGTGATGGTCGGCTGGACATTGAAAGGTTGGAAAAGCTTAAGGTGGAGCATCTAGCCAGGATTGAGAAGTCAGAGGACTACATCAAGAAGTCAAGGGCTGGAGAGCAGATTTTGAAGAATGCCTGCAAGGAGGCTCAGTTCCAGAAGGCCAGGACTGATTTGTATCTGAAAGAGAGTCAAGCTAGGTGGGTCAGGATCACCGAAGCTCGTACTCAGGAAGATAAAAGGACTCAGGACAAGATTGAGCAGTTGGAGGCAAATGCAAAAGAGCAACAGGAAGCCCTGCTAGCAGCCCAGAAGGAGATCTCAGAGCTGAAGATTAGGGCTGGTGTGAAGAGGTCAAAGGACCAGGGCAGACACAAGAAGCTAACTGCTGCTATCACCACCAGGAATCTCCTTATCAGGAACCTCACAGAGCGTCCAGCTGACCCGGTAACTGAAGCACTTCTAAAGGAAGTTCAGGAGGATGAGTTTAGTCTTGGTGTCTGACTTTTGTTTGTTGTTGCTTTCATTTCATTGTACTTTTCCTTTTTATGTTGTATTTTGACCCCTCAGGGGCATGTATTGTAAAAAACAAACTATGTATCTTTCACTTTTTGTAATATATCCATTAGTTTGTTTCATTTGAATCTCTCTCTCCTAAGCAACATCAAAGAGCATCTTCCTCAGGGGTCTGGAAAGGTCAAAACCAAATGCCAAGCAGGATACCTTGGAAACAAATAAGCATACTGCATTGCATACTAACCTTTGTTTTTTTTTGTAGGTTTTGTTTTGTTTTTGTTACTAACTCTGTTGTGAATCAGGAAATATTGCTCGCCGTCGGGTGTTCCCACTCAACCGTCCGCACAGATATCCTACCCGCAACAACCTTCCGGGTATACAGATGGACCAGGTACAACAGGATCTTACAGAGGTCAGGGCTCAAATGGCCAATGAGAGACTGGAAATAAGAAATCAGATGACCCAGTTTATGGAGGTGATGAATGGATTGGCACAGAGCCAAGAAAGATTAAGAGCATTGGTAGAGAGGCAGACTCAGGAAGACCCCCATCTAGGGACTGGTGGAACAAGCAACAACGAGAGGGTTCAGCCTCATGTCAACCCACCTGTGTATGGCCCTCATCTTCATCCAGAGATCAACATCCCTGCTAATGTACAAGGGAATGCTACTACAGGAAGAGTACTACAAGAAGACCCCCAAGAAGATCAATTCACTGTGATGGGAGCTGGGGATGAAGCCTATGACAGAAGGCTAGATGAAATTGCTGAGAAATTGAGATCCCTGGAGTCTCAAAACTCCTTGGGCTTTGATGTCATGGACATGGGATTAGTGGACGGGGTAAGGATTCCCCACAAATTTAAACCTCCGTGCTTTGAGAAGTACAATGGAACCTCCTGTCCACGGACCCACTTGCAATCCTTTCTGGGGAGGCTGAAGGCATACACCATGGATGAAAAACTGTGGATGTTTTATTTCGAAGACAGTTTAACAGGAGCTTCAAGGGAATGGTACTCTCATTTGACCAGAGCAACCATCAGATGCTGGAAGGACCTGGCTGAGGCCTTCATTAGACAATACCAGTACAACTTGGATATGGCTCCCAACAGGACCCTCCTGATGGGAATGTCTCAGTCATCCAGAGAAAGCTTCCGGGAGTACGCCCAGAGGTGGAGACAGCTTGCTGCCGCTGTCCAGCCACCCATGTCGGAAAGGGAGATGGCCGACATGTTTATGAACACCCTCCAAGGGACATACATTGATAGGCTAGCTGCTTTTTCTTCCACCAGCTTCGCAGATGTAGTCATAGCTGGAGAAAGAATTGAGAGCCTACTAAAGATGGGTAAGATTTCCGACAATGGTGCGATCTCGTCCAGCAACCCCAGAAAGCCTTTTGTGGGCCCAAAAATAACAAGTGAGACTAATGCTATCCATGCCAGCAGGGGCAGACCCCAGTATGTTCATAGGTCAGTAGCAGCTGTCACCATTCCCGCTCCAATTCATCCACAACCAGCATACCAACCACAGCAACAACCCCACTACCAGCAACAAGCTCAATATCCACCTCAGAGAAATTATAACAACAACAACACCAGCAACATCAATCAGCAAAGACCGTTTCAACAGAGACCTTCTCAGGACAATAGGGTGATTGATCCGATCCCTATGCCTTATGCCGCATTATTGCCACAACTCCTGAAACTCAACCTGGTTGATCTAAGGACATTGGCACCTCCAGATCCTGCCAGTCTGCCCAGAAATTATGACGCCAGCGCCAGATGTGCTTTTCACTCAAACGCACCTGGCCACAGTACAGAGAAGTGCAGAGCTTTGCACATGAAAGTACAGGATTTAGTGGATTCCAAAGCTCTAAACGTTGCACCCCCGCCAAATGTCAGCAAGAACCCTATGCCCAACCACGGAGGACCCAGAATTAATGCTATTGAGGAAGATAAGCCGTCTTTCTTGATAACCAGTATGGGGCAGATTTGGACACCCCTGGTAGAGATTAAAGCTCAACTCCTTGAATGTCAGATATTTCCCGGGTGTGAGCTCGGGTGTGCTTATTGCAACATTTCGGTAAATGGGTGTGATAACCTGAGAAGCGGCATAAATGGTCTCATCCAGAGTGGCCTACTTCAAATCACAACATCAATACCTCCAAATCCAGCAATCTCCTTAACAACGATTCCCGAGTCTTCTACAACTGCAACAACAATTGTTCCAAACAACTCTTCAATCTCATCAACAAATGCTTCATCTGTTACTTCAACGGACCAGATATCAACAACCATCTCTTCTACAACTTCAACATCCATCCAGTCAACGGTGCCTCCTACAACATCAACAGCAAATAATGAAAGTGTCTCAACGGTTACAATATATTATGATCCTGCAAATGATTCTGCCTACAACTCACAAAATGCCACTCCTATCAGAGCACCAGTCACAATATACTATGATCCGCACACTATCATGGTCCCTTCTGCAACTGCTATCAGTCCAGTCACTATCACAGTGCCGGGGCCAGTTCCTTATGAAAGCAATAATGCCATCCCTTGGCATTACGGCTCCGATCTATACTGCGAAGGGCAGAAAATCACTTTAGAATCATCAACTTCTTCACCACAGATAGACAATGTGGGGGGAGGCAGAGGCTTCACTCGGAGCGGACGTCTCTTTGCCCCGCAAATTCCAAGACCCATTGCTGAAGCAGAAGCTGCTGCCAAGGCAAAAGGGAAGAGCATGGTGCAAGAAGAACAAGTTACTAGAGAAGCTTTAAAGACCCCTTTTGATCAAGAGGTTGATGAGTTCATGAGAATCATCAAGAAAAGTGATTACAAGATAGTGGACCAGCTTCACCAGACACCTTCCAAGATCTCCATTTTATCATTGCTAATGTGCTCCGAGGCTCATCGGAACGCACTATTAAAAGTCTTGCACGCAGCTTATGTGCCAGAGGAGATTACCGTCAATCAGTTAGAGGCTGTGGTTGGAAATGTCAACGCTAGTCATGGACTAGGATTTACCAACACTGATTTGACAACGGAAGGCCGCAATCACAACAAGGCTTTGCACATTACCTTGGAGTGTAAGGGTGCAGTTCTTTCTCATGTATTGGTGGACACAGGGTCATCCCTCAATGTCCTACCTAAAAAGCCCTTGTGAAGCTGGAGTATGAAGGATTGGCATTACGCCCAAGTAACTTGGTAGTGAGAGCCTTTGACGGTTCTAAGAGATCAGTTCTGGGAGAAATTGAGTTGCCTATAACGATTGGCCCACAGACTTTCAAAACGACCTTCTTCGTGATGGATATACAGCCTGCCTACAGCTGTCTATTGGGTAGACCATGGATACACGCCGCTGGCGCCGTGACGTCAACCCTTCACCAGAAGTTAAAATTCGAGTGGGAGGGCCAAGTCGTTACTATTTGTGGAGAGGAAGACATCTTTGTCAGCCATCTGGCTACATACAAATACATTGAGATGGATGGGGAGATCCACGAAACTATGAGTCAAGGGTTTGAGGCCTTGAATATAAATGAAGCATCCGCTATACCTGGAACCTCAATGACATCTTATCAGCAAGCCCGGAAGGTTGTTGAAGAAGGGACTGCCCAAGGCTGGGGCAAGTTGCTACCTGTAGTGAAGAAGGAGGATAAATTTGGGTTGGGTTACAAACCAACTCAACAAGATCAAGCAGAGGCTGCTAAGAAGCCCAATTTTGTCAGTGGGGGGATGCTCACCCCAGATGCCGTGAACAACTTGGAAGACGAGGATGAAAGCGACCGCAACCTGGAGAGTTGGATACGTCCAAGGATCCCGGGGAGCAGTATCTCAAACTGGTCTTCCCAGGAAATTATAAGGGTTACTCCTGCAGAGTAATTATTATTTTCTGTATTTTTAAAGCATGTATCAAGTCTTGCATCTTGCCCAAGATGACAAGACTCATTTTGTAATCGAGCCATCTGTAATTTTGTGCAAATAGATCAATCAATGATAATCAGACATCTTTTGCAAATGAGTCTTTTTCTTTTCCGCTCACTGTTTTTCCATTTTTCTTTTTGTGCAAAAAATAAATGGCAATGTTTTCAAAATGACAACTTTATTTCACTTTTCTAAACAAGATTAAAATCAATCACTAAAATGAACAAATCTGAAACCTTTGCAGAGAGTGCCTTTCAGACCGCACCGACAACAGCACGGCTATGACTTCGTATGACTTTGACAATCCAATCAATCAAACTGATGAAGGGGTTGAAGAAGAGTATGAGCTTCCTGAAGAACTAGCCAGGTTGTTGAGACAAGAGGAAAAGGTTATCACTCCTCATCAGGAGGAGGTTGAAACGATTAATCTTGGTACAGATGAAGATGTGAAAGAAGTTAAAATCGGGGCCTGCCTACAAGACTCAGTGAAGAGACAATTGATTGACCTGCTTCAGGAATATGTGGATGTGTTTGCTTAGTCTTATTAGGATATGCCAGGGTTGGACATCGAAATTGTTATGCACAAGCTTCCTTTAAGAGAAGATTGCCCGCCGGTTAAACAGAAACTGCGCCGTACTCGCCCAGACATGGCAATGAAAATCAAAGAAGAGGTACAAAAGCAGTGGGACGCCGGGTTCCTTGCTGTAACTAGCTACCCGCCGTGGGTTGCTAATATAGTACCTGTGCCTAAGAAGAACGGCAAAGTAAGAATGTGTGTTGACTACCGGGATCTGAACAGAGCCAGCCCAAAAGATGACTTCCCTTTACCTCACATTGATGTATTGGTCGATAATACGGCTCAGTTCTCGGTATTCTCCTTCATGGACGGATTTTCAGGATACAATCAGATCAAAATGTCACCTGAAGACATGGAGAAGACGACCTTCATCACACCCTGGGGCACGTTCTGTTACAAGGTGATGCCATTCGGACTGAAGAATGCTGGTGCTACATATCAACGGGCTATGGTAACATTATTCCATGACATGATCCATAAAGAAATAGAATGTTATGTGGATGACATGATTGCCAAGTCCCTCACAGAAGAAGACCACCTGGTAAACCTGTTAAAACTATTCAAGCGTCTGAGGAAGTACCAACTGAAGTTAAACCCCAACAAATGCACATTCGGGGTGCGATCCGGTAAGCTGCTGGGATTTATTGTAAGTGAGAAAGGAATTGAAGTTGACCCTGATAAAGCCAAAGCTATTCAAGAAATGCCTGCACCAAAGTCAGAAAAATAAGTTCGAGGGTTCTTAGGATGATTGAACTACATTTCACGGTTCATATCTCACCTTACAGCAACCTGTGAACCCTTGTTCAAACTGCTAAGAAAAGAACAGACAGTCAGGTGGAATGAAGACTGCCAAAGGGATTTTGACAAGATCAAGGAATACTTACAAGAGCCTCCAATTCTTATGCCTCCAGTCGAAGGAAGACCTCTAATCATGTACTTGACAGTATTAGAAGAGTCAATGGGGTGTGTGTTGGGCCAGCATGACGAGTCTGGTCGAAAAGAGTATGCAATATACTACCTAAGCAAAAAGTTTACCGACTGTGTACAACGTTATTCACTGCTCGAGAAAACTTGTTGTGCTTTAGCGTGGGCTGCTCGCCGACTGAGACAGTATATGTTGACCCACACTACTTTGTTGATCTCAAAGATGGATCCGGTTAAGTACATTTTTGAGAAGCCAGCACTTACCGGACGGGTTGCGAGGTGGCAAATGATCCTCACGGAATATGATATTCAATACACATCTCAAAAAGCCATCAAGGGCATTGTATTGTCTGATTATCTTGCTGAGCAACCCATTGATGATTAACAGCCTATGAGATTTGACTTCCCTGATGAAGACATCATGTTCATAAAAGCAAAAGATCATGAAGAGCCTGTTCACACTGAAGGGCCTGACCCGGAAGAAGAATGGACCATGATGTTTGATGGGGCTGTCAATATGAATGGTCGTGGTGTTGGTGCAGTACTCATTACACCTAAAGGAGTTCACATGCCTTTCTCGGCAAAACTCACCTTTAACTGCACTAACAACGAAGCTGAATACGAAGCTTGCATTATGGGTCTTGAGGAAGCCATTGACCTCAGGATCGAGACATTGACTGTATTCAGAGATTCAGCTCTGGTGGTTAATCAAACCAATGGCAAATGGTACACACACCAGGATCATCTGATACCTTACAGGGATTATACAAGGAGGTTATTGACTTTCTTCACAACAGTCAAGCTTGAGTATATCCCCCGGGACGAGAATCAGTTTGCAGATGCTCTGGCTACCATTTCATCCATGATCAAAGTTCAAGTTGCCAATTTTGTACCTCAAATTTCAGTGTCCAGACTTGACAGACCAGCATATGTGTTCGCAGCAGATATTGTCAAAGATGATAAGCCTTGGTTCCATGACATTAAGTGCTTCTTGGAGGATCAAACATACCCACCTGGGGCATCTTCCAATGATAAGAAGACTTTGAGAAGGCTTGCTGGTAGTTTCTTCCTGAACACTGATGGTTCCCTGTACAAGAGAAACTTTGATATGGTACTCCTCAGATGCGTTGACAGAACATAAGCAGACTTGTTAATGCATGAAGTGCACGAAGGATCCTTTGGTACCCATGCTGGAGGACATGCGATGGCCAAGAAATTGCTAAGATCCGGATATTACTCGATCACAATGGATGCCGACTGTTGTGCCTACGCCAGAAAATGCCATAAATGCCAGATTTATGCGGATAAAGTGCATGTGCCTCCCAATCCTTTGAATGTGATGTCTTCACCCTGGCCCTTTGCCATGTGGGGCATTGATATGATTGGCAAGATTGAGCCAACTGCTTCGAATGGCCACAGATTCATCCTGGTCGCCATTGACTATTTCACCAAGTGGGTCGAAGCAGCTTCCTATGCCAACGTTACAAGACAAGTGGTAGCCAGATTTCTGAAGAGAGATATCATCTGTCGATACGGAGTTCCCGAGCGAATCATTACTGATAATGGTTCCAATTTAAACAACAAAATGATGGCAGAGCTATGCCGGGACTTCAAGATCCAACACCACAATTCTTCTCCTTACAGGCCAAAGATGAATGGCGCTGTTGAGGCAGCTAATAAGAATATCAAGAAGATTGTGCAGAAGATGGTAGTTACATACAAAGACTGGCATGAAATGCTACCATTTGCCTTGCATGGGTACCGTACGTCAATCAGAACATCCACTGGGGCAACACCGTATCAGCTTGTGTATGGTATGGAGGCAGTCCTACCTGTAGAAGTTGAATTACCCTCCCTGCGGGTACTAATGGATGTTAAGCTGAACGAAGCAGAATGGGTCCGATCCCGATACGAACAACTGAGTCTGATTGAAGAGAAAAGATTGGCTGTGATCTGTCATGGGCAGTTGTATCAGAAAAGAATGAAGAGAGCCTTCGATCAGAAAGTCAAGCACCGAGAGTACCAAGTAGGAGATCTTGTGCTGAAAAGAATCCTCCCTCCTCATACAGACCACAGGGGCAAATGGACTCCGAACTATGAAGGACCATTCGTAGTAAAGAAAGTTTTCTCGGGTGGAGCACTCATGCTCAGCACTATGGATGGTGAAGACTTCCCGTCCCCTGTGAATTCAGATGCAGTTAAAAAATACTTCGCATAAAAATGACCCGCTGGACATAAAAACATAATGTAAGTCCAGGCAAAAATAGGGCATCCCGGCGAGTCAAAAACAGAATAAAAGACTCGGGCAAAAATAAGGGAAAATAGAAAAAAATGTACACCCGCTGAGTTGAAAAGCCGCATCGGACAACTCAGGCAAAAATGGGTATCCCGATGAATTGAAAATCCGAAAGGGCGATCCATACAAAATAAGGGAATAAGAGAACAACTGCGTTCTGAATTCGTCTGTATCACCTACAAATTGGTAAACCTCGAAAGGATCAAGCTTCACTCGGAATCAGCCTTCTTCAGAGAGCAGGACGAGAAGAACGTCAAATGTCATACGAGTCATAGCAAAAGGGAAGATCCTCGAAGCATCGTCAACATTGCCAGCATTTTGTTTCTCAATTTGTAACAGTCTCCTCATTTTAGGGGATTTGTTTCTTTGACTGTATCTTGCCAATTCAGGGCACATGAATCAATAAAATCAGATTTTCAGTCATGTCTAGTCTCGTACATTTTATTTTCATTTGCAAAATGTCTGATGTCTTTAGGGATACTGATTGCATAAACACATATGTTTCTTTCCTAAAGAATGCGTGCTTGCAGGAAATATACTTACTCCCGGGAGTGTCTGAACTCTCACGACGGAATCCAGTAAGGGATGCCTCGAGATTACTTGTGCGTTTCTATCTTTGCAGGATTGCAGGTATTCAAAAAATGCAATATGGGGCATGTAAGCTTCATCCCAGCAAGCTGGCAAATCAACACTCACTCAATCTTAGCACCCAAAGTGTTTTCTCCTCAGCTGAGTTGCCACTTGCTATTTCTCCCCAGCCGAGGTGCCAATCATTCCTCTTTCTTAGCTAAGTACAAAAGCCAGGGGACCATCTCCCCACAGAGTTTCAGCCTCTATCCAGAAGAGCAACGCATGAAGGAATCACAACAGAGTGGCGAAAGCTTCTACAAACCCCAGCTGGGTCCTTCATTTACCAGAATAAGTCTATCATTGACCTATTTCCCCAAGCAGCTACATCTCACCAGATCTAACAATGATCTCATCCCCAGCTGGGATGTCCATTTCAAGCAGATCAACCAGATATCCTCGCAGCGTCGGGATCTGAATCCCGGATTGGTATCCTTGCATAATCATAGCATTCACATCATATTCACCCCACAAAGCATAGCATTCCGTCTAAAGCAGAGCATTACGGCAAAAATCAAACATACTGCATAATCATAAGCCATATTCTGAATCAAACACTTGTGGATAATGACAACCCGTCAAAGATATACCGAATGCTCCCCAGATTCCCCAACGGAGAGCTAAAGCTAAAGCAGTTGCCTTACATTCACAAACATCAGTATATACTCCTTGTGGCACCCGTCCGTGTCATATCCCCAGCACAATAACCTAAACACTTTGTATATCAGATATTTGTTTATACTATACTTTTCTCCTTCCGACACTCGTCCGTGTCACTCTCCCCAACAGGTTAAAGGCATGTCTATACACCACTCATACTTTTTACTCTTATTTCACTTATACAGATGCTCGTCTGTATCTTGTATACACCACTTATATCATCTCAGATTCGACACTGGTCCATGTTCTTTGTTAACCAGTTGGTACTCGTCCGTACCATCATCTCAGAACATGCGTCAAACGTTTGTTTCTACCTGATGCTCGTCCGTATCATGGTCTTAAGGATGCTCGTCCGCATCTTTAATCCATACACGGTGTCAAACACTTTTGTCTTCGTGAATATAGACACTCGTCTGTGTCTACTATTCCCCAGAAGAGTCCCCTCAGATTCAACACTCGTCCGTGTTCCTTGTTAACCAGTTGATACTCGTCCGTATCATCATCTCTGAACACGTGTCAGTATTTGTTTCTACCCGATACTCGTCCGTATCGTAGTCTTAGGGATGCTCGTCCGCATCTTTAATCTATACACAACGTCAAAACACTTATACCTTTATTTCTTGAATATAAACACTCGTCCGTGTTTACTATTCCCCAGTAGATCGCCAGCAAAGCAGAATTTCTTTTCTATCTGACATTCGTCCTATGTCATGATAAACTTTGAGAGCAGCCGTACCCTGCTAGGTGATCGTCCTTCACCTCTTGATGATCGTCCTTCATCATGCTCATCCGATGGCCGTCCCCGTCGTTGATCTTTTCTATCCGGCATTCGTCCTATGTCGTGATATTTTTAGCAGCCGTCCCCTGCTAGGTGATCGTCCTTCACCTTTTGATGATCGCCCTTCATCATTTTATCCGATGGTCGTCCCCATCGTTGATCTTGTTATCTGGCGTTCGTCCTACGTCATGATAAACCTTGAGAGCAGCCGTCCCCTGCTAGGTGATCGTCCTTCACCTCTTGATGATCGTCCTTCATCATGCTCGTCCGATGGCCGTCCCCATCGTTGACCTTTTGTCCGGCATTCGTCCTATGTCGCGATATTTTCGGCAGCCGTACCCTTCCAGGTGATCGTCCTTCACCTTTGATGACCGTCCCTCATCATTATTTCATTTATTCTTTAACCCGATGGCCGTCCCCGTCGTGGTCTCTTTTCCTTTTCCTGGTGATCGTCCTTCATCAGTTTAGCCCGATGGCCGTCCCCATCGTTGTTTACATTACTTTATGAACTCGATGGCCGTCCCCATCATTTTTCATTAATCCCCAGAGAATCTTACAGCTTCACTTGATGGCCGTCCCCATCATAATCCCTTTTATCCCCAGCATGTCGGCCGTCCCCGTCATTGCTTTATTTCCCGCACTTTTCCCAGCGTGTCGGCTGTCCCCGTCATTGCTCTTTCCCCAGCAGTCGTCCTCTGCTCGACAGTCGTCCTCCGTTGCCCACACTTTACAATATACTTTATTTTCTTTTACAATCTATATCCCTTTTCTTCTTCATTCTGTGAGTGCAAATTTTGGGCTGTCTTTGGTATTCAACCACAAGTTATCTTGTTTGCCTGTTAAGCCGTTGCTTACATCCCGCACAGCTAACTCATGTTTGAGTAGGGGCAGCTGTAAACACCCCAAATTTGCCCTCACCCATTCACACCATGGCTTGTGATCATTTCATGTGCATAAGCTCAATCATATCACCTCATATCACATTTTTTGATTCATTGCATTGGTTCAAGGTCATCTGCATCTAGGGTTTGTGATCTGAGCAATCCAAGAGCTATTTGAGCCACTCCAAAGGTCATCAATCACTTCAAAGGGGTCCATGTTTGTTCAAGCATCATAGTTTATCCCCACAAAGTCAAGAAAGTCAAAGAATCACAAGAACTGAGAATGGCATGGAAGCAGAGCCAGGTTTGACTGCACAGATGACCTAGGATTAGGGTTTTGGTTTCAAAGGCCATAACTCCAAATTTTTGGGTAATTCTTGTTTCTATTGGTCTCTATATGGTACAGGGATCATGCATATCAATTTTCATGAAGAAATTCAATGGGGAAGTCATCTGATCAAGGGTTGACTTTCTAAGCAAGTCAATGCAAAATCAGGGCATCTGAGGCTCTCAATGACCCAACCAAAGGGTGTTCATCATCATTTTGATTGTGTATGATCTTTATTTGATCATGGAAGATGTTGGAAGTTCACAAAATTGAAGAATTTCAAGTCATTTGCAAAGTTGACTTTTTGGGAAAGTTGACTTTTAATGAAAATTGCCATTTTGGGAAACTTTTTCAACCCTTGATTTTTGATTCAAAAATGCTTCAAATGGGAAAACTTTGGTCATGAAAGTTGTAGAATGGATCATTACCTTTTCAAAAAGTACAAGAACATGACCTAATTCATTTTGGATCAAAAGTTATGGCTTGTCAAAGTTGGCTAAAATCACAAAATTTGAAGTTTTCTACCAAAGAGACATTTTGCAAAATGGTTTGATCAAGTGTTCTAAAGGCCTCAAATGTGTATCATTTCTTCACAACATGATCATGTGACATCTAAAATTCAGAATGGGCCAAAGGATCCCTCATTTTCATGACTTATGAAGCAAGGGATTTCAAAGGAAGCAAAGTGAGGCAAGTTGCAAAAACTCACTCAAGTTTGAATCCACTTGCTTGCTGACTCCACAAACAATCCTATGGCTCTCCACACATCTTGCTGCGTAGGACACCTCATTTGTCCTTGGCTAGCTAGTGACCCATACCTCTCTTACACAAGTTTGACATTTTGGCAACTTGAGCCATACCAATCACAACAGCACACATCAACTCATCTGACCAATCCCATTAGTTTATACAAACCAAAAGCAAGCCAAAGCACATACAACACAAGCCTGAAAGCACCAAGAACACAACTCTCTCATTTTCACCCCATTTTGCAAAAGCTTTCGAAACACTCTCCACAAGCTGCAAACACACAAACCAACATCACAAATCAACTCAGCATACTTCACTGATCAAAAACCACCCATCACCATTGCCTGAAACTCCCTGAATAAAAAACACGATCACCACCCCCCTTGAACAGAACTTCTGTAATCTTCCAAACCAGCCATCACAAACTTCTTCCAAGTATCAAGACTTCATCAGGGGCCTAAGAGGAGTGGTTTGCACAAAGAAAGAAGGTCAGAAAGTTGCAAACTGAGAAAGCTCAAAGCTCAGGTATCTCAAGAACTTTTTTCTTCCAGAAATGAGTTTTTAAGTTTCTAAATTGTTCCTCATGCTTTGCTGATCACTCTGATGTTTTTACTTTTTGAAATGGTTGAGAAATAAGCATGTAATCGTGTTCTGAAATTTTTCTGACCTAAATATGTTTTGCTTCGATTCACATGATTGATGAATGAAAAATGATTTTTGTTTGGGGGTTTTGATTCAATGTTGCATGGGGATGATTTCTGGGTGATTAGAGTTCATTTTCATGGCCTAGGGAGAAAGTTAGCAACTTTCAGGTGAGGGTCTTGCCGGAGAAGACGACCGGAAGTCTTCTCTGGCCACCTGAAAGTGATTAGGGTTTAATCTGTGTAATTAATGTAGTTTGAATGTGGTGTGTTGGATAGGCTGACCAGAGTTGACCCGCGCGCATATGAGTGGTCCAGATTTCACCTTAAAACCCTAATCACAATTAATTAATTCAGATTAGTTTAATTAGGTTGGTTTGAATCTCAGCCCTAGGATCACGCGCGCAGTCTTTCCCTCCATTCCAAGTTTGAATGCTGGCCATTGATCTTGCTGACTTTCTCATTTTCAGTTTAATTTCATTTTATTTTTCATTTTATTTGATTTGTTTTGTCCAATTTATTAAAAATAGCAAAACATTTTTAAAAATTCTCAAAATTTTTATGTAACCTTTTATTAATTTTCAGAAACCAAAAACATTTTTATTTTTATTTTTTGCATTAAAAATTATTTTTAAATCATTTAAAAGTTTATTTTTAATTAATTAATGGGAATTAATTAATTAAAAATACTTTTAGGTATTTAAAAATCACAAAAAAATTCATGAAACCTTTAAAATCATTTAGAAACATTGTCCAACCCTCAAACCAAATTTCTGTTTTGATCTTGATGTCTTTTGACAATTTTTCATGGAATTAATTTCATTTCAAGGCATTATTTTGATCCAATCTTTGAAAATTCATTTCTGCCTAGTCTTTAAGAGTTGGACTTTGATTCTTTTTGAATTGCATCTTGCATATCATGAAGTTTATAGGATTAAATTGGCATGATTTGATCTTGCATTTCCAATTTGTTTGGCATTTTTCTTGACAAGGTACCTTGAAACCCTAGGAATCTTAAGAAATTCATAACTTTCACTAGGTTAAGAATTGGGTCCCCTCCTTTGGGCAGTGAGTTTGTATAGGTTTAGGGTTCCCTTGAGGGCATTTTCAATTTTTTATCTTGATGTTTGCTTCTGGTTTTGGTTTTTGTTTTGTGCATTGATCATAAACCCTAATTTGGGCTTTCTTTTGCATTCATCTTGCATTTGCTTGCATACCATGACTTGCCATGACATTTTGTGTATCCATTTGATTCATTAGATATCTTAAGACATATTAGAAGCATGTTTGATCATTGCATCTTTCATTTGCCATTTGGTATGTCATTTGCATTTCATAACTTTTCATGTATGTTCATGGTTCTAAGCATGTTTCTCTTGCATCCATATGTTTGTATGATCATCCCCATGCCTTGTTTCATGTTTGCATCATCTCATAGCATCATTATCATCACACACATGCTTCTGGTTTTGGTTTGCATCATCACATTGCATTCCATTTGCATTGCATTTCATTCCTTTTGCTAACTTTTCAGGTGGTAAGTTCTTTGAGAAGTGAATTTGCCTTCACTTCTCACATTTTCTTTTCATCTCTCTTATGCATCATTGCTGCATTTTGTTGTGTTTGAGATTGAGCTTGCCCTTTCTTCTTCTTCTTACTTTCTTTCTCCAAGTGACTTGTCTTCTTAAATGAAGCAAGTTACTTTGCTTCTCTTTGCTCCTTTCATCTGCTTCCTGGTGGTTCCTCTGAAGATTTCTCTTGTTAACCTCACAAACCTTAGGAAAAACCAAGCATGACAATAATTAGGGTTTTGATTAGTCCCCCATTTAGATTTTACCTTTGTGTCTCATTGAGTTTTCTCTTCTCACCTCATAATCAAGGACTAAACCCTAAAGGCTTTAAGACTTTGTGATTAAGCTTATGCCTGCATCCTTCTATTAGGATGGAGTGTATAACTTTAATCCTAAGTGTTAAACCCTTAATGTGTTTAAATCCTTTAATCAATCCATCTAATAATCATCAAGACATCAAGCTTGTAACTTGGGCCTTACATTAGGGTTCTAATTCTTCCTTAATTGGTTAAGAAGGACTAATCCTAGTGTTAATGGACAAGTCCCCCTCAAGTTGTCTTACAAACCATAAAACTCACTTCTTCATCATATCATTAACTAAAATCCACTTAATAAAGGTTTTGTTTTGTCATGAGGTTAATCCCTAATCATGGATTAAGTTGAGGAGCTTTCCTCAGCTTAAACATTCTCATCTATTATCCTTCTATTAGGATGGTGTAATGGTTCTGTTTAATCCCTGGTTATGGCTTAATCTCATTACTCAACACTAGACAAAAACAACAAAAACATCTAAATAATCACAAGTAGGTTAATGATCTTAATCCTACATCATGGTGATTAAGTGTGAGAAGCTGACTTCACACTTAAGGCATTCTCATTACCCCTAATCAGAGGGAAGATGTGATGAGTTTACTAAATCCACTGGTTTAGGCTTAAGCTCATTAACTTATGACAAACTCCAAAAAGCAATAAAAGACTAAAAACTCAAAAACAAACAATAATCGTCTCCTTCGAGATTCTCTTCTCATCACACTCACTCATAAACGAGAACTCGCTTCTTCCGTCTAATGCAAGACAGTTTGCACCTGAGCCAGACAGGTCATACATTTGAGCATAGGCAAGTAAGCAGTTCATCAGTCAATTTACCTTTCAGTCTCTTTGGGTCGAACTACGGTGTTCTGACTTCCTCATTGCACGAGAGGATACGTAGGCATAACTTAAAAGTTATCGAACAAAAGTCTCTGTATATTCCCCCTCCTTCAGCTTCATTCTTTAAGCCTCATAGTCTTGAGCATTTCATTCTTGTTCTTACACTGACACTTCACTTATATACACTACATTTCTTTTACAATGACACTTGCTTTCTTTCCAGCTTTGATACACAGATTGCACCGACACTACCCCTTTAAAACACAAATCTTTTAAGCGTGGATCCCGTCGAGTACGGCGGACAATCTGGGTGCTAATACCTTCCAAGGTTGTAACCAACCCCCTTTCTCAGTCTCCCTGGTTCGCAACCGTCTTATCCGTATCTTTCTAGGTCTATGCAGCATTACCTTTCCTTTGGGATAAAAATGCCTAGCTGGCGACTCTTTTCATTTCATCCTTTCGCCGACCATTCGCGTCTATACCTTATTTGAGCCAGTCTCATCTTTTTGGGAGCGACACTCCTATGCAAACTGACTCCTCTGGTCCCCCTGAGCTCAATGGAATGCTTTACAACTCTTGTTGATGGTTGATTTGGGAGATGGCAGAAGTTCTGTTCAAGGGGGGGTGGTGATCGTGTTTTGGTTTCAGTGGCTTTTAGGCTGTTTTAATGGTTGGTTTGTGATCAGTGAGTCATGTTGAGATTGTTTGTGAAGTCTATTTGTGTGTTTGATGCTTGTGGAGAGTGTTTCGAAAGGTTTTGCCAATGAAGCATAAACTTGGAACTATGTCTTCTGATCTCATTCAGGCTTGGATGTGTGGTGTGTTATGCTGGCTTTGGTCCATGTATCAAGTGGTGATAGGTCAGAGAGTTGTTGGTGGCCTATGGTGATTGGTATGGGCAAGTTGCCAAAATGTCAAACTTTGTGTAAGAGAGGTATGGGCAATGGTACAACTTGCTTTTTGGCTTGCTTTGGCTCAACTTGAATCAAGGAAAGCTATGGAAAAGGTCTAGAGGCAATGCAGCAAGTGGTTTGTGGTTTGTGATAGGTTTTGCAAGTTTCACAAAGTTTGGTTCCTTTGGGATTTCTTGAGGTTCAAGGCATGAAATGAGATGATTCTTGGGCCAATTCTGATTTTTATGAGTCATATGATCATGTTGTAATGAGTTTGTGCATATTTGAAGTCTTTAGAACACTTGATCATACCATTTTGCAAAATGCCTCTTTGGTAGAAAACTTCAAATTATGTGATTTTTCCCAACTTTGACAAACCATAACTTTTGATCAAAAATGAATTAGGTCATGTTCTTGTACTTTTTGAAAAGGTAATGATCCATTATACAACTTTCATGACCAAAGTTTTTTCATTTGAAGCATTTTTGAATCAAAAAGCAAGGGTTGAAAAAGTTTCCCAAAATGGCATTTTTCATTATAAGTCAACTTTCCCAAAAAGTCAACTTTGCAAATGGCTTGAAATTCTTCAATTTTGTGAACTTCCAACATCTTCTATGATCAAATAAAGATCATACATAATCAAAATGATGAAGAACACCCTTTGGTTGGGTCATTGTGGGCCTCAGATACCCTGATTTTGCACTGACTTGCTCAAGAAGTCAACTCTTGATCAGATGACTTCCCCATGGAATCTCTTCATGAAAATTGATATGCATGATCCCTATACCATATAGAGACCAATAGAAACAAAAATGACCAAAAAATTTGGAGTTATGGCCTTTGAAACCAAAACCCTAATTCTAGGTCATCTGTGCAGTTAAGCCTGGCTCTGCTTCCATGCCATTCTCAGTTCTTGTGATTTTTTTGACATTCTTGACTTTGAGAGGATATAATATGATGCTTGAACTAACATGGACCCCTTTGAAGTGATTGATGACCTTTGGAGTGGTTCAAGTGGCTCTGGGATGGCTCAGATCACAAACCCTAGATGCAGATGACTTGGGAACAATGCAGTGAATCAAAAATGCAATATGAGATGAAAAGATTACAAGCCATGGTGTGAAGGGGAGAGGGAAAATTTGGGGTGTTTACAGCTGCCCCTATTCAAACATGAGTTAGCTGTGCAGGATGTAAGCAACGGCTTAACAGGCAAACAAGATAACTTGTGGTTGAATACCAAAGACAATCCAAAATTTGCACTCACGGAATGAAGAAAAAAAGGAATATAGATTGTAAAAGAAAATAAAGTATATTGTAAAGTGTGGGCGACGGAGGACGACCGTCGAGCAGAGGACGACTGCTGGGGAAAGAGCAATGACGGGGACGACCGACATGCCGGGGAAAATGCGGGAAATAAAGCAATGACGGGGACGGCCGACAAGCTGGGGATAAAAGGGATTATGATGGGGACGGCCATCAGGTTCATAAAGTAATGTAAACAACAATGGGGACGACCATCGGGCTAAACTGATGAAGGACGATCACCAGGAAGAGGAAAAGGGACCACGACGGGGACGGCCATCGGGTTAAAGAATAAATGAAATAATGATGAGGGACGGTCATCAAAGGTGAAGGACGATCACCTAGCAGGGGACGGCTGCTCTGTTGGGGATAAGATGAGGGACGATCATCTAAGGTGAAGGACGATCACCTGGCAGGGTACGGCTGCCGAAAATATCACGACATAGGACGAATGCCGGATAAAAGGTCGACGATGGGGACGGCCATCAGACGAGCATGATGAAGGACGATCATCAAGAGGTGAAGGACGATCACCTAGCAGGGGACGGCTGCTCTCAAGGTTTATCATGACATAGGACGAATTTCAGATAACAAGATCAACGATGGGGAAGGCCATCGGGTGAGCATGATGAAGGACGATCATCAAGAGGTGAAGGACGATCACCTAGCAGGGGACGGCTGCTAAAAAATATCACGACATAGGATGAATGTCGGATAGAAAAGATCAACGATGGGGACGGCCATCGAATAAGCATGATGAAGGACGATCATCAAGAGGTGAAGGACGATCACCTAGCAGGGGACGACTGCTCTCAAGGTTTATCATGACATAGGACGAATGTCAGATAGAGAAGAGATTTTGCTTTGCTGGCGACCTACTGAGGAATACTAAGCACGGACGAGTGTTTACATCCAAGAAATAAAAGGTATAAGTGTTTTGACGTTGTGTATAGATTAAAGATGCGGACGAGCATCCTTAAGACTATGATACGAACGAGTATCAGGTAGAAACAAATACTGACACGTGTTTAGAGATGATGATACGGACGAGTACCAACTGGTTAACAAGGAACACGGACGAGTGTCGAATCTGAGGGGACTCTTCTGGGGAATAGTAGACACAGACGAGTGTCTAAATTCAAGAAGACATGAGTGTTTGACACGTGTATGGATTAGAGATGCGGACGAGCGTCCCTAAGACTATGATACGGACGAGTATCAGGTAGAAACAAACGCTTGACGCATACTCTGAGATGATGATACGAACGAGTATCAACTGGTTAACAAAGAACACGGACGAGTGTCGAATCTGAGGGGATATGAGTGGTGTACAGGAGGGTGTTTAACCTGCTGGGGAGTGTGACACGGACGAGTGTTAGAAGAGAAAGGTGTAATACAAAAAGTATATGCTTTACAAAGTATCCAGGTAGTTATGTTGGGGAAGGTGACACGGACGGGTGTCAAGGAATCTGTATGGATATATGTATCTGTGAGTGCAAAGAGGACGCTTTGGCTTTCTACTGGGGATATGACACGGACGGGTGTCAAGAAGTATAAGTGCCTGTTTGTAAAGAAGGCTCGGGCGACTTTACTGGGGGATTGATGACACGGACGAGTGCCAAAAGGAGTGCGTATCTGTATTTGTGAGTGTAAGGCCAGTGCTTTGGTTCTCTGGTGGGGGAATTTGGAGAGTTTTCTGTATATCTCTGATGAATTGCCAGTATTCACAAGTGTTTGATTCAGAACATGGCTTATGATTATGCAATATGTTTGATTTTTTCCGTAATGCTCCGTATTAGACGGAATGCTACGCTCTGTGGGCAATATGATGCGAATGCCATGATTATGCAAAGATACCGATCCGGGATTCGGATCCCGATGCTGCGAAGTTCTCTGGTTGATCTGCTTGAAATGGACATCCCAGCTGGGGATGAGATCATTGGTGGATCTGTCTTGGGGATATAGGTCACTGATAGGCCTATCTTTGGTAATGAGGGACCCAGCTGGGGTTTGTAGAAGCTTTCGTCACTCTGTTGTGGAATCCTCAGGCATTGCTCTTTCGGATAAAGGTTGAAGCTCTGTGGGGAGATGGTTCCCTGGCTTTCGCACTTGGCTGCGGAGGTATAGTAAATGGCAACTCGGCTGGGGAAGAAGAAAGACCATGGGAAGGTCTTCCTGTAGATTTCTGTAGGGGTCCTGCTGAGGATGATACTTGACAGCTCAGCTGGGGGGAAACCATCTCCGGTGCTAAGGCTGAGTAGATAATGATTTGCCAGCTGGCTGGGGTGAAGTTTCCAGGCCCCATGTTGTGCTTTGAATACCTGCAATCCTGAAAAGACAGAGAAATGTACAAGTAATCCCGAGGTATCCCTTACCGGATTCCATCATAGGAGTTTAAACACCCCCGGGAGTAAGTATATTTCCTGCAAGCACGTGTTTTAAGAGAAGCATCTGTATTTATGCAATCAGTATCTTAAGTACATCGGACATTTTGCAAATGAAAATAAAATGTACGAGACAAAACATGACTGAAAATCTGATTTTATTGATTTATATGCCCTGAACTGGCGAGATACAGTCAGAGAAACAGATCCCCTAAAATGAGGAGATTGTTACAAATTGAGAAGCAAAAGATGTTGGCAATGTTAATGATGCTTCAAGGAGATTCCTTTTGCTATGACTCGTATGACATTTGACGTTCTTCTCGTCTTGCTTTCTGAAGAAGGCTGATTCTGACCGGCGCTTGAATCTTTTTGAAGCTTACCAAGTTGTAAGTAATACAGACGAATTCAGAGTACAGTTGTTCGCTTATTCCCTTGTTTTGCATGGATCGCCCTTTCGGGTTTTCAATCTATCGGGATACCCATTTTTGCCTGAGTCGTCCAATGTGGCTTTTCAACTCAGCGGGTGTACACATTTTTTTATATTTATTTTCCCTTATTTTTACCCGAGTCTTTTATTTTGTTTTTGACTCGCCGGGATGCCCTATTTTTGCCTGGACTTTCATTCTGTTTTTTATGTCCAGCGGGTCATTTTATGTGAAGTATTTTTTAACTGCATCTGAATTCACAGGGGACGGGAAGTCTTCACCATCCATAGTACTGAGCATCAGTGCTCCACCGGAGAAAACTTTCTTTACTACGAATGGCCCTTCATAGTTCGGAGTCCATTTGCCCCTGTGGTCTGTATGAGGAGGGAGGAGTCTTCTCAGCACAAGATCTCCTACTTGGTATTCTCGGAGCCTGACTTTCTGATCGAAGGCTTTCTTCATCCTTTTCTGATACAGCTGCCCATGACAAATTGCAGCTAATCTCTTCTCTTCAATCAGACTCAGTTGTTCGTATCGGGATCGGACCCATTCTGCTTCGTTCAGCTTAACATCTATTAACACCCGTAAGGAGGGTAATTCAACCTCAACAGGTAGGACTGCCTCCATACCATACACAAGTTGATACGGTGTTGCCCCAGTGGATGTCCTGATTGATGTACGGTACCCATGCAAGGCAAATGGTAGCATTTCATGCCAGTCTTTGTATGTGACTACCATCTTCTGCACAATCTTCTTGATATTCTTATTAGCTGCCTCAACAGCGCCATTCATCTTCGGCCTGTAAGGAGAAGAATTGTGGTGTTGGATCTTGAAGTCCCGGCATAGTTCTGCCATCATTTTATTGTTCAAGTTGGAACCATTGTCAGTAATGATTCGCTCGGGCACTCCATACCGACAGATGATGTCTCTCTTTAGAAATCGGGCTACCACTTGTCTTGTAACATTTGCATAAGAAGCTGCTTCAACCCACTTGGTGAAATAATCAATAACAACCAGGATTAATCTGTGGCCGTTTGAAGCAGTCGGTTCAATCTTGCCAATCATGTCAATGCCCCACATGGCAAAGGGCCAGGGTGAAGACATCACATTCAGAGGATTCGGAGGCACATGCACTTTATCCGCATAAATCTGGCATTTATGGCATTTTCTGGCATAAGCACAACAGTCTGCATCCATTGTGATCCAGTAATAGCCTGATCTTAGCAACTTTTAGCCATGGCATGCCCTCCCGCATGGGTACCAAAAGATCCTTCGTGCACCTCGTGCATCAACAAGTCTGCTTCCGTTCTATCAACGCATCTGAGGAGTACCATATCAAAGTTTCTCTTGTATAGGGAACCGTCGGTATTCAGGAAGAAACTACCAGCAAGCCTTCTTAAAGTCTTCTTATCATTGGAAGATGCCCCAGGTGGGTATGTTTGATCCTCCAAGAAGCACTTAATGTCGTGGAACCAAGGCTTATCATCTTTGACAACATCTGCTGCAAATACATATGCTGGTCTGTCAAGTATGGACACTGAGATCCGAGGCACAAAGTCGGCAGCTTGAACTTTGATCATGGATGAAATGGTAGCCAGAGCGTCTGCAAATTGATTCTCGTCCCGAGGGATATACTCAAGCTTAACCGTTGTAAAGAAAGTCAATAACCTCCTTGTATAATCCCTGTAAGGTATCAGATGATCTTGGTGTGTGTACCATTTGCCGTTGGTTTGATTAATCACCAGAGCTGAATCTCCGAATACGGTCAATGTCTTGATCCTGAGGTCAATGGCTTCCTCAAGACCCATAATGCAAGCTTCGTATTCAGCTTCGTTGTTAGTGCAGTTAAAGGTGAGTTTTGCCGAGAAAGGCATGTGAACTCCTTTAGGTGTAATGAGTACTGCACCAACACCACGACCATTCATATTAACAGCCCCGTCAAACATCATAGTCCATTCTTCCTCTGGGTCAGGCCCTTCAGTGTGAACAGGCTCTTCATGATCTTTTGCCTTTATGAACATGATGTCTTCATCAGGGAAGTCAAATCTCATAGGCTGGTAATCATCAATGGGTTGCTCAGCAAGATAATCAGACAATACACTGCCCTTGATGGCTTTCTGAGATGTGTATTGGATGTCATATTCTGTGAGGATCATTTTCCATCTTGCAACCCTTCCGGTAAGTGCTGGCTTCTCAAAAATGTACTTAACTGGGTCCATTTTGGAGATCAATAAAGTAGTGTGGGTCAACATATACTGTCTCAGTCGGCGAGCAGCCCACGCTAAAGCACAACAAGTTTTCTCGAGCAGTGAATAACGTTGTTCACAGTCGGTAAACTTTTTGCTTAGGTAGTATATTGCATACTCTTTTCGACCAGACTCGTCATGCTGGCCCAGCACACACCCCATTGACTCTTCTAATACTGTCAAGTACATGATTAGAGGTCTTCCTTCAACTGGAGGCATAAGGATTGAAGGTTCTTGCAAGTATTCCTTGATCTTGTCAAAAGCTCTCTGGCAATCTTTGTTCCACCTGACCGTTTGTTCTTTTCTTAACAGCTTGAACAAAGGCTCACAGGTTGCTGTAAGGTGAGATATGAACCGTGATATGTAGTTCAACCTACCTAAGAACCCCCGAACTTCTTTCTCAGTTTTCGGTGCAGGCATTTCTTAAATGGCTTTGACTTTATCAGGGTCAACTTCAATCCCTTTCTCGCTCACAATAAAGCCCAGTAGCTTACCAGATCGCACCCCGAATGTGCACTTGTTGGGGTTCAATTTCAGTTGGTATTTCCTAAGACGCTTGAATAACTTCAGCAGATTTACCAGGTGGTCTTCTTCTGTGAGGGACTTGGCAATCATGTCATCCACATAACATTCAATTTCTTTATGGATCATGTCGTGGAATAATGTTACCATAGCCCGTTGATATGTAGCACCAGCATTCTTCAGTCCGAATGACATCACCTTGCAAGAGAACGTGCCCCAGGGTGTGATGAAAGTTGTCTTCTCCATGTCTTCATGTGACATTTTGATCTGATTGTATCCTGAAAATCCGTCCATGAAGGAGAATACCGAGAACTGAGCCGTATTATCGACCAATACATCAATGTGAGGTAAAGGGAAATCATCTTTTGGGCTGGCTCTGTTCAGGTCTCGGTAATCCACACACATCCTCACTTTGCCCTCTTTCTTAGGCATAGGTACAATATTAGCAACCCACGGTGGATAACTAGTCACAGCAAGGAACCCGGCGTCCCACTGCTTTTGCACCTCTTCTTTGATCTTCATTGCCATATCTGGGCGAGTACGGCGCAGTTTCTGTTTAACCGGCGGGCAATCTTCTCTTAAAGGCAGCTTGTGCATGACAATATCGGTGTCCAACCCTGGCATATCCTGATAAGACCAAGCAAACACATCCACATATTCACGAAGTAGGTCAATCAGTTGCTTTTTCACTGAGTCTTGTAAGCAGGCCCCGATCTTAACCTCTTTCACGTCTTCATCCGTACCAAGATTAATCGTTTCGACCTCCTCCTGATGAGGAGTGATAACCTTCTCCTCTTGCCTTAACAACCTGGCTAGCTCTTCAGGAAGCTCATAATCTTCATCAACCCCTTCATCAACTTGATTGATTGGATTGTCAAAGTCATACAGAGTCATAGCTGTGTTGTCGTCAGTGCAGTCTGAAAGGCACTCTCTGCAAGGGTTTAGATTGTTCATTTTAGTGATCGATTTTAATCTTGTTTAGAAAAGTGAAATAAAGTTGTCATTTTGAAAACATTGCCATTTTATTTTTGTACAAAAAGAAAAATGAAAAACAGTGAGCGGAAAAGGAAAAAGACTCATTTGCAAAAGATGTCCGATATTCATTGATTGATCTGTTTGCACAAAATTACAAGATGGCCCGATTACAAAATGAGTCTTGACATCTTGGGCAAGATGCAAGACTTGATGCATGCTTAAAATATACAGGAAATAATATTTACTCTGCAGGAGTAACCCTTATAATTTCCTGGGAAGACCAGTTTGAGATACGGCTCCCCGGGATCCTTGGACGTATCCAGCTCTCCAGGTTGCGCTCATCTTCCGACTCATCTTCCAAGTTGTTCACTGCATCTGGGGTGAGCATTCCCCCGCTGACAAAACTTGGCTTCTTGGCAGCCTCTGATTGATCTTGTTGAGTTGGTTTGTAACCCAACCCAAATCTGTCCTCCTTCTTCTCCACTAGTAGCAGCTTGCCCCAGCCTTGGGCAGTCCCCTCTTCAACAACCTTCCTGGCTTGCTGATAAGATGTCATGGAGGTTCCAAGTACAGCAGATGCTTCATTTATGTTCAGGGCCTCAAATCCCTGGCTCATGGTTTCATGGATCTCTCCATCCATCTCAATGTATTTGTATGTAGCCAGATGGCTAACAAAGATATCTTCTTCACCACAGATAGTGATGATCTGACCCTCCCACTCGAATTTCAGCTTCTGGTGAAGGGTAGACGTAACTGCGCCAGCGGCATGGATCCAAGGTCTACCCAACAAACAGCTGTAGGCCGGCTGAATGTCCATCACATAGAAGGTAATTTTAAAAGTCTGCGGGCCAATCATTACAGGCAGATCAATCTCCCCTATCACTGATCTTTTGGAGCCATCAAATGCTCTCACCACTAAATTACTTGGACGCAGTGCCAAGCCATCATACTCCAGCTTCACTAAGGCTTTCTTTGGTAGAACATTGAGTGAGGACCCAGTGTCCACCCGTACATGGGATAGAACAGCACCCTTGCATTCTAGAGTGATATGTAAAGCCTTGTTGTGGTTACGCCCTTCAGTTGTTAAGTCAGCATTGGTAAAGCCCAGTCCATGACTGGTGTTGACATTTGCCACCACAGTTTCTAGCTGATTAACAGTGATCTCCTCTGGCACGTATGCTGCATGCAAGACTTTCAGTAATGCATTCCTGTGAGCTTCAGAACACATCAGCAGGGATAATATGGAGATCTTTGAGGGAGTTTGGTGAAGCTGATCCACCACTTTGTAATCACTTCTTTTTATAATCCTCATGAACTCATCTACATCTTGCTCAAAAGATGTCTTCTGAGTTTCTTTGACAGTTTGCTCTTCAAATACCACACTCTTTCCTTTTGCTTTGGCAGCAGCTTCTGCTTCAGCATTAGGTCTTTGCAATTGTGAGGCAAAAAGGCGTCCGCTTCGAGTGAAGCCTCCGCCTCCCCCAACATTATCAATCTGTGGAGAAGAGGTTGAAGAATCCAAAGTGATTTTCTCCCCATTACAGTAGAGGTCAGAACCATAATGCCAAGGTATGGCATTACTGCTTTCATATGGAACGGGTCCAGGCACCGTGATGGTAACTGGACTGACTGCTACAGAGGAGGGTGCTGAAATGGTGTGCGGATCGTAGTAGATGGTGACTGGTGACCTGGCAGGAGGAGCCACTGTTTGTTGTTGAAAGTTGTTGTTTGGAGGAACATATGCTGGGTCATAATAAATGGTGACTGCTGAGATATCTGTTGGCGTTGTAGAAGATTCCGTTGAATGAATGGGTGTTGATGTTGTAGAAGGAATAGTTGTTGATATCTGATTTGTCGAAGTGATGGATGGAGCCACTGTTGATGATATTGATGAATTGATTGGAATGATTGTTGTTGCAGTTGTGGAAGAGTCAGGAACTGTTGTCAAAGGGATTGCTGGATTTGTAGGTGCCGATGTTGTGATCTAAAGGATACCACTTTTGATAAGATCATCTATGCCACTTCTCAAGTTATCACACCCGTTGACCGAAATGTTGCAATAAGCACAACCGAGCTCACACCCAGGGAACATCTGGCATTCTAGGAGCTGAGCTTTAATTTCTACCAGAGGTGTCCGAATCTGCCCAACACTGGTGATTAAGAAAGATGGCTTATCTTCCTCAATAGCATTAATTCTTGGTCCTCCATGATTGGGCATGGGATTCTTGTTGACATTTGGCGGGGGTGCAAAATTGAGGGCTTTGGAATCCACTAGATCTTGTACCTTCATTTGTAAAGCCCTGCATTTCTATGTACTGTGGCCAGGTGCATTTGAATGAAAAGCACACCGGGCATTGACATCATAATTTCTTGGAAGACTGGCAGGATCTGGAGGTGCCAATGTCCTTAGCTCAACCAGGTTGAGTTTCAGGAGTTGTGGCAATAAAGCGGCATAAGGCATAGGGATAGGGTCAATTACCCTATTTGCCTGAGATGGTCTTTGCTGAAAGGGTCTTTGCTGTTGATTGCTGTTGTTGTTGTTGTTGTAGTTTCTTTGTGGCGGATACTGAACTTGCTGCTGATAGTGGGGTGGTTGTTGTGGTTGATATGCTGGTTGCTGAGGAATTGGAGCTGGAATTGTGACAGCTGCTACTGATCTGTGGACATGCTGAGGTCTGCCCCTGTTGGCATAAATGGCATTGGTCTCACTAGTTCTTCTAGGTCCCACAAAAGGCTTTCTGGGATTACTTGATGAGCTTGCACCATTATCAGTAATTTTGCCCATCTTCAGAAGGCTTTCAATTCTTTCTCCAGCTATGACTACGTCAGCGAAGCTGGTGGAAGAAAAGGTAGCTAGCCTATCAATATATGTTCCCTGTAGAGTGTTCATAAACATGTCGGCCATTTCTCTTTCCGACATGGGTGGCTGGACAGCAGCAGCAAGCTGTCTCCACCTCTGGGCATATTCCCTGAAGCTTTCCCTGGAGGATTGAGACATTCCCATCAGAAGGGTTCTGTTAGGAGCCATGTCTAGATTGTATTGGTACTGCCTGATGAAAGCCTCAGCTAGGTCTTTCCAGCATCTGATTGTAGCTCTGGTTAAATGAGAGTACCACTCCCTTGAGGCTCCAGTCAAACTATCTTCAAAATAAAACATCCACAGTTTTTCATCCATGGTGTATGCCTTAAGCCTCCCCAGAAAGGATTGCAAGTGGGTTCGTGGACAGGAAGTTCCGTTGTACTTCTCGAAGCACGGGGGTTTAAACTTGTGAGGGATTCTTACCCCATCCACTAACCCCATGTCCATGACATCAAAACCCAAGGAGTTTTGAGACTCTAGGGATCTCAATTTCTCAGCAATTTCATCAAGCCTCCTATCATAGGCTTCATCCCCTGCTCCCATTATAGTGAATTGATCCTCTTGGGGGTCTTCCTGTAAGACTCTGCCTGCAGTAGCATTCCCTTGCACATTAGTAGGGATGTTGATCTCTGGATGAATATGAGGCCCATATACTGGCGGGTTAACACGAGGATGAACTCTCTCATTGTTACTTGTTCCTCCAGTCCCTAGATGGGGTTCTTCCGGGGTCTGCCTTTCTACCAATGCCCTCAATCTTTCTTGGCTTTGAGCCAAGCCATTCATTACCTCCATGAACTGGGTCATCTGGTTTCTCATCTCCAGCCTTTCGTTAACCATCTGGGTCCTGACCTCTGTCAGCTCTTGCTGTACTTGATCCATCTGGATACCAGGAAGGTTGTTGCGAGTAGGATATCTGTGTGGACGGTTGAGAGGGAACACCCGACGACGAGCAATAATTCCTGAATCACAACAGAGTTAGTAACAAACAAAACAAAACCTACAAAACAAAACAAAAGTTAGTATGCAATGCAGTATGCTTATTTGTTTCCAAGGTATCCGGCTTGGCACTTGGTTTTGACCTTTCCAGACCCTGAGGAAGATGCTTTGATGTTGCTTGAGGGAAAGAGAACTCAATAAAACAAACTAACAAATATATTACAAATGGTGAATAATACATAATTTGTTTTTACAACACATGCCCCTGAAGGGTCAAAATACAACAAAGAGAAAAGTACATGAAATGGAAATAACAACAAGCAAATAAGTCAAACATCTAAGTGTAGACACCCAAATTTGCCCTCTGATTTTCTTTCTTCGCCTGTCTTTCATTTGCATCTCATTTTCATTTTCATTTGGTCATTAACATTTAGAATGCATACCATTTGCATAGTCTCCTGAGACATGGGATCAGGATTTTCCGAAGAATTAGGGTTCCGCACCCTATGTTTGGTTATCAGGAGAATTCAAGGTTTTTGGCTATGCAGCCATCAGTGGCATCATCCTCATATTGCTTTTGTCACTGAATTAGGGTTTATTTCCCTGATTTAGCGGTAGTCAAGGATTTCACGTCTGAAAGGACTATTTGCTATGCATCTGGGCCGTCATCAATTCAGTGGTTGATTTCTCAAACAGTGCATGTTCAAGTCAAGTTGTGATGTGTAAGATTCATCAGATTTACCAAGTTGTGATTCATAAGGAGCTTTGGGTCATATTGTTTGTTGGACAGTTCATTAGTGGCTCGTCTACAGACTTATTTTCCTAGTGTTGAATTCAGATACATTAAACGTGATCCAAGAATTATTTTGTCAGAGGATGATTAATTCAGAGAGTTATTCATTTCAGTTGCGAGTGGTCTGGTGATAATTGTGTTCATTTATTTAGTGGTTGGTGAAAAGGTGCAAGTTTGAGTTTAAGTATCTATCTCGTTCCACTTTCTAGCCAAATTCATGTCCATGTTCATTGTGTTTATCTTTTAAATTCCATTAAATAAACCATTTTCTTTTTGCCCATTTCCAAATATTAACCATTTCATTTTCCCAATGTTTTTTCCGCCATATTCACTCAATATTCAAAGTCATCCAAATTTATTTCCAAATAATAAATCCCATTAATTCATCCACTATCCAATTTCCATTTTCCTTTATTCAAACATATCCATTTTCCGATTATCCAATTTTATTTGTAATTTTTAGATCCACATGTCTACCATAAACCATTTTTTGTTTTCCTAAATCCCACTTTCAAACACATTTCTAATAATCATTTATTATTATTATTCCATATTACTCATATAGGATCCATATACCATTTTTTATTATTTTTGTTCCATATTACTCATATAATATCCATATACCTTTTTTTTTCTTAAAAGTCCATTTTTCTTCCATTTTTTTATATATACAAGCCCATTTTCCATGTCAAGGCCCATTGAGAAAATCTTGTTTGACCTAGGTATAAGTAACAAAGTTTTGATCCCAAGACAACAAGAAAAAGGGGCGCCTCCATTTAATTTCCAAAACCACTCCTCCCTTTGTTTCCACAACCTCAGCTCACTTTTCAATTTTGGTCACACCATTTTTCAACACTCTTCATTATACATCAACAGCACCATCTACATCTTTACACCTAGCCATCACTTCAGCATCACTTTTCATCACAACAACAAAAGACACACACATACGCCTCACTCGCCCATCTTTTCTGATATGCAAAACAAATCACAGTAACACGCACAAAACACACACAACTCTTGGAAATCAAAGATGGAAACCATCCATAACAATACAATATCATTTTTCTCTTCTGGACTTTTTCTGAAAAAAAATAAATAATAAACACAGGCAACACACCAACCGGCCTTCTTCAACTATCACCAACAAAACAACATCCTCCATTCATCTTCAACAACCCCAAATCTCATCGCCCACTTTCATCCGAACACCACTCCCCAATCATTGCCTCCGTAGCTCACAACACAAACAACAAACTATTCCGTTCTTCATCGCACAACAGCAAAAAAACTCAACAACAATATCCTTCAACAGACCTCCCTCAACTTCACAGAAACACCCAAACTTCATTCACCACACCATCAAATCCCAACCTCTCACCATAAGTCCACCTTCGTCATCACCGAGATAAGCACAAACCGTGACCACAAACTTCATCAACCGCATCACCTCACCGTCTTCAACAGCAAAACCTCTGCTAACTTCAAACTACTCTTATCGCAACCCAACCGCCACCTTCATTCACAACAACAGCTACCTTCATTTATTCAACAAACCATCATCACCATCAAACCTTCAACCCAACCTCAAATCAACATCAACAACAATAATCGCACAGAACACAGAAGAAATGAGATGAAGAGATTTTTGAATAGTGAATCAGACATGACGATGGCATTAGTTTGAAAGGAAAAGACGTGGTCCTTACCACACGACTTGAAGCGAGTTACTTCTCTGAATCAAGACGGTGAGTGATTAAGAGCAAAGCGGCGGCGTGGTCACTGTGAAGAGAAGAAGACAATCCAAATTCGTGAAAGAGGGTAAACAGACGAAACCAGCAGCGAAATTCGTGTTCCGTCGAGGCTAGCGTTCGTGAGCAGAGAGATCGAAAGATCCGAAAGCGTGTTGAAAAGGGATCTTAATCGAACCACAACCGCGGTTGAGGAAGTGGTCAGATTCGCGAACAGAGGGTGGATATAGAAGAAGTCTTCGCTGACTTGAGCTGAGAGAGTGGACGTCGAGAAACCAGTGGCGTCGATGAGAGTGATCGGCCGCGATTTGGATTTTTTGGAAGAAGGGGATCTTGATTTGTGATAGTTGACTCTTTCTTTTGTATCCAACTGATCAATTAACCCTTTATATTTTCCTTTTTTCTCTTTTTTATTACTTTTTCATGTTAACTCTTTTTTATTATTATTTCAGAAGAGTTTAGGTTGTTGACGGGCTTACATAGGCCCATGGAGGCATCTTGCTATCGGCACAAACACACTCCCTCCCCTTTCTATTGTTTTTTTATTTTTTATTTTTTGTTTAATAATTTTCCTAAATTAGTTTGTATTTAATTTTGAGTAGTAAGAGTTTGATTTAGGGTTTTACCATATTTTAGTTAATTTTGATAATTATTTTCAATTAGATTTTCTTTATATTTTTGTTTATTAATTAGCTTTGTTAATATTTTATGAAGAATTAGATTTAGTGTTAAATTAGGTTATTATCTTAATCTTATTTTTTTTCTAACTTTGTTTTAATTCCGATTGGTGTAATTAAATGGAATCGTATCTAACTTTGGCTTTAGTTTGCGTTTGAAGTTTTGTAGGTCTCTTACTCAATTTTGATAAAGGAGGACGCATTGTGATACCGATCCTGAGATTATTTTGTTAATTATTTGTAGACTTATTTGTGCGATCGCTGATGCAAGTTGTGACATTGATAGATTATTTTTTGGTCCTGGTAATGACTTGACATGAGGAATTTTCTGGTTGATTGGTATTTCTGGTGCACGTCTCGAGTTTGGTACTTCTGACAAGTATTCATGAGTTTTATGAGCGAATTGAAGAGGCAACGGACCTTCTCCGTTAGGTACAACTGAGGACCGATTTTTACTTATCGCATGCTGTTGCATCTGGAAGTCCTACTGGTGTAGGCTCTGTTTGTGCATGGATCGATTACTCCATTTCGCATTCTCATCTCCTTATCTTATTCATTATTCATCTTACTTCATATCGCATTCTCATCTTCTTATCTTATTTCTTATTCATCTTATCTTATTCCTCATCTTCTTCTATTCGTTCTTAACTCGAGGTGTGCCTAGGCCACCATGGAGCTTCTCCTTTCATCTTTCTCTCCTTCGAGTTGTCTTACAAATCATAAAACTCATTTCTTCATCATATCATTAAATAAAATCCATCTAATAAAGGCTTGTTTTGTCATGAGTTTAATCCCTAATCATGGATTAAGTTGAGGAGCTTTCCTCAGCTTAAACATTCTCATCTATTATCCTTCTATTAGGATGGTGTAAAGAGTCTGTTTAATCCCTGATTATGGCTTAATCTCATTACTCAACACTAAACAAAAACAACAAAAACATCTAAATAATCACAAGTAGGTTAATGATCTTAATCCTGCATCAAAGGTGATTAAGTGTGAGAAGCTGACTTCACACTTAAGGTATTCTCATTACCCCTAATCAGAGGGAAGATGTGATGAGTTTACTAAATCCATTGGTTTAGGCTTAAGCTCATTAACTTATGACAAACTTTCAAAAGCAATAAAAGACTGAAAACTCAAAAACAAACAATAATCGTCTCCTCCGGGATTCTTTTCTCATCTCATTCACTCACAACCGAGAACTTGCTTCTTCCGTCTAATGCAAGACAGTTTGCATCTGTGCCAGACAGATCATTCACTTGAGCATAGGCAAGTAAGCAGTTCACAAGTCAATTCATCTATCAGTCTCTTTGGGTTGAACTACGGTGTTCTGACTTCCTCATTGCACGAGAGGATACGTAGGCATAACTTAACAGTTATCGAACAAAAGTCTCTGTATATTCCCCCTCTTTCTAGCCTCATTCTTTAAGCCTCATGATCTTGAGCAATTCATTCTCATTCCTACACTGACACATCATTTATACACTTCACACTTCTCATACACTGACACCTGTACATCCTTTTCCAGCTCTTCTGTACACAAATTGCACTGACACTACCCCTTTAAAACACAAATCTTTTAAGCGTGGATCCCGTCGAGTACGGCGGACAATCTGGGTGCTAATACCTTCCCAGGTTGTAACCAACCCCCTTTCTCAGTCTCTCTGGTTCGCAACCGTCTTATCCATCTCTTTCTAGGTCTATGCAGCATTGCCTTTCCTCCGGGATAAAAATGCCTAGCTGGCGACTCTATTCATTCTCCAGTGAGTTCACGGCTGTGTGTTCTCATTGTCCCTCTCGCCGACCGTTCGAGTCTGTACCTTTATTTGGGGCCTTTCCCATTTATCGGGAGCGACACTAAGCCAAACTCATCCTCCTTAACTTCTTTCAGAAGTGCTTCAGTTACAGGATCAGCCGGATGCTCTGTAATGCTTCTGATAAGAAGGTTCCTGGTGGCAATAGCAGCAGTCAGCTTCTTGTGCCTGTCTTGGTCCTTTGGCCTCTTCACACCAGCCCTAAGCTTCAATTCTGAGATTTCCTTCTGGGCTGCTAGCAGAGCCTTCTGTTGCTTCTTTTCATTTGCCTCCAACTGCTCAATTCTGTCTTGAGTTCTCTTATCTTCTTGAGTGCGAGCTTCAGTAATTCTGACCCACCTAGCTTGACTTTCTTTCAGATAAAGATCAGTCCTAGCCTTCTGAAACTGGGCCTCTTTACAGGCATTCTTCAAAATTTGCTCTCCTGCTCTTGATTTCTTGATGTAGTCCTCTGATCTCTCAATCCTGGCTAGATGCTCCACCTTTAGCTTTTCTAACCTTTCAATGTCTATATGACCATCACTCCTCTCCCAGAGGGTCTTCTGCAGAGCTTGAGTCAAATTCTCATTCCTCTCTTTCAGTTTCTCAAATTCCTCTAGGCTGACAATAGCCGGAGGGGGTACTGTGGATGGTCCAGGTGCATCCTCAATGGTGAAGGGCATCCCAGAAATTTGGGCCCTAGCATGAGACCATTCATAATACTGAGCTGAAGCCACATTGTTGCATCTCCCAAGAATGGCCATCCCCTTGGTCTGGATGTTGTCCCAAGCCCAGGATGCTTGCCTGACAACAGCTGGATTAGGCTTTATCTCACAATACAGGGTTTCTGCCAAATCTTGCACTTTAGGAGGGTGAACCAGAGCATAGCCCAATTGTCTTTTGAATAGCAAAGGGTTGTAGTTGATGCAACCCTTTACTCCTATCAGAGGTACATTGGGGAACTGTCCACAGCTAGTAATTATATCCCTTCCTTTGGTGCTCTGGGTACACCACCTGATGTCATCTGAAGTCAAAGCAGTGAGTCTTCTAGCCCAATTCTTCTGTTGGTGAGGGTTCAAGAAAGCATCAGCCTTGGGTAAGTGTTTAAGCAGCAAGGTATGAAATAGAGGAGCACAGCATCTCACCAATCTCCCCCTCTGCTTCTCATTCCTTTGGTGAACAGAATAGTAGAAATCTCCCAGCAAGGTGGGTACTGGGTTCCTCAAAAGGAAGAGATGAATAGCATTCTTGCTGATAAACTTGGGCTCATCTGCAAAAAGTATAACCCCATATATACTGAGGGCTAACAATGCACAAACTGCCTTCCATTCTCCCAAGGAGGCCTTCAGGATGGCCTGAGAAGTGAGAAAATCCAAGTGTAGGCCAGGAATTCCAGCCTTTGTAGTCATGTTCTGCTCAATCAGAATAGGTTCCAAATACAGTGCCTTTGCCACTTCTTCATTGCTAGGAGAAACCATTTCTGGTTTGAAGGGGATACCACCCCTGACAGGTACTCCAATTAGTGATGAAAACTCCTCCAACAGGGGTCCCAACTAAAAATTCTGAAAAGTGAAGCATCTCAAAGGAGGATCATAGAACTGTAGGCAAGTGTGAATCAAACTCCTCTGAGAAGGGTCCAAGTCCATAACCATATCAAGGATGCCTCCATAATGTTCTCTGAATAATGGGATATGGTCTGGAGTGATAAGTGCCTGAACCTGTCTGATGCCAGCCAACACAGGCTCAAAGAAGTGGTATGAAATGTTGCTCTTTTTGGGTGCCATGACTGCTGTTGAAGAGCTGAAAATAACTGCTGATGAAGACTGATACTGGTGATGAGCCACTGACAGGCTGAAACTGGTGATAACAGTAGCTGAAGCAGGCAACTGATGAAGATGGTTGAAGCAGATAGCTGATGAACAAGGGTCTATGCAGATAAAAGGGGTCAAAACCAAGCCAAATGTGATATGGATACCCTGAAAAACAAATAAGCAAATGTTAAATGATGCAATGATGATGTATGCAAATGATATGCAAGGGTTTGTGATCAAGCTGGATCTGATCAACTGTCCTGATATAGAGCCCATGTATGTTCAAGAAATCCAGATGGAGGTTCAGAAGTCCAGTAACCTAGGTGGGGGACTCAAATAAAGAGTCACATGTCCAGGGTTAAATCACAAGAACTGTCCAAAGTGAAGCAATCTTAAACACAATAAGAAACAGGGTATGATGTGGCCAAGGGTTCCTGCAAACCTGTAAACAGCCCAACCCCCTCACAGGTGATGTTCTAAAACAAGGATCCTCAGACTTGGATCAGTTATGAGAAGTGTAAACACTTCTAACCCGGAGGTATAGTGTTTACAATAACCATAAAAAATCCTCCTCTAATTCACCTCAGTTTCTGAAGGTCATAATAAAGGTCATCCAGACTTAGCAGGCTTCCCAGATAGCCCTAGCACTACAGGAGATCTGTAGCACAGAGTTCTCAAGAAGAAACCTATATCTGAACCGTGTTTCACATTCCCGCACCAGACTGAAATGGAATGGGAAAGAACATGAACCACTCTAGCCTAGGTGTCACTCAGGTCCCAGGTATAAGACCTTAAACTCTCAGTAGAACCCCACCCACCAAGACAAAAAACAGATCCAGCCAGATAACAGTTATGACAGTATGATGCATATAAAGCTGTAAAGAAAGCGATAAATAACTGTACATAAAGCAATAAATAAAAGCAACTATATAAACACAATTAGCACATAACACCCCAGTAAACACAAATCAAACAAGCGCTAGGAGGAACCCACAAAAAGAACCAGAAGCCCTGGTTACAGTATAAGGATCCCCAGTAGAGTCGCCAAGCTGTCGCTCCCACCAAATGAGGCCAGGTCAAATGGGGTACAGACGCGAACGGTCGGCGAAAGAGGAAATGAGAACACACAGGAGTGAACTCAAGAAAGACAAGAGTCGCCAGCTAGGCATTTTTATCCCGAAGGAAAGGCAATGCTGCATAGACCTGGAAAGACATGGATAAGACGGTTGCGAACCAGAGAGACTGAGAAAAGGGGTTGGTTACAACCTGGGAAGGTATTAGCACCCAAATTGTCCGCCGTACTCGACGGGATCCACGCTTAAAAGATTTGTGTTTTAAAGGGGTAGTGTCAGTGCAATCTGTGTATAAAAGAGCTGGAAAAGGATGTACAAGTGTCAGTGTAAAAGAAAAGTGAAGTGTACGAGTGAAGTGTCAGTGTAAGATCAGGGATGAAATGCTCATGATAATGAGGCTAAAAGAATAAATCTGGAAAGAGGGGGAATATACAGAGACTTTTGTTCGATAACTGTTAAGTTATGCCTACGTATCCTCTCGTGCAATGAGGAAGTCAGAACACCGTAGTTCGACCCAAAGAGACTGAAAGATGAATTGACTTGTGAACTGCTTGCTTGTCTATGCTCAAGTGTATGACCTGTCTGGCTCAGGTGCAAACTATCTTGCATTAGACGGAAGAAACAAGTTCTCGTTTATGAATGAATGAGATGAGAAAAGAATCCCGAAGGAGACGATTATTGTTTGTTTCTGAATTTTCAGTCTTTTATTGCTTTTTGAAGTTTGTCATAAGTTAATGAGCCTAAACCAATGGGTTAGTAAACTCATCACATCTTCCCTCTGATTAGGGGTAATGAGAATACCTTAAGTGCGAAGTCAGCATCTCACTCTTAATCACCTTTGATGTAGGATTAAGATCATTAACCTACTTGTGATTATTTAGATGTTTTTGTTGTTTTTGTTTAGTGTTGAGTAATGAGATTAAGCCATAATCAAAGATTAAACAGACTCGTTACACCATCCTAATAGAAGGATAATAAATGAGAATGTTTAAGCTAAGGAAAACTCCTCAACTTAATCCATGATTAGGGATTAAACTCATGACAAAACAAAGCCTTTATTAAGTGGATTTTAGTTAATGATATGGTGAAGAAGTGATTTTTATGGTTTGTAAGACAACTTGAGGGGGACTTGTCCATTAACACTAGGGTTAGTCCTTCTTAACCAATTAAGGAAGAATTAGAACCCTAATGCAAGGCCCAAGTTACAAGCTTGATGTCTTGATGATTATTAGATGAATTGATTAAAGGATGTAAACACATTAAGGGTTCAACACTTAGGATTAAAGTTATACACTCCATCCTAATAGAAGGATGCAGGCATAAGCTTAATCACAAAGCCTTAAAGCCTTTAGGGTTTAGTCCCTGATTATGAGGTGAGAAGAGAAGACTCAAAGAGACACAAAGGTAAAAGCTAAGTGGGGGACTAATCAACCCTAATTATTATCATGCTTGGAAGTCCTATGGTTTGTGAGGTTTAAGAGAAAGATCTTCAAAGAACCACCAAGGAGGGAAGTAGATGAAAGGAACAAAGAGAAGTAAAGCAACTTGCTTCACTTAAGAAGACAAGTTGCTTGAGGAAAGAAGGTAAGATGAGTAAGCTCAATCCAAACACATACAAAAATGCAGCAATGGTGCATAAGAAAGATGAAAAGAGATTGTGAGAAGTGAAGGCAAATTCACTTCTCAAAGTAACTTACCACCTGAAAGGTTAGTGAAAGAAATGAAATGCAATGCAAATGAGATGCAATGGCATGATGCAAGACAAAGTCAGAAGCAAATACATGATGTTAATGATGCCAAGAGATGATTCAAACATGAAACAAGGCATGAGGATGATCATACAAACATATGGAATGCAAAAGAAACATGCTTAGAACCATGAACATACATGAAAAGTTATGAAATGCAAATGACATACAACATGGCAAATGAAATATGAAATGATCAAACATGATTCTAATATGTCCTAAGATGTGTTATGAATCAAATGAATGCATAAAATGTCATGGCAAGTCATGGTATGCAAGCAAATGGAAGATGGATGCAGAAGAAGGCATGAATTAGGGTTCATGATCAATGCACAAAACAAAATTCAAAACCAGAAGCAAACATCATGATAAAAATTTGAAAAGGCATTCAAAGGAACCCTAAACCTATACAAACTCACTGCCCAAAGGATAGGATCCAATTCTTAACCTAGTGTAAGTTATGAATTTCCTAAGTTGGCTAGGGTTTTAAGGTACCTTGTCAAGAAAAATGTCAAACAAATTGAAAATGCAATATCAAATCATGCCAATTTAATCCTATAAACTACATGATATGCAAGATGCAATGCAAAAAGAATCATTGTCCAACTCTTAAAGGTTAGGCAGAAATGAATTTTTGAAGATTGAATCAAAATAATGCCTTGAAATGAAATTAATTCCATTGAAAATTGTCAAAAGGCATCAAGATCAAAAAAGAAATTTGGTTTGGGAGTTGGACAATGTTTCTAAATGATTTTAAATGTTTCATGATTTTTTTGTGATTTTTAAATACTTAAAAGTATTTTTAATTAATTAATTTTCATTAACTAATTAAAAATAAACTTTTAAATGATTTAAAAATAATTTTTAATGCAAAAAATAAAAATAAAAATATTTTTGGTTTCTGAAAATTAATAAAAGGGTTGGTACAAATTTTCAGAATTTTTTGATGATTTTTACTATTTTTTATAAAATGTACAAAACAAATGAAATAAAATGAAAATAAAAATGAATTTAAACTGAAAATGAGAAAGTCAGCGCATCCAAGGGCCAAGATTCAAACGAAAAGGGAGGGAATTGACCAGCGCGCGCATCTGGACGGCTCACATTCAAACTTATGTAATTAAGACTAAACCCTAATTAATTAACCCTAATCACTTTCAGATGACCGGAACAGTGTTCCGGTCATCTTCTCCAGCAAGGTGAAATCACTATCTCTCTCTCTCTCTCCACGCAATGAAAACGAAATCTCTCTGCCCAGAATCAAACCCCATTCAACACTGAATCAAAACCCCCAAACAAAAACCATTTTTCATTCATCAATCATGCAAATCGAAGCAAAACAAATTTAGGGCAGAAAGTTTCAGACAACTCATACATGCTCAATATTACACTATTTTCATTTTTAAACACATCATGATGATCAGGATAACATGTAGAATCAATTTATAACAAGTAAATGAAGTTCTGGAAAATTTGTTCTTGATGGATACCTGAACTGAAGTCCTTCGAACAGGAGCTTTCTGAGCCTTTCTCCTATGCAAACTGACTCCTCTGGTCCCCCTGAGCTCAATGGAATGCTTCACAACTCTTGTTGATGGCTGATTTGGGAGATGGCAGAATTTCTGTTCAAGGGGGGTGATGATCGTGTTTTGGTTTCAGTGGCTTTTAGGCTGTTTTAATGGTTGGTTTGTGATCAGTGAGTCATGTTGAGATTGTTTGTGAAGTCTGTTTGTGTGTTTGATGCTTGTGGAGAGTGTTTCGAAAGGTTTTGACAGTGAAGCATAAACTTGGAACTATGTCTTCTGATCTCATTCAGGCTTGGATGTGTGGTGTGTTATGCTGGCTTTGGTCCATGTATCAAGTGGTGATAGGTCAGAGAGTTGTTGGTGGCCTATGGTGATTGGAATGGGCAAGTTGCCAAAATGTCAAACTTTGTGTAAGAGAGGTATGGGCAATGGTACAACTTGCTTTTTGGCTTGCTTTGGCTCAGCTTGAATCAAGGAAAGCTATGGAAAAGGTCTAGAGGCAATGCAGCAAGTGGTTTGTGGTTTGTGATAGGTTTTGCAAGTTTCACAAAGTTTGGTTCCTTTGGGATTTCTTGAGGTTCAAGGCATGAAATGAGATGATTCTTGGGCCAATTCTGATTTTTATGAGTCATATGATCATGTTGTAATGAGTTTGTGCATATTTGAAGTCTTTAGAACACTTGATCATACCATTTTGCAAAATGCCTCTTTGGTAGAAAACTTCAAATTATGTGATTTTTCCCAACTTTGACAAACCATAACTTTTGATCAAAAATGAATTAGGTCATGTTCTTGTACTTTTTGAAAAGGGAATGATCCATTTTACAACTTTCATGACCAAAGTTTTTTCATTTGAAGCATTTTTGAATCAAAAAGCAAGGGTTGAAAAAGTTTCCCAAAATGGCATTTTTCATTATAAGTCAACTTTCCCAAAAAGTCAACTTTGCAAATGGCTTGAAATTCTTCAATTTTGTGAACTTCCAACATCTTCTATGATCAAATAAAGATCATACATAATCAAAATGATGAAGAACACCCTTTGGTTGGGTCATTGTGGGCCTCAGATACCCTGATTTTGCACTGACTTGCTCAAGAAGTCAACTCTTGATCAGATGACTTCCCCATGGAATCTATTCATGAAAATTGATATGCATGATCCCTATACCATATAGAGACCAATAGAAACAAAAATGACCAAAAAATTTGGAGTTATGGCCTTTGAAACCAAAACCCTAATTCTAGGTCATCTGTGCAGTTAAGCCTGGCTCTGCTTCCATGCCATTCTCAGTTCTTGTGATTTTTTTGACATTCTTGACTTTGAGAGGATATAATATGATGCTTGAACATACATGGACCCCTTTGAAGTGATTGATGACCTTTGGAGTGGTTCAAGTGGCTCTGGGATGGCTCAGATCACAAACCCTAGATGCAGATGACTTGGGAACAATGCAGTGAATCAAAAATGCAATATGAGATGAAAAGATTACAAGCCATGGTGTGAAGGGGTGAGGGCAAATTTGGGGTGTTTACAGCATGGCATACACTCAAATGACTCCTATGAAAATCAAGGCTGGGGTGAATGGCAAAATACCGGGTGGACCAACACCACTACTCAGTTTGCTCCTCCCTCTCCTCCTCCATCTCAACCGCAACAAGATGATCCATCAAGAATAATGGTGATGCTCTAAAACATGCAACTTCAACAGTAGGCTTACTACAACACTCAGGCTGAGAGATACACCGAGTTAGAAAGGCGTTTAACTGCGCAAGACACTGCCTTTGCTGAGTATGTGTCTGTTCAAGACACTAGGTATACTGCATTGCAGGATCACTTGGTTGCTCAGGAAACTGCCTTTAACTCACTGAACAATAGCTTTCTTCAATTCACGGAAAATGACATGGATGATTCGCAGCCCATCACCTATCATCGCCGCTACCCTTCCATTAGGGATCGTTATCCACACCCTTGAGAGAATAGTTGCATCATATGTAATTGTCATGAATATTATTTTGGTTTATGTAATGTTTGCTTTGTTTGTTTGAATGAACATTTATTTCTCGTTAATCCCATTTTTTTATTATCATTTTTACTCGCCTTTCCAAATTGTGTGTTTGTGAATGTGTGGTTCTATCGCAATTGGCTTCTCAAATTGACATTTCATTCAGCTTGCTATTTTTATTGATTCAATTCACTCATATGGTTTCTCTTCTTTTTGATGTTGTCAAAGAGGGAGATGATATTGAGATCGATGTATATAAGATCGGGTCACATAATCAGGGGGAGTTTGGTGATTAATTCATCATATTTTTGCCATCGTCAAAAAGGGGGAGTTTGTGTGACATGGCATGGTTTTAATGTGTCAAAAACTTGGCATGTTTCGAAAGCTTGACAGGTTCAAAATGAAAAAGAAAGGATTGGCATTTTTGGAAAAACATACTGAATGAGCCGACTCAAATTCATCAATGAGCCGACTGATTCAGTGTTAAATTGATGATAAATGCACGGGTCCAAACAGGCTGCCTGATGCATCATTTTGGTCGACTCACAAGTGTGGATGAGTCGACTCACAACCCTTCATGAGTCGACTCATTCAATTGTAAAATGGTGGCAAACGCACGGGTCCAAACAGGCTGTCTGGGGCATGATTTTAGTCGACTCATGAGTATGGATGAGCTGACTCATAATCCCTCATGAGTTGACTAATCAAGAAATGTTTTCTTCTCATTTTTCACGGGTCTCAACAGGTTGCCTCTCTGTTGATTTTGGTCGACTCATCTGTAAGTTTGAGCTGGCTCATTTAATGGTTTGAGTCGGCTCATTACTGTGCTGACTCATTTTTTCATTTATTTTTCCCTCTCTTATGATTCATTTTCTCTAACCAATATAAATAGCTGCTTAATTTCTTTTGAGAGTTTCAACAAGGAAAGTGAAAGATATACACATAGCTCTCTTCATCTTCTTCATTATTGCATCAATCAAACAATTACACACAACAATCTTTGTTCGATCTTGGTGTACGTTTTGGAGATAACGTTCAATCGTGAATCAGAATTTCAGATTAGGTTTAGAGTGTGTGGGTGTTCCTTGGAAAAATCCCTAGGGTTGTATCCTCCAAGATCTTTGGAGATTTGGGGGTTTTATACACATCGATCGGTCGTAGATTCAGCCGAGTGAGGTAGATTGAAGATCAAGTGGATCGTTCTCTCATATCACGGTAGATGGAGGATTGCGAAGGTCTTTGTGGGTTCACAAGCGTGGGAGAAACTCAGCCATGCTCAAAGTTTGAAGAATCGTGTATTCTTGTAATAAGGGAGAAAATTAATCGGAGGCTTTCTCGACACGCGTGAAAGACTTGATTCTACTTTGGATCAAGGGACAAGAAGAAGAATTGATAGCACCTTTAACGTGGTTTGGTTTGTTGGTTAATTCATTTCTATTCTTGTAAAACAATTGCGATTTAATAAAATTGCCCAATTCAATTTCGAATTGAGGGCAGAGTACTTCGAGCGAGGACGACGAAGGAACTGCCTCAACAAATTCCCTGTGTTCTTATTATTTCTTTTCATTCTACTTTTGTTCATATTGATATTGTGTGCTTGAAAATTCTGGTGTATCAAATTAGTGCAAACAAGGTGTTTGATAAATTGCTTCACTCAAAAGTGTTGATTAGAGTGAGTAAAATTCTGCACTATTTGAGACAACAAAATTGCCCTTGGAGTGTGCACTCTAAGTGTTTGATAAAAAGCTCAATCACACAAGATCAATATCTTTGTATTTGTTTTCTTCTCCAATCATCATTAAGATTAGTTTTATCAAGTGCTGAATATTCAAGTGTATCATTTGTAAAACATTAATTCGTCTAGTCATCATTTCATTCTAATTGGGTTTTACGCATATCCGATCTCCGGTGACTTCAAATTTGAACTAGAGGATTTTCCGGGAAACTTCCGCTATTCTCTTTCAACTTAATTTTGAAAAGATAAATTTTAAAAAGGGATTTATTCAACCCCCCTTCTAGATCCGCGCTATCGTCTAACAAAAACACCTTACCACATTCAAGCATAGCTCATTTGGATCAGAATTGGTCCTTGAATCATTTCATTTAGTGCCATATTCATCACTTTATTCACATTTGGTCGAATTGCAAAAACATTTGAAACTCAAAAATCAGTGGCTTTCCCTTCAAGCTATCATTGCACACACATTTTTCAAGCATTTTGTGAGAGGATCATGCTTATTTCATGACTTGTGCATGTGCGATAAGGGGTGTGCACCACAAATTGCAAAATTGCAAAACACCCTCAAAAGTTTTAACCAAGGGTTTACACAAGTTCTAACCCTAGTCAGGTTGTTTACCATGCATATAAAAATCATTCTTCATGTTCAAATGGATCCCACTCATTTGCTCAATTTCTCAAAAATCACCAAAAAAATTCCTCTGTTAGATTCTCTCTATTCTGGAAAATGTGTCCATTCACTTTGCTGATTCAAGATCCTTAAGCATCAAGGAGTTGATTGCACCTTGCATATGAAGTTAAAGTCATCATTTAATCCATAACTTAACTTGGAGGTAGCTTTTTTAATTCATCTGATCCAGCCAGATCTAAGCCTCTATTTGCATTTATTTTGCAAATAGAGCTCAAAAGGAGGAGATATGCACGTTTGCAGTGGTTTTCTAGGCGAATTTGACCTGCATCCATTTCAGGTAAGCTCCAATTTCATTCTCTTAAATCATGTTTTGATTGTGTGCATTGTGTGTGATGTTGTGCTGAGAATGATGGTATAATTTTCATTTATTTTGAACGTGAAATGACATAGTTATGTAGATCTGAAAGTTTGTGTTCTATTTTTGTTACCTTCAACTTGCATAATTGGTGTGTGATCGTATGTTTTGGTTTGGATATTTGAGATCAGGAGGTTGAGAGGAGTTTATTAGTGGTATTTTTGTGGATTTCTAGATTTTTACATGCATGAGTTGGTTGCAGGTCGCCGGAGAAGGTGTCCGGAGCTAGGGCTCCGACCACCTGTATAATCTCCATGATTTTTGCAGGATGGAGGTAGGAGACACAATCCTGGCCATTCGTATTTTTGATCCAATGCCTTACACCTTGCCAACACATTAATGATGTCACATGCCCTCACATGCCTTGCTCTCTTAATAATTTTTAAACACAGTCGTTGGATTGAATGACCACGACCTGACTGATTGAGGATCCTTGGATTTGTGTACTTTATGCATTGTTGACTTCTTTGTATGAGCGTTGGATGAGCATACTGAGTATTTGACTTGATTGTGAGCGTTGATTTTACATACTTTGGTTTTGTTGACTGAGTTAGAGACCTTGGATTGATCCGTTGGCTGGCATTGAGTCAATTATATTGACTTTTTCTTTTGTAATTTCGCTGATGGGCTTTATGCACTACTTGCACCCCTCTCTTTTGGCCTGATCCAATTTTAAACGTGTTTTCCTTGCTGATTGCACCCATGGCCCATTGTCATCTCATTTTATTTTATTTTGCATATCATTTCCATTTTCAATTTTTGTAAATAGTTTAATGCATCCAAAAATTCTTTAAGAAAAATTCATGAATCATCCATAGGGTTTAATACAATTTTCCAAATTTTATTTTTCATTTTTAATTCATTTTCTACCTCTGAATTAATTTTGCTTTGAATTTCTTTTTGGATTGTTGCATTTGTTGACACTTGAACTTTCTGATTTTCTTTCTCATCATCCATACATGATATGATCCTGATTCCTTTTGCATATTTTAGAGGACACTTTGAAGCATTTAAAAATATTTTTTTCATATTTTTAAAATCTTTTTTTCATCCTCTTTGAGCCACCTCTTTGTGCATAATCATGTGAAACCCTAATTGCATTTGAGTGATTGGTTGAATGAACCATATTGTGATTCGTTGCGTGAGATTTTGGAATATTTTTTGCCACTGGTTGTGGTATCTTGTGATCTAATTTAATAATTTTTGAATCACATTTTCCATTTTTTAGTGCTTAGACTTTGAGTGCTTCTTTTGTGAACTTCTTTGACCATGATTGATTGCTTGTTTGAGAAGGCATTTGTGCCACTGTATGAGATCACTTCTTTAACTTCTTGAGTCATGTTTAGATCATAATAGGTCTTACTTGATGAAATTTTAGGTCATTCACATGAGTTTTATGTTTGCTTTGGGTACATGTTCAATTCTTTCTTCACATGCCTCTTTTTGACCTAAAGCTTCATTCCTTCTCATCCATGCTTCAACTCGACTTGTAATTGGTTTGTGTATGCCATGTCATATCATCCATTTGCATCTCATATGATGTATGACTCTGACTTTAAAGCATATCATTCATTTCAAATTCCATTCATCCCTTACTTTGTATACTTGAACATGTTTCATCCAAATGCATGATTCTTCTTCTCTTAACTTTAAAATGGCTTGTAATTGCTCAAATGTGATTAACTTGTGCATCTTATATTCATCTTAAAATTTCATCTTGCTCCTGAATTTGATGCTTTAACTTCATCTTGAACTTTTTAAGTTTGACTTGCATGATAAGTAACTTCCTTTCCATATATGATTCATGATCACATCCTCTCACTTCTTCTCATGTTGACCCTTAATGCTTGGATGTTTGATTATATGCTTTGTATGACATTTGAAAATCATGTCTAGGCACATGTTTAGGTTGTTTACATTCTGAATTTGAGATTTCATGAGGCATTCATACATGTTTGACTCCTACATTCATCTTTTCTTATTCTATTCCCTCTTTAGTGCACTTCCTTGAAGTTTGTGAACTAGTTTCCATTTTTTGGGTTTGTATTTGCTTTGGGAACATTATATGTCACTTCTAAAGTGTTCATAATGACTTTGATGCCTTTGGTTTGAATCTTAACCTTTTTCCTTTGAGTTTGACTTGCTTGAGTCTTATCTACCTTACTTTTTGCTTATGCTTATTTTGCTAACCATGTAGGGGATAATGGTAAGTAAGAGGGATGTGGATGGGCATCCACGTTCCAAATTCTTATCTTCTCTTTTATGAATTCAATTTGTGTTTGCCTTAGCATCAAGTATGTTTTGTTTGTATAACTTCATCATGTCCCTTCCAGAGGCAACTTATCTTCCTTTAAGAAGTAAGTTGTTTTCTAACCTCTTCTTCTTTCTTTCTTTCTCTTTTTCTTCGTCATTAGGATAAAGTTCTTTCAAAACTAACTAACCTAGGTTTATCCAAGCATGATAACTTACTTAGGATTGTTAGTTTCCCATTAGACTTTTACCTTTGGTTCTCTTTTGGTACTTTTCTCCTCTCACTCAAAACAACAACTCAAGACACCTAATAAAGGATGAGTTTTCTGATGTGCCAAGGGGCTTTGCCATGGGATACTTGCACACATTCCATATGGGGATGGGGTGTAAGGTATCTATCATGATGAATAAGTCTTAGCATGAGGATGCTTCATAAACATAAACTAAAAAACACTTCTTAATAAAAAATAACAAAAACATTTAATAAGTACAATAGGCTAGTGTGTTAGAGCCTTAATCTTTGGAACTAGGTTTAGGGATATCCTCCATACTTAGGTGTGCTTCTTATCCATTCTATTTAGGGATGATGTAATAAGTACACATCCCATTGAGTAAGACTTAGGTACACTCTCTTGTGAAAACCTCAGAGAAAAAGCTTCTAAAAAACACTGAACGAACAATAAGTGTTTTTCCTTCAGGAATTCTCTTCTCATCTCCTTCACTCTTAACGAAAGAACTTGCTTCGGCTTGTCTTTTGCAAGAAGATAAATGAACTCGTTTCAAATGAGCCTGCAACACCAGAGCATCGACATAAGCAGTTCAATCTTAAAAAAACACAAGCAGTTTTCCTCCCTAGTTAGGGAACTACGTCGACTCTGATTCTCATTTCCTGATGAGATACGTAAGTAGTGGGTTATGGCCCATTTGAGCACTCTTTTATTTTCCCTACATTTTCCCCCTTTCTTTTCTTCTATCCAGTTCCAATTAGCAATTTTTGTTCAGCAGCAACTTTTTCTCACTCTTTCAAACAGTTCAAGCAAGCATGGATCCCATCGGGTACGACAGACGATCTAGGGGGCTAATACCTTCCCAGTTTGTAACCGACTCCCAAAACCAGTATCTTTGGTTCGTAAGACCATGTTCTTTCCTTCTCTTCAGTTTGTGCAGCATTAACATTCCTTCGGGATAAAAATGCCTGGCTGACGACTCTACCTTTTACGCGCCACTTTTTGCGTCTGTACCAGGATGGAAATCCAGAGAGTGACAATACCCTCTGAATCATTTCAAAACATTATCATTGTCACAACATCATAATTTTTTTAGGTTAACTGATATTAAAGTAAAACGAAATTATATTAAAGTTAAATGAAATTAAATAAAGTCTTGCATTAATACAAAAAGTAAGACCATACATAACATTTGTCTGCAAATACAATAAAATAATAGATTTAATTATAAACTAACTATTAGGTATATCAATTGTCTGAAATTACAAAAATTAATACATCTAATTATAAACTAACTATTGGGTATGTCTAACCCGCTGTCTCTTCCTCAGCTTGTACTGCACGATATTCCGTAACTCGTCAACCATGCGCTTCACGAGGGCCAACTAGAGAGTGCCATCCTCAAAGAGTATCGCCTATACGGTTCCTCTACCCATCTTCGTAACATGCCCACAGACTATTGTTACATTCTCGATCTACTCATCATGAACCTCAAGTACCTTTTGGTTAGATGACCTAGGTGATCTTCAGAGAGCGTCTAGTGTCATGATATGGTGTGACACCCTATATAACCATGTAAAGTAGCCCTAAAAACACGTCCAATGTACGAAGATGTTGAAAATAAGAAGAAAAAGCTCTAGTGATACTTCAATGAAAGGATGAGATGCTTCAATGGTTAGGAGAGGGAGATGTCAAGTGTTTTTAAGAACTTTTGAGAAACTGAAGAAGTAGGAAGAAGGAAGTGTATGACGTGAGATATGAAAGAAAAGTGTTCAGAGATGCATCTCCGGATCACCAACAAATGTTTGGATTTCATGATTATGTTTTTTGTAACTACGATATATTTTTCCCTATATCTGTTTGATCTGGCTTGATCAGGAGGGACCTTCCATTAATGAACAACTACGATAAAGAAACAGAGGGGGTGTACCTGCAAGGTACTCTGATGCCAAAGTGAGAAAGAGCTATGGAGTGTAAGTACAGAAAAGTAGTGAAAAAATAGAATACATGAACCTCTAGTGAAAGAGGGTATTTATAATGTACCCCCAGCATTGGGCCATGACTCTTCCCATGGGTTGTGTAACACGGTGGGAGAACTGACTTTGTCGTTTTTGTTTTTACAAAAACTATGTTGCGGATAGCATGAGTCGCCACTGACTTTTCTTTTATGCAAATAGAAAAGGTGGAAAAGAACAGGAAATACCTTTTAAAAGATTTTAAGTTCGGGGGGTAGGTTATACAAAGGGAATTTGTTAGCACCCTTTGTATCCATGGTTATCTATGGGCTCTTAACTGCTTAACTCACTTTACTTTTGTTTGAAAAATAGTGGTGGTGCATTTAGAAAAAAATCCATCTATGTAATGATTCTCGTATGAATGTATACAAAGGGGTTTTCTTGGAAAATTTTGAAAATGTGAGGTGTAAAGAGTATTTTTTTCTTTAGAAATGGTGAGCAAGCAGTTAAGGGCTTCCTACCTACTCAAGGTCGTTCATGTTATTTTTTCTTTCCTTTGGGATATAATTGTCCTTATTATTAGTTAGTAAGTAGTCTTATCCTTGGATGTAAGGGACGGGCGTAGGATCATCGTATGGTCATAGAAGGCAACCTTGTAAAGGTATCTTAGCAATTCGAAGGGACTATCATCATTTTCCGTAGGGTCATCAAGAGACTAGATCATTTGTTCGTAGGAAACTCGAAGGGTCATCGAGGGACTATGATCTTTATATCAAAGGGACTTGATGATTTTTATTTAGACATCTTTGCTAAGACACCTCTACGTTCGAGGGACTTGACCAATATTTCGTAGGGCAGCAAGAGGGGATACCCTAGAGGTGTATGTGTGAAGGAGTGTTTTAATTACAGTTATGTTAATCTTTGAGTTAGTGATCTAACAGTTGATTTTATCTTTCCATACAATCCTATTATTCATGCATCTAGCAGTTATAGGGTGCAAAAAGTAAAATGCGGAAAATAAATCCTAAGACTATTACAGGGCTTTGGGGAAATTACATAATAAGGTACGAAAAGTAAAAATACGGAAATTTAAACCCTAATCAAACTATTACAATCCATGAGCAAATACATAATTGAGAAAAAATGCAAGAAAATAAATCTACACTATTACATAATTTGTACACCCTATACAATTTTCTAAGGAAATTAAATAGCAAAATAGAATAAGGATAAAGTTAGGAAAAATATTTAAAAGTCCTAAAGCCTAAATTAATGTTTTTTTTGCATTTTTTATGATGATAAATAAAAATAATAATTAATTATTTAAAAAAAAGTTAATTAAAATTTAATATTAAAAAAAAAAATAACAAAAGAACTTTTTAAAATATTTATATGAATACAAATTAAATTCTTTAAGCATTTTAATATATTGAACAAAGATAACGTATTAACTATTTTGAAATATTTAAATACTCCCAAAAAAATATAACAAATATACAAGATATTTTTTTAATATATTGAAATATTGTTTTTAATCAATTATTTCTATCTATCTAAAAAATATTGTTAACAAAAATACAAGATTAATTAATATTTTAAGAAAAAAAAAGAACTAAAATAAAAAATAAAAAATGTACAATTTAGATTTGAGAACTCATTACATGCGCATATTTTAATTTTATATCGACTTAAGTATTATTTCAAATGGTTTTGGTATGTCTTTTTTACTTTGAAAACTCGAGCAACAAAACTGAGCTAATTGTTTATTTCAACACATATATATTTTATTTTACTTATTAGAACCTTCATCATTTAAGAATTAAAAACTATTAAAATAAAAAATATTAATATCAAGAAATAATTATTAAGACTTCTGCCAAAACCTAATAAACATTACAAGTTACAACATCAATTTTCAGTAAAGATATACCTTTTTGATGATTAATTAAGAAGCTGTAGTCATTCTCCAACAATTCAGATGAAGGTAGAGACCACCAAAACATAAATCAATGCCAACACATTGAAAGTGTCGAATAAAATTGGGGCCTGTAAAATAAGAAATTCATTCCAAATCTAAATATCAATAGATCTAAAAAAAATTAGCAACATATTTTAAAGAGATAAGGATTTAAAAATAGAGTTTTTGGATGGAAAACATAAATTTAACAAATTATTATAATAGAAGACTTATTCATAGAGAAAGAGTATCCATGGAAGGTTGTATGCTCTGGCAATGGTGACAATGTCCAGATCAAGAAATAAAGCGTTTTGTCGTGGATCTCCAACACCAACTTTAACTTTTTAAGAAACTTGATGAAAAATAAAAAATTAAATGGATCCGTCGTTTCTCTCTGTCTCGCCTTTTTTTTTCGATTTCTCTATCAGTCACACTAGTAACTATATATAGAGGAGGGAGTTGGCCTTGGGTGAAGAATATTTGATTTGCTATTCAAGGGTAATTCCAATCTTTCTATTTTCACATTTTTGGTCATCCCACCTTTCCTCTCTTGCCTTGCACGAATTTGGACAACATATAATGACAATAAACCTCAAAATCTGATCCCAAAATAAATTATAGATCAATATTTGATTTTTCAATATTTATTTTAATTAAAATTGAATTTAAATGAATTAAATCAAAAAATAAAATAAAATAAAATAAAATAAAATAAAATCAGAATATATGACCTATAGGTCGTGGATCCTCTCATGATTAAGTTTGGGTTATGAAAATATATATCCATTTGGAAAAAAACAGTTTTGGTCATTATTTGCCTTATACACCTCCTCAAATTTGCCCAACTTCAACAATGCATAGCTCTCTCAATTTTTATCCCATGGATGTCTTCTTGGACTTTTTAGAAAGCTTAGAGTTTCCTCTAATTACTACTTTTAGTCCCATGTCCATTTGATCTTTCATGTTCAAGTTATGAGCTTTTGAAAAAGTTGACTTTTTTGTTGACTTTTTAAAGGACCTGTAATGTCTTGGCTCATATCTCTCAAATGAAGCATTTCTGGCCTTGGCTTGTGACACACAAAGTTGTAGGAAATTGAATTTCCTTCAAAATGAGCTTTGGATGCGGAATTTTTGATAAAGTTTGTGAAAGTTATGGCTGGTCAAAGTACAATTGACTTTTTCCTATAGAAACCCTAATTTAGTAACTTCTGATTTTTTATGAATTTGATGTTTCCTTGATGAATCATGATCAACCCTTGATCAAATGATGAATCTTACCTCATAATCTTGATGTTGACCAAAAATCTTGAAGTTTGACTGTATGTTGACCACAAAGTACATTTGATCAAGTTAATTGATTTTTGATTATCTGAGCATCTGACTGACCAAACTTGTAGGGCAAGTCTTGAAACTTGACATGAGGATTCTTTTAAGTATATGGGATATCATGAAGTCCACTTGAGGCTTTAGAAGTCCAATTTACCTTGGGAAGCTCAAAACCCTAATTTAAGATCCATTGCTTAGGAGGAGGCTTTGTCTGATGAAACCTTGAATCCCTTTGAGAAATTGAGAATCTTGTGACTATTAGGAGACCTTTTGAGACATATTGTCTTGAAGATGTGAGGGAAAATTTTGGGGTACAACAGGTTGGATCAGATAGGCCCAAGGATGAACTGCCAAGGACTGTGTAGGAACAGATAAGACCTAACACATGGTCTTGCCCTTGGCCCAACTGCTTCTTAATATCAGGAGATAATAAAGGACCATTGATGAAGTGGATCACGTAGGGGAGACGCTCTCCCCATGTTCCTAGGTGTTTGGGCCTTGGACCATTGCCCGACGGATTGGGCTTGTGCTCGACATGCACTATGGTTGGCCCAATCCAGAACTTGAGCCCCTAAGTCGCAACTCCGGAGCGGAGTGATGTCTTAACAGTAGGTATTGTCGAGCAAGTGACATGATGATCATGGGATTGATGGATGTTGAGGAGGTATTGTCGGGAAGGTGACATGACGATCCTGAGATTGATGGCTGTAAAGGAGGAAACTTGCTCGAGTCTTGTTTGGAGTTGTGTGCTCGAGGTTTCCTTTAGCGTTTTAATTAGTCGAGGAGGAATATGTGCTCGAGGTTAGTTGCAGTCTTGTTTCGACCCTGACAAGCTCATGATGTTTTGCGTTTTCTTGATGTTGAAGAGGGATATGCCTAGTGTTTTGTAGAATGTAATTTTATGGCCTTAGGAGTTCCCAAGGGTGACGTGTCTGACTCTTTGTTTCTCATTGTTATGGCATTTAATGCGTATTTTCGTTTTACTTGTGAGAGTGCATTAAATGCCTATGACTGCCTAGGAGATTTTAGGCAGTCTAGACATAGATGTCTAGGAAAGCTTTACCGTATAGGGATCCTATAAAATAGTTGGTGGTGGGGTTTCCCCTTACTTCTCTTTTTTCACCTTCCAACAATCCTTAGAAGATCACCTGACACTCCGACACTCTCGTCGGAAAACGTTTCGTAGTTGCCACAACAACCATAACCTTTCTCTGCCGGTGAACATGTTTGGTAATATTTCTTTCTTTCTCAATGATAGTAGGTTTTATTCATCTTCTTCCTTGTAATTCTTCCATCGGAGTAGCCGAGGAGGACCATCCCCGGCATGTTTACATGAATCTACTGAATGTCCCGGGCACCGTATGAATTTCTTATGAATGTCCAGACGTTATTTGAATTTTTGATGAGTGTCCTGGGCATTCTTATGATTTTCTGATGAATGTCCTAGGCATTCTTTGAATTTGCGATGAATGTGTCAGAAGATTCTTTCCTCGGCTCTGGCCTTTACCCTTTCACTTGAACTACGGTGGAAGGGTGGATTTGATGCGACATCGAATTCACCAATTTCCGCTGCTTTTCAAGTAATGTGGACCCACAAAAAAGAGTCGAGGATGTACCTACGGTTGACATCGACATAAAGGTGGACGAGGAAAATGTGAGCGAACAAGAACGTGATGTGGGAAGAAGCAGGCCCGCTGGTCCCGAGGTTCCCGATTTGTCTTGGATCGGGGAAGAGCCGCTGAAAACGGGCTCCCGCTTCGTGCTTGACTCTCGCACCGCACATACGGTCATGGAGGACTTGGCCACGAGGGCCCCTCAGAATTGGGAATGCTATTCCCCTCTCCCTAAGCAGCAGATTTGCTCAGTTTTTCAAGGAACACGCTTTCCAATGTATGAATTCACTTTTAGAGAGGCAGGGCTCCGTCTTCCTTTCATTGGCTTCCAGGAGGGCGTCTTTAGATGGCTCGACTTGTCCCCCTCCCAGCTACATACAAATACCATCATGTTTGTTCGGGTGTTTGAACTGGTGTGTCAGTACCTCGAAATCGGTTGCATGCTGCCTCTCTTTTTCTAGGTTTTCCATTTGCAACGGTCGAGCGTGAACGGGCAAAGTAGATGAGTTTCGTTTACGCAATCGAGGAGGCTATTTAAAACTTATGTTGATTCTGTCCAGAATTTTAAAGACAGGTGGTACACGGTGAAGCCTCTCATCATGCGGGCTTTGTATAATATATACTCCGAGCAATGAGATGCCCAAGGCGAAGAGCATCTTATTTCGACCATTCCACTCAAGTGGCAGTAGGCTTATTTAAACCGTGGCACGTATCAGTTATTTATGAAGCCAGAGAATCTGGGGCCCGAGGACACGGCTGCCCATAAAAAACTAGTAGCTTATGTCCAGAGTTTTACCCATTCTCTTTATATGGACTGGCTGGACAATCCCGTCTTGTCTGACGACGTGGAGCCCGTTTTTGAAACTCGATTAATAAACACTAAGGCGGTGCTTGAGTGTAGAATAGACAAAGAGTCCCTCTCTCTTTTAGGTAGTTTGTGTTCGTCTTTCTTTTGTCTCGACTGTTTTATTCAATAACTAACTTGTGCTTTTATATTCAGCCGTTATGCCTAGCCTCAAGGACCGTGTCTTGAATCTGTTGAACAAGGACACGAGGAAAGCTTCGAAGAAGGCCGCTAAGGGCCGGGTCTGCCAAGCGGTCATTGAGAACGTGGCCAATGGTTCGAGGACTCCCACTCCTCTTCCTAATTCTCCTCATTTCGCGAGGACGCCTGTAAACCCGCCATCTGAACATCTGACTCCTCCTGTGAAACGCCAGCGTAATAAAGGCTCACCAACTGGTGCTAATGTGGGTGCATACCTGCCCGAGGACCAAGGGACGTACCTCTTGCCCTCCTATCATCTTCAATGAGAGCTTTTTAGTGGGGAAGGTTCTGTAGGAGGGTCAGAGGCGAAGGCCAAGGAGATCATGGGCCTGGAAAAGGCGACCGGACATGTGAATTTGTCCCAAGACATTGCTGTGGTGATCAGGGTTGTGGAGATGGCCTTGGTCTTATCCGACAACACCTACCCACTTTTTGAGCTGGAGGTTGTTAAAGAGAAACTGAAGTCGGCGAGGATCAAAAGGGAGAATCTCGAAAATGACCTTTTCGATTACAAGGAGTGACACAGGCTCCAGGAGGGGTGGATGATAAAGTTAGGGGAGGTTAGGCTCGAGTCGGATAGCCAGGTGGACGAGAACAAAAAACTTAAGGAAAAAGAGGTTGAGTTCAACGAGGCTGTCGAGGAAGTCCAACGTCTTTGGACAAAGGTGGTAGAGCTGGAGTGCCTAGTTGCCCCTGCCAATGAGGAGGGAGAGGAGGACAAAGCTTTGAAGACTCAGGCCGAGCATATTTCCCATATTCATATGTTGGAGAGCAACTGTGTGCAAACTCTTAAGCTGGGTTTTGACAACGCTGTCGAGCAGCTCCAGATCCTAAATCCTGGGGTGGATCTTGTAACTGAGGGGACTGCTTTCAACTATGATGTGGTCAAGGGGAAAATTGTTTGCCCAATGGAGGATTCAGCTGAGGAAGAAGAAGGCGAAGAGGAATAGGTTCCTGGCCTGCACGTTGTAGTCATTTTTTCCCCGTGTGCCATTGTTATGTTGTTGGCCTGCATGCCATTTGTTTTTGTTTGTACTTAGGCGTAGTCCCCTCCTTTTGTATCTTCTGCACCGACCCTTTTTTGGTCAGCTGATTAAATGAAATGATTTTTTCTATTTTGTTAAGTTACTTATTTCTAAACTTTTATTGCTCGACTTGTTGAACTCGTCGATTTTGGGAAATGGCGAGGCTGCGGGTTTTACATCCGCGGGTTAGCAGGACATGGACCATGATCGAGGTCCTGATCCCGCGGCTTGGACCTCCCATCGCGAGTTGGGTGTCCTACCGACATAGTACTGCAACAAGGGAGTTTGTTCGAGGACTGTTGTATTTGTTTCCCTGGAATGTGGGCCCTCCTTTTGATCAAGATGGAGAGTTATGGTTGTACCTTCCATACTCTTGTGGTCGTGTTGTTACCCTTGTTCGAGTTGTGGTCGTGTGGACCGTTTAGCTATATTATTGCTTAAGTTTTTCGGTGTTCCATGGTCGAGTCAATTCATCACCTTGTAGGTTTTCGAGGTAGAAGGCTCTGTTGTCTGTCTTGGCTCGGACTCGATACAAGCCTTCCCAGTTCACGACCAACTTGCTTTCTCATGGATTCTTCTGATTCCGCTGGAGGACGAGGCTACCGACCTTGAATTCTTGTTTAATGACTCTTGCATCGTGGCGCATAGCCATTTTTTTGTTTCAAAGATGCTTGTCGAAGAGTCGCCTCCGACTGTATTTCCTCGACAAGGTCGAGTTCTACTCGTAGGGCTTCGTCGTTCATCTCCTCGTCCAGGGGCTCTTCTTTTCGCCTCGAGGGTTCTCTAATTTCTATTGGGATGACCACCTTAGTTCTGTATGTCATCCGAAATGGGGTTTCCCCGGTTGTTGAGTGCGGGGTCGTGTGGCAGGCCCAAAGTATTCTATGTAATTCTTCGACCCAAGCTCTCTTCGCTTCACCTAGTCTGCATTTCAGACTCCTTGAGATTACCCGGTTGGCTGCTTTCGCTTGGCCGTTAGTTTGGGGATGTTTGATGGATGTAAAGTTTTATTTTGTGCCAAGGTTGGTGATGAAATCTTAGAACCTTCTGTCCATGAATTGCGTCACGTTGTCGGTGACGAGGACTTGGGGTATGCCGAATCCAACGAGGATAGTTCCTTGAAGAAACATAGTATATTTTGCATTGTGATTTTAGCGAGGGCTTCGATCTCGATCCACTTTGTGAAGTAGTCGACGCTGATGATGGGGTATTTGTTCTGGTAAGATCCGGTCACGAAGGGTCCGAGGATGTCCATCCCCCACCATGTGAAGGGCCACGGGTACGACAAAGTCTTGAGTTTGTTGGGGGGAGCCATGTGCATATCTTCTGTCTCTGACATCTTTCGCACTTCTTAACGTGTTATTTTGTATCATGTTTCGTCTTCGACTAGTAGTATCCTGCTCGGAGGGCTTTCCATGCCAGGGATTTCCCTCTGAGATGTTGGGCATTAATTCCCTCGTGGATTTCTCCCAGGATGTCGGAGACCTTTTCTTTGTCGACACACTTGAGTAATGGAATAGAGAATCCTCGCCAGTAGAGTTTTCCTTCAACGAGAACGTAGAAACACGCTCTTCTTTTGGTTGTCGAAGGCTCCTTTGGATCGACAAGTAGTTTGTCCCTCGTGAGATAATTATAAATCGGGGTCATCCAACAATGGGCGCCACCGATGGCGTTCACTTTGAGTGGCACAGATGGTTTCTCGATACTCAAGCGCAGGAGGATCTCTTGAATCACATATTAATTTTTGCCCTTCTTTTGTGTGCTCGTCGATTTAGACAATATGTTCGCTTGCGTATTGTGCTCACGCAGAAAGTGTTGGACTTCCCAAGATTCTAACTTTTCTAACTTTTCCTTGACGAGGGCTACATATTCAATGAGGTTGTCATTCTTAGCCTGGTACTCTCGTCATACCTAGGATGCGACGAGCTGAGAATCGATGGAGATTTTAACTTCTTTTGCCCCTAGGTCCTTGGTCAGTCGCAAACTTTCTAGGAATGCCTCGTATTTCTCCTGGTTGTTCGAAATCGGGGAAAAAGCTAGTGATACTTCGATCAAGATTCCATCTTTGTTTTCTAGGATGATACCTGCTCCGCTTCCCGTCGAGCTGGAGGCTCCGTCCACGAACATTGTCCATTTGTGGGTACCACTAGTCGGGGTTGGTTGGTAGGTCATCTCAGCGACGAAGTCGGCCAGGACTTGCACCTTCAAGGCCTTTCTGCTTTCGTATTGGATGTTGAACTCAGACAGTTTTAGGGACCACTATAACATTCTGCCGGTCATATCGGGACGCCTGAGCAACTGTTTTATGGGCTGATCTATTCGGACTTTAATTGTATGGGTGAGGAAGTAATGTCATAATCTTCTTACTGCGTTTATCATGGCTAAGGAAAACTTCTCGATTTGTTGGTACCAAAGCTCGGGGCCTTGTAGGGCCTTTCTCGTGAAGTAGATTGGTTTCTGTATGTCGGTTGTTTTGCAGATTAAGGCCGCGTTGACTGCCTCGGTCGCTACGGGCAGGTATAATTATAATGTCTCCCTTTTCTATGGTCAAGATAGCACCGGAGGTTCAGAGAGTGCCCTATTAAGGTGGAACAATGCTTGTTAGCACTCCTTGGTCCATTCGAAGGCGGCTTATTTTCGTAGTAACTTGAAGAAAGGAAGCGCGTGTTGTACGGATTTGGCGACGAAGCGAGATAGAGAGGCGAGCATCACATTAAGGGACTGGATGAACTTCTTTGACTTTGGTGTCGAGAATTCCAAAAACTCCCGGAATTTGTCGGGGTTGGCCTCGATCCCTTATTCATTGAGGTAGAAGCCGAGGGAATTACGTTATAGAAGTAATTGCTTGTCGGGGTCATGAAGATTTTGTGTCGCTTATCTGTGTCCGACATGGGGATCTGATTGTACCCGTTGTATGCATCCATGAAGAATAAGAGTCTGAAACCTGCCTAATTGTCTACCAATTTATCAATGTTAGTTAAAGATAAAGCATCTTTGGGACATACCCTATTAAGATCGATATAATCACCGCACATTCGCCATTTTCCATTACTTATCTTAACAAGGACTACATTAGAGAGTCAGGTTGTGTATTGTGCTTCAAAAATAAAATTTGCCTCTAAGAGGTCTTTTATAGCCTGCTCGGTAGCCTCCGCTTTCTCGGGAAAAAGCTTGCCCATACGCCGTGATACAACCTTAATGGTCATATCTAGGGCTAGTTGATGGCAGACGACCTCTGGGTCGAGTTCGGGCATCTCAACATTGCTCCATGCAAACAGGTTTGCGTTCTCTCTGAGACAGGTCGCGAGCTGTTCTCTTGTCATTGACAGGAGACAGTTGCCAATCTTCATATTTCTGTTGGGATCATTGCTTAGAGGGATGAGCTTGAAATCACCGTCAGGGATCGGGCGCACTGGATGGACTGGAGTCTGCTCGTTGGTGGGGGATTGTTCTTTAGTGTCGTCTTCACCGAGTCGACTGTCGAGGTCGATGGGATTGATTCGCGGAGAGGGTTGTCGCTCTTCGACCCAGTGTTTCTTGTTTCCATTGGAGGCGTTGATCACGGCTTGTCCTTTGACTGCTGTGTCGAAGCATCTTTGGGATGCCTCTATGTCTCTGTGCAATGTGACTATGCAGCCCATCTTGGTGTAGTATTTCATCTTCAAGTGGACCATCGAGGGCATTGCGGTTAGCTCAGCTAGAGTTGGTCGGCCAAGAATGCAGTTGTACAGTGAAGGGCATTCAATCACAAAGAACTAGATTTTGACTTCTCTGGTTGTCTCATTTTATCCAAACAAAATGAGGAGCTCTACATATCTCCATGGCTTTGTGGTAGCCCCGTTGAATCTCTTAAGGTCGGATCCGACGTACGAGGACAAGTTTGTTTTGTCGAGCCTTAGGGTCTTGAACAGGTGGGCATCCATGATGTCGATGGAGCTGCCCTGGTCGACCAGGATGTGGCGAACGTCAAAGCGGGCCATTTTTCCCTTATCAGCTACGTGATGCTTAAGTTTGGAGATTCTCAAGGAAGTTCCCCGAGGTAGAAGGAGATGGGCTTGGATTTCCCTCGAGATTTGGTCAGAGTTGCCAGTTGGTCGGGTGTGGTCAGCAGGAACTCGTTGAACTTCCTTTTTACCAAAATTGCGGTGTTCTCATTATTCATCCCGCTACCGGTGATAATTAAGGTTGTTGGGAAGTTTTCCCAGGGGCTATGGGGATCTAGATACCCTTCCACATGTGTGCCGGGGAGGTGGAAGTCTTCAGGACGATACACGCAAAGGGCCACAGGGAAGGAAGATCCGTCAGATGAAGTGTCCTCGCGTCTTCTCTTTGCCCCTTGGTCCTCGTGTCGGGGGGTTCGCTCGTCTTGGTGTACTATTTAAGGTGGCCCTCTTTGATCAGTATTTTGATGGGATCCTTCAGGTGGACATTGTCTTCGGTCATGTGTGTGTGGCTTCTGTGGAAGTGGTAGTACTTGGATTTGTCGGTGTGGGGCTTGTGTGCCATTGGCCTAGGGAGCCTTACCCTGCCCTGCTTGAATTCTGAATTGACTCACTCGGTGAGTATACACTCTCGGGGAGCGGTCAGGAGCGTGTATTCGGAGAAATGCTCGGTTGGACTCTTCCTTCGCGGGCCTCGCGAGGCTTGTCGTCTTTTCGCCTCTCCCCGATGCGGCGAGGAGCACCATAGTCATCATGCCTGAGATATTTTGTGTCGTCCTGACTGTGATTGCTCCTGACATTATGGGCAACTTTATTTTCTTCATATCTGATGTACTATTGAGCTTTTATGAAGAAACTCGTCTAGAGAGTGGGGAGGCTCGATACCAACTGCCCTATTGAGTTTGCTGCCAGGGAGGAGTCCCTTTTTGAGGAGGTACTTTTTCATGTAGTCGGTCGTATCCACCTCAATGGCCTTTTAGTTAAATCGCTCGATGTACAAATGCAACATTTCATTTTCCCCCTGAATAATGCCATCGAGCATAGCCTCTATTTTAGGGTGACACTTGGAATTTGTGAAGTGCCTCGTGAAAGTTGACCTTAGGCTTCTCCAAGAAGTGATGGATTCAGGAGCCAAGCTTTTGTACCATGCCATGTCCCCCTTTCTAGGTGTCGTGGAGAACAGCCTACACTTGACATTTCCCCCGATGTCATTGTGGTAGTCTAGCATATCGTTAATGTTGTCGAAGGGATCTTTTGGATCAGTAGTCCCATCGTACATCGTAAGGTTAGGGGGCTTCTCCATGCGCGGTGGGAGTTGGGTCTCCAAGATGGCCCGAGAAAGTGAACAACAAGGGTCATCCTTGTTGCTCCTCTGGGGTGAGTAGTCCTTGTTCCTAGGAATTTGGTCTCAGCGAGGAGACACCCTCGACTGGCTGTTGGACTTCTCAGGGCGTCATCTGACTTTGTTCTTCTTGGGCTCCGAGGAGCGCCGTCCCCGGTGAGGAGGGGGAAACCCGCGCTTTTTGGTGGCTTCCGACTGAGTCCTCTCTAGTTGAGGTCCGTGCCCATGCCCTCGAGGAGAGGGGCTGCATGATCGGCGGGACCTCCTTCGAGGAGATTCAACACGACGCTCTTTCTCTAATGCAATGATTCTCTTTTGCTATTGAAATAACATGAGTTCATTTGGTTAAACGCGTTGGCCATGGCTATGATCGTGGCATCTCCTTCGATCAATATCGGAATGGGTTGGAAGGTAGTCACGACCCGAGGCTGGGGAGCATCGTTGGCCTCTAGTTCAGGGGACAGAGTGACAGTTGTTCGTCCCGTGCGTCAGACTCATGGATGACGTGGTGGTCTTTGTCCCAACCAGTAGTGTAGTCGACGAGACCCTAAATGCAGTTGACAGTGTGTTCGTTGGTCATGCTGGATGGTTTAAAGTGACGGGGTGAAGTTTTGGTCCTTCATTTCAAAAGACGGGGAGAACTTTTATGTCCCCACAGACGGCGTCACTGATCTGACCTGATCAGGAGGAACCTTCCAGTGATGAACAACTACGGTGGAGAAACGGGGAGGGTGGGTACCTGCAAGGTATTCTGATACCAAAGTGAGAAAGATCTATGGAGTGCAAGTATAGAAAATTTGTGAGAAAATAGAATACCTGACCCTCTAGTGAAAGAGGGTGTTTATAATGTGCCCCCAGCGCTGGGCCAATATTCTTCCCAAGGGTTGGATCATCTAGGCCCAAGGAAGAACTGCCAAGGACTATGTAGGAGCAGATAAGACCTAGCACGTGGAGCACGTGTGGGAGACACTCTCTCCATGTCCCTAGGTGTTTGGGCCTTGGGTCCTTGCCCGATGGATTGGGCTTGTACTAGACATGCACTGTGTTTGGCCCAGTCCAAAACAATTTTGTAATGAATCGTGATTACTCACCCTACCTGCTTGGTGTAAACACCCCAAATTTGCCCTCACCCATTCACACCATGGCTTGTGATCTTTTCATGTGCATAAATTCAATCATAGCATCTCATATTACATTTTTGATTCACTGCATTGATTCAAAGTCATCTGCATCTAGGGTTTGTGATCTGAGCCATCCCTGGGCCATTTGAGCCACTCCAAAGGTCACTAATCACTTCAAAGGGGTCCATGTATGTTCAAGCATCATATTATATCCTCACAAGATCAAGGAAGTCAAAGAATCACAAGAACTGAAAAAGGCATGGAAGCAGAGCCAGGTTTAACTACATAGATGACCTGAAATTAGGGTTTTGGTTTCAGAGACCATAACTCCAATTTTTTTGGTCATTCTTGTTTCTATTGGTCTTTATATGGTATGAGGATCATGCATATCAATTTTCATGAAGAAATTCCATGGGGAAGGCATCTAATCAAGAGTTGACTTCTTGGGCAAGTCAGTGCAAAATCAGGACATCTGAGGCCCCCAGTGACCCAACCAAAGGGTGTTCTTCATCATTTTGAATGTGTGATCTTTATTTGATCATAGAAGATGTTAGAAGTTCACAAAATTGAAGAATTTCAAGCCATTTGCAAAGTTTCCTTTTTGGGAAAGTGACTTGTAATGTAAACTTGCTATTTTGGGAAAGTTTTTCAACCTCCTCAAATTGATTCAAAAATGCCTCAAATGAGAAAACTTTGGTCATGAAAGTTGTATATTGGATCATTCTCTTTTCAAAAAGTACAAGAACTTTTTCTAATTCCTTTTGGATCAAAAGTTATGGCTTTGCAAAGTTGGGAAAAATCATGAAATTTCCACTTTTGGCACCAAAGAGGGATTTTTGCAAAATCAAATTCCAAGCACTTCCAAGACCTCTAAATGACTTCTTTTCATCATTATAACATGTTACAACTTAGAAATATCAGAATTACCCAAGAGTTTTCAAGGTTCATGCCCTAAATCACAAACCTTCATAAGCCATTTTCCATGAGATTCTCCAAAAAAAAGAACTCTTGCAAGAATGATGTCCAAGGATTGGTTTGACTTCTAGTTGGTATCAAAACACCATAACAGCATCACATAACTCATTTTGTCACAAATTGCCCAAGAAATCATGAGGTTTCATGCCTTGAATCACAAGAAACTTCAAAGAGGGCAAAATGCAAAAACTATGTCATCTTGCTATCCAATGCACCCAGCTGCCTTCTTTTGATCCTAGGGTCATCCTCAAACTCAGTTGAGGCAGATACACCCTTTAGATTTCCTCTGCCACAGCCCATACCTATAGTACACAATTCTTGACTTTTTGGCCAATCACCCCATACCATTCCCACAATACATGTCACTTCCTCAGACCCCTTCCAATAGTCTAGGGATGTGTTATGGAACATAAAGCAAGCTGGACATGAGCCAAGAACACACACACAAACAGATTCACAAAAACTGGCCTGAACCTTCTCCCCTTCGAAACTCCTTCCTCAGCCATCAAACCTTCATTTTTCTTTCACTAACAAGTCACAAATCACTCATAGAACAAAATCCACCCCCTGAAACAGCTTGAATCATCACACACAAGGACTTCCATTTCTGCTACACCAGAACAAAACAGCCATAACCAGCTACTCTCAAAGTTTCCTAAGCTTCATTCCATCATCAGAAGGTTCAGGGAAGCAGGCTTGCACAAAAGAAAAGTTCAGAAAGCTCAAAAACAGAGAGGCTTCATCTCAGGTAACATGAACAACATTTTCCCAGAAGTTAACGTTTGTGTTCTTTTATGATGCTATATGTTCTCCTGATCATGAATATGTATTTATTTTTTGAAATGGTGAAGAAACCAGCATGTATGACATCTCTGAACATTTGCCTGTGTTTTGTATTTTGCTTCGATTCAGGTTTGTGAGAGAAAATAAATGAATTTGAGGTGAGGGTTTAGGTTTAGATTGATGAGAGGATCATTTTGGTAGAAGAAATTGGGTGTTTGGTAACTTGTAAAAGAATCTAGGGTTTGGGCTCGCCGGAGAAGATGACCGGAACCACTGTTCCGGTCATCTGAAGGTCATTTGCCCTAATTGTGTTTAATTAGTAACTTTGAATTCTAACCCTAGGATCCTGCTTCCCGCGCGCACTTGGATGGTCCAGATGGCTCATTAAGCCCTAATCAAACATTAATTAACTTAACCTAAGATTAATTAATTATTAAATAAAGTTTAGTCAGGTTTGAACTTGGGCCATTGGATGTGGCGCCAAGTCAACACCTTCAAACCCAGATCAAATCATGACCTCTCCTTTGGCTTACTTTCTTTTATTTAAATTTTATTTCTTTTCTTTTTCATTTTATTTACACGAATTTTTAAAAATAGGAAAATACATTGAAAAATTCTGATTTTTTTTGTCAAGCATTTTATTAATTTTCAGAACCCAAAAATATTTTCATTTTTATTTTTTGCATTAAAAATTATTTTTAAATCATTTAAATGTTTATTTTTAATTAGTTAATGAAAATTAATTAATTAAAAATGCATTTAGGTATTTAAAAATCACAAAAAAATTCACATTGCATTTCAAAACATTTAGAAACATTATCAAACTCTCAAAACAAATTTCGTTTTGGTTCTTGATGCATTTTGACAATTTTCATTGGAATAAAATTTGTTTAAAGGCAATATTTTTGTTCAAACTTGGAAAAATCCATTATGCCTAACCATTGAGATTTTGATGATGGTTCTTCTTGCATTGCATCCTTCATAGCATGTAGTTTATAGGATAAATTTGGTTTGAATTTATCTTCCATTTTCAATTTGTTTTGCATTTTTCATGGTGAGGTACCTTGAAACCCTAGTTGACTTAGAAAAATCATAACTTCCATTAGGTTTAGATTTAGGTCTCCTCCTTTGGGCAGTGAACTTGTGTAGGGTTAGGGTTCCTTTGATCCCATTTTCAATTTTTTATCATGTCATTTGCTTCTGATTTTGAATTTTGCTTTATGTGTTGTTCATAAACCCTAATAAGTGCCTTCCTTTGCATTCATCTCTCATTTGCTTGCATTCAAGAACTTGCCATGACATTTTGTGCATCCACATGATCCATAAGACATCTTAGGACATATTAGAACCATGATTGATCATTGCATCATCCCTTTGTCATGTTATATGTTCATTTCATTTCATAAACATTCATGAATCTTTATGGTTCAAAGCATGCCTCATTTGCATCCTTATGCTTGTATGATCATTCTCATCTCTTGTCATGTGTTTGCATCATCTCTTAGTAGCATTAACATCATGTTTATGCTTCTGACTTTGGTTTGCATCATGGCATTTCATCTCATTTCCATTGCATTTCATTTCCTTTGCTAACTTTACAGGTGGTAAGTTGTTTTGAGAAGTGAATTTGCCTTCACTTCTCACATTATCTTCTTATCCCTCTCTTGCATCATTGCTACATTTTATTTTTGTCTTTGAGTGAGCTTACTCATTCACGCTCTTTCTTACTTTCTTTCTTCAAGCAACTTATCTTCTTAATTGAAGCAAGTTGTCTTGCTTCTTCTGCTTCCTTCTCCTTTCATCTGCTTCTTCCATGGTGGCTTTTCTCCTGAAGATTTCTTGCAAGCCTCATAAACCCTAGGAACAACCAAGCATGATAATAATTAGGGTTTGATTAGTCCCCCATTTAGTTTTGCCTTTGTGTCATCTTTGATTCTTCTCTTCTCATCTCTTAATCAAGGACTAAACCTTAAAGGTTTTAAGGCTTTGTGATTAAGCTTATGCCTGCATCCTTCTATTAGGATGGAGTGTATAACTTTAATCCTAAGTGTTAAACTCTTAATGTGTTTAACTCCTTTAATCAATTCACTTAATAATCACAAAGACATCAAGCTTGTAACTTGAGCCTTGCATTAGGGTTCTAATTCTTCCTTAATTGGTTAAGAAGGACTAACCCTAGTGTTAATGGACAAGTCCCCCTCAAGTTGTCTTACAAACCATAAAATCCACTTCTTAATCTTACCATTAAACTAAAATCCACTTTAATAAAGGTTTTGTTTTGTCATGAGGTTAATCCATAATCATGGATTAAGTTGAGGAGCCTTCCTCAGCTTAAATATTCTCATCTATTATCCTTCTATTAGGATGGTGTAATGAGTCTGTTAAATCCTTGATTATGGCTTAAACTCATTACTTAACACTAAACAAAAACAACAAAAACATCTAAATAATCACAAGTAGGTTAATGACCTTAATCCTACATCATTGTGATTAAGTGTGAGGTGTTTACTTCATGCTTAGGGTATTCTCATTACCCCTAATCAGAGGGAAGATGTGATGAGTTTACTAACCCTTGGTTTAGGCTTAAGCTCATTAACTTATGACAAATCCAAAAGCAATAAAAGATTGAAAACATAAAAAAAAAACAATAACCATCTCCTCCGGGATTCTTTTCTCATCTCAATCACTCATAAACGAGAACTCGCTTCTTCCGTCTAATGCAAGACAGTTTGCACCTGAGCCAGACAGGTCATACACTTGAGCATAGGCAAGTAAGCAGTTCACAAGTCAATTTATCTTTCAGTCTCTTTGGGTCGAACTACGGTGTTCTGACTTCCTCATTGCACGAGAGGATACGTAGGCATAACTTAACAGTTATCGAACAAAAGTCTCTGTATATTCCCCCTCCTTTCAGTATTATTCTTTTAGCCTCATTATCTTGAGCTTCTCACTCTGCTCTTACACTGACACCCTCATACCTCACTTCACATTTCTTTTTTCACTGACACTTGCATTCTTTCCAGCTTTGATACACAGATTGCACTAACACTACCCCTTTTAGACACAAATATTTTAAGCGTGGATCCCGTCGAGTACGACGGACAATCTGGGTGCTAATACCTTCCCAGATTGTAACCAACCCCCTTTCTCAGTTTCTCTGGTTCGCAACCGTCTTATCCATATCTTTCTTAGGTCTATTCAGCATTACCTTTCCTTCGGGATAAAAATGCCTAGCTGGAGACTCTATTCATTCCTTCTCCTTTCGCCGACCGTTCGCGTCTGTACCCCATTTGACCTGGCCTCATTTGGTGGGAGCGACACTTGGAAATGTTGCCTCTATGGTAGGTAACTTGCAGGTAATCAAGATTAGCTCGTAGATGCATGCAAATTTAGTTTTGGACTTATTTTACTTTATTTTCGTTAAGTATATATGTGTTTTGCTCTGATATGTAACATCAGGATGGGAACGCTTTTGTTTGAAATATTGTGTTCCTTTTATTAACATGTTTTATGAGGATTTGAAAGAGGTTGAGTTATTTTAAATTCCAAGTATGATGATGTTAAATTAGTATGAGTTGTTTTATAAAGAAGATTTTTATGAAGATAATTCTGATGCGATGTTTTTATTTTAAAAGAGGTTTTGATCCAAAATAGGTTATTATTATTATATGTTGTAATCTGTGTTATGGAACAGGAAAAATAATTAGGATATTTTTATGAAGTGTGAGACCCTTGAGTGGTGATTTTATTTGATTTAATTCCCATGCGTTATGTGAAATTCTTGTTGGGGTAGAAAGGTGTTACAAAAGACATTACCAATTGTAACGGGTAAGGTAACTCGCCCCATATCGACTTCTTTCTTCGGAAGAGTTTTTTTGAATAATAACACTACAATTTGCCACAAGAACAACGGTTTCCGGCTTCGAATATTTTCGCCTCTTTGAAAGAATATCCTTCAAAATTTTAGCGTATTTCGACAGTTGCTCTAGAGCTTCAAAAAAAGGGACGTTGATTTGTAATTGCTTAAAGATATCCATGAATCTTGAGTATTTTCGAGCATTGTCTTTCCTTGTTGGCACATGAGGGTAAGACATATTTTGAGTCGGTATCAGATTCATCTTCTCCTTCCCCTTCTTAACTCTCACATGTTTCTCTTTTTTCTTCACTTCCTCCACAATCTCATTTTCAACTTCAACAATATTTTCATTTTTCTTTTCAACTACTTCTTCATCACTATCCTCATCAACAATACCATCAATTTTTTCTTCTTCCACAATTTTGTCATTTTCTCTAGCTAACTCCTTCCCCCTTTGAGTAACGATTGCCTTGCAATGCTCCTTCAGGTTTACTTGAGTAACGATTGCTTTGCAAGTTGCCCAACTTGATTTTATAGATTTTTTATCGATGCATCACTACTCTTTTAACTAGCCATAGACATTTGAATGAATTAGTTAAGATTATCTTCCAACTTAGGACCTCCACCTTGAGCTTGTGTACTTTGGTGTGTATTTTGTCGGTTAGAAGTTTCGGCATACGGTCTCCACCCTTGATTGTGATTTTGATAGTTACCTTGTTGTTGATACCCTTGGTTTTGCTATGGTTGAGAATTTTGTTGATATTGTTGTTGTCTTTGAAAATATTCTTGTTGTTGATTTTTTTTGCCCATGAAATTCACTTCTTCATTAACGGGAGGACAAAAGCCGATTGGGTGATCGCCTTTACAAAGCTCATAACTAGAAATTCTTTGATTTGTTGGAGAAGCTTTGACATTTTTTGTGTCAAAATCTCCACTTGTTGAGATAGCAATTTGTTCTGAGAAAGGATCGCATCATTAGTTCCTAATTCAATTAACCCCGCCTTCTTTGGTGTTGTTTCTCTATTATGTTGCTCATGCAAATCATTTAGAACCATCCGATTAATGATTTCAATTGCTTCCTCCGTACTCTTTGATAATAAAGAACTGCCTGGAGTAGCATCAAAAAGAATATTGTGTGTCGGTTGGAGTCCATTTCTAAAAATGTGGGCTTGAGTCAATTCATTGAAACTATGGACCTTGCACTTCTGTATCATAGATTTTTATCGCTCCCAAGCCTTATTGAGAGACTCATTAGAACCTTGTGAAAATACATAGATGGATGTTTTAGCTTCCATGTAAAGATAATGTGGGAAAAATCTCTCTAATAACATTTCTTCCAACATGTTCCAATCTGTCATCATGGTAGTGGCTTGATCAAGATACCATTCTCTTGCATTGCCTATTAAAGAATGTGGGAACAATCTTTTGAATAGTTTCTCTTCTTGGTTCCCGTCCACTCCAGACGCACCAGCTATTTCATAGAACTTTCTATGATGACCAAATGGTTCTTCATGGTCCATCCTCGTGAAAGGATTACCATACAAGAGATGGAGAATCTTAGTCTTCATTTTCACTTGTCTTCCATTTGTTAAATTACGAGCAAATTTCATATTATGTCGATGACTGTTGACACAAGGCATTGAAGTAAGTGGAGCTGGTGATGGTGGATCTGCCATGATTGGCATGAAATATGATGGTGGTAGTGGTGTAGAAGTAGAACTTTCTCCTTGCGCTCTTCGTTCCTTGACAAGTTGCCTCCTCCGTCTAGTTTTGCTATTTAACTTCCTTGCGGTTTTTACAATCTCAGGATAAAAAAGAAGTTAGTCCTCCATAAGTTTTCTATGCATAAACAAAGTCTGTACAAACTTAACCAAACAAATTAACAAGTACAAGAAAAAGTTATACAAGCTTAAAACTTCACAACTATTGCAATGCTTGCAATATCAATTAACAATCCCCGGAAATGACACCAATTTATTGGAATACAATTAGAGTAAGGTTTTGTAATCGTTCCACAGAGATTGTTTGTAGATATTATCATTGTTATACAGTTGGAATCGTTTTAAGCTTAACATAACAAAGGGTTTTGTTTAAGGGTAACATTTCGTTTGCATAAGTTCTAAAATGTAACGGTAAAATTATCGAATTTGAAAGGTTTACTAAAACATGCCAATATTAGGATTCGACAAACCAATTTGTACGTATAGAATCATAAAGCGAATGAACTCGTTTAGACTATAAATACAATCACATATCCTCTTAATATGTTTATCTCTAACACATATTGTGCGTTTTACCATTTTAATCCTTTGATGATCTCTCACTCAAACTATCAAAATGATAACATTCAACTTCAGCATTTATGAATATCAAGTCTCATAGCTATCTCTAGCCTATTTTTATTGATGGATGAAAAACCTAGGTAAAGAGTTGGATCATATTTCTCAATCATGAACAACACACAAAATAAATCATAAAAGCAAAGTTTTCCACTATATATTCATCATCCATAAGTTCAAGATCTTACATCAATACCTATACATACAAAAGAAGGAATGTCTACCTTCTAATCTTGACACAAGATGGATTTAGCTATCCATAGACATGGTAGTTTCACAAACAAGAAATGAGAGAAGATGACCAAACATCAATGACGATCTCCTGACCATCGATGTTACGATTCTTTGAAAATGATAAGCTATAGTGATTTAGGGTGTTTTCTATGTGAAAAGTACAAGGATCCATACAAAATTATGATCTATTCTATTTATAGAGAAGTTGAAAATCGTAGAGCGCGTTGTCATTTATTGCTAAACCGCCTTAGATCATGCTTAGCGAGCTCCAGACCGCACTAAGCGGGCAAGCTACTTTATTTTGCTACATTCTTGGGCTAGGAGTGTGCTAAGCGCACTTGTAAAAAATGCAATTTACTTCAATTCTTGCTCCTTAAGAGCCTTCCATGCTTCAAGCTTCCCAATTCCATGCTAAAACCTACAATTATAAACACAAAAGTTAAATAACTATGTCCAATAATGCAATTAAACTATACTACCATTATTTACCGGAAACAACAGGTAAAAGCATCGATTATCAAATAAAGTACTCGAAGGTGCCAAAATCTAAACTATATATTAACACATTCTAGCACCTAACAAATGGGTAATTGTTAAAAATTCCATTAGTTTGGTATGTTAGGTTTATTATAAATAGCATACTAGTCTCTCATCATAAGGTGTGGAAAATCCTTGTTAGTTTGAGAGAGGTTAATTGTTGGTACTCACTTGTAATCTTTAACCCTATTGAGAAAGTGAATATTAAAACATATTTAATCAATTATCTATTCTTCTTACTCTTTTCTCTTCCTTTTGTGAACCCTAATAGGGTTTCGTGTGTTTGTCCTTTTTTCTACCCTTGTGGGTTTCTTGGTGTTCAAGAAACCAAATATACTTTGTTATTCCGGTATCGTTTTTCACAACAATAGTTTTATGTGTTTTTTCTTGGGAAAGGTTAGCATATTATGAGGAAGGGTACTACAGTTTTGTAGAACAAATGGTACCAAAAGGAAAGTAGAAAGCAGGAAGCATATGAGAAAAAGGAGAAACATCAATTGTAATCCTAGGGCACACGTGACAACAATCCACGTAAGAAGGGGAAGTCATTTGAAAGGATCAAAACAAGGTGCTAGAAGACAAAAGTCAGTACATAAAATAACCACTAACACGCCACCTTGCAAAATGGACAACACAACCTGTTTGTATATGCCAGAAGTGTGCCACGCTACACTTTGTCTCCCACTATTGTTTGTACCTGATCCCAATATTGTACATATGAGAAGAAATTGAGGGATTGTTCTTGATTCTCTTTTGGGCCTAATTTGATATTTATTCCTAAGCCCATGATTCAAGACAAAGTGTAAAACTTTATTTGAAGCAGCTATAAAAGCAACTCTTCAAGAAGTGTAAGAAGTTCAACAATTTTTAGAGAAAAACACTAAAAAGAAAGTAGTGAAAAAAGTGAATTGAACAAGAGTGAAGACTCTTCTTCTCATCCTTTCAAGTACCTGCTGCTATTATATGGCGTGGGATAAATTGTCTCTTGGTTATTAACCATTGTAATAAGACGAAAAAGTTGCTCTTAGGTTGTTATTTCTTTTTCAGTATGTGATTGAGAATGTTTAGCTTAACAACCAGTATTGTTGTATGTACTAAGCTTAGTATGATATAAACCTTTTTATGTTGAGCAATAAAAAGTTAATATAATCTAGTCTTTACATTAAATGATGTGTTGTTAGTGCTTTGTTTTATCATGAGTTAAACTGTTATAAATCTGCTTCTTTGATTGATCAACTTTGAAAAAGATACAAGTTTGTTGTTGTAAGAGATCCAACAACAAGAAGATTTAATGATAAAAATGATTTAAAATAGTAGGATAAATATATTCACTAGAATAACTATTTATAGATAAGTAGCTATAATCATAAAGGTTTTTCCAAATAAACTAGGCATTTTCTAGGGTTATAAACGAGACTTAGAGATTTGTCTCATTGTCCTAAAACATATGTTCTTGATGATATAGAGATACACCCTTAGATCACTTTATGAAATTTCATGGAACGAAATAACACATCATGAATACATAAATTTCAAATTTATATTAATAGATCATTTGTCAACATGTTCTCTATTATTAAACTCACTCATTGTATTAACATTGTTCTCACATTTGTTTACTATTAATTGAACATGTGACAATCATAAATTATTTTATTCTACTTATGCTTATTTACAAAAGATAGATTTTTTACAAAATCACTCAATGTTACTTTTTAATCCCTGTGGGTTCGATATCCTAAATGTTTTATCACTTGCTACTTAAAACATACATGTATACTTGCATGTGACATCACACATTTTCAAGAAACAACTTTTTGGCACCGTTGTCGGAGATTATTTCATTGACATTTGATTTTTCATCGAAGTTTGTAAAATTTACATTTGAGCATTTGATCTTTTTCTATCTTTTAGTGACACAAAAGGTGTGTGAAAGTGTTGTATATGCATATGTTTTGAATAAAAAATCAATAATTAAATTAAGTAGTTGAGTATTTTAAGAATATTCATAATGTTTGATCTTTTTTATTTAATTTTTATTTTCAAATAAATAAATAATAATTCTAATAAACATGATATTTTAAGCTAAAAAATGTAATTGAGTAATAAAATTATTAAAAAGAAGGGTAATAAATTAAATTTAGTATGGGGCGGGCGGGTGTGGGTGCGGTGCGGGTACTAGCATCCCCCACAATTGCACCCGCATCCCTGATTAAAAATCAGGTTTTCCCCGCACCCATCCTCGTCCCTAATTAAATCGAGTTTTCCTCGTTAAATTCGTGGTGGGGTCAGTCGGGGCCAGATTTATTTGCCATGCCTATCCATTATCTTACATGGTATCAAAGCCTATTGATCTGACCATGAGCCACCCACCGTTTTAATTCATGCAACAAACCCAAAAGAGTGTTGGACTTGAGAGGGTGTATTGGGAAGATCCTAAGTCGAACATTGGTTGGAGATAGAGCATTGAAAGACCACTCTTGTAATGCCCTGATTTTGTCATTTAATTATTTAATTAATTATTATGATAATTTGACAATTTTTGGTGTATTTGTGGTGGTGTTGCATGTTGACTATGTTGAGAAATTATTTTTATGTGGTGATGATATTAGAATAATTATGAATATTATTTAAATATTATTATTTAAATAAAATAAGAGGTATAGAGGTCTTGAGTGTATGTTAGTCAATTGAAGAGATTAAGTGGAGGGTAAATTGGGGAAACAATATTTGGGGTATGATATAAGGATTAGAGAATTCTGATCATTCATGTCATCTTAGAGAAAGAAAGAAAGCTCTGAGGAACAAGGAGAAGAGGCTATGGCTTGAAGAATCTCCGGAGAAATTTGAAGAGAAACCGTAAGAAGCGACATTTTAAGGTACGAGGAGTATCACCTATGTTCTTAATGTAGAATTTAGGTAATGGGTATCGTTCCCTAGATTTCCATCCTGGTAAAAACGCGAAAGTGGTGCGGAGAAGGTAGAGTCGCCAGCCAAGCATTTTTATCTTGAAAGAATGGTAATTCTGCACAAACCCGGAAAATAAAGGAAATGACAAGGTCCTACGAACCAAAGAGACTGGGTTCGGGAGTCGGTTACGACCTGGGAAGGTATTAGCAACCCAGATCGTCCACCGTACCCGACGGGATCCATGCTGCTAGAAACTATTTCAAAGGGGTAAGAATGAATTGTTGCTGAGAAAGAATAGGAAACTGAACTGAAGAAAGGAAAAGTAAGGGGGAAAATGTAGGGAAAATAAAAAGAGTGCTCGAATAGGCCCTACCCCATTGCCTACGTACCTTATCGGGAAATGAGGATCAGAGACGATGTAGTTCCCCTAACTGGGGATGAAGATTGCTTGTGTTTTTTTAAAGCATGAACTGCTTATGTCAATGCTCAGGTGTTGCAGGCTCGTCTGGCACGAGTGCATTACCGTCTTGAAAAAGACAAGTAGGAGCAAGTTCTTACGTTGAGAGTGAGTGAGATGAGAAAAGAATTCCCAGAGGAAAGACGATTATTCGTTGTTCAATATTTTTTAGAAGCTTTTTCTTTGAGGTTTGCATAGGAGAGTGTACTCAAGTCTCATTAAATGGAGTGTGTACTTCTTACATCACTTCAAGATGGAATGAAGAAGAAGCACACCTAAGTATGGAGAAGATCCCCAAACTTATTTCCAAGGATTGAGCCTCAAGCACACTAGCCTATTTTATTTATTAAATGTTTTGCCTTTTGGAGTGAAAAAGTGATTTTGTAGCTTTTATTTATGAATGTGACTTCATGATTAAACTTGTACATCATGCTAGACAAGTTTGCACTATCCCAAGATGGGATGAATACAAATTCTCCATGGAATAAGTTCATACACACAAAGTTACTTCAATCCTTATTAAGTGTTTTTACTTTTTTGTTGTGTTTAGAGATGAGAGAGAGAGAGAGAACAAAAGAGAACCAAATGTAAAAAGTCTAATGGGGAACTAACAATCCTAAGAGTTATCATGCATGGGATTCCTAGGTTAGTGTAGTTTGATTTCTATACTAATGAAGAAGAAGGAATGAAAAGAAAGAAGAAGAATAAGAAGAAGAATAAGAAAGGAGCAAAGGATTTAACTTACTTCTTAAGAGAAGATAAGTTGATCCTAGAGGGGATGAAAAATAATTAAGCATAGATGGACTAAACACATCACAAACAAAAGTATGAAGACTTAAAATGATGAAAGGAGAAGTTGAGATGTGGGAGCATCACCCACACCTCTCAAACTTACCAAAGCCCCTACAAGGTTAGAAATATTCACATGAAGGCTAATGAAAACCAAACAAGCACAAGATAAGAAAGAACAAAGCTCTAAGCCCTAAAACTTACACAAGTCAGAACCTACAAGTTCTATAAGACCCTTAAGATTAGTCATTCAAACTCAAGCAAAAATAAGTGAGACAAGTTCCACAAACATCCAACAATGCACCAAAGAAGGAGTGAGATGGAGAGAAGTGATCAAGTAGGGAAAGAAAGTCAAAATGAAACAACTTAGGTCAAAGTCAGGAGCTAAAAACCTTTATGAATGTCACATAATGTCAATGAAATGTCATACAAGTCATGAGTTATGGTATGGAAGCATAGGAGATGGAATGAGGATGAAGTGAGATGAAGATGCAAACATGTGTTCATGAAACAATGTCACTTAATGAGATGGGACAAGCATACAAGAATGACATGAGATAAGTATGAATCAAAGTCAGAGTTGTATCAACATTTTAAGATGCATATAAGATGCACAAGTAGTCACATTTGAACACGGATGGAACATAATGAAGTTATAAGAGGAGATGAAATCAAATTAGGTTAATTAGGGTTCATGTTTGGAAAACATTCATCAATGCAAGTCAACAAGTAATCATATGCTTCATACAAGTCCTATGAATTCCTAAGATGATGTCAAGATGCAAAGTTAGATCCTAACATGATGACACAAGTGCCTCCTATTGCAAGAAAGCAAGTCATGATCAAAACTTTCACAAAATAGGCAATCAAATGTTTAAGCATCAAAAAATTATCAAACATGCCTAAAAAATTATACAATTGAGTCCCAAAGGACCTCAACCTGGGGAAAATATCAAGTAAAGATCTCAAGCAAAGATTCAGAAGATATGGCACTCAAACAATCAAGTAAAACAAGCTAGGGTTTCACAAAATTAAGCTCAAAGTAAGGTCTCAAAACTCAACCAAAAACGACCTACAAAATAATTCAAAAATGTTTTAATGCATATTAACATGTCTCTAACACAATGCAAAAAGAATCAGGTTCACACCATTCAGGGAGATCAAGATAGAAAATCAACAAGTCAAGACACTCGTGGAAGAAAGAAATTCAAAAGAAATAAAAGGGAAATTAATTCAGAAGGTCAAAATAAAATAAAAATAGAAGATAAAATTTTCAAAAATTTTATAAAATACTAAAGATCATTGGTGAATTTTTTTGGAATTTTAAAAGCCTAAAAGCCCAATAGAGTTCAAAACAAGGAAGTGGGCTCAAGGAGGGGTGTCAAGAGCAAGAAAGCCCAATGCGCTCATAACATGGCTCGGAGTCAACAAATGTTGAGTCTTCTCATTGCCATTAGATTGATCATGAGGCTGATACGTAGTCAAACACTCCAAAAAGTAGTCAACTACAACGCGCAAGATTCAGTCAAACAAAAAGGTACACAGATCCAAAGGTCATCAAGAGTCAACACAAAGTATAATAATCCAATTCATTATAAAGCAAGTCAACCAAAAAAGTAAGAGAAATGAACGCTTGTGATCATAGTACACACACCAATAACATGTGTTGGAAAACAAAAACAATTATAATGAAATAAGAAACCACGCGCGTGTCACGTGCTTTTTTAATGCACTGTCCTCACAATAGCTATCAGATCAAAAGATCTTATGGCTCTCCTTCATCTTCAACCTCAAGCACCCAGGTCTGCAAACAAGTCCGGTGATGGAGCCCTAACTTTGGTCATCGGAAACTTCATATGCTAGCACAAAAATATCCAGAATTTCAAATAAACCACCCAGATCTACTCTACACCTCATCCAAATCATGAATCCACAATCAAAATCAACATACAATGATCACACAGTGAGAATCGAAGAGATCAAAAGTAGATCTAAAAAACTGAAATCACATTATACATCCATATTACACGTCCAAACTTTAAATTAAACATGGCATTGAAATTAGTGAAGATTATAGATCATTATGCACACAAGAAATTAGAGAAACAAGAGGCAAAACGAAACTCACCTAAAAATTGATCTTGAGCCAAAATACTCCTAGAAATCCAGTGTAAGAGTGCAGATCTTCCTCTTTTGAGCTTTATTTGCAAAATAAATGCAAATAAAGGCTTGAATTATGCTGGATCTTGAGATTTTAGTTGATACACTTCAAATTAGAACACCTTAAAATCTTTCACTATAGCTTGAAATAATGGATGATCCTTGTTCCTTATACTTCACTAAGTGTGGATATGCAATGAAATAAAGCAATATGTTGAAGGAGAAGGAGATTCGAAGGAAAATTCAAATGAGGCAAAAACTTTGAATCTCAGAATGAAGAGTGCATGAGGCTGATTCAAATGCTTAAGGAGCTTATATATGATGTGATTATGAGCCTCATTAGGGTTTAAGGAGTGGATGGAATCAAAATTAAGTGATGTGGATTAAAATGCAAAATTTCATAATTATGGACATGTGGTGTTTTTCTCGTACATTCTCAACATGAAGTGCATGACCACTCTCAATTTGATTCACCAATTGCCCTTGGATCAATCTTATGGCTGGAAAGGCTTTGATTCATGAGTTTTGAATGAATGTGCAAAAATGCATAATGGTTTGTACATGATTAATATGGCACGAAATTGGATGCTTTAAGGGCCAAGAACACTTGTCATGGAATACATTATGATGTGGTATCATGAATTGGTCCATAAAAACTCATTACAAGTCATTTGGAACCATTTTGCAAAGTGTGAAAATTTTGAATATTTGAAAAACCCTAAAATGCATATTGCCTTCCATCAAGCATAACTTTTGATCCATAAAGGCTATGAAGGAGTTCTTGTACATTTTGAAAATAGGAGAACAAGCCCTACAACTTTGATGTACATGGAAAATTCATTTGAAGCTCCTTTGGTCATGAAAGAAATGGTTGAAGTTAGGACAAAAATAGCCAAAAATAGAAAGTTTTCATTATATGTCACTTTCCAATTTTAGTAACTTTTTCCAAACTCTTGATTCTTGACTTTTGAGATCATTCATGCTATTCCTTGACCAAATAAAGGTTCATAAGCCTGAAAATCATGATTGGAACCCTTGAAAACCCTAGGTTGACTTTTCTTCTGCACAATTGACCTCGTTCTTCAAGTACAAGTAAATGAGCCATTGCCTGACTTTTTCAATGCTTCCTTGAGCCAACTTGCATACCTAGACCTTGTATGACATATATAAGCCTTTGATCACAAGAATTTATCAAAGCCATGAGGATAGCTTGCCCTGAGCCAAAACCCTAATTAGGGTTTCTTGTGTAGGAGAGAATGCACTGATGAGATTCCTGATGAACCAACCCCTTTCTAGGCCTTGAGGAAAAGTTTGAGCTTATGAGAGATATGAGGATCCCTTGTAAGCTTGTTTCAAGACAATTTGACTCTCATCTTGGCTTTTAAGAATCACAAATGGATAAATCACTGATCACATGCCATATGCTTCTAACCATGGATATTATGCTTCATTTTTCTATGCAAAGATGAAAGGATATGTATGATATATGCTATGCTATATGACATGAAATGAGAGGGAAATTTTGGGTTGTTACAATGGGGATAGTTGGGGTTTTAGGGGAAAACCTAGGATTTAATGAGTAGAATTGAGGGATTATTGATGAATTGATGTGTGTTGTAAATCATGTATGCATATTAGTTATAGATTATATACTGAAATTTGTGATTAAAATGGTGAAAGAGTGGTTTTTGAGTGAAAAATCATAGCAGGAGTTTTGATGTCATCGCAGGGTTTGGGATTTGAAATTGCGTTGCTCGCTTAGCGAGATCTTGAAAAATCTCGCCTTCTCAAGGCAGTAAGTAGCTCGCTTAGCGAGAAGCCAAACACGCTTAGCAAGATCTGGAAGTGAAAAATTAATTATTTAATTGCAAAAATTATCTAATGATGTGTAGAAATGATGTATTGATGTCGTGATGTATTATACTTGTTGCCATGATTTATGTTGATGTTTTAGTAATCATTTTATGATAAAAATGAAGTTAAGATGTAAGTTGATTATATATGGATTATTAACATGAATGCCAATACAAATGTTGAATTATGCTGATTATGTTGGATTGTTGTATCATTGCATTCATGGCATACCTATGTTGTTGGAGACTTCGATCACATAATGTGGATCAGGGTTATGTTTTTTATGATGTGCTCCCTTGTGGAGGGAAGATGGCCCAATGTCCATCACATGTTGAATTCGGTACCACATGCATTTATGAAGTTGCATTAATTCTTGGTGGCATAGCATGATGCATATGTGTGGAGTAGATGTTTGATGAGTTTTATGATGTGATGGGTGAGAATTATGATGTATTGCTATATGATGAATGTTGCATGATTATCTTTATTTTATGTCATTTATATTAATTCATTATTACTCATCTTGTCTGCCTTTGGTGATAGTCTATTACGTCATCTTGCAGATACTCAAGAATAAACTTGGTGCGTGGATGTAGCTCGAAGTATTATTTTTTGTCGCTTATTTAGTGAGGTGTGGTGTCCTGCTCTGTGTCATGTAACATCGGGTTGGGAACGTATGTAGATCACTGAGTCTTTTTGTTTATTTTCTACATTGTTGAACTATTTGTTGTTTTTTAGAATAACTAAGTTATTTTATGAATGAAGCATGAAGTTTAATTCCGTTGCGTAGTAAACGTTTAAATTGTTGAAACATGTTGTTAACCCGTGTTACGGGACATGACATCTATAAAATGAATTGATTGTTATGAATGAATGTGACGCCCTATGGTGTTTGTACTAGTTATATATATATATATATATATATATATATATATATATATATATATATTGATGTGGGGTAAATAGGTGTTACAACTCTATCTCTCTTCATATATCGAAAAAATTCTAACATAGCGTACATTCTTCTTTATGTTGATTACATCATCCTTATTACCTCTACTCATTCCTTTCACGAATCAATTAAGTCACTAATAGCATCTGAATTTGCGATGAAGGACATGGACCCCCTGAGTTACTTTTTGGGCATTGATGTCTGTCGTCCCCCTAGTGGCATCTTTCTAAGTCAAAACACCTAATTTTCAGAGATCATCGAATATGATTGCATGCCATCCTGTAAACTGTCATCCACACATGTCCAAACCAATAAGAAACTTAGCACCTCCTTTGGCACACCTTATGATAATCCCTCCCTATATTGAAGTCTTGCAGGGGCTTTATAGTAACTCATGTTCACTATACCAGACATATCTTATGTGGTTCAATAAGTTTGTCTTCACATGCATGCACCTAACATGGAATATATGCTCACTCTCAAGCGTATTATGCGTTATGTTGAGGGTACCATACAATTTGGATTACATTTATCACAATCCCCAGTTACAAAGCTTATCTCCTATAGTGACACTGATTGGGATGGATGTCCTGACACCAGATGTTCCACATTCGGATATTGTGTTTTTCTCTGTGACAACCTTATTTCTTGGTCTTTCAAAATTCAACTTATTCTCTCTCTCTCTCTCTCTCTCTCTCTCTCTCTCTCTCTCGTGCGCACACACACACACGCGCACACACACACACACAGTGCAAATATTCAGAAATAATTTAGAACTAACACTAAAAATGTGTATCTCCTATGTGATTAAAATTAGGGGTGACAAAACAGATCCGATTCATTAGGCATGTTTATTTTTCCCGCACTTTAATGTGAGGCAGATTAAAGGTTTATACTCTAATCCTTTAATGTGTCTTCTCCGTCTCGTCCTATTTTTTTTTTACAAGTACACATATTTACATAAATTTTTACGTTTTTAGACTTAAAAGTGTAATGTATGTGAGTTTTCCTTGTCCCACTCACTTTTTTTTTTGCAGCACAAACCTATTTTTAGACCAGCATCTTCAACTATGCATGTCCCGTTCATTCCATTTTCTTATAGACTTTTACAGAACTGACCTAAACGGGACGGACATATCCGTTTGCAACACCTAATTTAAAAAATTGATTCCAGAAGTCTATTCTCGTCTACTAGACTCAATTACCGCCCAAAGATCTAATTTCTTTATAATAACAAAATACATTTTATAATTCTAACTTCAATTGAGATTAATTACAGACTGCTTTTAATTTATAGACTTGACAATTGGCTGTTTGATAGGAGCATTACGTTAAATATAGGCCTGCTAAAATTTCCCAATTTTCTTACAATTACATGTTTGGAAAGACATGATCTATAAGCTGGATTTTAGTTATAATAATTAAAGAATGAAATGAGAAGATTTTAGTTTCTAATTGGTTTTATATGACACAAGATAATGACATGCGAGCGAAAGATTTTAATGTAAAATAGACTTTAAGATTACACTTTTAGTCCAAATGGAATGCAAGGTAGACATGCATAATTGAGGCAAATTAGGAAGCATCATAGAATGTTCATGGCTTCAAAATTCAAACTTGAATAAAAAACTAATGCATATCTCACTTCTTAAAATCTAGCGTCTAATCTATCACGGTTTTGCAAATTCATTTTTAATGCATATTTTCATAGGTTTAATATTTTCTTAGTATCTCAAGGTTCATCCTTTAATTAAAAAAAATAAATTAATTTCTTAACTTTTTAAACATATTATGTTAATTTTGTTTTTTTAATTTAAAGACTGTTTTTTTAAATTTTTCCATCAAAAAGAACTTATTTGAATCAATTATGTTATTTATATTATTTTTGTAATTTATATAATTTAAATCATTTTTTCTAAGACTAATATTTCTTCCTGTTGTAATTTCAATGGTTGATAGAATATTCTCCTTCCATACCCTATTTTTATAGGTAGAGGATATTGAGACCAAACACAAGAAAAGAGAATTATACACCCTTAATAAAAAAGATCAAACTCCAAACATCACCTTGCATGTACTATTATTCTTATTAAAGAATTAAAAATTAAAATAGAAATAGAATTTTTTTTTTAGTTTGTAGATAAGATCCATCATAAAATACTAGTACACATAATTAATAGAGACCGACCACATATGAATATTTTTATCCATATTGGGAAAAAATAAAATATAAGAAAATATAATAACAATAAAAAAAAGGCTTAGTATCTTTTTTTAGTCCTCTAACTATATGTCTAGATCTAATTTTGTCATCTTTCTTTTAAGAGTTCCAAATAGTTTATTCGTTTTTAAAACGTTTCACGTTGGTCTTTATCGTTAAATAAAGGTTAACTGTGTTAAAATTGATGATGTGTAATGTGAGGTGGATGAGTAATTGCAAAGTCGTCAGCTTCTTTTTCATTGTTTCTATGTCAATTATATAAACATTCACAATTGCAAACCCTAGATTAAACTAAAACGAATTTCTTCAAAATCAGTCGAATTGAAATGAATTTTTTCTTCCAATCATGAGTTCTGGGCGCTGTAAAAGTTGTTGACGGTAAAATTATTGTTGACAATATTATTAGTAGTAGTTAGGTTGTTTTGAATGTTATTCCAACTGTATTATGATTGGAAAAGTTTGTGGTTTATTGAAGAATGTTAAGTGTTATTGCAAAAGTTTAATCTCAGTGCAAATTTTAGTTTGATATCAATTTTTAGTTTGATATCAGTGTAAATTTTAGTTTGATATTAGTGCAAACTTTAGCAGAAATTAACATCATCAATTTTTGTGTACACTTTAAAGCAGAAATTAACCATACATATTATACCGATAACATAAGTAGTACATAAAGGAGGTAGCATTGCACAAAATATCTATAGCATTACACAAATGCTCATTACATAAAATAAAAACCCTTGTTCATAAGTACTTAAAAGTGGTTGCAAAAGACATAAAAGCAGTAGTATTACACAAAACATCAGTAGTATTACACAAAACATCAGTAGTATCACACCAAACAACATAGGTCAAGTACTCTATGAGGATTTCTTAGGAATGTTCCTTTTAGTGGGAGTGGTCCTCCTAGTAGTAGGATCCACTGCATTCTGAGATGCACCCAGACTGGTTGTGAGTCCTTTTGAAACCTGTGATGGTTTCCTAAAAGGTAACTTGTGCCTTGCTTGAGTTGATTGTTTTTCATGAGTTTACTATTTTTCCTAAGTTGACTGAGAAGCCTGAGTAGCTTGAGATACTTGTGATTATGATGCAGTAGTTTGAGTTAACTGTGATGTAGTGGGCTGAGTAGCTTGTGGTGGCTAGTCCTCTTGCAAGTTGATTTCTTGTTTCCAATTTGTCTACACTTTGTGCACCTCACTATCATACCAATCTTCCTAATTTTTCAATCTGACCCATCAATCTCACCTTCTGGAGGAATCACATCCAAAGGCTCTTCATTTAATGGCTCCTCCTCCATGTTTGTGGGTTGTTCATTTAATGGGGCATCTACATATTTAGGTTGGGATAGAGGGTGTTTAATGTATATGTCCACTTTAAGTTGTACCCTACATAGGTCAATTATCTCTAATGCACCCTTATCATTATTCAGTACATTAATCCCAAATTTTGGATCTTTGTAGTAGATATTGTCTACCTCTGTATACCCTAAGTCTTTCAACACACCTATCAACTCAAAATACGACCTATCAACATCCACCTCTAACTCATTACATTTACCCCCACATATTGTGTTTTTTCAGAATCTAAAAAACTACCCACTATGGTGAATGTTGAGATTAATCAGTTCTTCCATTTCAACCTAATATCACCTACAACCGCAAAATGCACAAATCGAAAATAAATAACACTAATTTTCAAAAGGGGGAAAACCCTAGACTACATAAAACGCAATGGAAGAAAAATAACAAGAACAAAGAGGAATTGAATCTGATATTAACCTTAATCGTATTCGTCTGCTTCGTATTTAATCCTCTTGTATGCTCCGGGTTCGTCTTCTACCTCAGACGTATGCTTTATCTTCTCTGTTAGGGTTCACCAACAATATGCAATGGAGAAAAAATGACTTAGAACATTTTTCATAAAAATAAATCGTGCCACATCCCCCATTCAGTGCAAGACACCTAAGCACTTTCCTTCAATGTCATCAACTTTTTAAGTGAATTTCTAACGTTTCTAACGACAAGGACAAACGTGAAACATTTTAAAAACGTAAGGGACCTATTTGGAACTTTTAAGAGAAAGTGTACCAAATTGAACCCTGACCTATAGTTAGAGGACCAAAAAGGGTATTAAGCCTAAAAAAACGTAACGTGGAAATTCTAAAATAAAATAAAAATTAAGGTTATTGTCATATAAAATCAGAAAATAATATTGTAAAAATTGTTGCATCACATAATTTATCTACAATTACACCACTCCATTACACCCATACTACCCAAAAGCAAAATTTTAACTACATCTTACAACACTTTAATATAAGTGCATAAGAGAAAACTTAGTGTTTTTGTCTAGTTGTAAAGAAGAATTTGAATCTTATATATAACATTGAATTCCATCTTCCTTCACAAAATTAAATGATGTGGGACTTTAAAAAACTTGAATCATTTATATAGTCTTACACTCCCTCTTTCTTCAAAGCAATGTAAGACTTCTTTAACATGTATATTTTCAACCAATCTCAACAATTTTCACGTTGATTGAAAATAATACATTAACTTTAATTGTCTTCACTGACAATCATATTCCACCCAAAAGAGTATCAACATGTATATTTTCAACTAATCACAACAATCTTCACCTTGATTGAATATGATAGATCAACTTTCTATCATACTCCACCATAAAAAGTATAGTCACTTGAAGCTACACAACTCCAAAAAATGTCACACCGTCTTCACCGACAAACATAGTTAAGAAAAATTCACATTGTCATCACCGACAAACATATAAAATATCATGAAGAATATATTTCACTTGAGTCTAAATCATTCCAAGAATTTCACATGTCAAAAATCAGTTTAAAAACTTATGTTGCAACTTCCATGTTGGTATGAAGCTTTTCAACCATTTGCATAATCTCACACATTGTGTAATCCTAATTGTATCATCACATCTTTGACTTGAACTTTTCACAAGTCAAAAAAAATTCTTCCATCAAATTTCTCTAGCTCAAACTGCACAACGAAATTTGTGACTGTAGCTCTTCAACTCTCCCACAACATCAGATTTTATTTTTTATGTGAAAGATCAGACAAAGTTGCAACCACAAAGTATACTAAGAACTTGTATCCTCGTATTGAACAGACTCTGATACGAGTTGTTGAGAAAAAAACAAAGCATGGAAAAAAAGGAACACAATAGCAACACAAGAACATATCGTGGAAACTCTAAAATCAGAGAAAAAATCACGGTCGTTGTCAAATGACAACCAAAGAATAACAATATATCAAAATTGTTATAACAGATAATTTACCCTCAATTATCCCACAACTCCAGTACTTGGGTTCCCTTCCTATGTGTAGAAAGGCCCAAATATGATTAATCCATTTGTATCACTTATTTAAGTGGAGAAAATCAATTTAGGGTTAAGAGAGATAGAGAAAAAATAAGGTTTCAAAAGAGAGGAACTCATTTTCGTTTGTCTGTAACCATTCTCACTAAATCGACGATCCCTGATTCGTTAACTGTTAAATCGTTCTCAAATTTGGAGGGAAAGTTCACAACACATATATCTAACTTTTGTCAGTTCAGAATTTCAAAAAAATGTTTGAGGTGAGAGTTATCTGCCTCACACTGAAGTTGTAGATTTGGGAAAATATTCAGCTTTTTTATTCTTATTTGTAAGCTAGTTTGCTTGGTGATTTGCGATTGTTAACATCAGTTTGTGAATCACTTTAAGACTCTCTTGTATCCTAAATTGATTATAGTGGAGTTATTTATTTGGTATGGACGACTCGTGGATTTTACTTTCATACTGAGGGGTTTTCCGCGTTAAAAATATCAATTTTCTTTTGCGCCTTTTATTTGTTTGATTTGTCATCTTATATTTGTGGTTGATCCTCAAGGTTCCTACGAGTTTTAGAAGTTTTATATCCATTGCATATTGGTTTATTATTGTATCTTAATTTCCCATCAGAGTGGCATCAGAGCTCTTAGTTAAGGGCTATTTTACTTGTTTGAATGATGGAGTTAAATACAAAGATGAAGACGGTATTGTTGAATGGTTCTAATTATCATTTATGGAAGAGTAAGATCAAATACTTACTATTTGTGAGAAAATTGCATTTACCGGTTTTTAGTTCCGCAAAGTCGAATTTTGTGTCTGATGAAGAATGAGTTTAAACATCAACAAGTATGTGGTTCTATTCGATAATATGTAGAAGATAATGTTTATAGTCATATTTCCAGTGAGACATGTGCAAAAACCTTATAGGAGAAGATAGATTCTTTGTATGCCTCTAAATCAGGGAATAATAAATTGTTCTTGTTGAATAGCTTCATAAGTTTGAAGTATAAGGAAGGGGCTTCTATTTCTGATCACTTGAGTGAATTTCAAGGCTTCCTTGATTATATGTCAGGAATGAGTATCAAATTTGATGATGAACTTTTGGGACTATTTCTATTGTTATCTTTACCAGAGTCTTGGGAGACATTTCGAGTTTCTATCACAAGTTATGCTCCTAAAGGTGTTGTTTCTATGGAATGGCTAAGGGTGGTATTCTTAGTGATGATATGATAAGTAAGGCACAAGGCTCTTCATCTCAACCTGAGGTACTTGTCCTTGAAAATAGGGGGAGTAGTCATAAAAATGAAATGAATGATGGTAAGGAGAATAACATAAGCAAGTCCAAGTTGCAATACAAGGATAGAATGTCATTATTGTCACAAAACATGACACATATAGAAGTATTATTATAGGTGGAAAAGAGATAACAAAGGCAAGAAGGGTAAGTCTAAACAGTTGACCATGAAGATCATGATGATAATCGTGTTACTACTGCTACTAGTGATAATCTTGTTATTCTTCATGGTCATGAGTATGTTAATCTTGTATCATACGAGAGCATGTGGGTAGTTAAGAATGGTGTTACATTGCATGTTACACCAAGGAAGGATTTTTTTTCACATTTTATACTTCTGGTGATTTTGGAGTATTGAAGATAGATAATGATGGTGTTTCTAAGGTAATTGGTGTTGGGGATGTTCGCTTGCAAACCAACATGGGAATGCAATTGTTGCTTAGAGGTGTCAAACATGCTTTAGATGTTCGCTATAATTTGATCTATGTGCATATGCTAGATGATTGTGGTTATGATAATCACTTTGGTTCTAGAAAGTGGAAACTCAACAATGGAAACTTTGTTGTGGCTAGAAGGGAAAAGCTTTCTAAATTGTATTGAACAAAAGCTTTGGTTGTTTGGGACAATGTGAATGCTATCGACATGAAAGCATCTTTGTGGCACCGAAGACTTAGTGATATTAGTGAAAAGCAGCTGAATGTTTTGACCAAAAAAGATGTTCTTCATGGATTAAAGAATGTATATTTGGAGAAGTGTTATCATTGCATGGATGATAAATATAATATATTATCTTTCAAGAGACATCCTCCCTCAAGAAATTAAAAGTTGCTTCAATTGGTACATTTTGATGTTTGTGGTCCATTAAAGGTAAAATCCTTTAGTGGTGCACTTTATTTTGTTACCTTTATTGATGACTGCTTCAGGAAACTATGGTTTTGTGCCTTGAAGACAAAATACCAAGTTTTGGAAAAGTTCAAATAATTCCATGCTTTGGTTGAGAGGCAGACATGCAAGAAGCTGAAATATGTTTGTTCAGACAGTGGTGGGGAGTATTGTGGTATTGCACATGAAAAGAATCCTCCTAAAATTCCATGCTTTGGTTGAGAGGCAGATGTAGCGGTAAAATCATGAGTGTAAGTTATTGGTTAACTTAACTCAAAGAAAGCAGAGTCGCCACCGCGCTTTTATTTTATTCCAAATGGAAAAGGAAAAAAGAGCGAATAAATCATAATGAATCTAAAAGCAAAAATCTAAAAGAAACGAGCATAGAACGGGTAAGGTGATAGGTTACAAATTGGGAAGCTTTTACGCACCCAAAATGTTTGTGGTACTCCACGGGAGCCCTTTGAAATATTTATTGCTTTTGGTTTGAAAAAGGTTTGTTAAAAAGAGATTGAAGAGATGAGAAGAGAAATGTTTTTTAAGATTTTTGTGTTTGAAGAGACGTCTGTCTCATGCCTACGTACCCACGACGTGCAACGTGAGATCAAAACCTCGTAGTTTGTGGTACAAATAGTGAAAAGTTAATATGTTGAATTGATTTTAGAATGTAAAGATAAGTCATCATTATTTAGCGAATAATTTCGCTAAAAAGAATGAATCATATCTAAACATATGAAAATGGTTATAAAGAAAAGTTCACGAGGACACAAAAACAATTCAATGGGTTTTGCATTTTTTTAAAGTATTTTGAAAAGAAAGTTTCGATATGCTTATGTGGTTTAGCATTTACTAAGAAATGAAATTGAAAAATTAAAACCGCTTGACATAAGTCAAGGTTTGATTATGAAAACATTTTGAAGTTTGAAAACAAACAAGGTTTTTGAAATAGGGAGAAGCTTTGAAAATTTAAGAAGTGGGAAGAGATGAAGAGACTATCCTAAGATGTAAAGTAAAAGTTAAAGTAAGAACAATCAAACCGTATGGCGAGCATTCTTCAAAGCAATAGGACTTCATCTTCATAAACAAGTGAACCAAATCAAGGCTAAGGTCTTCAATCCATAATAACTTGAGCAAAGGGAGAGATCCTAAAATCTAAGGCCAAAACTCCAAGTCCCATGTTAAGGATAGTGGCTATAGTCCAAGATTAAAGTCACAAGTCTTTTAGATGTTTAATCCTTTATTATAATTTTTTGTTTCCAAATGGACAAAAGAAAACGCACAAGAATATGAATATAAACATAAACAATATGATGAATGATAAAGAATAATAAAAGAGATAAGGAGCAAGAGATTAAAATAAAGAGGATAAGGTGCGAGAAGGAATTAAAATGTTAGTATATTAATAGTATAATAACATTTACATAATAATGGTATGGTGAACTTAATCATTCACAACCAAAGAAAGTAACCAAGATCGAAAGGCAACCGGATCCGCTTAGTATCTTACACTATAGTGATCAATCAAGGCAAATAGGATCGAATTCAATGAAGTGTGAAAGGATATTGGGATACCCAAAGCACATATGCATCAAACATTCATAAGTCTCGATTCTTAATGCAAAATTATCAACCACTTTGGGATTACACGACCAACAAGAGGTCCGGTCCACAAAATTACAAGTATCCAATTGGATTTTATTCCGAATTCGGGACAAGTTTAGGTCTATGTTAAGCAATCGCCGAGTAATTTACGAAGTAATTACCCTACAAATGAGGTCGGCCAACACCAATTAAGGTGATATAATGGATCATCCTTAATACATTTAGAGAGATGATAGGATGGATCATCCTCCGAAAACATGTCACACAAAAAGAAAAGTGGTAACGGTCTAATCTTAATCGAGATTTTACATCAATTTATCAAAGGCAACCTATCACGATTCTAAATTATGGAGAATGATCTAAATGATCATTCATCCATAAATTTGAAATAATGATGATTAAGCATCTTCGAAAATCAATAATCGTCGAATCGAAGATCTTATCAACCAAAAGAAAAATAAGAGATGAAAAAAAATGGATCTAATCATAAAATCCACACAAAAACCAACCAATTAAAATAAAGGAAAATTCTATAAGAAATCAAAATTAAATCACTAAAATTCTTTTTTAAAATAAGAGATGAAAATTTAAAAAGAACAACATGGAAAGGGTGGTAACGCGGATCCAGGGGTGGAATTAACAATCTGGATCCAACACTTAAGGCCCAAAGAACATGATGCCATTAGTCTTGAAAGAAAATAAAAATAAAAATAGATTTTATATAAAAAAAAACTTTGGAACACTTTTATCTTCTTCTTCCTTAGTATCACGCGGACACCGTTCACTCAAAGGGGAAAAATGTCGCCATTTTCACCGTCGAAATATCACGCTAGTGACACTCTGATCAGCCGCGGCTCTCTCTCGTCACGAATTTCAAACTTCTTATTCTCTTTCTGATCCATATTTATTGTGATGAGTGAAAGGTGGATTGAAAGAAATTGGTGAGAGTTTGTGAAATTGATGAAAGATTGATTGAAGGATTGATGAAGGAAGAAGGTTAATGGTGGATTAAACAGAATTTGAAGGTTGATTGAAGTTTGAAGAAATTGAAATTGAAACTTTGTAACACCCCAAATTTTCCCTCTTCTATTTAGCATCATCATCATATCATATTCATCATAAGCATGTCATATTCTTAGCATTTTGCATAGAAAAAATGAAGCATAACACTCACATGTTCTAGCATAAGGCATATGATCAACCATCCGGGAACTTTGAAGCACTGCAAGTCAAAATCAAGAGCATGGTGACCTGGCAAGAATCTCACAGGATCATTTTGCACAAGCTTTGCATCATCTTCGAGACCCTAAAAAAGGATGAGGATCAAAATCAGCTTGAAACGGTTGGCGTCGGGTTATTCTTGAGGTTTCCCACCAAAAGGAGGGAAATTCAAATTTTCCTTGCGTTAACCGGTTAACGCATATGGTTAACCGGTTAACGGCTGCGAAATTTGAATTTCAGCAGCAAGTTCAGCATGTGTGTTTTGGCTCCATTTTCCAATTTTCTGATTTTTATTCATTTTGAATTAATTATGGAGAAGGATCTAGCGCATTTGTCCAAGCCTAATTCAATTGCTAGGTCCTAATCACTTTCTAAGCCAATGCCAAGCCATTATTTTGGATCCCAAACCTAAACCATATTTATTCCATTTCCCTCCAAACCAAGAGCCCCCCCTCTCACAATTTTCACTTCTCATTTTCTGAATTTTGAGCTCTCTCGCCATTCTCTCACTTTTTTCTCCCCGTTTTCCAAATCACTCAAAGTTCCTCTTTGAAGATCACATAACTTTACATTAAAGTGTGTAGATATTGGAACTAGACCTCCATCCATAGCTTCTTTGCATCATTTTGCTGGTTTATTACTTGGTTCAGATCTGGTTTGGAGATTAGAAGTGCTTGTGGAGTCAAAATTCTGCATCAAGATCTTGTTCTTGCATTTATTTGGCATGAAGTGTGAAGCTTAGCACCGGATCTTCGAAGTTTTCCGCGAAATCTCTCATTTCCAGCTCAAACAACAATTACCAAAGCATACATCAGCTTTGTAGGTTGGTTAATTTCAGATCTAGCTCTGTTTTTAGCTTATTTGCATGCTTGTGCTTTAGATTAGGGGTGTGCAGAAAAACCAATAACCATAAACCAAATTCCTATCCAAATTAATCCAAATTTTAAAATCCAGTCCAATAGTATATTTTAGATTTGGTGGTCCATTTAATAAAATTTTACAAAAACCGGTAACTATATTCTAAACTGGATTAATTTATTAGATACCACATTTTATTTGAGGTTCAATACTCTTTTTCCAAAGAATGCTTTGCTGCTAGATCCTGCCACTCAACCAACCATAAGCAATGTTTTCATTTCTTTGTAACAGTATTTTTAATTTAATAAATTATTAATTTATTGAATAATTTTTAAACATATAAATTTAAGATTTCAAACCCTATGTAGTACCCCTGAAAATTGTTCACCGTTAAATATAAAAAGCACAATTGCACCTTTTATTTAATTTAAAAATATATATGACATCTATTATTCCCTCTTAATTTTTAATATTTTATTTGAATTTTTCTTTTATCTTCCTTCATTATTAAAAATATTAAAACTTTGTATTATATTTTATTTTTAAATCTATTAAAAGAATATTTCAAAAAGAAAAGTAAAAAAAGTTTGATAACTATTGCTTAAGAATCATTTTAAAAGATAACCGTGTTCGAGTAATTTGTGTTTAGTATTTTGTATGAATCTTAAAAAATTCAGATTTTTTTAATAAACTTATAATAGAATTTAAAATCAAGTTTTTAATTAAGTTTGGTAATTATTTCTACTAATCTTTATTAAGTTTTTAATTTTTTTTTACTTTGCATACTGTATAACTTTTTATAATATACATGCAAGTACTGTTGTGAAAAACTAAAAGTTAAATTAAACAATCTATCTTGTGGAGCCTAGATCCAACTAAAGTTAAATTGGTTATGAAGTAAAATGGACAAATAATTAAAACTGTTAATCAATATTATAAGTTTTCGTTAGGTACAAATCTTATGTTTATAAAATAAATTATGAAAAAAAAAATCAAACTTAAATTTTTTGGAATAAAAACAATTTTTTTTCTGAAAAAAAAATTCTTGTTTTTTTAAATAAAAAATTCCTGGAATTTTGTTTTTGAAAAATAAAAATTTCAGAATAAAAAAAAATTCTCCAAATTTTTAATTTAAAAAAAAAATGTGAAATTATCGTTCGGAAAACATTTATTCTGAATTTTTTTTTTTGAAAAAAATTATTTTCCTAAAAAATAAATTATTTCCGAAAAAAAGGATTTTTCTAATTTTTTTTTTTGAAAAAAAATTCAGTTTTTTTTTCTAAATAAATAAATTTTAAATAAAAAATTCCAAATATTATTTTTAAAAATTGGTTTTGAAAGTGTTCAAATTATAAATTTGGTTTATAATTCTAAACTGATTATAAATTAGTTTCTAAACACAAATTGGTTCTAAACTAGTTTATAAACACAAACTGGTTCTAAACTAGTTTTAAATTGAATTGAAACCATTTTAGCAGTTAACTGTATTTTTATGAAAATGGTTATTGTAAACTGAACTGAACCATAAATATGGTTTGGTTCAGTGCAATTCATGAACCATGAACACCCCTGCTTTAGATCCACCATGTGCTTGTGTATTTTCTTGTGTTGCATGAATTGATTGGTTGATTTGTAACCGGATCCGAATGTTAATGTTCATGAGCTTAATGATATGAATTAATGTGAATTGATCTAATTTTTCCATGTATAATTGATTGCTGGTCTGGTGTAAGATTAGTTGAATAAGTTGGTTTGAGCTACTGTTTTTGCAGGTTTTGTTGTTGTTTTAACAGTGTTAATCGGTTAACGCATTTGGTTAACCGGTTAACGCACCTGTTTTATGCGTATTTTGTGCAGGTTTGAACTGGTTAACCGGTTAACGCATTTGGTTAACCGGTTAACACTGAAGCAGAATGACTTTTTGGGGCTGTTTTGAGCTTGTTTGATCCCCTTTCTTGTTTTAATTGCCATGGATCATTGTATGATCATTGAACATGATATTTTAGGGTGATTTGCTTGTTGGTTGAAGTATGCTTTCATGCTTTCGACGCATAAGTCGTATATTTGCAATGCTTGACATGTTGTTTGATCCTTGTTTGCTAAAATCTTTGAGCATGTTAATTCCATGATTGTGTTGATCAATTTGATGGATTTTTGCTAACATTTCAGGGGCTCATGGTAAGAGAAGTGTGGATGTTTATCCACATTTCAACTCTTCATTTTTCCTCTTTTGCTTTGCTTTTGCTTTTTGAGTTTTGATGCGCTTTGTGCCATCATGTGGTTCTCTTTCCCCTCTTTAGCTTTCTTCTCCTTTCTTTTTGCTTCTCTTTTGATCATCCTTTCTCTTAGGATAGTTCAAACCTCACTAACCTAGGAATCCCATGCATGATAACATTAGGAGTAGTCTTCCCCATTAGATTTTACCTTTGAGATCCTTTTGGTGCTCTCTCTTCTCACCTTCAAACTTAATTTCAAGTCACTTTAATAAATGACGAGACTTCTCATGTGACATGAGACTTTGCTATGAGATACTTGCATGCGTTCCATTTCGGGGCGAGGTGTAGGATATCCCTCGTGGTGGATAGGTCTTAGCATGAGATTACTTCACAAAGAAAAGCTAAAAAACACTTCTTAACAAAAAAAAAACACTTAATAAATGCCAGTAGGTCAGTGTGTCTGAGCCTTCACTTGTGGGACTAGATTTGGGGATTTCTTCCATAGCTAGGTGTGCCTCTTGCGCATTCCATTTCGGGATGATGTAAGAAGTACACATCCCATTGAGTAAGACTTAGGTACACTCACTTACGTAAACCTCAAGACAGAAAACTCATAAAAAACATTGGACAAACAATAAGTGTCTCTCCTTCGGGACTTCCTTTCTTATCACCTTCACTCTTTTCGTGTGAACTTGCTCCTATTTGTCATTTTGCAAGACGGTAACGCACTCGTCGTCTGAGCCTGCAACACCTGAGCATTGACATAGGCAGTTCATGCCTTAAGACACAAGCAATCCTTTCCACCCCTAGTTAGGGGAACTACGGCGACTCTGATCCTCATTGTCCATATGAGGTACGTAGGCAGCGGGGTAGGGCCCGTTCGAGAACAATCTTTATTTTCCCTACATTTTTCCTTTTCATTTCTTTTTCAGTTCCCTTTTCTTTTCTTTTATCCAGTTCAGTTCATTTTCTTTGCAGCAACTTTTATTTCTTCACCCTTTGAAATAGTTTTCTTTGCAAGCGTGGATCCCGTCGGGTACGGCGGACGATATGGGGTGCTAATACCTTCCCAGGTCATAACCGACGCCCGAACTCAGTATCTTTGGTTCGCAGGACCCGTGTCCTTCCTTTTCTTTCTTCTAGTTTGTGCAGCATTACCATTCCCGTTCCTTCGGGATAAAAATGCATGGCTGGCGACTCTACCTCTTTCCGCGCCACTTTCGCGTTTGTACCAGGATGGAAATCCGGGGAGCGACAGCTGGCGACTCTGCTGGGGATCGAACCCAGAATCTCTAGTTCCTTTGAGAGTCTCTCCTAGCGCTTGCATGCTTATGTTTCTTTGGGTGTTGATTGTTTGCTGTTGTGTGTATATTTTACTGTTGTTTATTTACAGTTTTATTTACAGCTTTATTTACAATTTTCAGTATTTTATTTTCATGCATCATATTATTACTAGATTGTCTGGACTGGATTTCTTCTGTTTGATGGGACTCGGGTGAAACTGTTACTGTGAGATAAGCCAAATACCCGGCTTGAGTGCACCCTAGGATTAGCGTGGACACGTTGTACTCGCATGTGGCATGATGAGCGGCGATGTGTTTCACACCCAGACTGCGATCATCTTGGAAATATCTTGTGTGGGGATTTCCTCCACTTCGGGATAGGACCTTGATAGTTATGTGCATCTGAGGACCGATCATTGAGAACCTTTGTGGAAACAACCCTCTCCAGTGGTGACAGTGGCAGACCACATTCTGTGGCAAACCCATTCGCACCCGAGGGTCCAGTGGGGACTCGCATAGGATGGTCTGGTTCTCTTATAGGAACTCAGTCAAAGCATCTGGTCGTATGACAATAGTAATGTATCCTACGGGCTGAATGTACTATTGTTTCTCGACTTCAGCGCTCAAATCTGGGGACTTATAAGGGATGCTTGTTTTTCCCGGACTCACACTGAGGCCTCCCTGCATAGTATATAATGCCAAACCGATTCCCTGATTTGGTCATGAGCCATTTCTCGGAAATGGTGAAAGTATTATTGCTATTCGGCTTTGAGAGTCCTTGATGTTTGACCTGGAGCACACCCGTGAGATTGGGAAGGGTTTACAGGTTTGCAGGAACCCTTAACCTCATCATACCTTCGTTATCAATGCAGTCTTATGTTATGATACAGTTACTTTGATTCCGGAGTTCTTGAGTTTATATGGTTCTTGATTGGGTTTATCTGAGATTATCTGAGTGTTTATGGGTATTATTTGGAGGATTTGGGTCTTTGATCACTTGGCTTTGGCATCTAGTATCCAGACAGTTCCGGATTGATCATGTGTCCTTGCATTTGCATTGCATCATTTCATCATTAATCATGTTTTGTTTCCATTCACAGGTTCATATCATTGCTTCCGGTTCCGGTATCCTGTTCAGAGATGGAAGATTCTCGCAAGCAGAACATTCATTTCAAGTTTTTCGACACTAAGGTTGGCTTGTTAAAGAAGATGGTGAAGCTTATCACGCCCAATCATGTGGAAAGGTTCAGGAAGGCTTATGGGAGTATTCTGGATGTGGTGGTAGAGTTAGATCTCTCTGAAAGAAGTGCCATTCATACTCTACTTTAGTACTATGATCCTCAACTTCGATGTTTCACTTTTCCTGATTTTCAGTTAGGTCCTTTGCTGGAGGAGTATGCTTTGATCTTGGGAGTTCCTATTCGAGACCAGATTTCGTTCAACACTGATATGGTTAGACCTGCACCTGAAGCGATTGCTAAGGCTCTTTATTTGAGCCCTTCTATTGTGGATTCTCTGACTATTATTAAAGGGGGTGTATCTGGTTTCTCTTTGGAGGCTTTAGTGAAGAAGGTTGAAGAGTTGGCTGTTAAAGAAGAGTGGGATTCTGTGTGTGCCATTCTGGCTCTCTCTATTTATGGCATCATTTTGTTTGCAGACATGGAGAAATTCATAGACATGAATGCAATCCATATATTCTTGCTGAAGAACCATGTGCCTACATTATTGGGATATTTGTATTACTCGGTGCATTATAATACTGAAAAGAAGCGGGGAGGTTTAGTGCGCTTCTATGCTCCTTTGTTCCATATGTGGTTTATGAGGCACTTGCCTAGTACCGGTGTGTTTAGTGATCATACTTTGGTGTGGGCTCAGAAGCTGGAAAAGTTGTTTGCTAAGGATGTTAGATGGATTACTCAGAGGCTGCAAGGTACACGTTTCATCACCAGTTGTGGGAGTTACCTCAGTGTACCTCTGTTGGGAGTGACTGGGGGAATCAATTACAACCTAGTATTGCTGAGGAGAATATTAGGGTATGCTTTGAGAGAGGTCCCAGAGGAGTTGAAATTGGCTCCTACTTTCTATTTCCTGGTGAAGGACAATATGCCTTTGGTAAGAAAAGCTGCTGGAGCTTGGAAGTGCATCAAAGGAGAAGGAGTGGATAGCTTTGGAAAGTGTAACAATCAAACTTTTCCGGAGTACGAAGCCTGGTTGAAGAGTAGGGCCAGGATGGTCTTGCTGCCATTTTCCCCTCCAGTTCCTCCAACGACTGAGCCTAATATCATTGTTCCCTTAGAGGAATACAAGAAGTTGGAAACTCAGTTGCACGAAGTACGGGTAGAGAATTCTGAAATGGTTAACTTGTACCATCTTGCCAATCGTGCTAAGAATGAAGCAAAGGAAAATCTATAGAAGATGCAGGTCACCTTGGAAACTAAGGAAAAGGAGTTTGCTGGGAGAGAAGCTCATTTTCAGAGACCGGGTCTAATGGAATAAAAAAGAGAAGCAAAACGTAAGAAGACTTTGAAGACTCTTAAAGAAGCTCGCCAGTCCATTGCTTGGTTGCAGGGCCAAAGGGAACAGGAGCAAAAAAATTACAAAGAAAAGGAAGAGTTCTATGAATCACAGTTGGCTGCCAAGAAGGAAGAATGGGAACAAGCCCACAAGATCCGAAGAGAGAAGACTCAACAGTTGGTGAAGAGTCAGCAAGCCTTAGAAGAAGCACTTAAGGAGATTGAAGATCTCAAATTGATGGCTGGAATCAAGAAGGCTAGGTCTGAGATGGGACTTAGTGAGGAGGGATCAGAGCCTTCAAGCAGCAGTCTTGCTTTCTAGTTTGTTTTCTCAGTATTAGATTACCTACAGGCATGTTGTAGGAATCCTGGTTTTGTATGTTTTTCTTATTTCTTTTAGAAGACTTGTACCCTACAGGGAATTATGTGATCCTTGCCTTGGGATGGATTTATGTTATGTGATTTTTATTCAAATCTCTATTTTCTGTACGTGCTGGCATTTGGGCTGTTACGGTTATTTGAATCTGATTTCTGCGTAAAGGTCTTCTTAAGGTCAGGGGTCAACAGCCATCTGGATTCCTTTGATAAAAACCGGAATCGGGGCATGAATGACCTGGAGTTTGAAAGCATAAACAATTGCATACATATCACCATTTCTTCTTGTTTTGCAGGTATAACCGCCGGTTCCTAATGTCTTTTCTGTAACAGGCACTATAGCTCCTAAGAAGGTTCAGAGACATCCAACTATACACAGATACCCTACCAAGGTGAACAGAGAAAGAGAAATGGAACAGATGCAAGCGGATCTGGATGATTTAAGGACAAGAATGGACAACTTCATAACCCTCATGGATGGGATGGGTCAAACTCAAGAGCACTTGCGCGAGATGATAGAGAATAATCAGGCCAGGAACAATGAGACAGCAGATGGAGGTAATCGCAATGGGGCTGGCGCCTGTCAAGTTGAAATCCCTATGGTGCAACCAGGGGTTACTATTATCAATGATGGGATGAATAGCGTGCAGATGGATGGGCAGGATGAACAGTTCACTTTGCTGGACGAGGCAGAAGGCCAAGGGGCTGACATGAACAGAAAGTTTGAAGAGATGGCTGAGCAAATTCGTGCCATTCAATCTCAGAGTTCGTTGGGGTTTGATATCACTGACTTGGGCTTGGTGCCAGGGGTTAGAATTCCCTACAAGTTCAAGGTTCCTACTTTTTACAAGTATAACGGCACGGCGTACCCGAAGACTCACCTCCAGTCTTTTGTCGGAAGAATCGCTGCACATACCGATGACGAGAAGTTGTGGATGTATTACTTCCAGGATAGTCTTGTGGGAGCCTCCTTGGAGTGGTACATGAAGCTGAGCAGGGTTAATGTTCGAAGCTGGAAGGATTTAGCAGAGGTGTTTGTGAAGCAGTATCAGTATAATTTGGATATGGCTCCAAATCGTACTCAGTTGCAGACCATGTCTCAGAATGCTAAGGAAGGGTTCAAGGAGTACACTCAGAGGTGGCGTCAGCTTGCTACTAGAGTACAACCTCCCTTGTTGGAAAATGAAATGGCAGATATGTTCATGGGAACACTACAGGGGGTGTTTATTGAGAGGCTGACATCTTGTTTGGCGACAAAGTTCAATGACATTGTGATAGCCGAAGAGAGGGTTGAAACTCTTTTGAAGATGGGGAAGATTCAAGACACCAGTGCAGGTAGCTCAAGTGGTGTGAGGAAAGCTTTTAATGGACCTCCAAGAATAAGAGAGGGAGAAACTAATGTTGTGTACAGCCGAGGCAGGGGCCGGGGATACAGAAGATCCTATGAGCAAGTGGCAGCTGTCACTATTCCATCAATTCCTGTGCAACAAACTCAACCACAACAACAACAACAGCCACCACGCAATAATTATCAGCAAAGACCCTATCAACAGAGACAAGCTCGTCCAGCTAACAGGGTGCTTGAAGCCATTCCAATGACATACACATCACTGCTTCAAAGGTTGTTAGATTTGAACTTGGTCCAATTAAGGACATTAGCACCACCTCCACCTGGAGAGCTTCCAGTGGGGTATGATGCTAATGCAAGATGCGTGTTTCATTCAGGAGCTCCTGGGCATTCAACTGAGAAGTGCAGGGCACTACAACATAAAGTTCAAGACTTGATTGATTCAAAGACGATTAACTTTGCACCGCCTCCTAATGTTACATCAAATCCCATTACCAACCATGGAGGGGCAAGGATAAATGTTGTTGACAGAGGTGAGAGGTTAAGCTTGATTTTGAATGTAGAGGAAGTGAAGACTTCATTGCTGGTGGTGAAAGACAGATTGTTGAAAGGGAAGATATTCACAGGGTGTGGTTATGACTGTGAGGGGTGTTTGAGTTCAGTTAATGACTGTGAGGACTTGAAGGTTGGACTGCAATATCTGATTGAAGAGGGGTCACTACAGTTTGATAAGGTTGATGATAGAAGTAATTGTGTGTCTACCATAACAATTTACTTTGATCCTGCTGAAGTTCTTGTCCGGAGGGAGCCTGTGACTATCTATGTTCCAGAGGTGAGTCCAATGACTATTATTGTTCCAGGGCCAGTTCCTTATGCTGATGACAAGGCAATCCCGTGGCACTATGGCTCGGATGTGTATGTAGAAGGTCAGAAGGTGGAAAGTAAAACAATGAAAATTGACCCGACTGTGGTGAATGTCGGAGGAGTTGGTGGATTTACAAGAAGTGGGCGTCTTTTCGCTCCTCAAGCTCTCAGAGGAGATCCCGAAGCTGAAGTTGCTGTAAAGGCTAAAGGCAAACAGATAGCGACCGAAGAAGTAACAACTCCTGCTACCGGGCAAGGCACTTTTGAAAAAGAAGTCGAAGAGTTTATGAGGATAATAAAGAAGAGTGACTATAAAGTAGTTGAACAGCTGAATCAGACTCCGTCCAAGATATCTATCCTGTCATTGTTAATGTGTTCGCCAGCTCATAGTGAAGCTCTATTGAAAGTTTTGCAGATGGCATATGTACCACAGGAGATAATTGTTAATCAGTTGGAGGCTGTGGTAGGCAGCGTGAATGCCAGCCATAGGTTGGGCTTCACGGATAGAGATCTTACTTCTGAAGGCCGCAATCACAACAAGGCCTTGCACATCACCATGGAGTGTAAAGGTGCGGTCTTGTCACATGTTCTGGTTGATACAGGCTCTTCCCTCAATGTGCTCCTTAAGAAGTCCTTGATGAAGCTGAATATTGATGGCATTATGTTAAGACCCAGTGACTTAATTGTGAAAGCCTTTGATGGGTCCCGGAGGTCTGTGTTCGGGGAGGTTGAGCTACCTATGAAGATTGGGTCTCAGGTATTCAAGAGCACGTTCTATGTCATGGATATTTAACCTGCTTACATTTGCTTGCTAGGACGTCCCTGGATCCATGTTGCGGGCGCAGTGACATCCACGTTGCATCAAAAGCTGAAGTATGTGGTAGATGGTCAGGTGATCACTGTGTGTGGGGAAGAGGATATTTTTATAAGTCATCTGTCAACTTTCAAGTACGTGGAAATGGACGGGGAAATTCATGAAACGTTGTGTCAGGCTTTTGAAGCGGTCAATGTTAGTACTTTGGCTCCAGTAGATCGGAACAACGAGAAGGAAAGGAGCTCTATCTACTCCTACAAACAAGACAAAGAAGTGGTCCAATCCGGAAGCGCCCAGGGCTGGGGCAAATTGATGGAGTTGGAAAAGAAGAATGACAAGTTCGGTCTTGGTTACCAGCCTGGTGGGTCCAACTGGCCTCAGGGTAATAAGATCATACCTTTCACAAGCGTCGGAATGCTCGATCGCGACAACATCTGTGCAACAAGTGAATAAGGGGACAGTGATTGCGACTGGGATAGCTGGATTCACCCATGTGCACCTGGGGAGGAGCTCCGGAACTGGTCTGTCGAGGATTTTGTTCAAGTTACTTGGAAATCAAAGTAATTTACTTGTTTCCTTTTTATCATGCTGCATGTCAATCCTGCACTCTGCCCAAGGTGCACAGATCCATTTGTAGGGCCACCATGCTTTCAATGCATTTATTTTTCCATGAAATAAAGGACATTTTTCAAGCAAATTTTGTTCTCTTTCTTTCGTTTTAAAATTTTTTTTTTCACACAAAAAATAAAATGGCAATGTTTTTCCTTTTGTTTGTGTTTGCGTCTCTTTTGAAAAAGAACAGATTCTGAAATAAGCACATCATATGTGCAGTGTTGATCATCCGGATTCTAGTGATAATGTTCCTGCTATGACCACGCATGACTTCGACAATCCTATCTACCAAGCTGATGAAGGGGTTGAGGAAGACTGTGAACTCCCCAAAGAATTGGTCAGGTTGTTGAAACAAGAGGAAAGGGTCATTCAGCCTCATCAGGAAGAGTTAGAGATCATCAACATCGGGACTGAAGATGTAAAGAGAGAAATAAAGATTGGGGCCAGTCTGCAGGCCAAGGTAAAGAAGCAGTTGATTGGTATGCTACGTGAATATGTGGATATCTTCGCCTAGTCGTATCAAGATATGTCAGGGCTAGATACTGACATTGTTGTGCATAAGCTGCCACTAAGAGAAGACTGTCCTCCAGTGAAGCAAAAGCTGAGAAGAACTCGTCCTGATATGGCGATGAAGATCAAGGAGGAAGTTCAGAAGCAGTGGGATGCCGGATTCCTTGCCGTAACTAGTTACCCACCTTGGGTGGCTAACATTGTGCCTGTACCAAAGAAAGACGGCAAAGTTCGGATGTGCGTTGATTATCGGGATCTAAACAGAGCAAGTCCGAAGGATGGCTTTCCATTACCTCACATTGATGTGCTGGTAGACAACACCACTCAGTTCTCGGTATTTTCTTTCATGGATGGCTTCTCCGGGTATAATCAGATCAAGATGGCACCGGAAGACATGGAGAAAACAACGTTCATTACCTCGTGGGGTACATTTTTCTACAAGGTTATGCCCTTTGGGTTGAAGAACGTCGGGGAAACGTATCAGCGGACTATGGTCACATTGTTCCTTGACATGATACACAAGGAAATTGAATGCTATGTGGATGACATTATTGCCAAGTCCCGAGACGAAGAAGAGTGTAACACCCTAAATTTTCCCTCTTCATTTTAAGCATCATATCACATCATATTCATCATGAACATATCATATTTCTAGCATCCTAGCATGGAAAGATGAGGCATAACATTCTTCATGACCTAGCATTAGGCATATGATCATCTGTGGAGGTTCTTGAAGCATCACAAGCTATGACAAGGGTCCCATTGGTTTTGTACAAGTCCTATGAGGGTTCTACATTGTATTGACAAGTTCAAGTTCATTTGCAAAAGTTCAGAAGGTTGGAAGATCATCTGAGAATCCAGGCTAAGGCAAAGCTCCTACACTAGGATCCTAAACTAGGGTTTGAGATTCAAGCTTGAAAACCTTACAACTTTGGCCATTTCATTTGGGCAAAGTCTTCCATATCTCAAGAGGATCCTAGGTACCAATTTTCATGAGAAAATTCCTTGTGGAAGTCAGGAAATTCTTCAGTTGCTTGCAGATGAAGTAATTGGTCAACTGTGCCTTTAAAAAGTCAAATGTGTGGTTTCAAGGGGTACAACCCAATTTTTCTAGCCAAGGGATGTCCTTACAATGTTATAAGAGGTTTGGCAAGTTCAAAGATCAAGAATCATGAAGTTTTGAGGGGTTTTGCAAAAATGGTGCAAAGTTGGTTTTAAGAAAATTCCACTTTTGGCAACTTTTGCCCTAAAATTCAAGTGAGCTTAACATGATCAAAACTTCTTCAAATGGACCAAAGTCAAACATGAAAGTTGGAGATTAGGTTCTCCCATTTTCAAAAAGTACAAGTACTTTTTCATAGCCTTCCTGGTTTGTAATATAGGCCCCTCGAAAATTCCTTCAAAATTAGGGCAAATGGCAAATTTCTTGCATGCACCAAGAGCAAGAAGGCTTGAATCTCATTTTTAAGGCTTGGTATGGATCAAGTGAGGTTACTGTCGCTCCCACCAAATGAAGCTAAGTCCAAATAAAGGTACGGACGCGAACGGTCGGCGAAAGGGACAATGAGAACACACAGCCGTGAACTCACTGGAGATGAATAGAGTCGCCAGCTAGGCATTTTTATCCCGGAGGAAAGGCAATGCTGCATAGGCCTAGAAAGAGATGGATAAGACGGTTGCGAACCAGAGAGACTGAGAAAGGGGGTTAGTTACAACCTGGGAAGGTATTAGCACCCATATTGTCCGTCGTACTCGACGAGATCCACGCTTAAAAGATTTGTGTTTTAAAGGGGTAGTGTCGGTGCAATTTGTGTATAAAGTAACTAGAAAAGAATGTACAGGTGTCAGTGCAAGGGAAAAGTGAAGTGAAATATGAAAGTGTCAGTGCAGGAATGAGAATATGCTCAAGATAATGAGGCTAAAAGAATGAAGCTGGAAAGAGGGGGAATATACAGAGACTTTTGTTCGATAACTGTTAAGTTATGCCTACGTATCCTCTCGTGCAATGAGGAAGTCAGAACACCGTAGTTCGACCCAAAGAGACTGAAAGATGAATTGACTTGTGAACTGCTTGCCTGTCAATGCTCAAGTGTATGACCTGTCTGGCTCAGGTGCAAACTGTCTTGCATTAGACGGAAGAAGCGAGTTCTCGTTTGTGATTGAATGAGGTGAGAAAAGAATCCCGGAGGAGACGATTATTGTTTGTTTTTGTATTTTCAGTCTTTTATTGTTTTTGGATTTTGTCATAAGTTAATGAGCTTAAGTCTAAACCAATGGATTTAGTAAACTCATCACGTCTTCCCTCTGATTAGGGGTAATGAGAATACCTTAAGTGTGAAGTCAGATTCTCACACTTAATCACCTTTGGTGTAGGATTAAGATCATTAAACTACTAATTAGATGTCTTTGTGGTTTTTGTTTAGTGTTGAGTAATGAGATTAAGCCATAATCAGGGATTAAACAGACTCATTACACCATCCTAAGAGAAGGATAATAGATGAGAATGTTTAAGCTGAGGAAAACTCCTCAACTTAATCCATGATTAGGGATTAAACTCATGACAAAACAAGCCTTTGATTAAATGGATTTTATTCAATGATATAATGATGAAGTGATTTTTAGGGTTTGTAAGACAACTTGAGGGGGACTTGTCCATTAACACTAGGGTTAGTCCTTCTTAACCAATTTAGGAAGAATTAGAACCCTAATGCAAGGCCCAAGTTACAAGCTTGATGTCTTGATGATTATTAAGTGAATTGATTAATAGATTTAAACACATTAAGGGTTTAACACTTAGGATTAAAGTTATACACTCCATCCTAAGAGAAGGATGCAGGCATAAGCTTAATCACAAAGCCTTAAAGCCTTTAGGGTTTAGTCCCTGATTATGAGATGAGAAGAGAAGACTCAAAAGAGACACAAAGGTAAAACTATGAGGGGAGACTAATCAAAACCCTAATCATTGTCATGCTTGGTTGTTCCTAAGGTTTATGAGGTTTATCAAGAAAAATCTTCAATGGAACCACCAGGAAGCAGATGAAAGGATCAAGAGAAGCAAAATGACTTGCTTCATTCAAGAAGTCAAGTCACTTGAAGAGAGAAAGTGGGGAGAAGAAGAATGAGCAAGCTCAAACTCAAACACATTTAGAAAATGCAGCAATGGATGCAAGAGAGATGAAAAGAAAGGTTATGAGAAGTGAAGGCAAATTCACTTCTCAAGTTCACTTACCACCTGAAATGTTAGAAAAGGAATGCAATGCAATGCAGAATGGGATGAGATGACATGATGAGAAACAAAACCAGAAGCACATACATGATGCTAATGATGTTATGAGATGCTACAAACATGAGGCATCACATGGAAATGATCATACAAGCTTATGAATGCAAATGAAGCAAGTTAGGAACCATGAAAACACATGAAAAGTTATGAAGTGCACATGACATACAACATGGCAAATACATGATGCAATGATCAAACATGTTTTCTATATGTCTTATGATGTCAAATGAATCACATGGAAGCATGGAGTGTCATGGCAAGTCATGTTATGCAAGAGAATGCAAGATGGATGCATATGGAAGCCCAAATTAGGGTTTATGAACCAAACATCAAACAAAAGTCAAAATCAGAAGCAAACCCTAAGATAAAAAATGGAAAATGCCACACAAAGGACCCCTAATCCTATACTAAACCAATGCCCAAAGGAGAGGTCTCAACTCTTAACCAATCTCTAGTTATGATTTTTACAAGTTTCTAGGGTTTTAGGGTTCCTAAACAAGAAAGATGTCAAACAATTTGAAAATGCAAGATCAAATCATGGCAATTTAATCTCAAAAACTACATGCTAAACATAATGCAATGCAAGAAGAATCAATGTCCAACTCTTCAAGGATAGGCAGAAATGATTTTTTAAACTTTGGATCAAATTAATGCATAAAAATGATTTTAATTCAATGAAAAATTATCAAAATGCATCAAGATCAAAAAAGAAATTTGGTTTGAAGGTTGGACAATGTTTCTAAATGTCTTAGAACATTTCATGAATTTTTTGGTGATTTTTAAATACCTAAAAGTATTTTTAATGAATTAATTTTCATTAATCAATTAAAAATAATCTTTTAAATATTTAAAAATACTTTTTTAATGCAAAAATGAAAATAAAAATATTTTTTGTGTTTGAAAAATTAATGAAACTCAGGATAAAAAATTTCATAATTTTTAAACAAGTTTTGCTATTTTAAATAAATTGGGCAAATAAAATGAAAAGAAATGAAATAAAAATGAATTTTAAATGAAGTCAACAGAAAGAATGGCTGAGATTCACTCTAAGTTTGAAAGTGTTGACTGGCGCGCAGATCCAAGGGTCCTGGTTGGCTCAGATTAATTAACTTAATTATGATTTAATTAATTAATGAAAGTGGATTAGGGCTAAACAAAATGATCTGGGCCCTTCATGCGCGCGGGAGGTCAATGGAGTCAACCAATCTAACGCCCCACATTCAAATGGCACTAATGACCTGAGATTAGGGCAAAGCACTTTCAGGTGACCGGAGAGAAGCTCCGGTCATCTTTTCCGGTGGTATCAAAACCCTAAAACATGATTCATGCATCTATTCCACAAATTAAACACATCTAAGTGATCCCCTAACATCCTAGGACACGAATCTATGCTCAAACATCATTTAAACCCCAGAAATCATGCAAATCGAAGAGAACAAAATCCACGGGTGAAATTTCAGAGGGACCATACAAACTCATTTCTCACTTATTTTTGATTCTAAAGGCATCCCCATGATCAGCAAGACATAAGCAATCATATTATAACTTAAAATGCAAGCTTTGGGAGAAAGTGTTCATGTCCATACCTGAGCTGGAAAGCTTCAATATTGAGCTTCCAGGGCCTTCTTTGTGTGCAAATGGACCTCTTTGACTCTCCTGAGCTTAATGGGATACCTCAAAGCTCTTGTGGATGGCTGATTTGAGAGGAATACTTCTGGTGTAGCAGATAACACAGTCAGGAATAGGGAGGTTTCAGGCCACTCCAATGGTGGATTCTTGCTCCTTTAGGTGTGCTTGACTTGTTGGTGAAGAAAAATGATGTGTTTGATGGTTAGATAAAGGGATTCGAAGAGTTCTGGTTTTGAAGATGAGAAATGGTGAAGCTCAATTCATGCTGGTTTCAGGCTTATGCTTTGTTGGTTTGTGATCAATAATACATGGTGAGATGAGTAGTGGGATTTGTTTTAGTGTTTGAGGCCTGTGGAGACAGATTCGAAGGAAAATGCAAAATGGAGTGAGTTTGTGTATGTGATGCTATGGCCTGTTTCAGCTTGGCTTGGTGTTATGTTTGGCTAGCAAATGGAAAGTATAAACAATCCCAATTGGCCAGATGATATGACATGGCCTGCTGTGATTGGGATGTTTGCTTTTGCCAAAAGTCAACTTTTTGTAAGAGAGGTATGGCTTGAAGTCTAGCTTGGTACAATGGCTAGGGCTGGCGCAGCATGGTGTGGTGAGAGGCTGGCAAGGTTCAGCATCCAATGTAGCAAGTGGTAGGAAGTGTGATCATGAGTCTTGCAACTTGTTCCAACTTTGGTTCACATGTGATTTCCTTGTCCAACAAGCCATAAACCATGAGAAACTTGGTTCAAATCTGATTTTTAGAACTCATGTAATGTTTGTACATTAGTTTGATGTCAACTAGAAGTCACAAACAGCCTTGGTTCATGATCTTGCAAACTTTCCATTTAGTGCACATCTTGAAAATCAATGATTTTTGCCAAATTTGTCACACCATAACTTTTGATCCAAAATGAATTAGATCATGTTCTTGTACTTTTTGAAAAGGGAAAAATGTATTCTACAACTTTCATGACCAAGGTTTTCTCATTTGAAACATTTTTGGATCAAGAATCAAGGCTTGAAAAATGGCACAAAATGACATATTCTTGAAAAGTCAAACATGCCCTAAAAAGTCAACTTTGCAAAAACTTCAAATTCTTGATTTTTTTGAACTTCAAACTTCTTCCATGATCAAATAAAGATCATATACACTCAAATTGATGAAGAATGCCCATTGGTTGGGTCATTGGGGGCCTCAGATGCCCTGATTTTGCACTGACTTGTCTAGAAAGTCAACCCTTGATCAGATGACTTCCCCATGGAATTTCTTCATGAAAATTGATATGCATGCTCCCTATACCATATAGAGACCAATAGAAACAAGAATGACCAAAATCTTTGGAGTTATGGCCTCTGAAACCAAAACCCTAATTCTAGGTCATCTGTGCAGTCAAGCCTGGCTCTGCTTCCATGCCATTCTCAGTTCTTGTGATTCTTTGGCATTCTTGACTTTGAGAGGATATAATATGATGCTTGAACATACATGGACCCCTTTGAAGTGATTGATGACCTTTGGAGTGGCTCAAGAAGCTCTTGGATTGCTCAGATCACAAACCCTAGATGCAGATGACTTTGAACCAATGCAGTGAATCAAAAATGTGGTATGAGATGCTATGATTGAACTTATGCATATGTAATGATCACAAGCCATGGTGTGAATGGGTGAGGGAAAATTTGGGGTGCTTACATCTGCCCCTATTCAAACATGAGTTAGCTGTGCAGGTTGTAAGCAAAGGCTTAACAGGCAAACAAGATAACTTGTGGTTGAATACCAAAGACAGTCCAAAATTTGCACTCACAGAATGAAGAAGAAAAGGGATATAGATTGTAAAAGAAAATAAAGTATATTGTAAAGCGCGGGAAATAAAGCAATGACGGGGACGGCCGGCATGCTGGGGATAAAAGCCAAGACGGGGACGACCGACTGGCTGGGGAAAATAAGATATTATGATGGGGACGGCCATCACGATAAAGCTGTAAAAATCTCTGGGGATTAATGAAACATGACGGGGACGGCCATCAAGTTCATAAAGCAAAGTAACCAACGATGGGGACGGCCATCGGGTTAAAAGCGAAGGCAAAGGGACCACGACGGGGACGGCCATCGGGTTAAAGAATAAATGAAATAAACAGATGATGGGGTACGGCCATCAAAGGTGAAGGACGATCACCTAGCAGGGGACGGCTGCTCTGTTGGGGAATAAAGGAATCATGATGGGGACGGCCATCAAAGGTGGAGGACGACCACCTGGCAGGGTACGGCTGCCGAAAATATCGCGACATAGGACGAATGCCGGATAGAAAAGGTCAACGATGGGGACGGCCATCGGATGAGCATGATGCAGGATGACCATCAAGAGGTGGAGGACGACCACCTAGCAGGGGACGGCTGCTCTCAAGGTTTGTCACGACATAGGACGAATGTCAGATAACCAAAATCAACAATGGGGACGGCCATCGGATAAAATGATGAAGGACGATCATCAAAAGGTGGAGGACGACCACCTAGCAGGGGACGACTGCTAAATATCGACGATGGGGACGGCCATCGGATGAGCATGATGGAGGACGACCATCAAGAGGTGGAGGACAACCACCTAGCAGGGTACGGCTGCTCTCAAGGTTTATCACAACACAGGACGAGTGTCAGATAAGAAGGAAAATTGTTTGTTGGTGATCTACTGGGGAGTAGTAAACACGGACGAGTGTTTATATCCGAGAAACAAAAGGTATAAGTGTTTGGTGTTCGTGTATAGATCAAAGATGCGGACGAGCATCCTTAAGACTATGATACGGACAAGTATCGGGTAGAAACAAATACTGACGCATGTTCAGAGATGATGATACGGATGGGTATCATCTAGTTAACAGAGAACACGGACGAGTGTTGAATCTGAGAGGATTCTTCTGGGGAATATTAGACACAGGCGAGTATCTATATCCCAGAAAACAAAAGTGTTTGACACGGTGTATGGATTAAAGACGCGGACGAGCATCCTCAAAACTATGATACGGACGAGTATCATGTAGAAACAAACTCTAGACGCATGCTCTGAGATGATGATACGGACGAGTACCATCTGGTTAACAAAGAACACGGACGAGTGCTGACTCTGAGGGGATATATAGGTATATAAAAGATACGGACGGGTATCTGTGGGTATGAGTAGTATGAGTATATATAGATGAGTGTTTATCTGCCGGGGAAGGTGACACGGACGAGTGTCGAAAGGAGAAGGGTATAATAATATCAACAAGTATATAAAAGTGTAGATGACTGTGATGGGGATATGACACGGACGGGTGTCAAGGAATTGTGTATACAAGTAGGTGAGTGCAAAGATGATGTCTTTGGCTTTCTGCTGGTGTCAAAATGAGTATATACCGGTGTTTGTGGATTGCGAGGCAACTGCTTTTGCTGGGGACCCTGGTGGGGATTTTTCTGTACGTTGATGAACTGTCGTTTATTCACAAGTGCTGATTCAAAACATGGCTTATGATTATGTTATATGCTTGATTTTTGCCGTAATGCTCCGTGTTAAAACGGAATGCTACGCTTTGTGGGTGAATATGATGTGAATGCTATGATCGTGCAAAGATAACGATCCGGGATTCGGATCCCGCTGTTGCGAAGATCTTCGATAGATCTGCTTGAAATGGACATCCCAGCTGGGGATGAGATTATTGGTAGATCTAATAAGATGATATCTGCTTGGGGATACGGGTCACTGATAGACCTATCCTAATAAATGAAAGACCCAGCTGGGGGTTGTAGAAGCTTTCTTCACTCTGTTGTGATCCTTCATGCGTTGCTCTTCTGAACAGAGGCTGAGAATTCTGTGGGGAGATGATTCCCTGACTTTTATACTCGGCTGAGGGCGAGATGGTAACTCGGCTGGGGAGAAAGAGAGATCATTGAGAGACCTCCCTAGGGATTCTGTTGAAGAGGATCCTTGACTCAGCCGGGGATATGGGCATCTCCTGCGATACCTGCCCATTCTGATGGGGATAAGTAATAAGTGGCCAACTCAGCTGGGAGAAGTCATGGGAGGCAACTCAGCTGGGGAGAGAGCACTTCGGGTGCTAAAATTGAGTGTTGATTTGCCAGCTTGTTGGGATGAAGCTTACATGCCCCAAGTTGCGTTCTGGATACCTGCAATCCTGAAAAAGATAGAGAAACGCACAAAATAATCCCGAGGTATCCTCTACTGGATTCCGTCACAGGAGTTTAGATACTTCTGAGAGTAATCATATTTCCTGCAGGCATGTTTTTATTTGAAGATAAGCATCTGTATTCTTATGCAATCAGTTTTTCTTTTAAGACATCAGACATTTTTTGCAAATAAAATGAAAATGTACAAAACGAAGCATGACTGAAAATCTGATTTTATTAATTCATATGCCCTGAATTGGCGAGGTACAGTCAAAGGAACATATCCCCTGAAATGAGGAGATCGTTACAAATTGAGGAACACAATGTCGGCAGTGTTGATGACGCTTCGAGGAGCTTCCTCTTCACTATGACCCGTATGACTTTTGACGCTCTTCTCATCTTGCTTTCTGAAGAAAGTAGATTCTGATTGAAGCTTGATCCTTTTGAAGCTTACCAAGTTGTAGGTGATACAGACGAATTCAGAGTGCAATTGTTCGCTTATTCCCTTATCTTGCATGGATCGCCCTTTCGGGTTTTCAATCCATCGGGATACCCATTTTTGCCTGAGTTGTCCAATGCTGCTTTTCAACTCAGCGGGTGTACATTCTTTTGTTTATTTTCCCTTATTTTTGCCCGAGTCGTTTATTCTGTTTTTGACTCGCCGGGATGCCCTATTTTTGCCTGGACTTACATTCTATTTTTATGTCCAGCGGGTCATTTTTCATGCGAAGTATTTTTTAACTGCATCTGAATTCACAGGGGACGGGAAATCTTCACCATCCATGGTGCTGAGCATCAGTGCTCCACCGGAAAAAACTTTCTTTACCACAAATGGTCCTTCATAATTTGGAGTCCATTTGCCCCTGTGGTCTGTATGAGGAGGGAGGATTCTCTTCAGCACAAGATCTCCCACTTGGTACTCTCGGTGCCTGACTTTCTGATCGAAGGCTCTCTTCATTCTTTTCTGATACAACTGCCCATGGCAAATTGCAGCCAATCTTTTCTCTTCAATCAGGCTCAGTTGTTCGAACCGGGACCGAACCCATTCTTCTTCGTTCAGCTTAACATCCATCAATACCCGTAAAGAGGGTAATTCAACTTCAACTGGTAGGACTGCATCCATACCATACACAAGCTGATACGGCGTTGCCCCAGTGGATGTCCTGATTGACGTGCGGTACCCATGCAAGGCAAACGGTAGCATTTCATGCCAGTCTTTGTAAGTGATTACCATCTTCTGCACAATCTTCTTGATATTCTTGTTAGCTGCCTCAACAGCGCCGTTCATCTTTGGCCTGTAAGGAGAAGAATTGTGATGTTGAATTTTGAAGTCCCGGCACAGCTCTGCCATCATTTTGTTGTTTAAATTGGAACCATTATCAGTAATGATTCGCTCGGGCACCCCATACCGACAAATGATATCTTTCTTCAGAAATCTGGCTACCACTTGTCTCGTGACGTTTGCATATGAGGCTGCTTCAACCCACTTGGTGAAATAGTCAATGGCGACCAGGATGAATCTGTGGCCGTTTGAAGCAGTCGGTTCAATCTTGCCAATCATGTCAATGCCCCACATAGCAAAGGGCCAGGGTGAAGACATGATGTTCAAAGGATTGGGAGGCACATGCACCTTATCCGCATAGATCTGGCATTTGTGGCATTTCCTGGCATAAGCACAACAGTCTGCATCCATTGTAATCCAGTAATAACCTGATCTTAACAATTTCTTAGCCATGGCATGCCCTCATGCATGGGTACCAAAGGATCCTTCGTGCACTTCATGCATCAACAAGTCTGCTTCTGTCTTATCAACACATCTGAGGAGTACCATATCAAAGTTCCTTTTGTATAAAGACCCATCAGTGTTCAGAAAGAAACTACCAGCGAGCCTTCTCAAAGTCTTCTTATCATTGGAAGATGCCCCAGGTGGGTATGTTTGGTCCTCCAAGAAGCTTTTAATGTCGTGGAACCAAGGCTTATCATCTTTAACAATATCTACTGAGAATACATACGCTGGTCTGTCAAGTCTGGACACTGAGATCTGAGGTACAAAGTTGGCAGCTTGAACTTTGATCATAGATGAAATGGTGGCAAGAGCATCTGCAAACTGATTCTCGTCCCGAGGGATATACTCAAGCTTGACTGTTGTAAAGAAAGTCAATAACCTCCTTGTATAATCCCTGTAAGGTATCAGATGATCTTGGTGTGTGTACCATTTGCCGTTGGTTTGATTAACTACCAGAGCTGAATCTCCGAATACAGTCAATGTCTTGATCCTGAGGTCAATGGCTTCCTCAAGACCCATAATGCAAGCTTCGTATTCAGCTTCGTTGTTAGTGCAGTTGAAAGTGAGTTTGGCCGAGAAAGGCATGTGAACTCCCTTAGGTGTAATGAGTACTGCACCAACACCACGACCATTCATGTTAATAGCCCCATCAAACATCATAGTCCATCCTTCTTCCGGATCAGGCCCTTCAGTGTGGACAGGCTCTTCATGATCTTTTGCTTTTATGAACATGATGTCTTCATCAGGGAAGTCAAACCTCATAGGCTGGTAATCATCAATAGGTTGCTCAGCAAGATATTCAGACAATACACTGCCCTTGATGGCTTTCTGAGAAGTGTACTGGATGTCATATTCTGTGAAGATCATTTGCCATCTTGCAACCCGTCCGGTAAGAGATGGCTTCTCAAATATGTACTTAACTGGGTCCATCTTTGAGATCAATAAAGTAGTGTGGGTCAACATATACTGTCTCAGTCGGCGAGCAGCCCACGCTAAAGCACAACAAGTTTTCTCGAGCAGTGAATAACGTTGTTCACAGTCGGTAAACTTTTTGCTTAGGTAGTATATTGCATACTCTTTTCGACCAGACTCGTCATGCTGGCCCAGCACACACCCCATTGACTCTTCTAATACTGTCAAGTACATGATCAGAGGTCTTCCTTCAACTGGAGGCATAAGGATTGGAGGTTCTTGCAGGTATTCTTTGATCTTGTCAAAAGCCTTTTGGCAGTCTTCGTTCCACCTGACCGTCTGTTCCTTTCTTAACAGCTTGAACAAAGGTTCACAGGTTGCAGTAAGGTGAGATATGAACCGTGAGATGTAGTTCAATCGTCCTAAGAACCCTCGAACTTCTTTCTCTGTTTTCGGTGCAGGCATCTCTTGAATAGCTTTGACTTTATCAGGGTCAACTTCAATCCCTTTCTCGCTTACAATAAATCCCAGCAGCTTACCAGATCTCACCCCGAATGTGCACTTGTTGGGGTTCAACTTCAGCTGGTACTTCCTCAGACGCTTGAATAACTTCAGTAGATTCACCAGGTGGTCTTCTTCAGTGAGGGACTTGGCGATCATGTCATCCACATAACATTCTATCTCTTTATGGATCATATCGTGGAATAATGTCACCATAGCCCGTTGATACGTTGCACCGGCATTCTTGAGCCCAAATGGCATCACTTTGTAGCAGAACGTGCCCCAGGGTGTGATGAAGGTTGTCTTCTCCATGTCTTCAGGTGACATCTTGATCTGATTGTATCCTGAAAATCCGTCCATGAAGGAGAATACCGAAAACTGAGCCGTATTATCCACCAATACATCGATGTGAGGTAATGGGAAGTCATCTTTCGGGCTGGCTCTGTTCAGATCCCGGTAGTCAACACACATCCTTACTTTGCCGTCTTTCTTAGGCACAGGTACTATGTTAGCAACCCACGGTGGATAGCTAGTTACAGCAAGGAACCCGGCATCCCATTGCTTTTGTACCTCTTCTTTGATTTTCATTGCCATGTCCGGACGAGTACGGCGCAGTTTCTGCTTAACTGGCGGGCATTCTTCTTTCAAAGGCAGCTTGTGCACGACAATGTCGGTATCCAACCCTGGCATATCTTGGTAAGACCAAGCAAACACGTCCACATACTCTTGAAGCAGGTCAATCAGTTGTCTCTTCACTGAGTCTTGTAAGCAGGCCCCGATTTTAACCTCTTTCACGTCTTCATTTGTACCAAGATTGATCACTTCCACTTCCTCCTGGTGAGGGGTAATAATCTTTTCCTCTTGTCTCAACAACCTGGCTAGCTCTTCAGGAAGCTCATATTCTTCTTCAACCCCTTCATCAGCTTGATTGATTGGATTGTCAAAGTCATACGAAGTCATAGCTGTGCTGTTGTCGGTGCTGTCTGGAAGGCTCACTCTGCAAGGGTTCAGTTTGTTCATTTTAGTGATTTGATTTTAGTCTTGTTTTAGAAAAGTGAAATAAAGTTGTCATTTTGAAAATACTGCCATTTATTTTTTGTACAAAAAGAAAAATAGAAAAACAGTGAGCGGTAAAGAAAAAGACTCATTTGCAAAAAGATGTCTGATATTTCATTGATTAATTTTGTTGCACAAAAAGTACAGATGGCACGATTACAAAATGAGTCTTGTCATCTTGGGAAAGATGCAAGACTTTGATGCATGCTATAAAAATACAGGAAATAATAATTACTCTGCATGAGTAACTCTTATAATTTCCTGGGAAGACCAGTTTGAGATACTGCTCCCCGGGATCTTTGGACGAATCCAGCTTTCCAGGTTGCGTTCTTCTTCCAGCTCGTCTTCCAGACAGTTGATAGCATCAGGGGTAAGCATCCCCCCACTCACAAAATTGGGCTCTTTCGCAGCCGCTGCTTGATCTTGTTGAGTTGGTTTGTAACCCAACCCAAATCTGTCCGCTTTCTTCTCCACCGATAGCAGTTTGCCCCAGCCTTGGGCGTTTCCTCCCTCAACAACCTTCCGGGCTTGTTGGTATGATGATATTGAAGTACCAGGCACAGCAGATGTTTCATTCACATTCAAGGCTTCGAATCCTTGGCTCATTGTTTCATGGATCTCCCCATCCATCTCAATGTATTTATAGGTAGCCAGGTGGCTGACAAAAATATCCTCTTCTCCACAGATTGTAACGATTTGACCCTCCCACTCATATTTTAACTTCTGGTGAAGGGTAGAGGTCACGGCGCCAGCGGCGTGAATCCATGGCCTACCCAATAGACAGCTGTAGGCAGGATGTATATCCATCACGTAGAAGGTCGTTTTGAAGGTCTGCGGGCCAATCGTTATGGGCAACTCAATTTCTCCCAGAACCGATCTCTTTGAACCATCAAAGGCTCTCACCACCGGGTTGCTGGGTCTCAATGCCAATCCGTCATATTCTAGCTTCACCAGGGCCTTCTTAGGCAAGACATTGAGGGATGACCCCGTGTCCACCAGCACATGGGAAAGGACAGCACCTTTACACTCCAGGGTTATGTGCAAGGCTTTGTTATGGTTGCGGCCTTCCGTAGTCAAATCAGTATTGGTGAACCCTATTCCGTGACTAGCATTGACATTTCCAACTACAGCTTCCAGCTGATTGACAGTGATCTCTTCAGGCACGTATGCTGCGTGCAAGACTTTGAGTAGTGCATTCCGATGGGCTTCAGAGCACATAAGCAATGATAGGATTGAGATCTTGGAAGGCGTCTGATGAAGCTGATCCACTATTTTATAATCACTCTTTTTGATGATTCGCATGAACTCATCAACCTCTTGGTCAAAGGGTGTCTTCAAGGCTTCTTTAACAGTCTGTTCTTCCTGCACCAAGCTTTTTCCTTTTGCCTTAGCAGCAGCTTCTGCTTCGGCAGTGGGTCTCTGAATTTGTGGAGCGAAAAGACGTCCGCTTCGAGTGAAGCCTCCGCCTCCTCCCACATTGTCTATTTGTGGTGCAGGGGTTGATGATTCAAAAGTGATTCTTTGTCCTTCGTAGTACAGGTCAGAGCCGTAATGCCAGGGGATGGCATTACTACTTTCATAAGGTACTGGTCCAGGCACCGTGATAGTGACTGGACTGGTTGCAGCTGCGGAAGGAATTGTGATAGTCTGTGGATCGTAATAAATTGTGACTGGTGCTCTGATGGGAGCAGCACCTTCTGAGTTGTAGACAGAGTTATTTTCTGGATCGTAAAATATTGTGACAGTTGAGACATCTTCATGATTTGCTGCTGGTGTTGTAGGAGACATTGTTGGAAGGATGGATGTTGTTGTTGTAGGAGTTTCAAAATGGAGTGGTGCTGGAGTTGTAGAAGAAAAATTTGTTGGTAACTGATCAGTTGAGATAATAGATGAAGTACTTGTTGATGAAACCGAAGAATTGTCAGGAACAATGGTTGTTGCAGTTGTAGGAGGTTCTGGAGTTATTGCTGATGAGATTGCTGGATTTGTTGGAAATGATGTGGTGATCTGAAGTTGGCCACTCTGAATGAGACCGTCTATGCCATTCCTCAAGTTATCGCACCCATTGATTGAAATATTGCAGTAAGCACACCCCAACTCACACCCCGGGAACATTTGACATTCGAGGAGTTGAGCCTTAATTTCCACCAACGGTGTCCTGATCTGACCCACACTGGTTATTAAATAAGACGGCTTGTCTTCTTCAATAGCGTTAATTCTGGGACCACCATGATTTGGCATGGGGTTCTTATTGACATTAGGTGGTGGTGCGAAATTCAGAGCTTTTGAGTCCACCAGGTCTTGTACCTTCATGTGCAAGGCTCTGCACTTTTCTGTACTGTGGCCAGGTGCATTTGAATGAAAGGCACATCTGGCGTTGGAATCATAATTCCTGGGTAGACTGTTGGGATCTGGAGGTGCCAACGTCCTTAGCTCAACTAGGTTGAGTTTCAGGAGTTGTGGCAGCAATGTAGCATATGGCATAGGGATCGGATCGATTACCCTGTTGGCTTGAGAAGGCCTCTGTTGGAATGGCCTTTGCTGGTTATTGTTGTTGGTGTTGCTGTTGTTGTAATTTCTTGGAGGATACTGAGGTTGCTGATGGTACTGAGGTTGCTGCTGATAGTTTTGCTGCGGAGATTGATAGACTGGTTGGGGATGAGCTGGAGCAGGAATGGTGACTGCTGCCACTGATCTGTGAACATATTGGGGCCTGCCCCTGTTGGTGTGGATGACATTGGTCTCGCCAGTTCTTCTCGGGCCTGCAAAAGGCTTTCTTGTACTACTGGACGAGCTTGCGCCGTTGTCAGATATCTTACCCATTTTCAATAGGCTTTCAATTCTCTCCCCAGCTATGACAACATCTGCAAAGCTAGTGGAAGAGAAAGCTGCCAGCCTGTCAATGTAAGTCCCCTGAAGGGTGTTCATGAACATATCTGCCATTTCCCTTTCGGACATAGGTGGCTGAACAGCAGCAGCCAATTGCCTCCATCTCTGGGCATATTCTCGGAAACTTTCCCTTGACGACTGTGACATTCCCATTAGGAGAGTCCTGTTGGGTGCCATGTCTAAGTTGTACTGATACTGTCTGATGAAGGCCTCTGCCAGGTCCTTCCAGCATCTGATAGTCGCCCTTGTCAAGTGAGAGTACCATTCTCTTGACGCTCCAGTTAAGCTATCCTCGAAATAGAACATCCAGAGCTTCTCATCCATTGTATAGGCCTTCAGCCTTCCCAGAAATGACTGTAAATGAGTCCGGGGGCATGAAGTCCCGTTGTATTTTTCAAAACAAGGAGGCTTAAACTTATGGGGGATCCTGACCCCGTCTACCAAGCCCATGTCCATGACATCGAAACCCAGAGAATTTTGAGATTCTAAGGACCTCAATTTCTCAGCTATCTCATCCAACCTTCTATCATAAGCTTCTTCCCCAGCACCCATTACTGTAAACTGGTCCTCTTGGGGGTCTTCTTGAAGTACCCTGGCTGCAGTGGCAGTCCCTTGAACATTTGCAGGGATGTTGACCTCAGGATGGAGGTGTGGTCCAAATACAGGGGGATTAACATGGGGTTGGACCCTTTCATTGTTGCTGGTGCCGGCAGTCCCTATATGTGGATCTTCTTGATTCTGCCTTTCCACCATGGCCCTCAATCTTTCCTGGCTCTGAGCCATGTTGTTCATTACTTCCATAAACTGCGTCATTTGATTCCTCATTTCTAGCCTTTCGTTTGCCATTTGATTTCTGACCTCAGTAAGGTCCTGCTGCATCTGATCCATTTGAATGCCCGGAAGATTGTTACGGGTCGGATAACGGTGCGGACGGTTGAGGGGAAATACCCGGCGCCTAGCAATAATTCCTGAACATCACAACAGAGTTAGTGGCAATAAAACAAAAACATACAAAACAAACAAAAGGGTTAGCATGCAATGCAGTATGCTTATTCGTCCTCAAGGTATCCGGTTTGGCCTTCAGTTTTGACCCTTCCAGACCCTTGAAGATGCTGTTGATGTTGCTTTTGAGGTGAAACTCGGATGGAACAAACTAATACATATATTACAAAAAAGCAAAATGGTACATAGTTTGTTTACAAATACAAGCCCTCTGAGGGGTCAAAATTCATTACAAGGAAAAAAATGAAAAATACACGGAATGAAAGCAACAACAAACAAATGGTCAAACACCAAGACCAAACTCATCTTCACGAACTTCCTTGAGAAGTGCTTCGGTCACAGGATCAGCCGGACGCTCCGTGAGATTCCTGATGAGGAGATTCCGGGTCGTAACAGCTGCTGTTAACTTCTTGTGCTGGCTTTGGTCTTTTGACCTCTTTACTCCAGCTTTGATCCTTAGCTCTGATATCTCCCTATGGGCTGCTGCCAGGGCCTCCTACTGTTCTTTTGCACTAGCTTCCAGTTGCTCCATCTTGTCTTGAACTCTCTTGTCTTCTAAAGTACGAGCCTCGGTGATCCTGACCCACCGAGCTTGACTCTCCTTCAGATACAAGTCTGTCCTTGCTCTCTGGAACTGGGCTTCTTTACAAGCATTCTTCAGAATTTGTTCTCCAGCTTTGGACTTCTTATTATAATCCCCAGACCTCTCAATCTTAGTCAGATGCTCCACTCTCAACTTCTCCAATCTCTCAACCTCCCTCATACCATCACTCCTCTCCCGGAGGGTCTTCTGCAAAGCTTGAGTTAACTTCTCATTTCTTTCTTTCAAACTCTCAAACTCCTCCAAACTGACAGTGGCAGGTGGTGCTGAAGATGATTCAGGCATATCTTCTATAGTAAAGGGCATCCCAGAGAATTGGGCCCTGGCACGAGACCATTCATAATATTGTGCTGATGCCACATTGCTGCATTTCCCCAAAATGGTTATTCCCTTGGTTTGAACATTATCCCAGGCCCAGGATGCCTGCCTAACAATAGCCAGATTGATCTTGTTCTCACAATAAAGAGTTTCAACCAAGTCCTGTGCCTTAAGAGTGTGGACCAGGGCATAGCCCAGTTGTCTTCTAAACAGCAGAGGGTTGTAATTAATACTGCCCTTAACTCCTATTAGGGGCACATTGGGAAAATGCCCACAGCTGGTGATGATATCCCTGCCCTTGGTGCTCTAAGTGCACCATCTGATATCAGCTGAAGTTAAAGCAGTGAGTCTCTTAGCCCAGTTACTCTGCTGATGAGGGTTCAAAAATGCATCTGTCCTGGGTAAATGCCTGAGAAGCCAAGTGTGAAATAATGGAGCACAACACCTCACTAATCTTCCCCTCTGCTTTTCATTCCTCTGATGCACTGAGTAATAGAGGTCCCCCAATAAAGTGGGCACTGGGTTCTTCAGAATGAAAAGATGGATTGCATTCTTGCTAATGAATCGAGGCTCGTCTGCAAACAATACAATTCCATATATGCTCAAAGCCAATAAGGCACAGACAGCTTTCCACTCCCCTAAAGAGGCTTTCAGGGTAGCTTGAGAGATCAAGAAGTCCAGATGAAAGCCAGGGATTCCAGCTTTAGAAGTCATATGCTGCTCAATCAGGACAGGTTCCAGATGCAGAGCCTTTGCTACTTCTCCATTACCAGGAAAGACCATCTCAGGGTTGAAAGGGATTCCACCCCTGATAGGCAGACCAACCAATGATGAGTATTCTTCCAATAGAAGGCCCAACTGAAAGTCTTGGAAGGTAAAACACCTCAGAGGGGGATCATAAAACTGGATGCAAGTGTGGATCAGGCTTCTCTGTGAAGGGTCCAGATCCATAACCATATCAAGTATATCCCCATAGTGTTCCCTGAACAATGGTATGTGATCTGGAGTGATCAGGGTCTGAACCCTCCTGATGTCAGATAGCTCTGGCTGGAAGAAGTGATAGGTGATGTTGCTCTTTTTAGGAGCCATGATGTTGAAGATGAGCAGATGCTGATGATAATACTGAAGAACTGGCCACTGATTGGCTGGTGCAGGTGATAGCTGAAGCAGATAGCTGAAGCAAATGCTGATGAAGATAGGTCAGTGCTGAAGATGGGGTCAAAACCAAAACCAAAGATGAAAGTGGATACCCTGAAACACAAATAAGAAAATGTCAATATGATGCAATGGTTATGTATGCAAATGATATGCAAGGGTTCGTGACTGAGCTGGATCTGATCAAAAACTCTGATATAGGTCCAAGACATATTCAAGAATACCAGATGGAGGTCTATAAATCCAGTAACCAAGGTGGGGGGCTCAAATAAAGAGCCACATGTCCAGGGTTTTAGAATCACAAGAACTGTTCCCACATGAAGTATTCTTAATCAAGTCAAAGTAACGGGGTATTCTGAGGTCAAGGTACCTGCAAACCTGTAAACAGCCCAACCCCCTCACAGGTGGTGTTCTAAAACAAGGATCCTCAGACTTGGATCAGTTATGAGAAGTGTAAACACTTCTAACCCCGGAGGTACAGTGTTTACAATAACCATAAAAGTTCCTCCTCTAATTCACCTCAATTTCTGAAGGTCAATACTAAAAGGTCATCCAGACTTAGCAGGCTTCCCAGATAGCCCTAGAATTGCAGGAAATCTGCAACACAGAGTTCTCAAGAAGAAACCCATATCTGAACCGTGTTTCATATTCCCGCACCAGACCGAGATGGAATGGGAAAGAATATGATTCACTCTAGCCTAGGTGTCACTCAGGTCCCAGGTATAGGACCTTAAATCTCAATGGAACACCCACCCACCAAAGCAAAACCAGATCCAGCCAGACAACATGACAATATGATATATGTAAAGCAGTAAAGAAAGCAATAAACAACTGTACATAAAGCAAAAGTAAAACATATACAAACACAAATAAACACATAACACCCCAGTAAACACAAATCAAACAAGCGCTAGGAGGAACCCACAAAAAGAACCAGAAGCCCTGGCTGCAGAATAAGGGTCCCCAGCAGAGTCGCCAAGCTGTCGCTCCCACCAAATGAAGCTAAGTCCAAATAAAGGTACGGACGCGAACGGTCGGCGAAAGGGACAATGAGAACACACAGCCGTGAACTCACTGGAGATGAATAGAGTCGCCAGCTAGGCATTTTTATCCCGGAGGAAAGGCAATGCTGCATAGGCCTAGAAAGAGATGGATAAGACGGTTGCGAACCAGAGAGACTGAGAAAGGGGGTTAGTTACAACCTGGGAAGGTATTAGCACCCAGATTGTCCGTCGTACTCGACGGGATCCACGCTTAAAAGATTTGTGTTTTAAAGGGGTAGTGACGGTGCAATTTGTGTATAAAGTAACTAGAAAAGAATGAACAGGTGTCAGTGCAAGGGAAAAGTGAAGTGAAATATGAAAGTGTCAGTGCAGGAATGAGAATATGCTCAAGATAATGAGGCTAAAAGAATGAAGCTGGAAAGAGGGGGAATATACAGAGACTTTTGTTCGATAACTGTTAAGTTATGCCTACGTATCCTCTCGTGCAATGAGGAAGTCAGAACACCGTAGTTCGACCCAAAGAGACTGAAAGATGAATTGACTTGTGAACTGCTTGCCTATCAATGCTCAAGTGTATGACCTGTCTGGCTTAGGTGCAAACTGTCTTGCATTAGACGGAAGAAGCGAGTTCTCGTTTGTGATTGAATGAGGTGAGAAAAGAATCCCGGAGGAGACGATTATTGTTTGTTTTTGTATTTTCAGTCTTTTATTGTTTTTGGATTTTGTCATAAGTTAATGAGCTTAAGTCTAAACCAATGGATTTAGTAAACTCATCACGTCTTCCCTCTGATTAGGGGTAATGAGAATAACTTAAGTGTGAAGTCAGATTCTCACACTTAATCACCTTTGGTGTATGATTAAGATCATTAACCTACTTGTGATTAATTAGATGTCTTTGTGGTTTTTTTTTAGTGTTGAGTAATGAGATTAAGCCATAATCAGGGATTAAACAGACTCATTACACCATCCTAAGAGAAGGATAATAGATGAGAATGTTTAAGCTGAGGAAAACTCCTCAACTTAATCCATGATTAGGGATTAAACTCATGACAAAACAAGCCTTTGATTAAATGGATTTTATTCAATGATATAATGATGAAGTGATTTTTAGGGTTTGTAAGACAACTTGAGGGGGACTTGTCCATTAACACTAGGGTTAGTCCTTCTTAACCAATTTAGGAAGAATTAGAACCCTAATGCAAGGCCCAAGTTACAAGCTTGATGTCTTGATGATTATTAAGTGAATTGATTAAGAGATTTAAACACATTAAGGGTTTAACACTTAGGATTAAAGTTATACACTCCATCCTAAGAGAAGGATGCAGGCATAAGCTTAATCACAAAGCCTTAAAGCCTTTAGGGTTTAGTCCCTGATTATGAGATGAGAAGAGAAGACTCAAAAGAGACACAAAGGTAAAACTATGAGGGGAGACTAATCAAAACCCTAATCATTGTCATGCTTGGTTGTTCCTAAGGTTTATGAGGTTTATCAAGAAAAATCTTCAATGGAACCACCAGGAAGCAGATGAAAGGATCAAGAGAAGCAAAGTGACTTGCTTCATTCAAGAAGTCAAGTCACTTGAAGAGAGAAAGTGGGGAGAAGAAGAATGAGCAAGCTCAAACTCAAACACATTTAGAAAATGCAGCAATGGATGCAAGAGAGATGAAAAGAAAGGTTATGAGAAGTGAAGGCAAATTCACTTCTCAAGTTCACTTACCACCTGAAATGTTAGAAAAGGAATGCAATGCAATGCAGAATGGGATGAGATGACATGATGAGAAACAAAACCAGAAGCACATACATGATGCTAATGATGTTATGAGATGCTACAAACATGAGGCATCACATGGAAATGATCATACAAGCTTATGAATGCAAATGAAGCAAGTTAGGAACCATGAAAACACATGAAAAGTTATGAAGTGCACATGACATACAACATGGCAAATACATGATGCAATGATCAAACATGTTTTCTATATGTCTTATGATGTCAAATGAATCACATGGAAGCATGGAGTGTCATGGCAAGTCATGTTATGCAAGAGAATGCAAGATGGATGCATATGGAAGCCCAAATTAGGGTTTATGAACCAAACATCAAACAAAAGTCAAAATCAGAAGCAAACCCTAAGATAAAAAATGGAAAATGCCACACAAAGGACCCCTAATCCTATACTAAACCAATGCCCAAAGGAGAGGTCTCAACTCTTAACCAATCTCTAGTTATGATTTTTACAAGTTTCTAGGGTTTTAGGGTTCCTAAACAAGAAAGATGTCAAACAATTTGAAAATGCAAGATCAAATCATGGCAATTTAATCTCAAAAACTACATGCTAAACATAATGCAATGCAAGAAGAATCAATGTCCAACTCTTCAAGGATAGGCAGAAATGATTTTTTAAACTTTGGATCAAATTAATGCATAAAAATGATTTTAATTCAATGAAAAATTATCAAAATGCATCAAGATCAAAAAAGAAATTTGGTTTGAAGGTTGGACAATGTTTCTAAATGTCTTAGAACATTTCATGAATTTTTTGGTGATTTTTAAATACCTAAAAGTATTTTTAATGAATTAATTTTCATTAATCAATTAAAAATAATCTTTTAAATATTTAAAAATACTTTTTTAATGCAAAAATGAAAATAAAAATATTTTTTGTGTTTGAAAAATTAATGAAACTCAGGATAAAAAATTTCATAATTTTTAAACAAGTTTTGCTATTTTAAATAAATTGGGCAAATAAAATGAAAAGAAATGAAATAAAAATGAATTTTAAATGAAGTCAACAGAAAGAATGGCTGAGATTCACTCTAAGTTTGAAAGTGTTGACTGGCGCGCAGATCCAAGGGTCCTGGTTGGCTCAGATTAATTAACTTAATTATGATTTAATTAATTAATGAAAGTGGATTAGGGCTAAACAAAATGATCTGGGCCCTTCATGCGCGCGGGAGGTCAATGGAGTCAACCAATCTAACGCCCCACATTCAAATGGCACTAATGACCTGAGATTAGGGCAAAGCACTTTCAGGTGACCGGAGAGAAGCTCCGGTCATCTTTTCCGGTGGTATCAAAACCCTAAAACATGATTCAGGCATCTATTCCACAAATTAAACACATCTAAGTGATCCCCTAACATCCTAGGACACGAATCTATGCTCAAACATCATTTAAACCCCAGAAATCATGCAAATCGAAGAGAACAAAATCCACGGGTGAAATTTCAGAGGGACCATACAAACTCATTTCTCACTTATTTTTGATTCTAAAGGCATCCCCATGATCAGCAAGACATAAGCAATCATATTATAACTTAAAATGCAAGCTTTGGGAGAAAGTGTTCATGTCCATACCTGAGCTGGAAAGCTTCAATATTGAGCTTCCAGGGCCTTCTTTGTGTGCAAATGGACCTCTTTGACTCTCCTGAGCTTAATGGGATACCTCAAAGCTCTTGTGGATGGCTGATTTGAGAGGAATACTTCTGGTGTAGCAGATAACACAGTCAGGAATAGGGAGGTTTCAGGCCACTCCAATGGTGGATTCTTGCTCCTTTAGGTGTGCTTGACTTGTTGGTGAAGAAAAATGATGTGTTTGATGGTTAGATAAAGGGATTCGAAGAGTTCTGGTTTTGAAGATGAGAAATGGTGAAGCTCAATTCATGCTGGTTTCAGGCTTATGCTTTGTTGGTTTGTGATCAATAATACATGGTGAGATGAGTAGTGGGATTTGTTTTAGTGTTTGAGGCCTGTGGAGACAGATTCGAAGGAAAATGCAAAATGGAGTGAGTTTGTGTATGTGATGCTATGGCCTGTTTCAGCTTGGCTTGGTGTTATGTTTGGCTAGCAAATGGAAAGTATAAACAATCCCAATTGGCCAGATGATGTGACATGGCCTGCTGTGATTGGGATGTTTGCTTTTGCCAAAAGTCAACTTTTTGTAAGAGAGGTATGGCTTGAAGTCTAGCTTGGTACAATGGCTAGGGCTGGCGCAGCATGGTGTGGTGAGAGGCTGGCATGGTTCAGCATCCAATGTAGCAAGTGGTAGGAAGTGTGATCATGAGTCTTGCAACTTGTTCCAACTTTGGTTCACATGTGATTTCCTTGTCCAACAAGCCATAAACCATGAGAAACTTGGTTCAAATCTGATTTTTAGAACTCATGTGATGTTTGTACATTAGTTTGATGTCAACTAGAAGTCACAAACAACCTTGGTTCATGATCTTGCAAACTTTCCATTTAGTGCACATCTTGAAAATCAATGATTTTTGCCAACTTTGTCACACCATAACTTTTGATCCAAAATGAATTAGATCATGTTCTTGTACTTTTTGAAAAGGGAAAAATGTATTCTACAACTTTCATGACCAAGGTTTTCTCATTTGAAACATTTTTGGATCAAGAATCAAGGCTTGAAAAATGGCACAAAATGACATATTCTTGAAAAGTCAAACATGCCCTAAAAAGTCAACTTTGCAAAAACTTCAAATTATTGATTTTTGTGAACTTCAAACTTCTTACATGATCAAATAAAGATCATATACACTCAAATTGATGAAGAATGCCCATTGGTTGGGTCATTGGGGGCCTCAGATGCCCTGATTTTGCACTGACTTGTCTAGAAAGTCAACCCTTGATCAGATGACTTCCCCATGGAATTTCTTCATGAAAATTGATATGCATGCTCCCTATACCATATAGAGACCAATAGAAACAATAATGACCAAAATCTTTGGAGTTATGGCCTCTGAAACCAAAACCCTAATTCTAGGTCATCTGTGCAGTCAAGCCTGGCTCTGCTTCCATGCCATTCTCAGTTCTTGTGATTCTTTGGCATTCTTGACTTTGAGAGGATATAATATGATGCTTGAACATACATGGACCCCTTTGAAGTGATTGATGACCTTTGGAGTGGCTCAAGAAGCTCTTGGATTGCTCAGATCACAAACCCTAGATGCAGATGACTTTGAACCAATGCAGTGAATCAAAAATGTGGTATGAGATGCTATGATTGAACTTATACATATGTAATGATCACAAGCCATGGTGTGAATGGGTGAGGGCAAATTTGGGGTGCTTACAGTTACAAAGTTAAAATTCATTGCAAATGGATCATTTTGCTCAAGATAAATTCACAATTTCGTGCCAAGCAAGAATGTTGCTTCATAAGTGGATTTTTTGCATATTCATGAGAAAAGTGTGACAACTTAATCCAATGGCCAAGATTTTGTTTGTTTGAGATTAATGGATCAGATTAGAGTGCACATGGGCTGAAGGCAAGAGAGTGCATGAAGATTGTGTGATATCACACCAAATTTGCAAAATTTGCAAAATCACAAATTCTTCTCATTCCCACATGCAAACTCCTTCATCTTTTCAGCATTAGGTCATGAGGTGGTATATAACAAATTAGGGTTTAAGTTTGCTCTAACTCTCTCTCATTCTTCCATTTCAAAGTTTGTGCACAACTTGCAATTTCTCTCAAATCTCCTCATACACGAGCTCTCTTCCAAAACCAATTGTAGATCCTTGATCCTTGGAAGCTCAGGATCATGAATCACACACTTGTTCAAGCTTTCTCTCAAGAATCACAACCTTGCCATTTCAGGGCAGGTGCTTGCAAAGCTCAAGATCCAGCCATATTCAAGGCTTTAGTTGCATTTATTTTGCAACTAGAGAGCATTTGGAGTGATTTTGCTTCATTATCTGGCCTTATATCAAGCTCTTTCAAGATCTGCAACTCAGGTATGCCTTGGAATCTTCAGATCTGAAAATGAAATTTGTTGTGCATTTTATGATCCTTGATGTTCACTGATTATTCTGCCATGTTTAGTTTCAAAATTGGTGCATAATTGAGCTTGTAATTTGAATTCAAAGTTTCATGGTCACAACTGTTTCTCTTCGATCCGTCGAATCCATTGATCCATTGACTTTTTCATGGTCATTTTCATAATCAGCGTACCTCAATTAGTAAATCTGGAGCTTATCTTTCATTTTTATGTGGATTTGTTCATGTGTTGATGTTTCCGGTGCCGGAGCCCTAGCTCCGGTCACCGGAATCTGCAATTTGTGCTGTTAGGGTTTGTCACGAAGAAGACAAGTCTATCACCTTTGGATCTGTCCTCCAGCGCACAGGATTGGGACACGTCATTAAGTGAAACACCATCCCAGTCACGTGGTTTCTGTTTTCCATTTTAATTCTTCATGATGCTCACCTCACAATAGTTCTCATGCACCTTAGCCTCTCATCCAACGAAACCTCCACGTCATTTAATGAGGCTATCCACCAGATTCGTCCATTCAATCTGAAGGCTATTATTTTTCCATTTTTATTGCCTTGAATTTCCACCTTATAAACTATATTCCTGCGCAGGTATTGGGCCTCAGACTGCTTTTCATACCCCCCAGATTCATAAGCCCAAACCATTTACATTGCATTTCCTGGCTATTCTCACCCCAGTTTCTTTTTCTTATTTTAATTTTCTTTCTTTTTATTTCTTTATTTCATTTTGCTTTCCATTTATTAAAAATATCTCCAAGTGTCTAAAACTTCCAAAATAATTCATGAGTCTTCATTTGAGTTTTCTTTATTTTTTCATATTTTTATTTTCCATTTATTTCTAATATCCACGTGTCTTTTAATTCTTTCATTTAATTAAATTCTTTTTAAGTCCTTTTTGAGTACCTTGTCTTGTCTAATTTCCCTAGGGTTCATTATTTTGAGTTTTATGTTGACTCTTCTTGCTCTGGATTCCTAAGAGGATGTAGTTTATGTGTGATTTTCCCCTGATTTTTAGAAATTTGTTCATTGGGTTTTGGTCCTTTCCTTTTAAGTGAAGTTTTGAAACCCTAATTCATGTTTAAGCCTTCTTTTGACCTATCTAGCTTCTGAATTTTTCCTAATCCTTTTGGCTCATTGTTATATTATGTTTGAGGATCATTTGTCTTAAGTTGTGGAATTTTTAGATGTATTGTTGATTTGATGTGAATATTTGTTCTTACCTTGTCCCATTTTGTTCCTTTGTGATCATAAGGTCTCTAATTGGCTTAGAAGGGCACTTGTGCCAACTTCTCCCTCTCATTTGGGGTCTCTTTGGGGTATAGATATCTTTCTGGTTTTAGGTTAGGGTTTATGTCTTTGAAATTTTGTGTTTGGCTTGCCTTTGTAAGTTCTTTCTTTCTTAATTGTATTCACCTCATCTCCTTACTTCCTTCATTCCATTTTGTGATTGTTTGGTCTTGTGTGTCTCTTCTCTTCATCTCCCTTGCTTCTAAAGCACTTCTTCAACTTGTTTTGGTTCTGGTCTTGGACTTTGAGTTCTTTTTTGTGCATGGTTGCTTTGCATCTTCTTAAGTGTGCATTTGTTTGTCATGTGATTCATTATGCTTCATATTTGACTTGCATGCTTCATTTCTCACTCTTGTAACTTGCATATCCATTGAGCATTTGTATACATGACTTCACTTCTGTTTGTATGATGTTGGCATGTTATTTAGTTCATTTCATTTCACTTGTATGACTATGTTGCTAACCTTGCAGGGGCTATGGTAAGTGAGAGGTGTGGAAGTGAATCCCACATCTCCAAATATCATCTCTTCTTATCATTTCTTACTTGTGCTAACCCTTTGCTTGTTGGGCTTAGGCCTTACCCACCTCTTCTTTTTCTTCTTCTTCTTCTTCTTATCTTCTTCTTTCTTTCTTCTTTAGGATAGTAAACCACACTAACCTTAGGATATCCATGCATGATAACACTTAGGATTCTTTAGTCCCCCATTAGATGTTTTACCTTTAGATCCTTTGGTGCTTTCTCTTCTCATCTTCAAACTTAATTCTAATTCACTTAATAAAGGTTGAGTACTTTCATGTGACATGAGACTTTGCTATGAGATACTTGCACGCGTTCCGTTTCAGGGCGAGGTGTAAGTTATCCCTCGTGGTGGATAGTTCTTAGCATGAGATTACCTCACAAAGAAAAGCTAAAAACACTTCTTAACCAAAAACCACAAAAATACTTAATAATGGTAATAGGTCAGTGTGTCTGAGCCTACACTTGTGGGACTAGCTTTGGGAATTTCCTCCATAGATAGGTGTGCCTCTTGCGCATTCCATTTCGGGATGATGTAAGATGTACACATCCCATTGAGTAAGACTTAGGTACACTTACCTATGCAAACTCCACTCATAAAAAGCTTCTAAAAAATACCAAACAAACAATAAGCGTCTTTCCTTCGGGAATTCTTTTCTCATCTCCTTCCCTCCGTACGCGAACTTGCTCCTACTTGTCACTTTGCAAGACGGTTACGCACTCGTCGTCCGAGCCTGCAACACCTGAGCATTGACATAGGCAGTTCAAGATTTAATTCACAAGCAATTTCCTTGCCACCCCTAGTCAGGGGAACTACGACGTCTCTGATCCTCATTGTCCTGATGAGGTACGTAGGCAGCGGGGTAGGGCCCGTTCGAGCACAATCTTTATTTTCCCTACATTTTTTCTCTTTGTTTTCTTATCCAGTTTCTTTCTTAGTTCTTTTATCCAGTTCATTTCCTTTTCTTTAGCAGCAGCTTTCATACCCTCACCCTTTGAAATAGTTTTCTTTGCAAGCGTGGATCCCGTCGGGTACGGCGGACGATCTGGGTGCTAATACCTTCCCAGGTCGTAACCGACTCCCGAACTCAGTCTCTTTGGTTCGCAGGACCCATGTCCTTCCTTTTCTTTCTTCTGGTTTGTGCAGCATTACCATTCCCGTTCCTTCAGGATAAAAATGTCTGGCTGGCGACTCTATTCTTTTCCACGCCACTTTCGCGTTTGTAACAGGATGGAAATCCGGGGAGCGACAGCTGGCGACTCTGCTGGGGACGTCATAAGCAGAGTATCTCTGGTTCCCCTGTGAGTCTCTCCTAGCGCTTGTTTGTTTCTGTTTCTTTGGGTGTTGATTGTTTGTTGTTGTGTGTTGTATATTACTGTTTTTATTTACAACTTTATTTACAACTTTATTTACAGTTTTTCAGTATTTATTTTCCGCATCATATATATCATACTGGACTGTCTGGACTGGTTTTCTGCTTGGTGGGCTCGGGTGATACTGTTTCTGAGAGATAAGCCAAGTACCCGGCTTGAGTGCACCATGGGATTAGAGTGGACATATTATACTCACATGTGACATGATGAGTGGCAGTGTGTTTCACGCCCAGATTGCGACCGTCTTGGAAATATCTTGTGTGGGGATTTCCTCCACTTCGGGATAGGACCTTGATAGTTATGTGCATCTTGGGACCGATCATTGAGAACCTTTGTGGAAACAACCCTCTCCAGTGGTGGCAGTGGCAGACCACATTTTGTGGCAAACCCATTCGCACCCGAGGGTCCATTGGGGACTCGCATAGGATGGCCTGGTTCTCTTATAGGAACTCAGTCAAAGCATCTGGTCGTATGACATTAGTACTGTATCCTACGGGCTGAATGTACTATTTGTTTCTCGATTTCAGCGCTCGAAGCTGGGAACTTATAAGGGATGCTTGATTTTCCCGGACTCAGCTGAGGCCTCCCTGCGTAGTACATAATGCCTAACCGATTCCCTGATTTGGTCATGATCCATTTCTCGGAAATGGTGAAAGTATTATTGCTATTCAGCTTTGAGAGTCCGTGATGTTTGACCCGGAGCACACCTGTGAGATTGGGAGGGGTTTACAGGTTTGCAGGAACCCTTGACTCCATCATACCCTTGTTACCAGTTCAGTTTCATGTTCTAATATAGTTACTTTGGTTCCCGAGTTCTTGAGTTTATCTGGTTATTGATTGGGAGTATTTGAGTTTATCTGAGTGTTTGAGGGTTGTTATCCAGAGGATTCGGGTTTCTGATCACTTGGCCTTGGTATCCAGATTCCAGACAGTCACAGATGGATCATGTGTCTTTGCATTTGCATTTGCATTGCATCATTTCATCATTAATCATATTTTGTTTTCATTCACAGGGTCGTATCTTTGCTTCCGGTTCCGGTATCCTTTTCAGAGATGGAAGATCCTCGCAAGCAGAATATTCATTTCAAGTTTTTTGACACTAAGGTTGGCCTGTTAAAGAAGATGGTGAAGCTGATCACACCCAATCATGTAGAGAGATTCAGGAAGGCTTATGGAAGTATTCTGGATGTGGTGGTAGAGTTAGATCCTTCTGAGAGAAGTGTCATTCATACCCTGCTTCATTATTATGATCCTCAACTCCGTTATTTCACTTTTCCTGATTTTCAGCTAGGTCCTTTGCTGGAGGAGTATGCTTTGATCTTAGGAGTTCCTGTTCGAGACCAGATTCCATTCAATGCTGAGATGAGTAGGCCTGCACCAGAGGATATTGCCAAGGCTCTTTATTTGAGCACTTCTATTGTGAATTCTATGACTATCATTAAGGGAGGTGTACCTGGGTTTTCTTTAGAGGCTTTGGTAAAGAAGGTGGAAGAGTTGGCTGTTGAGGAAGAATGGGATGATGTCTGTGCCATCTTGGCTCTTTCTATCTATGGCATTATTTTGTTTGCAAATATGGAGAAGTTCATAGACATGAATGCCATACATCTCTTTTTGCTGAAGAATCATGTGCCTACGTTGCTCAGAGATTTGTATTACTCAGTGCACTACAAGATTGAGAAGAAGAGGGGAGGTTTAGTTCGTTGCTGCGCTCCTTTATTTCATATGTGGTTCATGAGGCATTTGCCTAGTACTGGAGTGTTTAGTGACCATACCTTAGTATGGGCTCAGAAGCTGGAAAGGTTGCTTGCCAAGGATGTCAGGTGGATTACTCAAAGGATCCAGGGTGCACGTTTCATCACTAGCTGTGGGAGCTATCTTAGTGTACCTTTGTTGGGAGTAACTGGAGGGATCAATTACAATCCAATCTTGTTGAGAAGACAGTTGGGATATGCCTTGAGAGAGGTACCAAAAGAATTGAAGTTGACCCCTATTTTCTACTTCCCCGTAAAGGACAATATGCCTTTAGTGAGGAAAGTTGTTGGAGCTTGGAAGTGTATCAAGGGAGAAGGGATAGCTAGTTTTGGAAAGTGCAACAATCAGACATTCCCGGAGTATGAAGCTTGGTTGAAAGACAGAGCCAGAAGGGTATTGCTGCCATTCTCACCTCCAGTTCCTCCAGTTGCTGAGTCTAATGATACTGTGTCTTTAGAAGAGTTCAAGAAGTTGGAAGCCCAGCTGCATGAAGTCAGGGTGGAGAACACTGAAATGGTAAATATGTACCATCTTGCCAACAGGGCCAAGAATGAAGCTGAAGAGAAATTGCAGAAAACACAAGCCTCTTTGGAAGCTAAGGAGAAAGACTTTGCTGGAAGGGAAGCTCACTTTCACCGGTTGGGTATGATGGAAGCAAAAAGAGAAGCTGAACGCAAAAAGACTTCGAAGACTCTCAAGGAAGCTCGTCAGTCTATGGTCTGGTTGCAGGGACAGAGAGAGCAAGAGTTGAAGAGATATAAGGAAAAAGAAGAGTTTTTCGAAGTGCAAATGGCCTATAAGAAGGAGGAGGTGGAGCAAGTCCACAACATTCGAAGGGAGAAGACTCAGCAGTTAGCAGATAGTCAGCAAGCCTTAGAAGCAGCACTTAAAGAGATTGAAGACCTCAAGTTGATGGCTGGAGTCAAGAAGGCTAGGTCTGATGTGGGGCTTAGTGAGGGAGGTTCAAGGTCCTCAGGCAGTGGTTTTGCTTCTTAGTTTGTTTTCCTTGTTTTTGGATTACCTACAGACATGTTGTAGGAATCCTGGCTATTTGCTTTTCTCCTTAGAAACTTGTACCCTACGGGGAATTCTGTTATGTTTGCCTTATAGGCTGATTTATGTTATGCAGTTTTTTCAGTTCACCATTCTTCTGTGCCTACTGTTATGGTTTGAATGTGGTTTCTATGCGAAGGTTTCTAAAAGTCGAGGATCAGTATCCATCTGGTTTTCTTTGCTAAATACCGGAAACGGGGCATGAATGACCCGGGATTGGAAGCATAAACAATTGCATTGCATAGATATCACCTGTTTTCTTCTTTTGCAGGTATGGCCACCAGTTCCTAATGTCTTTTGTGTTTCAGGAACTATAGCTCCCAGGAAAGTTTGGGAACAACCAGTCGCACACAGATATCCAACAAAGATCAACAGAGAGAGAGAGAATCATGGATCAGATGCAAGCTGACTTAGCTGACCTGAGGCTAAGGATGGACAACTTTATGACTCTGATGGCAGGCATGGGTCAGAATCAAGAACGTCTGCGTGAGATGATAGAAAATGGTCAAGCTAGAAACAACGTTACTGCTGAGGGAGGTAATCGCAACGGTGCGGGCGCACGTCAGGTTGAAACCCCTGTAACACAGCCAGGGGTTACTATAATCAATGATGGGCTTAATAATGTCCAAATGGACGGACAGGACGAGAAGTTCACTCTGCTGGACGAAGCTGAGGGTCAGGGGCTGAGATGAACAGGAAGTTTGAGGAAATGGCAGAACAAATCAAGGCTATTCAATCCCAGAATTCTTTGGGATTTGACAATACTGACTTGGGCTTGGTTCCAGGGGTTAGAATCCCTTACAAGTTCAAGGTTCCGACTTTTGAGAAATAAAATGGCACTGCATGCCCAAAGACTCATCTTTAGTCCTTTGTAGGGAGGATTGCTGCTCACACTGATGATGAAAAGCTATGGATGTACTATTTCCAGGACAACCTGGTCGGGGCCTCTTTGGAATGGTATATGAAGCTTATCAGAGTCAACATCAAGAGCTAGAAGGACCTGTCAGAGGCTTTTGTGAGACAATACCAGTATAATTTGGACATGGCTCCAAATCGCACTCAATTGCAACACATGTCTCAAACTACTAAGGAGGGTTTCAAAGAATATGCTCAAAGGTGGCGTCAGCTTGCTGCCAGAGTGAAACCACCAATACTCGAAAATGAGATGGATGATATTTTTATGGGGACATTGCAAGGTGTGTTCATTGAAAGATTGGCGTCTTGTTCGACCACCAAGTTCAACGATTTAGTGATTGCTGGGGAGAGGGTAGAGACCTTGTTGAAGATGGGAAAGATCCAAGATACAAGTGCAAGCAGCTCGAACGGAGCAAGAAAAGCTTTCAGTGGACCTCCAAGGAGAAGGGAGGGTGAGACAAATGATGTGTTTGGCCGAGGGCGGGGCCGAGGGTATAGAAGACCTTATGAGCATGTGGCAGCAGTCACAATTCCTTCCAGCCCTGTGCAGCAGGCACCACCTCAACAACAACAGCAACAACAGCAGCCACCACGTAATAACTATCAACAGAGACCGTATTAGCCAAGGCAGACCCGCCCAGCTAATAGGGTGCTCGAGGCAATCCCCATGATGTATGCTGCTTTGCTACCAAGATTGTTGGACCTGAATCTGATTCAATTGAGAACTTTGGCACCACCACCACCTGGAGAGCTTCCAGTAGGGTACGATGTTAATGCAAGATGCGCTTTCCATTCAGGGGCACCCGGGCACTCAACTGAGAAGTGCAGGGCGCTACAACACAAGGTTCAAGATCTGATAGACTCCAAGGCGATTAACTTCGCACCACCGCCGAATGTTACTTCGAACCCAATTCCGAATCATGGAAGGGCTAGAATCCATGCTGTTGATAGTGGTGAGAAGTTAAGTCTGATGCTGAGTATAGAAGAAGTGAAGACTCCGTTATTGGTAGTGAAAGAGAGGTTGCTGAAAGGTCAAGTGTTTCCAGGATTCAGTGCTGATTGCGAGAGATGTTTGAATTCAGAGAATGGGTGTGAAAACCTGAGGAGAGGATTGCAGAGTTTGATTGATGAGGGATCTTTGCAGTTTAACAAAGTTGATAATGAAGTTGATGATGTGTCCACCATAACCATTTTCTATGATGAAGCTGAGATGCCTGCCAGAAGAGAGCCTGTAACCATTTATGCTCCTGAAGTTAGCCCTGTGACTATCACCATGCCTGGGCCTGTTCCTTATACAGATGATAAAGCCATTCCATGGCATTATGGCTCAGATGTGTACGTGGCTGGACAGAAAGTTGAGAGTAAGTCTGTTGCTATTGACCCGACTATAGTGAACGTCGGAGGTGTTGGAGGCTTTACAAGAAGTGGTCGTTTATTTGCTCCCCCAGTGCTGAGAGGGGATCCTGAGGCTGAGGCTGAGGCAAAGGCTAAAGGAAAGCAAGCTGTGACTGATGAGACAACAACTCCTGGGCAGGGTACATTTGAGAAGGAGGTCGAGGAATTTATGTGGATCATTAAAAAGAGTGATTATAAGGTGGTCGAACAGTTGAACCAGACGCCTTCCAAGATATCCATTTTATCACTGCTGATGTGTTCTCCTGCACACAGAGAGGCCTTGTTGAAAGTGCTGCAGATGGCCTATGTTCCTCAAGAAATCACTGTCAATCAAATTGAAGCTGTAGTGGGTAGTGTGAATGCAAGCCACGGGCTGGGCTTTACAGATAGGGACCTTACGTCGGAGGGCCGAAACCATAACAAAGCATTGCATATTACTATGGAGTGCAAGGGTGTTGTGTTGTCGCATGTCCTTGTTGACACAGGCTCTTCTCTTAATGTACTTCCGAAGAAAGCATTAATGAAGCTCAATGTTGATGGTATAGTCCTGAGACTCAGTGATTTGATTGTCAAAGCGTTTGATGGGTCCAGAAGATCAGTGTTTGGAGAAGTTGAGTTACCCGTGAAAATAGGTTCTCAAGTATTCAAAAGCACCTTCTACGTCATGGACATTCAGCCCGTGTACAACTGCTTGTTGGGACGCCCGTGGATTCATGCTGTCGGAGCTGTTACCTCCACTCTGCATCAGAAGCTAAAATATGTGGTTGATGGTCAAGTAATCACAGTATGCGGAGAGGAAGACATCTTTGTAAGCCACTTATCAACGTTCAAATATGTGGAGATGGATGGAGAGATCCATGAGACTCTATGTCAAGCCTTCGAAGCAGTTAACGTCAGCATCTTGACTCATGTAGAGAAAAGCAGTGAGAAAGAGGGTATCTCCATTCATTCCTACAAGCAGGCAAAGGAGGTGGTTCAGTCAGGAAGCGCCCAAGGCTGGGGCAAACTGCTGGAGCTGGAAAAGAAAGACAACAAGTTTGGTTTGGGTTATCAGCCCGGTGGATCTACTCCAAGTGGTAAAGCCATTACTTTTACAAGTGCTGGGATGCTCGACCGCAACCAAATCTGTGTGACAAGCCAAGATGGAGACAGTGATGGTGACTGGGACAACTGGATTCATCCGTGTGCGCTCGGAGAGGAGCTGAAGAACTGGTCTGCTGAAGACATTGTCCAAGTTACCTGGCACTCAGAGTAATTTATTTGTTTCCTTTTTCTTATCATACTGCATTGTCCAATCTAGCATTCTGCCCAAGATGCTAGGATCCATTGTTATGGGCCACCATGTTTTGTATGCATCTTATTTTACCATGAAATAAAAGGACATTTTCAGGAAAAAAAATTGTGTTCTCTTTCTTTGTTTTAAATTTTTCAAAAAAAAAAGATAAAAATGGCAATGTGTTTTTCCTTTTTGTCTTTGTGTTTGCGTCTCCTTTCAAAATAAGCAGATTCTGAAATAAGCACATCATTTGTGCAGTGTTGATCATCCGGATTCCATTGATAACAATCCTGCTATGACCACGCGTGACTTTGACAATCCTGTCTACCAAGCTGATGAAGGGGTTGAGGAAGACTGCGAACTCCCTGAAGAATTGGTCAGATTGTTGAAACAAGAGGAACGAGTCATTCAGCCTCATCAGGAAGAAATTGAGATCATCAACATTGGCAGTGAATATGTGAAGAAAGAGATCAAGATCGGGGCCAGTCTGCAGGCCGAAGTCAAGCAAGAACTGATTGGTATGCTGCGAGAGTATGTGGATATCTTTGCTTGGTCATATTAAGATATGCCAAGGCTGGATACCGACATCGTTGTGCATAAGCTACCATTGAGAGAAGACTGTCCTCCTGTGAAGCAGAAATTGAGAAGAACTCGTCCTGACATGGCGATGAAGATCAAAGAGGAGGTTCAGAAGCAATGGGATGCCGGGTTCCTTGCCGTAACTAGTTACCCACCTTGGGTAGCTAACATTGTACCTGTACCAAAGAAGGACGGCAAGGTCCGGATGTGCGTTGACTACCGGGATTTGAATAAAGCGAGCCCAAAAGATGACTTTCCGTTACCACACATTGATGTGTTGCTAGACAATACTGCTCAATTCTCGGTGTTTTCCTTCATGGATGGCTTCTCCGGATATAACCAGATTAAGATGGCGCTGGAGGACATGGAGAAGACAATGTTCATTACCCCGTGGGGTACATTCTGCTATAAGGTCATGCCCTTTGGTTTGAAGAACGCCGGGGAAACCTATCAACGGGCCATGGTCACATTGTTCCATGACATGATACACAAAGAGATAGAGTGTTATGTGGACGATATGATTGCTAAGTCCCGAAATGAAGAAGAGCATCTGGTCAATCTTAAGAAGTTGTTTGATAGACTGATCAAATACAAGCTGAGGTTGAATCCAAGCAAGTGCACTTTCGGAGTGCGTTCCGGGAAACTGCTGGGTTTCATTGTTAGTCAGAAAGGAATTGCAGTAGATCCTGCAAAGGTAAAAGCAATTCAAGATATGCATGCACCGATAACAGAAAAAGAAGTGCGCGGTTTTTTAGGGAGGTTGAACTACATTTCTCGGTTTATATCTCATCTAACTGCCACGTGCGAACCAATATTCAAATTGCTAAGAAAAGAGCAAACGGTCAGGTGGAATGACGACTGCCAAAGAGCTTTCGACAAGATAAAAGAATACTTGCAGGAGCCTCTAATTCTAATGCCTCCGGTGGAAGGAAGACCTTTAATCATGTACTTGACCGTGCAAGAAGGGTCAATGGGGTGTGTTCTAGGCCAACATGACGAGTCTGGTCGAAAAGAGTACGTTATTTATTACCTTAGCAAAAAGTTTACCGACTGTGAATCCCGTTACTCACTGCTCGAGAAAACTTGTTGCGCTTTGGTATGGGCTGCTCGCCGACTAAGACAGTACATGTTGACTCATACCACACTGCTAATTTCCAAAATGGATCCTGTCAAGTACATTTTTGAGAAACCAGCGTTAACCGGAAGGGTTGCTAGGTGGCAAATGATTTTAACTGAATATGACATCCAGTATACTTCTTAGAAAGCCATAAGGGAAGTGTATTGTCGGATTACCTTGCACAGCAACCTCTTGAAGATGATTATCAGCCAATGAAGTTTGATTTCCCAGATGAGGACATCATGTACCTCAAAGCAAACGATTGCGAGGAACCACTTCCGGAGGAGGGGCCAGACCCTGAATCCAAATGGAAGCTGATGTTTGATGGGGAAGTCAATATCAATGGACGTGGAGTTGGTGCCGTTCTTATCACTCCCGAAGGTGTTCACTTTCCCTTCGCTGCCAGAATTACTTTTGGCTGCACCAACAATGAAGCGGAATACGAGGCATGCATAATGGGAATAGAGGAGGCTATTAATCTTCAGATTAAGAACCTCGATATATTCAGAGATTCAGCCCTCGTTATTAACCATGTTACCGGCAAGTGGTATACGCATCAAGAGCATCTAATTCCATATAGGGATTATGCTAGAAAACTGTTGATGTTCTTCACGACAGTTAAGCTTCAGTACATACCACGTGATGAAAATCAATTTGCCGACGCATTGGCCACTCTTTCTTCATCTATCAAAGTCTTGCGTTGGAATTATGTGCCCAGAATTGACATCTCCAGGCTTGACGCTCTAGCTCATGCCTTCTCTGTAGACGCAGTGTCTGACGAGAAGCCTTGGTACTTTGATATCAAGCTATTCTTGGAAAAGCAAGAATATCCAGCTGGGGCATCTTCCAATGACAAGAAGACTTTAAGGAGACTTGCTGCTAGCTTCTTCTTGAATACAAACGGGGTTTTGTACAAGAGAAACTTTGACATGGTCTTGCTCAGATGCGTGGATAGACACGAAGCAAGCCTGTTAATGCAGGAAGTCCAAGAAGGATCTTTCGGTACCCATGCAGGAGAGCATGCTATGGCTAAGAAATTGTTGAGATCGGGGTATTATTGGATGACAATGGATGCAGACTGTTGTTCATTCGCTCGTAAGTGCCACAAGTGCCAAATATATGCAGACAAAGTGCATGTTCCTCCAAGCCCGCTCAACGTCATGTCATCTCCTTGGCCCTTTTCTATGTGGGGCATTGGCATGATCGGGAAGATAGAGCCTACTGCTTCAAATGGTCATCGCTTCATTCTGGTTGCGATCGATTACTTCACTAAATGGGTTGAAGCAGCATCTTATGCCAACGTCACTCGTCAAGTGGTGGCAAGATTTCTTAAAAGGGATATCATATGCAGATACGGAGTGCCCGAAAGAATCATTACTGACAATGGTTCTAATCTCAACAACAAGATGATGGCAGAGTTGTGTCGGGACTTCAAGATTCAGCATCACAATTCTTCTCCTTACCGACCAAAGATGAATGGTGCGGTAGAAGCAGCAAACAAGAATATCAAGAAGATTGTGCAAAAATGGTTGTCACTTACAAAGATTGGCATGAGATGTTACCATTTGCGTTGCATGGGTACCGAACGTCAGTCAGAATGTCAACTGGGGCAACTCCTTTCTCTCTGGTATATGGTATGGAGGCAGTCCCGCCTGTTGAAGTAGAGATTCCTTCATTGCGTGTGATGATGGATGTGAAGCTTGATGAGGCTGAATGGGTGCGTGCTCGTTACAATCAGCTATATCTAATTGAGGTAAAGAGATTAGCGGCTATCTGTCATGGTCAGCTTTATTAGAGGGGAATGAAGCGTGCATTCGACCAACGAGTACGTACTCGGGAGTATCAAGTGGGAGAGCTTGTGCTGAAGAGGATCATTCCTCCAGGTTCAGATCACAGGGGCAAGTGGACCCCAAACTACGAAGGACCGTTCATAGTGAAGAAAGTCTTCTCAGGAGGAGCACTGATGCTCACCAGTATGGATGGATACGACTTCCAATCCCCTGTTAACTCGGATGCAGTTAAAAAATACTTCGCATAAAGAGACCCGCTGGACACAAAAACAGAATTAAAGTCCAAGCAAGAAAAGGGCATCCCGGCGAGCTAAAAACAGAATAAAAAGCTCGGGCAAAAGTTAGGGAAAATAAATAAATAAATGTACACCCGCTGAGTTGAAAAGCCACATCGGACTGCTCAGGCAAAAAAGGGTATCCCGGTGGATTGAAAACCCGAAAGGGCGATCCATGCAAAATAAGGGAATAAGCGAACAACTGCGATCCGAGTAATCTGAACCACATCATCGTTTCATACAACTTGACAATGTCATAAGGATAAGAATCAGTCCCCTCATCTTCTCAAAAAGAAAAGGCAAGAATGGAGAGTTTTGAAGACATGCTAGTCATAGCAGAGATGGAACTCATTGGGATGTCGTGCCCATTGCCATTAGGATAGCTTATTTTCTCAATTTTATGGTGGCTACCTCTTTCCAGGTGGTTGCTTCCTGATGTAAATCTTTGCCTATTCAGAGGCCTTTCAATAAAAAGAATATTCAGTCAAAAAGTTGTGTTGTGTTTATTTTTGTTTGCAAAATGTCCTGAATTTTTGGCAAAAATAGCATTGCATTTAAAACATGGTGATAATTTGAAAGAAAATGACATTGCAGGGAAACACTATAAACCCTCTTTGAGTGTCGGGTGACGATGGATGAACAGATCATACCATGCAAATTCCCGGGGCACACTTGTGTTTTCTGTTGTTGCAGGTTGCAGGATGGCGTCACATTCTCCCGAGCAGAATTCCTCCCCAGCTAAGCCTTGGCAGGTAGCCCAAGCAGTTTGTTATTCCCCAGTGGAGTATGCCCAGCAGGAAACTAAATCCTGATGTCCTCACAGAGCTCAGAATTAGCAAAATGCTCTCCCCAACCAGAGTATTGTTGAAGCATCTTTCCCAGCCAAGCCTAAAGATGATCTTTCCCCACAGAGTTCATATTTGATTTTCACTCCCATCAGTGAAATATTCCCCAGCAAAGTTGCCATTCCTTTGATCAATATGATGATACAGTCAGGTATTCATCACCTTAGTCAGAATTAGGTGTCTAGGCCTCTTGACTTGTCTTCCCCTGTAGAGTTGTAACTCTTGTGGCCAATCAGGCATTTGTTTGTTGCTCGTCTGCAATCTCCAGCACTCGTCTGTGCTCTTGATTTGCTTGTTGCTCGTCTGCACCTTTCAGCACTCGTATGTGCTGTAACTGTTGTATTGCTCGTTTGCTCTCCCCAGCAGTGGTCTATGATTACCTTGACATTGTTCGTCTGCAATTTCCAACACTCGTATGTGTTTGACATTTGTTGTTGCTCGTCCGCACTTCCCAACACTCGTCTGTGTTTGATATGTAATCTTTGTTATTGCTCGTCTGCAATTTCCAACACTCGTCTGTGGTTGATATATGGTATTTGCTGTTTGCTCGTCTGCAATTTCCAACACTCGTCTGTGGTTGATATATGGTATTTGATGTTGCTCGTCTTCAATTCTCAACACTCGTCTGTGTTTGATATCTGTTGATGCTCGTCTGCACTCTCCCAACACTCGTCTGTGTTTGGTATCCAGTATTTGTTGTTGCTCGTCTGCATTCTCCAACACTCGTCTGTGTTTTGAGATGTAATATCTATTGATGCTCGTCTACACTCTCCCAACACTCGTTTGTGTTTGATATCTATTTCTGATTGCTCGTCTGCATTCTCCGATACTCGTTTGTGTTTATTACCTGTTGACGCTCGTCTGCTTTGTTTGGATACTCGTTTGTATCATCCCCAACACTCGTCTGTGTTAGCTTTCATCTGTATGTGTGGATTTGCTGATTATCCTGGTACTCTTCTGTATGGCTACTCCCAAATGCTCGTCTGTGTTTGAATTTCTGGTATTTGTCTATATCGGTGGCTGATACTCGTTTGTATCATTGCATGAAGCACTCGTCTGTGTTTCTTAGATCATTGTCTAATACTCGTCTGTATCATTGACTTTTGGCACTCGTCTGTGTTATCTTTATGATCATCCAATACTCGTCTGTATTGAAGAGGTTTAAAATCCTGATTGTGGGAATAAATGTCAAAATGGTTACCAGTCCTGGCGTAACAGGATTATCCGAAGGAGGCTCGTCTGTCTCAGGCACCAATTATTAATGTTGCACCTGGCGTAACAGGTTTACTCGAAGAAGGCTCGTCTGTCTTATACCATATATCCACGGATAATATATGAAGAGGGTTCGTCTACCTTGATTATGCATGTCTATCCCACGGACTTTTGTGCATTACCAGTCCTGGCATAATAGGAATATCCGAAGGTCTGTCTCAAGTCATATGTTCTTGCAAAGTATATGAGGGCTCGTATGTCCAGTTCCTGCCGTAACAGGATTGTTCGAAGAAGACTTGTCTGTCAATGTATTCTTATTCCAGATAATAGTTTTAACTTGGAAGAAGCTCGTCTTTTTTTTCTCCCTTGCAGTCACAATTGCGTCATTTGGTTGGGTTTATTTCCCAGTGTTTGCATTCTTCGTCAGAGTGCAAATTTCAGGTCTTCTTGGTATTCAACCACAGTTTATCTTGAACGGTCGATAGCCCGTGCTATCGTCCTTTTCAGATTAACAGTTGTTTGAATAGGGGCAGCTGTAACACCCCAAATTTTCCCTCTTCAATTTAAGCATCATATCACATCATATTCATCATGAACATATCATATTTCTAGCATCCTAGCATGGAAAGATGAGGCATAACATTCTTCATGACCTAGCATTAGGCATATGATCATCTGTGGAGGTTCTTGAAGCATCACAAGCTATGACAAGGGTCCCATTGGTTTTGTACAAGTCCTATGAGGGGTCTACATTGTATTGACAAGTTCAAGTTCATTTGCAAAAGTTCAGAAGGTTGGAAGATCATCTGAGAATCCAGGCTAAGGCAAAGCTCCTACACTAGGATCCTAAACTGGGGTTTGAGATTCAAGCTTGAAAACCTTACAACTTTGGCCATTTCATTTGGGCAAAGTCTTCCATATCTCAAGAGGATCCTAGGTACCAATTTTCATGAGAAAATTCCTTGTGGAAGTCAGGAAATTCTTCAGTTGCTTGCAGATGAAGTAATTGGTCAACTATGCCTTTAAAAAGTCAACTGTGTGGTTTCAAGGGGTACAACCCAATTTTTATAGCCAAGGGATGTCCTTACAATGTTATAAGAGGTTTGGCAAGTTCAAAGATCAAGAATCATGAAGTTTTGAGGGTTTTGCAAAAATGGTGCAAAGTTGGTTTTAAGAAAATTTCATTTTTGGCAACTTTTGCCCTAAAATTCAAGTGAGCTTAACATGATAAAAAATTCTTCAAATGGACCAAAGTCAAACATGAAATTTGGAGATTAGGGTCTCCCATTTTCAAAAAGTACAAGTACTTTTTCATAGCCTTCCTGGTTTGTAATATAGGACCCTCGAAAATTCCTTCAAAATTAGGGCAAATGGCAAATTTCATGCATGCACCAAGAGCAAGAAGGCTTGAATCTCATTTTTAAGGCTTGGTATGTGTCGCTCCCGGGATTTTCATCCTAGTACAAATGCGAAAGTGGCGCGGAAAAGGTAGAGTCGCCAGCCAGACAATTTTATCCCGAAAGAGTGGGAAAGGTAATGTTGCACAAACCTGAGGAAGAGGGAAAGGACAAGGTCCTGCGAACCAAAGATCTGGATTTGAGAGTCAGTTACGACCTGGGAAGGTATTAGCACCCCAGACCGTCCGCCGTACCCGACGGGATCCACGCTTGTTTGTTTGTTTCAAAGTGTGAAAGAATAAGATGTTGCTGAATAGAAACTGCTAACCGGAACTGGAATGAGAAATGAGAAAGGAATAAGAAAGGAGAATGGAAAAAAAAGAGGGAAATGTAGGGGAAATAAAGAATGCGATTAAAATGCAACAAATGCAACACATTGTGCTTATGCATAAACATGCTTATGAACTTGCAACATTTGGTATATGTTTCAAGGATGCGAATGCATTAACGATACATGCGAATGATGCGAGAACTGGAATGCAACATGATCATTTATATGCTAAAGAATGTATGGGTATGGCAAGAACATGCAATAATTCAAGTTATACATTAATGGACACAAACATACATAACATGCGAAATGGACGGAATCGTGTCGAATCGACTCGAAATGGGGGAATGGGATATCGAAACTAACCTAGAAATTTCCCTAAAATCAATACATAAACATGTATGGGGGATGATAGGCATGAAGAATTAAGACTAAGCTATCAAATAAGCTAAAATCTAAATTCCTACGACGAGAACCGTTTTTCCTATTTACAAGGGATTCTTTACACCTACTAGGACCTAGATTAGACTACAAATCTAATTCCTAATAATCCAAATGCAAATTGCAAGCAAGAAAGCAACAAAAACGAAAATGAACGGTACAACGCAAACATAATCGAAAATCATGCGGAGAATGCCGTTAAGGCGAGATGAAGAGGATAAATTAAGGCATAATGGTTAAATCACCAACCTACGAAACGGAGGAGTGTTTCGGTAATTGTTGCAATGAATCGGAGTGCGAATGGAGAAGAAAACCGGAGAATCCGCGAATGCAAAATAAATGCGATTCGGTCTTGACGCTTCTCGATTAATCACTTCTGATAAGTCGCAATCTCCACCAAAAACCAGTAGCTTTTTATTCCACAATGCTCAATTCAATGGAGGATGGAGGCTAAGCTTTAAGACCTTTAAGTTTCAATGTGAAACTTAAAGAACTTTTGTTGAAAAGCTATGGTGAAAATGGTGGAAAAGTGGGATAGAAAGTAATGGATTTTGAGATTGTGAAAATGGTGATTGAGTGAAGAATGAGGGAGAGAGTGATTTGTGGTGATTACCCTTAGCTTTGGGAGGAGATGGATTTATATAATGCATTGGTTTGGCATGAGGTTTGGGCTTGGAGGTAGCTTAGGAGTTAGCTTAGGTTAGGAGTTAGTTGGGATTCTAGAGAATTCTAGAACTCCTTGGAAGGTTGTAGAAAACTCTAGAATGTGGTAGAAGGTGGTGAGCTGGCTCTTCTAGAACTTTCACATATGAGCTGAATCCTATGTGCATTGGAGCATGTTACTTGTAGTGAGGGTAAGTGGAATGAAGGGGTTTGCAACTCAATTGATCAATGCTTGATGCCTCAACGTTTTGCTCAATACATGACAATTATGGTGGTGGTATTTGCAGCCAATTGCAGCCCATATATAATGCCCTTTGATGCCAAATGCATTTATAACATGAACCAACCATAAACCAGCTTGAAATTCCATAAAAATGCAGAAAAATGCAGAAAAAACTGGTTTTTCTACAGCATGCGCCGATACATAAGTCTTATGCGTCGATACATAACTCAGGATGCATCGATACATTGCTCGGATGCGCCGATACATGTGCTTTGGAATTCAATATGTATTGATACATAGGCTTATGCGTCGATACATGGGCCCTTTATGCGTCGATTCATAAGTCATATGCGTCGATACATAGCCTGATGTATTGCCTTGTTTTTGCCCAAACTTTGAACGACCATATCTTTCTCAATTTTGATCCTATGAAGGAGTTCCACATATGGTTTTGAAGCTTAGGATGCCCTCTTTCATTTTCTCAAGGTATAATTTTCATAGGACTCTTATTTTGGGGAAAAAAACTCTCTTGAAGTGGCTACAAAAATGACCAAAACTTGCCATTTTTGGAAACCCAAACTTTCCAAAAATGGTAAGTTTTAGTTTTCTTGATTTTTTCCATTCTTTCCTGATCCAAATTGGTACCTAAGAGCCTTGTGACCATAATTTCATGATTTTGATCCCAAAAATTCAAGAGTTGACCTTTTGCTCCGTCTGATTGGCTCCTCTGATTAATCCACCATATTTGAGAGATCTTAGGAACTTTTTATTGCCCGTTGGTAGTCATCACCTGTCCCAATCAATGCTCTAAAACATGCTATGACTTATGCTATGAATTATGCTATGAAAATGCAAAGTGATATGCTAAATATGAAAATGAGAGGTCAAATTTTGGGGTGTTACAGTTGCCCCTATTCAATCACTATAGACTTGAATGGGTGATAGCAGTCGCTTTCAGACGTTTGAAGTATGCAGTGATTGAATACTAAAAACAACCAGAAAATTTGCACTCGGTGGAAGAGAACAGGGAAATAAACCCAACCATCTGAACTTTGCTTGGGGAGAACTTGGATGTGAAGAGTAGTGAATCTGTGAATGTTTCGAAATAATGCCGGGAGATTGCTGATTTGCCACGCTACGGGTGGACTTTTGCTGGGATTTTAATGACATGCCACACAACGGGTGGTCTTCTGAATGCTTTGCCACACTACGGGGGTCTCTGCTCGCTACGGGAGACCTTTGATGGACTTTTTCTCACTCTGCGGGGATATTCTGCCACACTGCGGGGGCTTTGGAAATCTTGCCACACTACGGGGGCACATTGCTCAGCTACGGGAGACCTTGGGAATTCGCCACACTACGGGGGCACATTGCTCGCTACGGGAGTCTTTCAGAAACTTTGCCACACTACGGGGCACATTGCTCGCTACGGGAGACTTTCAAAAACTTTGCCATACTACGGGGCATATTGCTCGCTACGGGAGACTTTGGCTCACTACAGGAGACTTTTGCCACACTACGGGGGACTTCAATTTCTTGCCACACTACAGGGGTTGTTGCTCGCTACGGGAGACTTCGGCTCACTACAGGAGACTTTGATTTCTTGTCACACTACGGGGGCTGGTGCTCACTACGGGAGACTTTGGCTCACTACAGGAGACTTCTGCTCACTAAGGGAGACTTCGGCTCACTACGGGAGACTTTGATTTCTTGCCACACTACGGGGGTTACTGCTCACTACGGGAGACTTCTGACTTCTTGCCACACTACGGGTGGACTTCGGATAATTGCCACGCTGCGGGTGGATTTTAAGAATTTGCCACCCAGAGGATGGACTTCGGCCAATCTGCGGTTGGACTTTGGATTTGTTGCCACACTGCGGGTGGACTTTGAGAATTGCCACGTTGCGGGTGGACTTTGAGAAAAATTTCCACGCTACGGGTGGACTTTGAATATCAACCTTGGATTTAATACACATGCTGAATTGTATGACATGATGCCCCATGACATTGGGGGATAGGCACAAAGGGAATTCCTGATACGGAAATAACAAATCTATGCTGACTCTGTGGGGAATACAGATGATTATCGATATTTCTATTAGAGAAGAGTGTGACTAGTCTGTCTCGACTTATTACCTTTGCCAAAAATAAATTGGACTTTAGATTTGAAGACCCTGCTAGGGGATGCCTCAACTGCTGGGGATTGAATCTCACCTCGCAGACTCCGCTGGGTGATCTGTAACTCTTCGACTTAGCTGGGAAAGACCTGTCACGGCTCTGATGATGAGAACTCTCTCGTCTACCTGAATTTTCCAAACCTCTATGGGAAAGGAACCGTTCAGCTAACTTCCAGGGATTTCTTGATTCTTGTAAGAAGTGCTTCACTACGGGAAGACGACTCTTGATAGAGATGATCCTTATTGCTTTGCTGGGGAAGAGAGGATTTGATTTGAGATCTGCTGGGAAATAAAATCAAGGAAACCTGCTGAAGAAAAATTTGACGACTTTATTGGGGATAACTTCCATGCGTCTGTTGGGGATAACGAAATTGAACCGCATCCTGCTGAGGAGGAAAGATTTCAAGTAGTCTCGTGCTATGGATCATTTGCTTTGATTCAGGCTTTACCTTAAGAGGATTTTACAAAAGACCTGATGTCTTTAAACTCTTCAGGAGTATAATTGCCCCAGTATTCTGAACTTCCGATTATCTGTCTTCGGGAAAGAATGAATCCTCATGCGATTGGGTGGCTTGCCCCAGTATGAGGCCTTGACTAATCGCTCTGGGAGAGATTTGAATCTCGAATTGATTTCCCCATTTTGGCTGACTCTTGAGGACATTGCTTGACATAACTGCCCCAGATTGGTTGGCTCTTACCATGAATGGTTGGGAAAGTCCTTACTCGGTGGAGTTTTCTCGAAAAAGTGCACCTTGACGTGACTGTCTTTCAGAAGTTTTAGACTTCTCAACTTGGCAAGCTTAAGCTTCTGGACTGAATTTCCATATGTGAACCATTTATGATCCCAAACAGATGTATGCAAGCAAAAAAATGTTTATTCTGAGAATGAAAATTCTAATGCAACACACATGTTAATCTCGAAGTTTTGAAAAAGTGTCGTAAACCTTTGTGAGCAAATCACTGGTTGAAATACGACATTATTTTGAATGAAAGTACGTACATGCACATGCAATACCAACAAGGTCTTTCAGCACAACTCATAGGAATCAGGAACGCTATCTCGTAGTATGCTCTCAAATTAACCCTGTTTCAGTTAGGACTTTTAAGGGTTGTATCATGGCCAGGTTCACGGTTATAGAAATAAAGGATATAGGCTCTAAGTTTATTTGTGCCCACCCCTCTTCGTGATGTTCTCCATTCCTATATTCAGCTAATCTTCATAAGCATTTCATAAGGGTTTCGTGCTAGTTAAGGAACCATTTCCGTTATCGGTTCAAGCACCAGTCAAGTTATTGTTTGTGAGTCAGTCACTCCTCTATCTTTCGTGTCTGTGCCACACGACTTTGTTCTCATTTGAGGATCTTTCTTGTGTAATCCTTTTCGTCTTTCGCTTTTGCGTTATTTTGCTTATCCCTAACTTTTGCCTGGACTGATTCTTGTGAATCTTTAATTGTGAAGTCCAGCGGGATGCCCTAACTTTTGCCTAAGTCGCTTGTTTTCAAGTTTCGACTTAGCGGGCTTTTTCTTTTCTTTTTCTTTTTGTATTTTGAACAAGTCGCGTGACATTGTTTGTCTTGATTGCTTTGTGAGGGTTGTGACTGCCTCATTCTTTGGTCGACGAAGGATAACCATTGCGGTTTTCAATCTTTGGACCTTTTTACTTAGCATAGTAGAATGTAATGGATCCTCAAATACACTCCTTTATGAAAGCCTGAACGCTTGGTCCAACTAGCTAACATCTACCCTGCCCCTGGGTTACATGTGAGGGTTTTTCATGCGAGAAGAAACTCCTACTTCAAGGCTCAAAGGGGTTAGCAAGGGTCTATCTTCCTTATATCTCCGGTGTTTAGGAATTTGGAACAAAGCCTGTACATCGTCAACAGGGTCTTATTCGAGAGCACACAATTAGAGATTTTGCGTTTTTGCTTCGTTATTCTCTTTCATAGAGTTTAAGCACGACAATTGGTATTGCGATGTAAACATGCAAAATTAACTTGACACATGAATTACTTCAAGAAAAACATGTGAGTTTTATTATTGATAACATTCAAAAGTAAGCAAATTTCATACATGTATACAAATGTTTAGCAAATAAAGGAAACTACAAATGGAAATGCAGTAAAGAAGCTGAATATTGCCGTTGTTGAGGAAGTTTGACTCCGTCTGGACCTGTCAGTCTTGGATACTATCAGTGATCAATAGTTCTTTCACAGACTTGTAATCTTCTAGTTGCAGCCGTATACCCAACCATGGCAGTCATGCTTCTTCTTCTAGCTTATTCTGACTCTGACACGAGACGTCTGAAGGAAAAAGTTAAGCTGGGGAGTAAAGTTGTCCCATAAGGTTGCTCGGGAAGACCTGACGATCTTCTGCCTACGTATCTCCATTGACTAATGACCAATGAAGAATCAGAGCGACGTAGTTACCCTCAATAGGGATGAAAGTACATTGAAGAAAAACAAACAGTTGTCATTGCTAAGAGTATCTAAATACTGATGGCTTTATTTGCTTCCTGAAGATTCCAGCTTAACGTGGACCATCTGGTAAAATAACCGTGACACTGGTTCCGTTGTGATTAGGCATTGGATTCTGGAGTACATTTGGGTGAGGCGCAAAATTGATTGCCTTGGAGTCAATTAGGTCCTGTACCTTGTTCTGAAAAGCCCAACATTTCTCAATATTGTGCCCCTGGGCACCTGAATGGAATTCGCACCTGGCATTTGCATCGAAGTTCTGAGGTAGATTATCAGGAGAAGGAGCTCTCATGGTACGTAGCTCGACCAGGTTCAACTTTAGCAGCTCTGGGAGCAATACAGCATATGGGCATGGGACGGGATCAAGTTTGCGGTTTCTCGCTCTTGTCCTTTCCTGATTTGGTCTTTGCACCTGATATTGCTGACCTTGAGGTTGTGGTTGAGCCTGAGGAGTAATAGTCACAGCAGCTGTTTGGTAGTACCCTTGAGAACGACCTCTGTCTCGGCCCCTATACACAACATTGGTCTCGCCTTCTCTTCGTCTTTGGCCATTACCAAAAGGTTTCTTCACACCAGAAGAACTAGCACTGCTTGCATCCTGAATCTTTCCCAATTTCAAAAAGTTTTATATCCTTTCTCCAGCGATGACAATATCAGAAAAACCAATGGACGGGCATGCGGCCAGACGATCCAAGTAAACACCTTGCAAGGTGCCCATAAACATGTCGGCCATTTCCCGATCTAGCAACGGGGGTTGAACCTGTGCGGTCAGCTCACGCCACCTCTGGGCATACTGCTTAAAAATTTCCTTGGGTCCTTGAGACAGGTTCTGCAACTGGGTGCAGTTGGAAGCCATATCAATATTGTATTGATACTGCTTGAGAAAAGCTTCAGCTAAATCTTTCCAGCAGCGGATAGAGACCCTGCTTAGCTTCATGTACCAGCTCAATGAAGCTCCAGATAGACTATCTTGGAAGAAATGCATCCAAAGTTTCTCGTCATCAGTATGAGCCGAGATTTTTCCAAAGTATGTATGAATATGAGTTCTAGAGCACGTGCTGCCGTTTTACTTGTCAAATGATGGCACCTTGAACTTAGGAGGGATTCTGACTCCTGGCACTAACCCTAGATTGGTTACATCGATGCCCAGGGAGTTCTGACATTCCATGGCCTTAATCTTCTCCTCCAACTCTTCATACCTTCGATTGTTGACCTTATTCATATTACCCACATCAGCATCCAGTAGAGTGAACTGTTCTTCCTGAGTGTCTTCATTACGGGCTGCGGCCCCATTTAGATTTGGCCCTCGGTCACGGGCAGCGTTAGGATCCACATTCTCAGTCGGTGTTCCAGCATTAGCATTCCCACGGGGCTGCTCAACCATCAATCTAAGACGCTCTTGATTCTGCGCAATGCCGGTCATCATGTCCATGAACTGATCCATCCTCTGTCGGAGCTCATTGAGATCAGTCTGCATTCATTCAGCCATTCTCACTCGGTTTCTTTTTGTTGGATACCGATGAACGTGTTGACCAGCTATATTGTCTGAAGTTGAATAAGTTAGGAAGTCCGAATGACCTATAAAAATGCAAAATATGCAAATCATGCAGTAAATGCGTATGATATGTTCATGAGGATGCGACATGCGACCCTGCAAATGAGTAAGCATGTGTTAGTAATGCAAGCATACAGAGGATGTTATGCAATGCACTAGTGTGTGATCAAAGGTCTGGCGATCACTGGTCTGACATTGGTGTCGAGAAGACAATCATGTGTTGGTGAAGAGTCGTAATAACAGTACCACCGAAATCCCGAATTTCAAACCAAAGGACCATGTGTTGGCAAAGTGGGGTATGTTGGAAGTTTTAGGGTTCCTGCAAACCTGTAAACCCCTCCCATCTCACGGGTATGCTATACTGAGTCAACATCACGGACTCTCAAAGCTGGGTAGCAATAATACGTTCACCATTTCCGAGAAATGGCTCATGACCAAATCAGGGAATTGGTTTGGCATTATATACTAACCAGGGAGGTCTCAGCTGAGTACAGGGAAAACAAGCATCCCTCATAAGTCCTCGGCTTCAAGCACTGAATCGAGAAACAATAGTACATTCATCCCGAAGGGTACAATACTATCGTCATACGAACAGTTTTCCTTGACTGGGTTCCTATGAGAGAACCAGGCCATCCTATGCGAGTTCCCAGTGGGCCCTCGGATACGAGTGGGTTTGCCAACAAATGTGGTCTGCCACTGTCATCACTGGAGAGGGGTGTTTCCACTAAGGTTCTCAATTATCGGTCCCCAACTGCACATAACCATCAAGGTCGTATCCCGAAGTGGGGAAGAACCCCCACACAAGATAGTTCCAAGACGGTCGCAACCTGGGTGTGGAACACATCGCCACGCATCATGTAACCATGCGAGTACAACGTGTCCACGCTAATCCTATAGTGCACTCAAGCCGGGTATTTGGCTTATCTCACAGTAACTCCCAACCCACAGAAAAAATGAAAACCAGTACAGCTAGACAGTGATAATGATGCATGATAAATACTGAAAGCAGTAAATAAATGCAGTAAAGTAAAGCTGTAAAGTAAAACTGTAAATGAAAACAGTAAAGCTAAACTAAAGCACGCAGCAGCAAACAGATGAACACCGAAAGAAACAAAAACAGACAAGCGCGAGGATTGACTCTACAAGGGAAACCAGAGATTTTGGGTTCGGTCCCCAGCAGAGTCGCCAGCTGTCGCTCCCGGGATTTTCATCCTAGTACAAACGCGAAAGTGGCGCGAAAAAGGTAGAGTCGCCAGCCAGACATTTTTATCCCGAAAGAATGGGAAAGGTAATGTTGCACAAACCTGAGGAAGAGGGAAAAGACAAGGTCCTGCGAACCAAAGATCTGGGTTCGGGAGTCGGTTACGAACTGGGAAGGTATTAGCACCCCAGACCGTCCGTCGTACCCGACGGGATCCACGCTTGTTTGTTTGTTTCAAAGGGTGAAAGAATAAGATGCTGCTGAATAGAAACTGCTAACCAGAACTGGAATGAGAAATGAGAAAGGAATAAGAAAGGAGAATGGAAAAAAAAGAGAGGGAAATGTAGGGAAAATAAAGAATGCGATTAAAATGCAACAAATGCAAAACATTGTGCTTATGCATAAACATGCTTATGAACATGCAACATTTGCTATATGCTGCAAGGATGCGAATGCATTAACGATACATGCGAATGATGCGAGAACTGGAATGAAACATGATCATTTATATGCTAAAGAATGTATGGGTATGGCTAGAACATGCAATAATTCAAGTTATGCATTAATGGACACAAACATACATAACATGCGAAATGGATGGAATCGTGTCGAATCGACTCGAAATGGGGGAATGGGATATCGAAACTAACCTAGAAATTTCCCTAAAATCAGTACCTAAACATGTATGGGGGATGATAGGTATGAAGAATTAAGACTAAGCTATCAAATAAGCTAAAATCTAAATTCCTACGACGAGAACCGTTTTTCCTATTTACAAGGGATTCTTTACACCTACTAGGACCTAGATTAGACTAAAAATATAATTCCTAATAATCCAAATGCAAATTGCAAGCAAGAAAGCAACGAAAACGAAAATGAACGGTACAACACAAACATAATCGAAAATCATGTGGAGAATGCCGTTAAGGCAAGATGAAGAGGATAAATTAAGGCATAATGGTTAAATCACCAACCTACGAAATGAAGGAGTATTTCGGTAATTGTTGCAATGAATCGGAGTGCGAATGGAGAAGAAAACCGGAGAATCCGCGAATGCAAAATAAATGTGATTCGGTCTTGACGCTTCTCGATTAATCACTTCCGATAAGTCGCAATCTCCACCAAAAACCAGTAGCTTCTTATTCCACAATGCTCAATTCAATGGAGGATGGAGGCTAAGCTTTAAAACCTTCAAGTTTCAATGTGAAACTTGAAGAACTTTTGTTGAAAATCTATGGTGAAAATGGTGGAAAAGTGGGAGAGAAAGTAATGGATTTTGAGATTGTGAAAATGGTGATTGAGTGAAGAATGAGGGAGAGAGTGATTTGTGGTGATTACCTTTAGCTTTGGGAGGAGATGGATTTATATAATGCATTGGTTTGGCATGAGGTTTGGGCTTGGAGGTAGCTTAGGAGTTAGCTTAGGTTAGGAGTTAGTTGGGATTCTAGAGAATTATAGAACTCCTTGGAAGGTTGTAGAAAACTCTAGAATGTGGTAGAAGGTGGTGAGCTGGCTTTTCTAGAACTTTCACATATGAGCTGAATCCTATGTGCATTGGAGTATGTTACTTGTAGTGAGGGTAAGTGGAATGAAGGGGTTTGCAACTCAATTGATCAATGCTTGATGCCTCAACGTTTTGCTCAATACATGATAATTATGGTGGTGGTATTTGCAGCCAATTGCAGCCCATATATAATTCCCTTTGATGCCAAATGCATTTATAACATGAACCAACCATAAACCAGCTTGAAATTCCATAAAAATGCAGAAAAAACTGGTTTTTCTACAGCATGCGCCAATACATAAGTCTTATGCGTCGATACATAACTCAGGATGCATCGATACATAGCTCGGATGCGCCGATACATGTGCTTTGGAGTTCAGTATGTATCGATACACAGGCTTATGCGTCGATACATGGGCCCTTTATGCGTCGATTCATAAGTCGTATGCGCCGATACATAGCCTGTTGTATTGCCTTGTTTTTGCCCAAACTTTGAACGACCATATCTTTCTCAATTTTGATCTTATGAAGGAGTTCCACATATGGTTTTGAAGCTTAGGATGTCCTCTTTCATTTTCTCAAGGTATAATTTTCATAGGACTCTTATTTTGGGAAAAAACCTCTCTTGAAGTGGCTACAAAAATGACCAAAACTTGCCATTTTTGGAAACCCAAACTTTCCAAAAATGGTAAGTTTTAGTTTTCTTGATTTTTTCCATTCTTTCCTGATCCAAATTGGTCCCTAAGAGCCTTGTGACCATAATTTCATGATTTTGATCCCAAAAATTCAAGAGTTGACCTTTTGCTCCGTCTGATTGGCTCCTCTGATTAATCCACCATATTTGAGAGATCTTAGGAACTTTTTATTGCCCGTTGGTAGTCACCACCTGTCCCAATCAATGCTCTAAAACATGTTATGACTTATGCTATGAATTATGCTATGAAAATGCAAAGTGATATGCTAAATATGAAAATGATAGGGCAAATTTTGGGGTGTTATAGTATGGATCAAGTGAGGTTACAAAGTTAAAATGCATTGCAAATGGATCATTTTGCTCAAGAGAAATTCACAATTTCGTGCCAAGCAAGAATGTTACTTCATAAGTGGATTTTTTGCATATTCATGAGAAAAGTGTGACAACTTAATCCAATGGCCAAGATTTTGTTTGTTTGAGATTAATGGATCAGATTAGAGTGCACATGGGCTGAAGGCAAGAGAGTGCATGAAGATTGTGTGATATCACACCAAATTTGCAAAATTTGCAAAATCATAAATTCTTCTCATTCCCACGTGCAAACTCCTTCATCTTTTCAGCATTAGGTCATGAGGTGGTATATAACAAATTAGGGTTTAAGTTTTCTCCAACTCTCTCTCATTCTTCCATTTCAAAGTTTGTGCACAACTTGCAATTTCTCTCAAATCTCCTTATACACGAGCTCTCTTCCAAAACCAATTGTAGATCCTTGATCCTTGGAAGCTCAGGATCATTAATCACACACTTGTTCAAGCTTTCTCTCAAGAATCACAACCTTGCCATTTCAGGGCAGGTGCTTGCAAAGCTCAAGATCCATCCATATTCAAGGCTCTAATTGCATTTATTTTGCAACTAGAGAGCATTTGGAGTGATTTTGCTTCATTATCTGGCCTTATATCAAGCTCTTTCAAGATCTGCAACTCAGGTATGCCTTGGAATCTTCAGATCTGAAAATGAAATTGGTTGTGCATTTTATGATCCTTGTTGTTCACTGATCATTCTGCCATGTTTAGTTTCAAAATTGGTGCATAATTGAGCTTGTAATTTGAATTCAAAGTTTCATGGTCACAACTGTTTCTCTTCGATCCGTCGAATCCATTGATCCATTGACTTTTTCATGGTCATTTTCGTAATCAGCGTACCTCAATTAGTAAATCTGGAGCTTATCTTTCATTTTTATGTGGATTTGTTCATGTGTTGATGTTTCCGGTGCCGGAGCCCTAGCTCCGGTCACCGGAATTTGCAATTTGTGCTGTTAGGGTTTGTCACGAAGAAGACAAGTCTATCACCCTTGGATCTGTCCTCCAGCGCACAGGATTGGGACACGTCATTAAGTGAAACACCATCCCAGTCACGTGGTTTCTGTTTTCCATTTTAATTCTTCATGATGCTCACCTCACAATAGTTCTCATGCACTTTAGCCTCTCATCCAACGAAACCTCCACGTCATTTAATGAGGCTATCCACCAGATTCGTCCATTCAATCTGAAGGCTGTTATTTTTCCATTTTTATTGCCTTGAATTTCCACCTTATAAACTATATTCCTGTGCATCTATTGGGCCTCAAACTGCTTTTAACACCCCCCAGATTCATAAGCCCAAACCATTTACACTGCATTTCCTGGCTATTCGCACCCCAATTTCTTTTTCTTATTTTAATTTTCTTTTCTTTTTATTTCTTTATTTCATTTTTCTTTCCATTTATTAAAAATATCTCCAAGTGTCTAAAAATTCCAAAATAATTCATGAGTCTTCATTTGAGTTTTCTTTATTTTTTCATATTTTTATTTTCCATTTATTTCTAATATCCACGTGTCTTTTAATTCTTTCATTTAATTAAGTTCTTTTTAAGTCCTTTTTGAGTACCCTGTCTTGTCCAATTTCCCTAGGGTTCATTATTTTGAGTTTTATGTTGACTCTTCTTGCTCTGGATTCCTAAGAGGATGTAGTTTATGTGTGATTTTTCCCCTGATTTTTAGAAATTTGTTCATTGGGTTTTGGTCCTTGCCTTGTAAGTGAAGTTTTGAAACCCTAATTCATGTTTAAGCCTTCTTTTGACCTATCTAGCTTCTGAATTTTTCCTAATCATTTTGGCTCATTGTTATATTATGTTTGAGGATCATTTTTCTTAAGTTGTGGAATTTTTAGATGTATTGTTTATTTGATGTGAATATTTGTTCTTACCTTGTCCCATTTTGTTCCTTTGTGATCATAAGGTCTCTAATTGGCTTAGAAGGGCACTTGTGCCAACTTCTCCTTCTCATTTGGGGTCTCTTTGGGGTATAGATACCTTTCTGGTTTTAGGTTAGGGTTTGTGTCTTTGAAATTTTGTGTTTGGCTTGCCTTTGTAAGTTCTTTCTTTCTTAAGTGTATTCACCTCATCTCCTTACTTCCTTCATTCCATTTTGTGATTGTTTGGTCTTGTGTGTCTCTTCTCTTCATCTCCCTTGCTTCTAAAGCACTTCTTCAACTTGTTTTGGTTCTGGTCTTGGACTTTGAGTTCTTTTTTGTGCATGGTTGCTTTGCATCTTCTTAAGTGTGCATTTGTTTGTCATGTGATTCATTATGCTTCATATTTGACTTGCATGCTTCATTTCTCACTCTTGTAACTTGCATATCCATTGAGCATTTGTATACATGACTTCACTTCTGTTTGTATGATGTTGGCATGTTATTTAGTTCATTTCATTTCACTTGTATGACTATGTTGCTAACCTTGCAGGGGTTATGGTAAATGAGAGGTGTGGAAGTGAATCCCACATCTCCAAATCTCATCTCTTCTTATCATTTCTTACTTGTGCTAACCCTTTGCTTGTTGGGCTTAGGCCTTACCCACCTCTTCTTCTTCTTCTTCTTCTTCTTCTTCTCTTCTTCTTTCTTTCTTCTTTAGGATAGTAAACCACAGTAACCTTAGGATATCCATGCATGACAACACTTAGGATTCTTTAGTCCCCCATTAGATGTTTTACCTTTAGATCCTTTGGTGCTTTCTCTTCTCATCTTCAAACTTAATTCTAATTCACTTAATAAAGGTTGAGTACTTTCATGTGACATGAGACTTTGCTATGAGATACTTGCACGCGTTCCGTTTCGGGGCGAGGTGTAAGTTATCCCTCGTGGTGGATAGGTCTTAGCATGAGATTACCTCACAAAGAAAAGCTAAACACACTTCTTAACCAAAAACCACAAAAATACTTAATAATGGTAATAGGTCAGTGTGTCTGAGCCTACACTTGTGGGACTAGCTTTGGGGATTTCCTCCATAGATAGGTGTGCCTCTTGCGCATTCCATTTCGGGATGATATGAGATGTACACATCCCATTGAGTAAGACTTAGGTACACTTACCTATGCAAACTCCACTCATAAAAAGCTTCTAAAAAATACCAAACAAACAATAAGTGTCTCTCCTTCGGGAATTCTTTTCTCATCTCATTCGCTCTGTACGCGAACTTGCTCCTACTTGTCACTTTGCAAGACGGTTACGCACTCGTCGTCCGAGCCCTCACCACCTGAGCATTGACATAGGCAGTTCAAGCTTTAATTCACAAGAAATTTCCTTGCCACCCCTAGTCAGTGGAACTACGGCGTCTCTGATCCTCATTGTCCTGATGAGGTACGTAGGCAGCGGGGTAGGGCCCGTTCGAGCACAATCTTTATTTTCCCTACATTTTTTCTCTTTGTTTTCTTATCCAGTTTCTTTCTTAGTTCTTTTATCTAGTTCATTTCCTTTTCTTTAGCAGCAGCTTTCATACCCTCACCCTTTGAAATAGTTTTCTTTGCAAGCATGGATCCCGTCGGGTACGGCGGACGATCTGGGTGCTAATACCTTCCCAGGTCGTAATCGACTCCCGAACTCAGTCTCTTTGGTTCACAGGACCCGTGTCCTTCCTTTTCTTTCTTCTGGTTTGTGCAGCAATACCATTCCCATTCCTTCGGGATAAAAATGTCTGGCTGGCGACTCTATTCTTTTCCGCGCCACTTTCGCGTTTGTACCAGGATGGAATCCGGGGAGCGACAAAGAGCATCTGGTCAATCTCAAAAAGCTGTTTGATAGAATGATAAAGTATAAGTTGAGGTTGAATCCAAACAAGTGCACTTTCGAAGTGCGATCCGGAAAATTGCTGGGTTTTATTGTTAGTCAGAAAGGAATCGAGGTGGATCCAGCAAAAGTAAAAGCAATACAAGATATGCCTGCACCGAAAACAGAAAAAGAAGTGTGCGGTTTTTTAGGGAGGTTGAACTACATTTCGCGATTCATATCTCATCTAACTGCCACGTGTGAGCCAATATTCAAATTGTTGAGAAAAGAACAAACGGTCAAGTGGAATGAGGACTGTCAAAGAGCCTTTGAAAAGATAAAAGAATATTTGCAGACACCTCCGATTCTAATGCCTCTAGTTCCAAGACGGCCACTTATCATGTACTTGACTGTGCTAGAGGGGTCGATGGGGTGTGTTCTAGGCCAACATGACGGGTCTGGTCGAAAAGAGTATACTATTTACTACCTTAGCAAAAAGTTTACCGACTGTGAATCTCGTTACTCACTGCTCGAGAAAACTTGTTGCGCTTTGGTATGGGCTGCTCGCCGATTGAGACAGTATATGTTGACCCATACCACACTGCTAATCTCAAAAATGGACCCTGTCAAGTATATTTTCGAGAAACCAGCGTTACCGGAAGGGTTGCAAGGTGGCAAATGATTTTAACAGAGTATGACATACAATATACTTCTCAGAAAGCCATCAAAGGAAGTGTATTGTCAGATTATCTTGCACAGCAGCCACTGGAAGACGACTATCAGCCAATGAAATTTGATTTCCCTGATGAGGACATCATGTACCTCAAAGCAAAAGATTGCGAGGAACCACTTCCGGAGGAGGGGCCAGACCCTGAATCCAAATGGAAGTTGATGTTTGATGGGGAAATCAATATCAACGGACTTGGAGTTGGTGCTGCTCTTATCACTCCTGAAGGTGTTCACTTTCCCTTCGCTGCCAGAATTACTTTTAGCTGCACCAACAATGAAGCGGAATACGAGGCGTGCATAATGGGAATAGAGGAGGTTATTAATCTTCGGATTAAGACCCTTGATATATTCGGATATTCAGCCCTCGTTATCAATCAAATTACCGGCAAGTGGTATACACATCAAGAACACTTAGTTCCTTATAGGGATTACGCCAGAAGACTGTTGACGTTCTTTACAATGGTTAAGCTTCAGTATATACTGCGAGATGAGAATCAATTTGCCGATGCATTGGGTACTCTTTCTTCGTCCATCAAAATCTTGTGTTGGAACTATGTACCTAGGGTTGACATTTCCAGGCTTGACGCACCGGCTTACGCTTTCTCTGTAGATGCAGTGTCTGATGAGAAACCTTGGTACTTTGATATCAAGCTCTTCCTGGAAAAAAAAAAGAATACCCAGCTGGGGCATTATCCAACGACAAGAAGACCTAAAGACGACTTGCTGCCAGCTTCTTCTTGAATACAGACGGGGTTTTCTATAAGAGGAACTTTGACATGGTCTTACTCAGATGCGTGGATAGACACGAAGTAAGTTTGTTAATGCAAGAAGTCCACGGGGGATCTTTCGGTACTCATGCAGGAGGACATGCAATGGCTAAGAAGTTGTTGAGGTCTGGGTATTATTGGCTGACAATGGATGCAGACTGTTGTTCGTATGCCCGTAAGTGCCACAAGTGTCAGATCTATGCGGACAAGGTGCATGCTCCTCCCAGCCCGCTCAATGTCATGTCATCTCCTTGGCCCTTTTCTATGTGGGACATTGACATGATCGGGAAAATAGAGCCTACTGCTTCAAATGGCCACCGTTTCATTTTGGTGGTGATTGATTACTTCACTAAATGGGTTGAAGCAGCATCCTATGCCAATGTCACTCGTCAAGTGGTAGCCAGATTTTTGAAAAGAGACATTATTTGCAGATACGGAGTACCTGAGCGAATCATTACTGACAATGGTTCTAATTTGAATAACAAGATGATGGCAGAATTGTGTCGGGACTTCCAAATTCAGCATCACAATTCTTCTCCTTACCGACCAAAGATGAATGGCGCGGTAGAAGCAGCAAATAAGAATATTAAGAAGATTGTACAAAAGATGGTTGTCACTTACAAAGATTGGCATGAGATGTTACCATTTGTGTTGCATGGGTACCTAACGTCAGTCAGGACGTCAACCGGGGCAACTCCTTTCTCATTGGTATATGGCATGGAAGCAGTCTTGCCTGTCGAGGTGGAAATTCCTTCATTGTGTGTGATGATGGATGTGAAGCTTGATGAGGCTGAGTGGGTACGTGCTCGATACAATCAGCTATGTCTAATTGAGGAAAAGAGGTTAGCGGCTATCTGTCATGGTCAGCTTTATTAGAGAAGAATGAAGCGAGCATTCGATCAACGAGTACGTACTTGGGAGTATCAAGCGGGCGAGCTTGTGCTCAAGAGGATCGTTCCACCAAGTTCAGATCACAGGGGCAAGTGGACCCCAAACTACGAAGGCCCGTTCATAGTAAAGAAAGTTTTCTCATGTGGAGCACTGATGCTCACTACTATGGATGGAGAAGATTTCCAGTCTCTTGTTAACTCGGACGCAGTTAAAAAATAATTCGCATAAAAAGACCCGCTGGACACAAAAACAGAATTAAAGTCCAGGCAAGAAAAGGGCGTCCCGGTGAGCTAAAAATAGAATAAAAAGCTCGGGCAAAAGTTAGGGAAAACAAATAAAAATATGTACACCCGCTGAGTTGAAAAGCCACATCGGACAGCTCAGGCAAAAAAAGGGGCATCCCGGTGAATTGAAAACCCGAAAGGGCGATCCACGCAAAACAAGGGAATAAGCAAACAACTGCGGTCCGGGTAATCTGAACCAAATCATCGTTTCATACAGCCTGACAATATCAGAAGGATAGGAATCAATCCCCTCATCTTTTTCAGAAAGCAAAGGCAAGAACGAAAAGTTTTGAAGACGTGGTGGTCATAGCAGAAAGGAAACTCATTGGAATGTCGTGCACATTGCCATTAGGATAGTTTATTTTCTCAATTTTATGGTAGCTACCTCTTTCCAGGTGGTTGCTTCCTGATGTAAAAAATTTTCCTATTCAGAGGCCTCTCAATAAATGAATATTCAGTCAAAAGTTGTGTTTGCAAAAATGTCCTGAATTTTTGGCAAAAAGAACACAACATTTGAAACATGGCGATTTTTCTAAATAATGACAGTGCAGGGAAACATTTAGAACTATCTTTGAGTGTCGGGTGACGATGGATGAACAGGTCATACCATGCAAGTCCCTGGGGCATATATGTGTATTCTGTTGTCGCAGGTTTTGCAGGATGGTATCACACTTCCCCAAGCAGAGTACTCCCCAGCTGAGGCAGATCATATGAAATGAAATTGATTCCCAAAATATTTTTAGGACTATGAGAAGAGCTGGTTGTCCCTAAGAGGATTATCCACGAGTGAAGTATGCCCAGCAGGCAGCTGAATGCCCGATTTTCCCACAAAGTTCATGTTTGGGTTTCACTCCCATCATCAAGATATTCCCTAGAGAAGTTGCTAATTTATCTTTGGTCAATGTGATGATACCAGTAGTTGTTCATCCCCAATCAGAGTTAAGCACCGTCAAAGCCTCTTGACCAGGTTCCCTTGCAGAGTCGGGAATTTTGTTGCTCGTCTGCATTTCCCAGCATTCGCCGGTGCGGGTATCTGTTTTGTGTTTGTCTTCATTTCTCAACACTCGTTTGTGTTTTGATATCTGGTAGTTGCTCGTCTGCACTCCTCGACACTCGTTTGTGTTTTGATATCTGCTGGTTGCTCGCCCGTGTTCCCAGTACTCGCTCTTTTGTGAAATATTCTCCCTGGCAGATTTATGTTTCTTACCAGGCAGTTGGCGCTCGTCTGCAATGTACAACACCCGTCTGTGTTCACACCTTTGCTCGTTTGCCTTCCCTAGCAGTCGCCCATGGTTGGTAGATGTAAATGCTCGTCCGCACTTCTCAGCACTCGTCTGTATGTAACATCCGTTTGATGCTCAACACCCGTCTGTGTGATGTTTGTTTGTTGCTCCTCTGCGCCCTCCAACACTCGTCGGTGTTCGAACTTATGTGATGCTTGTCTGCGCCCTCCAGCACTCGTCTGTGTTCGAACTTATGTGATGCTCGTCTGTGTTCTCCAGCGCTCGTTTGTGTTTGTTATTTGTTTGAAGCTCGTTTGCATTGTTTGGATACTCGTATGTATCATCCCTCACACTCGTCTGTGTTAGCCTATATCCATAAGTGTTGATTTGATAATTGCTCTGGTACTTGTCTGTATTGCTACTCCAATTGCTCGTCTGTGTTGGATCTCTGGTACTCGTCTGTATTGCTACTCCAATTGCTCGTCTGTGTTGGATCTCTGGTACTCGTCTATATTGCTACTCCAATTGCTCGTCTGTGTTGGATCTCTGGTACTCGTCTGTATTGCTACTCCAATTGCTCATCTGTGTTGGATTTCTGGTACTCGTCTGTTTTGCTATTCCAATTGCTCGTCTGTGTTGGATCGCTGGTACTCGTCTGTATTGCTACTCCAATTGCTCGTTGTGTTGGATTTCTGGTACTCGTCTGTATTGCTACTCCAATTGCTTATCTGTATTGGATTTCTGGTACTTATCCGTATTTCTACTCCAAATGCTCGTCTGTGTTGGGTTTCTGGTATTCGTCTGTACAAGTGGCTGATATTCGTCTGTATCATCGCTTGAAGCGCTCGTCTGTGTTTCTTAGATCATTGTCTGATATTCGTTTGTATCATTGACTTATGGCACTCATTTGTGTTCTCTTGATGATCATTCAATACTTGTCTGTGTTGAAGAGGTTTGAAGTCCTGACAGTGGGATTAAACGTCAAAATGGTTATCGGTCATGGCGTAACAGGTTATCCGAAGGAGGTTCGGCTGTCTCAGATATCACTTATCTACGAAAGATTTGTGAGGAGGGTTCGTCAAATCCTAATGTCGCACCTGGCGTAACAGGTTTGCTCGAAGAAGGCTCGTTTGTCTTAGACAATATATCTACGAAGAATATATGAAGAGGGTTCGTCTATCCTGATTATGCATGTCTATCCCACAGACTTAAGTGCATCACCGGTCCTGGCATAATAGGTTTATCCGAAGGAGGTTCGTCTGTCTCAAGTCATATGTTGCAAAATGTATGAGGGCTCGTATGTCCAGCACCTGGTGTAACAGGTTTTTCTCGAAAAAGACTCGTCTGTCTAAGTTTTTCTATCTGAAGTGCCAATTCAACTTGGAAGGAGCTCGTCTGCTTTTTCCACTTCAGTCACCAAAGCGTCCTTTGGATGGGTTTATTTCCCATTGCTTGCATTCTCCAGCAGAGTGCAAATTTCAGGTTTTCTTGGTATTCAACCACAGTTCATCTTGAACGGTTGATAGCCCATGCTACCGTCCTTTTCAGATTAACAGTTGCTTGAATATGGGCAGTTGTAACACCCCAAATTTGCCCTCTTCTGTTTAGCATCATCATCATATTATATTCATCATAAGCATGTCATATTCTTAGCATTTTGCATAGAAAAATGAAGCATAACACTCACATGTTCTAGCATAAGGCATATGATCAACCATCCGGGAACTTTGAAGCACTGCAAGTCAAAATCAAGAACATGGTGACCTGGCAAGAATCTCACAGGATCATTTTGCACAAGCTCTGCATCATCTTCGAGACCCTAAAAAAGGATGAGGATCAAAATCAGCTTGAAACGGTTGGCGTCGGGTTATTCTTGAGGTTTCCCACCAAAAGGAGGGAAATTCAAATTTTCCTTGCGTTAATCGGTTAACGCATATGGTTAACCGGTTAATGGCTGCGAAATTTGAATTTCAGCAGCAAGTTCAGCATGTGTGTTTTGGCTCCATTTTCCAATTTTCTGATTTTTATTCATTTTGAATTAATTATGGAGAAGGATCTAGAGCATTTGTCCAAGCCTAATTCCAATGCTAGGTCCTAATCACTTTCTAAGCCAATGCCAAGCCATTTTTTTGGATTCCAAACCAAAATTTTGGGCCCCAAACCTAAACCATATTTATTTCATTTCCCTCCAAACCAAGAGCCCCCCCTCTCACAATTTACACTTCTCATTTTCTGAATTTTGAGCTCTCTCACCATTCTCTCACTTTTTTTCTCCCTGTTTTCCAAATCACTCAAATTTCCTCTTTGAAGATCACATAACTTTGCATTAAAGTGTGTAGATCTTGGAACTAGACCTCCATCCATATCTTCTTTGCATCATTTTACTGGTTTATTACTTGGTTCATATCTGGTTTGGAGATTAGAAGTGCTTGTGGAGTCAAAATTCTGCATCAAGATCTTGTTCTTGCATTTATTTTGCATGAAGCGTGAAGCTTAGCACCGGATCTTCGAAGTTTTCCGCGAAATCTCTCATTTCCAGCTCAAACAACAATTACCAAAGCATACCTCAGCTTTGTAGGTTGGTTAATTTTAGATCTAGCTCTGTTTTTAGCTTATTTGGATGCTTGTGCTTTAGATCCACCATGTGCTTGTGTATTTGCTTGTGTTGCATGAATTGATTGGTTGATTTGTAACCGGATCCGAATGTTAATGTTCATGAGCTTAATGATATGAATTAATGTGAATTGATCTAATTTTTCCATGTATAATTGATTGCTGGTCTGGTGTAAGATTAGTTGAATAAGTTGGTTTGAGCTGCTGTTTTTGCAGGTTTTGCTGCTGTTTTAGCAATGTTAACCGGTTAACGCATTTGGTTAACCGGTTAACGCACATGTTTTATGCGTATTTTGTGCAGGTTTGAACTGGTTAACCGGTTAACGCATTTGGTTAACCGGTTAACACTGAAGCAGAATGACTTTTTTGGGCTGTTTTGAGCTTGTTTGATCCCCTTGTTTGTTTTAATTCACATGGATCATTGTATGATCATTGAACATGATATTTTAGGGTGATTTGCTTGTTGGTTGATGTATGATTTCATGCTTTCGACGCGTAAGTCGTATATTTGCAATCCTTGACATGTTGTTTGATCCTTGTTTGCTAAAATCTTTGAGCATGTTAATTCCATGATTGTGTTATCAATTTGCTGGATTTTTGCTAACATTTCAGGGGCTCATGGTAATAGAAGTGTGGATGTTTATCCACATTTCAACTCTTCATTTTTCTCTTTTGCTTTGCTTTTGCTTTTTGAGTTTTGATGCGCTTTGTGCCATCATGTGGTTCTCTTTCCCCTCTCTAGCTTTCTTCTCCTTTCTTTTTGCTTCTCTTTTGATCATCCTTTCTCTTAGGATAGTTCAAACCTCACTAACCTAGGAATCCCATGCATGATAACATTAGAAGTAGTCTTCCCCATTAGATTTTACCTTTGAGACCCTTTTGGTGCTCTCTCTTCTCACCTTCAAACTTAATTTCAAGTCACTTTAATAAATGACGAGTCTTCTCATGTGACATGAGACTTTGTTATGAGATACTTGCACGCGTTCCATTTTGGGGCGAGGTGTAGGATATCCCTCGTGGTGGATAGGTCTTAGCATGAGATTACTTCACAAAGAAAAGCTAAAAAACACTTCTTAACCCAAAAAAAACACTTAATAAATGCCAGTAGGTCAGTGTATCTGAGCCTTCACTTGTGGGACTAGATTTGGGGATTTCTTCCATAGCTAGGTGTGCCTCTTGCGCATTCCATTTCGGGATGATGTAAGAAGTACACATCCCATTGAGTAAGACTTAGGTACACTCACTTACGCAAACCTCAAGACAGAAAACTTATAAAAAACACTGGACAAACAATAAAAGTCTCTCCTTCGGGACTTCCTTTCTTATCACCTTCACACTTTTCGTGTGAACTTGCTCCTATTTATCATTTTTCAAGACGGTAAAACACTCGTCGTCCGAGCCTGCAACACCTGAGCATTGACATAGGCAGTTCAAGCCTTAAGACACAAGCAATCCTTTCCACCCCTAGTTAGGGGAACTACGGTGACTCTGATCCTCATTGTCCAGATGAGGTACGTAGGCAGCGGGGTAGGGCCCGTTCGAGCACAATCTTTATTTTCCTTACATTTTTCCTTTTCATTTCTTTTTCAGTTCCCTTTTCTTTTCTTTTATCCAGTTCAGTTCATTTTCTTTGCAGCAGCTTTCATTTCTTCACCCTTTGAAACAGTTTTCTTTGCAAGCGTGGATCCCGTCGGGTACGGCGGACGATCTGGGGTGCTAATACCTTCCCAGGTCGTAACTGACTCCCGAACTCAGTCTCTTTGGTTCGCAGGACCCGTGTCCTTCCTTTTCTTTCTTCTGGTTTGTGCAGCATTACCATTCTCGTTCCTTCGGGATAAAAATGTATGGTTGGCGACTCTACCTCTTTCCGCGCCACTTTCGCGTTTGTACCAGGATGGAAATCCGGGGAGCGACAGCTGGCGACTCTGCTGGGGATAGAACCCAGAATCTCTGGTTCCCTTAAGAGTCTCTCCTAGCATTTGCATGCTTCTGTTTCTTTAGGTGTTGATTGTTTGCTATTGTGTGTATATTTTACTGTTGTTTATTTACAGTTTTATTTACAGCTTTATTTACAGTTTTCAGTATTTTATTTTCATGCATCATATTATTACTAGACTGTCTGGACTGGATTTCTTCTGTTTGATGGGACTCGGTTGAAACTGTTACTGTGAGATAAGCCAAATACCCGACTTGAGTGCACCCTAGGATTAGCGTGGACACGTTGTACTCGCATGTGGCATGATGAGCGGCGATGTGTTTCACACCCAGACTGCGACCGTCTTGGAAATATCTTGTGTGGGGATTTCCTCCACTTCGGGATAGGACCTTGATAGTTGTTGCGTTTTGGTTGTTTAATTTTGTGTTTTGTGCCTTCTCCTTACTAAGTTTTGGGATTGTGTCATATGTGCTGATGATTTGCGTTTTGTTTGAAGCTTCAGTGCATTTTAATGTTGTGTCGTGTGACATTTTGTAGCTGAAATCAACGTGTTTTGGAATGGTGCGTGTAATGCGTGATGCTTGAGACTTCTTGACTTGCGTGTGTTTATTTGCTGATGTAAATTGGCTGAAGCTGAGTTCTTGTGTTGGCAGCTTCAAGTTATTGTGCATGTTTCATGTTGCTAGCTTGGTAAGTTGAGAATGAAAGTTGCGGCTGGGAAAGTGTTAGGTATCACGTGAATTTCAAAAGCATGGTAGCTGGATCTTTTTTAGTGAATGGGCCGATGGGCCGTTTTTCATATTTTTTATTCTCTGAAAATGCATATGGACTCTAAAAGGAAAAATTATAAGGGTTATGTATATTAAAAAAAATGGTGTATGTATTTTCATATTTGATAAAAAAATGGACAAAAATGAAGGTTATTTTTTATAATTGGGAATGGATAAAAAAATTGGATATGGTTATATGGAATGATTTAATCGAGAAAAAAATGGATAATGAAAATATGGATATGATAATGGATCAAGGATTATGGATAGGAAAACCTAATTTGAGCCCAAAGTTAATCTCGACTTTTCTTCCTCAAGCCACTTGATTAAAACCAATCATGAATCATTGAATAACCTGAACCTTGCCACTTAAGCCACAACCACTTGAATTGTCTGAAACTTGCCCTGATTATTTGAATACATGCTGAGGAAAATAAAGCCACAAATAAATCACTGATAAGCTGATGAGCACTTAATCGGGACTAAACTTCACACATAACACTGCTTGATAAACTGATTACTTTTGCACACAACACAGCTTAAACTTTGAATACGCATCATTTGAGAAATAGACCACTGGCACAAATAACTTGCAGTTGAAACAATCTTTTGATAGTTTGACCAAGATTATGTCAAACGTCCATCTGAATCAAATCACAACAGAACAACCACATCTGGATTAAAAACCATGCCTTGTCTTTGAAAACCTGTAACACAGAGGGAAGAAGAAGCAAACTGCGACATATTTTTGTATTTTGGTTAGAAGTTCGCAAATATAAACAAATAAAGAAGGAAAAAACACGGTGATCCCCTGTGAGGTATAAAACCGCAACTGAAAAAGATAAACGAACCAGTGCGTGATCTTGTTGGTATGCAAGATGCAGATGAGATGCGGAAAATCTTAGGGTCAAAAATTAGGGTATGACAGATGCCCCTATTTAAGTTTCTTCAATCCAGAGATATGAAGATTGACATCTTCGTTTCATCAAGATGGAAGATACTTAAATATCAAAACCCCAATTTTTGGCCCTAAGAGGCCATGAAACTGGAATGGAATGAAATGAGACAAAATGAAACGATATGAAAATGATATGAAAAGGATATGAAAACAAATGAAATGTTATGAAAGCATATGAAATGCAGAGAAAACATATGGAATGTATATGAAAACATATGAGATGTATATGAAATGTTATGAAAATGTAGAAAGCATATGAAATGCAGAGAAATCCGTGAGGAACAAAACGACACATGAAATAGAATAAGCGCTGGGATAAGGAGCATAAAACTCCGACGGGGAAAAGAAGCATGTTAGAGACCACCACATAGCTCAGCTGAGGCGAAAATGTCCAAAAATGGTAATTGGACAGAAAGGATCACAACATCCAAGAATGGCACTGAATGAAGTGAGAAAAGTCCCGAAAAAGTACATCAGAAGCATCCAAGAATGACATTAATGACTTTACTAGGGATATCCGAGAATGGAAATCGAAAAAAGGTAATCACAACATCTAGGAACAGAATTGAATGAAGTGAGGCAAGTCCCAGAAAGTACATCAAATCAATGATGACTCCGTTATGGACATCCGAGAATGGCAATCGGAGGAACAGTTATCACAACATCCGAGAATAACAATCAGATAAAAATGTGAATCACAACATCCAGGAACAAAACTGAATGAGATGGGGAAAAAGTACAGGATAGTACATCAAATCAATGATGACTTCACTATGGACATCCGAGAATGGAAATCGGATAAAAGAGGTGTAAAAATCTGAGAAGAACAATAAGTAGGTGAAGAAAAGGTTCTGGAGAGGCAAAGATAAATGCCAAGTAAGTTGGACTTTAATCACAAGGTAAGATGTTGAAAACAACAGGACCTCGAGAAATGCATAATGAGGACTAACACACTCAAATATGCCAACGTATATGAAAATGGGGAATAACACACCCAAGAACACGCATAATGAGGAATACCACACTCAAATATGAAAATATACGAAAATGGGGAATAACACACCCAAGAAAATGCATAATGAGGAATAACACACTCAAATATGCAAACATATGCGGAAATGGGGAATAACACACCCAAGATAACGCATAATGAGGAATAACACACTCAAATATGCAATCATATATGAAAATGGGGAATAACACACCCAAGAACACGCATAATGAGGAATAACACACTCAAATATGCAAATGTATACGAAAATGGGGAATAACACACCCAAGAAAACGCATAATGGGGAATAACACACCCAAGAAAACGCATAATGAGGAATAACACACTCAAATATTTTCAAATTTGTTATATTTTCTTCTAAAAAATTTTCAATGTCTATTTAACCTAAAAATAATTTTCTCTTTTAAATTTTTATTTTTCTTTATTTTCTTATTCTAACCATTATTATTGCTATTATTTTATTATTACTAACATTTAAATTATTGCTTATTTATTATTATATTTATTATTATTTCCTGATTATATTGTAATTGTCCCAAAGCCTTGTAATATTTTTAGGTTTATATTTTTGCTTTATTTATTACAAATATATTTACTGTGTGGTTAGTAATTCTAGGGTGTGAATAACATATTTGTAATTAAAATTAACTTAGAATAATTAACTTAAATAAGAAAAATATTTGAATATGAACACGCACACACGTAAGTTGATCTTTGATCGCCATCTTGCACTTCCTAGGGTTGCCTCTCAGTTGCCTATTTCAAAACGTCAAGTAGGGTATCTTAAGCAAAGTCCCTTCATAAATATCATCAAGTCCCTTCAGTTTATAAGATCAAGTCCCTTCGAGGTTGCCTACGATAAACGATCGTGTCCCTTCGAATAAAAGATGATAAGTCCATATGAATTGCTAAAGACACCTTGCAGTTGCCTATATTCAGATGTCCCTACACATGTCCCTTAAACATCCAAGGTAATGACTACATATTCCTTAATAATAAGGATAGTCTTATCATTGAAAGAATGTAAGAACAATAAAGATTTAATATAGGGTAGGTTTCTCTTAATTGCTTGCTCACATTTCAAAAATACTCTTTACACCACATTTTTCAAACAACTTTTCAAAAAAAACAAGGCTTTGTATACATCCATACGAGGATCATTACAAAGTACTTAGAAAGTTTCTAATCACACACTACACCTTTTGCAAACAAACAAAGTGAGCTAAGTAACTAAGAGCTCATGGATAACCATGGATATAAAGGGTGCTAACACCTTCCCTTTATATAACCTACCCCCCGAACTCAAAATCATTTAAGGTCTTTCCTATTCTTTTATGTCCTTTCCTTTTGGATAAAATAAAAGTCGGTGGCGACTCTTGCTATCCGCAACATGACTAAAAGTCAGTTCTCTCACCGTGTTACAGAACTGGCGACTCTGCTGAGGATTTAATAAAAGAGGGGTACCCTTAGGAATTAGATCACTTTAAATTTGTTTGCTTTATTTGCTTTACTTTACTTGTTGGGGCTCTTATGTGTGAAAGATCCTAACCCGAATCTAGTGTACCTTAGGTAAATGGCAATAGACCAAGGAAACTGTACGGTGTATACCGATATGGTTGATAGTGTGGCCATAGTTAGTGTGACTTCTTGGTTAGTGCTTATGTTCCTTAAGAAAGTTGAGGATAATATGAGGCTGCCATATGTTGTCAATATACTAACTGACTTTTAGAACCCTAGTTATTCCATCTTGGCCTTTAGAAAGTAGTGAGATAACCGGCTTTGGTAAAGACGAAAGTTGGTTGATACTCGATACTACACTCATTGAGATCCTAAACTTGGAGGGTTTTGGTTGGCAAGTAAGTTGCGTACTGAACAACCACCCTTGGGAAGGGTCAATGATATTGAGATCCCTTAGAACCTGGTTACTTTTGTAGGACAGGATGAACCAACTAACTTCAGGGGAGGGTACTTACCTTTAAACCTCATGCAACCCTTAAAACCTAGGGCCATTGTGTGACTTGTTTATGTGTGCCACATGTTTGTGATTGAACATAACATCATAGCATCATCATGCATCATGAGCATAGCATTTTCACTAACTATTTCAAGGACCAAAGGATTTATCTTTGTTCTTTCTTGCAGGTCATGGCTTCTGCTCGTAGGAATACTATCCGGATCAACTTTGTAGGAATACCTCCTAAGCTTAAGGAATTGGTCTCTCAAGTTTATGAAAACTCCCAGTTCATCAAGAAGCATGGTCACCTACTGGATCTAGTCACTTCAGGGTTCAATGAAGACCTGATGAGTGTCCTATTTCAGTTCTTTGATCCTAAGCATCATTGCTTCACATTCCCCGATTATCAGCTGGTTCCTACAATGGAAGAGTTCTCCAAGCTACTGGGTATACCTATCCTTGATCAGAGACCTTTCACAGGCTTGGAAAAGGAGCCTAAACCTGAAGTCATTGTTGCAGCCTTACATCTGAAGAAATCAGACATTGTCCTAGAAACGAGAAGCGGAGTTAAGGGTATTCTTGCTAAGGTATTGATGGAGAAAGCTCAAGTGTTCCTGAAGGCTATGAGCTATGATGCTTTTGAGGAGATCTTGGATTTACTAATCTATGGCCTAGTGTTGTTCCCTAATCCAGACCAGTTCCTAGACATACACGCCATCAACATATTTCTGACTCGCAATCCAGTGCCTACATTACTTGGAGACATCTTACATTCTCTCCATACCCGTACTACGAAGGCGAGAGGAACTCTGATGTGCTGCATACCTCTATTGTCCAGGTGGTTTGTTTCTCACTTTCCTAGATCAGTGATGAAGAATGAACAAGGGTTCAGGTGGTCCAAGAGGATCATGTCACTTTCTCATTCAGATATTCATTGGTGCTCTAGATCCATGGAGAATGTTACTATCATTGACCGTTGTGGGGAGTTCCCTAATGTGCCACTCCTTGGCATAAGAGGGGGCATTACTTACAACCCTTCTTTAGCTCTGCGCCAGTTTGGTTATGCTCGGAGTGATAGTCCTCATGACATGCTTATTCAGGGTATTATGTTCGACTACGACAACGATTTACAAGGTTACCGTCAAAGGTTCATACGAGCTTGGGGCAAGGTGAACAAGGTTGACAGCAAGACTCTGGAACCAAAGTATTCCATTCCTATGGAACCTTACCTCAGATGGGTACGAGCACGTACTCAGACTCTTATGATGCAATATCTTGTTGTCCTGCCAGTTACCATGGAGCTTGTTGCTGAAGGAGATACTCCTATATCATCCTTCATCCAGACATGCCCACTGACATGGAAGAGTTACAGAGGTCCTCGATCCAGTTGAAGGAACAAAGGGATACTTTTGAGACTCATTTCAAAGCTAGTCAAGAAAGAATCCTGGAGCTGACAAAACAACTTCACGAGGAGCGGAATCTCAACTCATACCTCAACACAAAGAGGAAACATCCATGGGAGACTTAAAACCCCATCTTTGTATTCATTTCATTTTTGTTGTAAGCCCAAGAGGCAAACAAGTTTATTGATTACTAATAAAAGTTTACTTTCTAGTTGTTTAAACAAATTTAAATCATGCGGTCCTTGAAAACATTGCATATGCATTTACATACCATATCATTGCATCACAGGTTTCTTATGAACATGTTTCTTATCTTCGCGCTGTTTATTTTAGCAAAAATGGCTCTTGAACAGACTGTCAAGGATCTCCAGGCTCAGAATGCACAATTCCAAGAGCTAATCCTGAACTTATCCAAGGGACAAGATGAGTTGAAGGCACTGCTGGCTAAGAAGAAGAAGAAGACTAGGAAATCAGGAGGTCTCATCAACCTGGGTAGAAGATTCAGAGGTCCTATCAAGACAAAGGAACAGATTGAGAATTCTGAGTCTGAAAATTCTGAGAAGGAGGGAGGTAGTCTCCATGGTACTGTGGAAGATTCCGATTCTGAGGCAAACTATTATCATGACCCTACTGGTGAAGAAAAGTACAAGATGTTGGTAGACAGAATGAACGCTATGGAGCTACAAAAATCTTCTGGGCTTGATTTTGAAGACTTGAGTTTAGTTTCTGGAGTGGTTATACCTATTGGTTTCAAGATTCTTGTTTTTGTGGTGTATGATGGTGTCTCATGTCCTAAGCTGCATCTAAGGTCCTATGTCCGGAGGATTCAACCACATACTGCTGATAAGAAACTGTGGATTCATTTCTTCCAAGAAAGCTTATCTGGAGCTCAATTGGAATGGTACTATCAACTGGAGAGTGTTAATATTCGTGATTGGAATGATCTTGCTGAGGCCTTCTATAGGCAATACCAATATAATGCTGATTTAGCACCAACTCGCATGCAGCTCCAAAGCATGTCTATGGGTGCTAAGGAGAGTTTCAAAGAGTATGCCCAAAAATGGAGAGACCTGGCTGGCAGAGTTCAACCTCCTCTGACTGACAGGGAGCTGGTGGATATGTTTATGAGTACGTTGAATGGTCCTTTCTATAGTCACCTCATTGGGAGCTCGTCATCTGGTTTCACCGAGTTAATAATGACCGGAGAACGTGTAGAAAGTGGTATAAGAAGTGGTAAGATACAGGTGGTTGCCTCTTCATCAAGCACTTCTAAGAAGCCCCCTAGTGGAAAAAAGGAGTCTAATGTTGTGTATGGTCAACATAGTCGTAACAGGAGTCACCAATCTGTGGGAGCAGTTCACATCTCCAATCCTACTCCTGCAGCACCAGAGCCACAACAAAACAATCAACAGAAGCCTAGAAGACAGTTCACAGAGATCAACATGTCACTGGCCCAAGCCTTGCAACACATGTTGAAAGGGGAACTCATTACTTTGAGGGATCCTCCTCAGAATCCTAATACATCCTCTCCTCGATACAATCCTAATGCAAGATGTGCATATCATTCTAATAGTCCTGGACATGACACCAACAACTTCTGGGTGTTGAAAAACAAGATTCAAGACATGATTGAAGCTAGAGAAATTGAATTTGACCCTCCTGGGACCCCAAATGTGATCACTGCTCCTATGCCCAATCATGAGAAGACTGTTAATGCTATTGATGAAGTCTCTTATGTTTCCTTAGTAGCAGATGTGACTACTCCTCTATCCATTATCAAGAAGAAGTTGGTGCAGGCTGGTTTCTTTCTAGGTTGCAATGAAGACTGTTTCTACTGTGCCCACAAACCTGATAGTTGATAGAAGTTGAAAGATGGTATTCAAAGCCTCATGGACAATTACACTATATTGTTTGAGAGGACACCTTCTGTTGAAAGTATGTGTGAACATCTGACTCGAAGTACGAAGCTTGAAGATGTAGCTATGGTTGATAAAGTACCAGTGAAGATTACCTTCAAAGGCCCTGTCAGGATCACCTCTAAGGGTCCTGTCAGGATTACTGCTGAAGGCCTTGTGAAGACTGTTGCTGAAGCAAGGGTGGCTCCCATGATCATTACCACTCCCGATCCTGTTCCTTATACTTCTGATAAAGCTATACCCTGGAATTATGGTTCTGATGTTTATATCCATGGTGTCAAACAAGAACCTCTGGTTGATCCTCCTGTTACTAATAATAATCTTGATGTTGACAATATTGCTGGATCTAGTAAGATCACCAGAAGTGGAAGAGTTTTCTCCCCTCAAGCTACCTCCAGAAGTGCAGTTACTCCAACTACTACCTCCAATTCTGGGCCAAGTACTGATGCCCGGGGCAAGGGTCCTATGATTGAACCTGTGCAAACTAAGACACTGACTGCTGAAAATATTTCTAAACAGATGGAAGAAGTACTGAAGATCATTCGCAAGAGTGATTATGATATTGTTGACCAGTTGGGGCATACTCCCTCCAAAATCTCCATGTTATCTTTGCTGTTGTGTTCTGAGGCTCATGCTAAAGCCTTAATCAAGTTTTTGAAGACTGCTCATGTGCCAAATGAGATTTCTGTGGACCAATTTGAGAATTGTGTGGCACATCTGACTAGTGATAATGGTCTGGGCTTTTCTGATGCTGATTTGACTCCTGCCAAGAGAAACCATAACAGAGCTCTGCATATCTCCATTGAATGTAGAGGCACTACCTTGTCTCATGTACTGGTGGACAATGGTTCTTCATTAAATGTGCTCCCTAAAGAGGTTTTGGACAAGCTCAATCCTGAAGATGTTGTGTTAAGACCAAGTGATGTAGTGGTGAGGGCCTTTGATGGTTCAAGAAGAGTGGTACATGGAGAAGTAGACCTCCCAATCAAAGTAGGCTCTCAAATTTTCAACTCCACTTTCTATGTGATGGACATTCGTCCTGCGTATTCTTATTTGCTTGGACGTCCCTAGATTCATGGGGCAGGTGCTGTGACTTCCACCTTGCATCAGAAGTTGAAATATCCAGTGAAGAACAAAATTGTCACTGTCTATGGTGAAGAAGAGTACATGGTGAGCCATGTGAATACTTTCAAATACGTGGAAATGGAGGGTGAGATGGTTGAAACTCCGTGTCAAACATTTGAAGTTGTTCCTTGCTTTGATCTTGTTCCTCAGTCTGTCCCTGTTCCTAAAAGAGTTCATATGGTTACTAACATACCTCCTGCAATGGCCTCCCTCAAAGATGCTAAGGTTGTGGTTGCAAAAGGTGGTTCTGCTATTTGGGGTCAGCTTCCCAACATCCCTTACAAGTCTGACAAGTTTGGTTTGGGTTTTACTGCAGAATCTCAGAAGGCTGTTCGTCGTGCTCATGTTGTTCGTATCACCAATCAAGGGGTCATAAGAGATCAAATCAATGTTGTGGGTGACTGTAATGAAGACTACAACCTGGATGATTGGATCTTTCCTACCATGGGTGATGGGCTCAACAATTGGAAGACTGAAGACATTATCCCTATCTCTTTTAGTCAGGAGTAAATACTATTACTGTGTTTCTATTTTAAGTTTGTAATTTCGAATAATTAAACATTTAAGCCTTGTGTCTTGCCCGGGGCACAATGGTATGCTTGTTTCGGGATGTCATTTCATTTGCATACTTCATTCAATAAAAATCAATGGACGTTTCGTTTTCGTAAATATTGTGCTCCTTATCTTTCTTTTATTTTTATTTCTGTTTTATCAGATATGTGTTCTTACACACACCCACATCACTAAATGCAGATCCTCATCTACTCTGGATCCTGTTGATAACAGTTCTACTATTGCCAATTATAATTTCGATAATCTGATCTATCAAGCTGAATATGGAAAGGAGGAAGATTGTGAAGTACCTGTAGAGCTTGCTAGGTTGTTACAACAAGAAGAGAAAGCTATACAACCACATGAAGAGCCAATCGAAGTTGTTAATCTGGGAACAGAAGAAAACAGGAAAGAAGTCAAGATAGGGGCTGAATTAGAGGATGGTGTTAAGAGCAGACTAATTCAGATGTTACGTGACTATGTGGAGATCTTTTCTTGGTCTTATGAAGATATGCCAGGGTTGGATACAGACATTGTGGTTCACCGTTTGCCGGTAAAAGAAGATTGTCGTCCAAAGAAGCAGAAGGTTCGTCGCATGCGTCCTGAAATATCAGAAAAGATTAAAGCAGAGGTGATGAAACAATTTGATGCAGGATTTTTAGTTGTGACTTCTTATCCTCAGTGGGTTGCAAATGTGGTATCGGTACCTAAGAAGGATGGTAAGGTACGCATGTGTGTAGATTACAGGGATTTGAACAAGGCCAACCCTAAAGATGACTTTCCACTCCCTCATATTGATGTTTTGGTAGACAACACTGCTCAGCATAAAGTATTCTTTTTCATGGATGGTTTCTCTGGTTATAATCAGATGAAGATGGAACCTGAAGATATGGAGAAGACTAAATTTGTTACACAGTGGGGCACTTTCTGTTATAAGGTGATGCCATTTGGTTTGAAGAACGCCGGGGCAACATATCAGTGTGCTATGGTGGCTTTGTTTCACGATATGATTCATCATGAGATAGAGGTATATGTGGATGATATGATAGTTAGGTCCCAGAATGAAGAACAACACCTTGATCACCTGCACAAGTTGTTTGAGAGGTTGAAGAAATACAAGCTGAGATTGAATCCAAATAAGTGTATTTTCGGAGTTAGGTCTGGTAAACTCCTGGGTTTCATTGTCAGTGGAAAAGGTATTGAAGTGGATCCTGCAAAAGTAAAAGCTATACAAGAGATGTCGGATCCCCGTACTGAAAAGGAAGTTAGAGGTTTCTTGGGACGACTTAATTACATTGCAAGGTTTATTTCCCAGCTAACTGCTACTTGTTAGCCAATCTTCAAGTTGTTGAAGAAAGATCAGGTAATGGAGTGGAATGATGAGTGCCAGATAGCCTTTGATGAAATCAAGAGATATCTTCTAGAACCTCCAATCTTGATGCCACCAGTTGATGGAAGACCCTTGATCATGTACTTAACAGTGTTAGACAATTCAATGGGGTGTGTGTTGGGGCAACATGACGAGTCTGGTCGAAAAGAGCAGGCAATATACTACCTTAGCAAAAAGTTTACCTACTTTGAAACAAGATACTCACTGCTCGAGAAAACTTGTTGCGCTTTGGCATGGGCTGCTCTCCGACTAAGACAGTATATGTTGACTCATACTACCTTGTTGATTTCAAAGATGGATCCAATCAAGTACATATTCGAGAAACCTGCTCTCTCCGGACGAATAGCAAGATGGAAAATGATCTTAACAGAATTACAGTACACTACTCAGAAGGCCATTAAGGGTAGTGTGATTGCTGATCATTTAGCTCATCAAGCAGTGGATGATTATCAGTCAATGAATTTTGAGTTCCCGAATGAAAACATTATGATTATTACCCAAGAACCTGGACAATATGACGGACCTGAACAAGGATCCCGATGGACTATGGTTTTTGATGGAGCTTCTAATGCGCTTGGTAATGGTGTTGGTGTTGTGATCATTTCCCCTGAAGGTTCTCATACCCCAATTACTGCAAGACTTTGTTTTTATTGTACCAATAACATGGCTGAATATGAGGCATGTATCATGGGTATCAAAGCTGCCATTGAGATGAAGATTCAGTTTCTGGACGTATACGGAGATTCAGCCCTGGTAGTTAGCCAGATTAAAGGAGATTGGGATACCAAGCATGAAAATCGCATTCCTTACAGAGAGCATGTGTTGTCCTTGATCTCATATTTTGAAGAGATTACCTTTGGACATATTCCACGAGGAGAGAATCAGTTAGCAGATGCATTAGCCACCATGGCATCTATGTTTGAGATTAGTTGGGATGATGAAGCTCCCAAGATCACTATTGACAGATTTGAGAAGCCTGCATACTGTAATGAGATTGACACTGAAGGAGGAGAGGAAAAGCCTTGGTTTTATGAAGTGAAAAGATATCTTGAAACTCAGGAGTTCCCTAAAGGAGCATCTGTCAAAGATAAGAAGTTTTTGAGGAGGTTTTCTGCTAAGTTTTTCTTGAGTAATGGAATTTTGTACAAGTGCAATCATGATTCGACTTTGCTTCATTGTGTGGATAAGAAGGAAACAACAGAGATTATGGAAGACATGCATGATGGGATTTTTGGCACTCATTCTAGTGGTCATACCATGGCAAAGAAGATATTGAGAGCAGGTTACTATTGGTCTACCATGGAAGCTGACTGCTATCAACATTCTAAAACATGTCACAAATGTCAGATTTATGATGATAAGGTGCATATACCTCCAGTTCCATTGAATGTGTTGACGGATCCTTGGCCTTTTGCCATGCGGGGCATTGATATGATTGGTTAGATCAAGCCTACTGCTTCTAATGGGCATCGTTTCATCCTGGTTTCCATTGATTACTTTACAAAGTGGGTGGAAGCAGCCTCATTTGCATCTGTTACTAAGAATGTTGTGGCTCGATTCATTAAGAATAATCTCATATGTAGGTATGGCATCTGATCAGTGATATTTAGTGGTAATATTCAAGCCGGTTTTCAGCGTCTTTTGAGTCTAGTTTTATTTTGTTTGTAGTGTCTCGTTCATGTTTTGTTTTAGTTTTCTTATTATTGCGTGCAAGTCGGTGTTTATCGTTTTTACTTTGTTTTTATCAGTGGAATGGGTTATGTGGTTGTTTCTTTGTGGTGTTTCAGGTAAATATGTAATCGGTCGTTCGAGGTGTCCGAAAGATGGTCCAAGCTTTTAAAAACTGATGGGAAATGAGAGTTCAGAGACACAACACGGGTGCCAGTGTTGCACAACACGGCCCGTGTTGTAGAGACCAGAAGAAACACAAATTCAGTTCAGAAAATAAGAAGTCAGGGGTGTGACACGGGCACCCGTGTTGCACAACACGGCCCGTGTCATGGCAGCTGGGAAAGTATGTTTTGGTAGTGATCCAGAGTCACAACACGGCCACCCGTGTTGCACAACACGGCCCGTGTTGTGAAGACCAGAGACAATTTTGTGTTTTGCTGCTTCGAGGGTATTCCGGACATTTCGCGGTGCTGTTTGAAGACTGATTTATAATTGCCCATGATGACTGTGAGGAGACATTTTTGGAATTGGGGCTTTTTGGAGAGAACAAGGACGGGAGAAGAAAGATTGATCAAGAGCGGAAGCAATTGACGATCCGACTAATCCAACGTTAATTGTAATGTCTAAATTTGCTTACTCTGTTTTTATTTCCAGTTTGAACATGAGTGGCTAAACCCCCCAATGCCAGGGGGGTGTCCCTGATTTGCATTTTGTAATGACTTGTTGAATTCTTCAATTTGGTATTATGTTTTAGTTTCGTTTCTTTATTTTATCGCAACGTCCTTAATGCTTTATCGGTATTGGAAAATAAGATAATTGATCGTGGTTAGGATTTGGTCTGACCAACCATTCTAACCTTGTTGCATAATTTTATCGTAAAAAAAATATTACTGAGGAATTGGGATATTTTTATATGAACCTTTTTATGTCAGAATTATTGCTTGATATTCTTCTATGACCTTTGAGGAATCATGGTCTATGAAGAATACCAAAGGTTTTTCTTTAAAGGAATTTTGGAGAAACATTGTAGGCTTAGGAAAGACGCGTTCTAAAGCACATCTTTAAAATTCAGGAACCTATGAGTCATTGCATTGCGAATCATACACCCTACCTGGCATTACTTTTATATAAGTGAAATTATTTGTTTTTACGTTTTATTCTGTTCAATTTATTTAATTTAATCTCAAACCTTGAGTTTTGTCTAATTGAAATTAATCACGAAGAACTTATTTTTAATACGCAGTCCTTGTGATCGATATTTTGGGTTAATCCTTTCTATTACTACATCGGTAAAAATAGTACACTTGCTATTTTCCGGTCAAGTTTTTGGCGCCGTTGCCGGGGACTGCCAAAGAATTAAGTTGTTTGTGTTATATCAATTGGAATTTTGTTGCTCTGCGACTAAAATTTTACTTTACTCTCTGTATATCATATTACTGTTATTGAAATTTTGTTTTCTAACTCGTGTCTAACTGTTTATGCAAGGTCAGGCCTCAGCTAAATTTTCTTTTGACACAGAACCAGAAAGAGCTTTGCACGAGAGACGCCGCAAGGCAAGAATTGATAGTCTGGCTAAGACTTGTTCAAGTGTCCCGTATCAGGAAACTGAGGACTATATTTCAGTTCACTCGGAGCACAGTGACTCTGATTCAAACAGAGAAACTGACCCTGAATTCAACGACATGGCCGGAAATCAACCTGCTCCAGAGAGGCTCTTAGGTGATTACGGAGGGGCAAATGCTCAACCTAACAGGATGACGATTGTTAATCAACCGGTGAATGTAGCACACTTCCAGTTACATCCATCTACTATCCGCCAGTTAGAGAGCAAGCCTTTCTCCGGGAGAATTAATGAGGATGCAAATAAGCATCTTCAGAGATTTCTTACTACTACCACTTCTTTGAAGATCGAAGGTCATTCAGAGGAAGCAAAACGACTGGTGATGTTTCCATTCACTCTTACTGATGATGCTGAAGAATGGTTTTATTCTCTTCCCGCAGCTAGTATCACAACATGGCAAGAGATGGAAACAGCCTTCCTTAACGAATACTTTCCTGCTTCAGTGTTCATCCGGAAAAGATATGATATAGTCAATTTTAAACAAAAAGAGGGTGAATCACTCGGAGATGCTTATAAAAGATTCAAAAGGTGTTTGACTTCGTGTCCTACCCATAACATGGACGCAACTGAGCAAATGCAGAACTTTGTGAATGGGTTGAGACTCAAGACAAAGCAACTGATTGATACTGCTGCAGGTGGCTCAACAAACTTCTCAACAGCCACAGGTATTAAAATAATCATAGAAGCTATTGCTGCCAATGAACACCTTGAGTTATATGATCGCACCGTGAGTCAACCAGACGGGAAAATCGATCTTAAGCTAACAGAACAGGTTGTAAAAATGGAAGATCAAATTGCCGCAGAAGTTGAAAGAAGGTTAAAGAAGATGAATCCGGGAACTCACACAGTTGCTCAGGTTGAACCCGTTCAAGCGGTGATTTGCGAGATATGTTGTGGTCCACACTTTGCCATGCACTGTTTGGCAACTCAAGAGCAGGTTGAACAGATTAATATGTTGAGGCAAAACAATCCTTATGCCAACACATATAATCCGGGGTGGAAAAATCACCCAAATTTCTCTTGGAAAGATCATCAAGGGAACATCCAGAAACCGGTTCAAGGCCAACAACAGTACCAGCCCCAACAACAACCTTATCAGCCTCCTGTGTCAAGAAAAGCTGATTGGGAGATTGCCATTGAAAAGATGGCAGCTCACAACTGTCAATTTCAAGAAGAAACCAGAAGTAATTTCAAGAACACTGGAGCATCTATAAAGAATCTTGAGGTGCAAATGAGCCAAATTGCTCAACACCTTGCTATCCCTACCGCTCCTGGGACTCTTCCTAGTGCTACGGTAACAAATCCTAGAGATAATCATAAAGTAAATGCAGTCACAACGCGAAGAGGTAAAGTTAGTGAAGAGGTTCAAGAAAATTCTGAAGTTGAAAATCAATTGATTGAGGTTGAGCTTGAAATCAAAGACAATGAAGAGGTTGACAACGACAAAGAAGTTACCCAAACACCGGTCATCAAAGAAAAAGCGGTTGAACCTAAACCGGTGGTCAAACTTCCGTATCCTACAAGAAACAAGAAGAAAGGGCAGCAAGAGAAGAATTTTGAAAAATTTCTTGACTTGTTCAAAAAGCTGGAATTGAATATCCCATTGCTTGAAGCTCTTGAACAAATGCCCACTTATGCCAAGTTCATGAAAGATATAATTGCTAAAAAGAGGACTATGGGAGCTGAACCTATTATTCTAACCGAAACTTGTAGTGCTATTTTGCAGGGATTGAAGATTCCGGTGAAGAGAAAAGATAGAGGAGCTGTTACCATTCCATGCACTATTGGTGACCGATCGTTTAAGAGAGCTCTCATCGACTTGGGAGCGAGCATCAGTTTAATGCCTTTATCTATCTACAAAAAGTTAGGTATTGGTGCTGTGCAAGACACTAGGATGACTCTCCAATTCGCGGACCATTCTGTGAAGCGACCTTATGGAGTTGTCCATGATGTATTGGTTAGGGTGGACAAATTTGTGTTCCCGGTTGACTTTGTGATCCTTGAAATGCCGGAAGATGAAGAAATTCCCTTGATTTTGGGAAGACCTTTTCTAGAAACCGGGAGAGTAATGATAGACATGGAAGGTGGAACACTAACGATGAAGGTGTATGATGAAGAGTTAAAAATTGATGTTAGGAACACTTTAAAGTACAAAGATGATGTGGGCACTAGTAGCAACATACAAGTGTTAGACCAAATGGAAGCTAGTGAGCATTTAGAAAGTGTGTCCAAGTTACCTCTAGAGAAGGTGTTGAGTATGTCCATTTTTGAAGGTGATAAGGAAGTTGGAGATAAGGATATGGAAGTGGTTGCGATGCTTGAAAATCAACCTATCTTTAAAAGAATTAGAATGCACCGGTGGGAAGAGTTGCGACAGCCTACAACAGTTGATGAAGGCAAAGACAAACCAAAAACAGCCGAATTGAAGCAACTTCCCGAGAATCTCAAATATGTCTTTCTTGACACAGAAGAAAAATGTCCCGCTATTATTAGCGCTAATTTAAAAGACATGCAAGAAGGCAAGTTAATTGAAGTTCTTAAAAAATTCAAGGGAGCTATTGGGTGGAAGATTGAAGACCTAAAGGGTATAAGTCCCACAGTGTGTATGCATAAAATACTGATGGAAGAAGATCACAAACCGGTTGTGCAACCTCAAAGGAGATTGAATCCGGTGATGAAGGAAGTAGTGCGAAAAGAAGTTGTTAAGCTATTGGATGCGGGATTGATTTACCCCATATCCGATAGTGCTTGGGTGAGTCCGGTGCATGTGGTGCCCAAAAAGGGGGGAACAACTGTTATAACAAATGAAAAAAATGAGTTGATTCCTACTAGAACCGTTACTGGGTGGAGAGTGTGCATCGATTATAGAAGATTGAATTTGTCTACGAGAAAGGACCATTTTCCGTTGCCATTCATTGACCAAATGCTGGAAAGACTAGCGGGACATGAGTACTATTGTTTTCTTGATGGCTACTCCGGGTACAATCAAATCGCTGTTGCACCGGAAGACCAAGAGAAAACGGCGTTTACATGCCCCTATGGCATTTTTGCTTATAGAAGGATGCCATTTGGGCTATGTAATGCCCCTGCTACATTCCAAAGATGCATGACTTCCATTTTTGCGGATATGCTGGAAAAACACATGGAGGTGTTCATGGACGATTTTTCCGTGTTCGGATCCTCATTTGATCATTGTTTATCTAACCTTTCACTTGTTTTGCAGCGATGTCAAGAAAGCAACTTAATATTGAACTGGGAAAAATGCCATTTCATGGTGAAAGAAGGCATTGTTCTTGGTCACAAGATCTCACAAAAAGGGATCGAAGTGGATCAAGCCAAAGTGGAAGTGATCTCTAAGTTACCTCCGCCAATCAACGAAAAGGGCATAAGAAGCTTCTTGGGACATGCGGGATTTTACCGCAGGTTCATAAGAGATTTCTCAAAGATAGCCAAACCTTTAACTACTCTGTTGGTTAAAGATAAGGCTTTCGTTTTCAATAAGGAATGCAGCGACGCTTTTGAAACACTAAAAAAAGAATTGGTATCTGCTCCTATTGTTATTGCCCCAGATTGGTCCCTACCCTTTGAGATTATGTGCGATGCTAGTGACATTGCAGTGGGGGCTGTTCTTGGACAGCGGAGAGGAAAATTGCTTCATGTGATTTACTATGCTAGTCATGTTCTGAACCCTGCACAGATAAACTATGCAACTACCGAGAAGGAGTTGTTAGCAGTTGTGTATGCCTTCGATAAATTCAGGCAATATCTGTTGGGTTCAAAAGTGATTGTTTATACTGACCATGCTGCTTTGAAATATCTTTTTGCTAAGCAGGATTCCAAGCCCAGGTTGTTGAGGTGGATTTTACTCCTACAGGAATTTGATGTGGAGATCCGTGACAAGAAAGGGTGTGAAAACACTGTTGCAGATCATCTTTCTCGAATGTCACCAATTGAGGAGACGGAAGAGCAACACCCTATAAAGGATGAGTTCACTGACGAACACATCCTAGCTGTTATAGGGGTGCCTTGGTTTGCAGATTATGCAAACTATCTCGTTGGCGGTATTATACCCGACGATTTTGATTCTAACAAAAAAAAAAGTTTGTTCATGATTGCAGGTTTTATTTATGGGATGATCCGTTTCTCTACAAAAGAGGGGTGGACGGCCTAGTGAGAAGATGTGTACCTGAAGAAGAACAAAAAGATGTGCTGAAAGCATGTCACGACTCTGAGTATGGGGGACATTTCAGTGGTGATCGAACAGCTGCTAAAGTCCTACAATCAGGACTTTATTGGCCATCTTTATTTAAGGATGCGCAAGAGGTAGTGAAAGAGTGTGACAGATGTCAGAGGACTGGGAATATATCAAAAAGAAATCAGATGCCGCAAAATTCTATGCTCGAGGTTGAGTTATTTGATGTATGGGGGATAGACTTCATGGGGCCATTTCCACCATCGTTCGGAAAAAACTATATTTTGGTGGCTGTGGATTATGTGTCCAAATGGGTAGAAGCTGTGGCATTACCCACCAATGATGCTAAGGTAGTGGTTAGATTCCTAAAAGAAAACATCTTCGCAAGGTTCGGTGTCCCGAGGGCGTTGATAAGCGACGAAGGGACACATTTCTTGAATCACCTTATGGAGAAGTTGCTGCAAAAGTACAATGTGAAACACCGGATAGCTACTCCTTACCACCCCCAAACGAGCGGTCAAGTGGAGGTATCCAATAGACAATTGAAACAAATCTTGGAAAAGACAGTGAATTCATCCAGGAAGGATTGGTCTCTTAAGCTAGATGACGCTTTATGGGCATACCGGACGACTTTCAAAACGCCTATCGGTATGTCACCATATCAACTGGTTTACGGAAAGGCATGTCACTTACCTTTGGAACTTGAGCATAAAGCCTTTTGGGCATCTAAGTATCTTAATATGGATTTGTCAAAAGCTGGAAGTTCGAGGATTCTTCAACTTCATGAGTTAGAAGAATTCAGGAATCGGGCGTATGAGAATGCCAAAGTATACAAAGAGCAAACGAAAAAATGGCATGATACAAGGATTCAAAGAAAAGAGTTTTGGGAAGGACAACTGGTCCTTCTGTACAATTCAAGGCTGAAGCTGTTCCCAGGCAAATTGAGGTCAAAATGGTCGGGACCTTTTGTTGTTCACAAGGTATTTCCTCACGGAGCTGTCGAGATTAAAAATCAGACCAACGGAGATATTTTCAAAGTGAACGGGCAGAGGTTAAAGCATTATTTCAAAGGCCAGCCCATTGGTGATGTGCATGTCACTCGTCTTACCCAGTAGTACGACGGACCGTCGAGCCATGCGACGTTAAACGCAGCGCTTCGTGGGAGGCAACCCACGAGTTTTTCAGTCTGACTTTTGTGTGTTTCTGTTTTGTAGGTTTTGTTTATCACTGATTTTAAGAAGGAATGAACGAGGTTTGAAGTCATAGTAGGAAGATCAGGAAGGCCAGAAAACGGAAAACCAGAGGTGCAACACGGCCACCCGTGTTGTGCAACACGGCCCGTGTTGCATGATGCAGACAGATGGGTGTTTTTGTGGAGTTTGGATGGATTCCAGGGATGCAACACGGCCACCCGTGTTGTGCAACACGGCCCGTGTTGCAATGTCTAGAGATTGTTTGATTCAAGTTTTTTTTAGAAGAGATTCCAGGGGTGCAACACGGGTGCCCGTGTTGTGCAACACGGCCCGTGTTGCAAGTGCTGTTTAACATGAATTTTTGAGCCAGAGAAATTGAAGCATCCAGGGAGGCAACACGGGTGCCCGTGTTGTGCAACACGGCCCGTGTTGCTCATGCGGGAATCCAAAAATTCAAATTTTTTTTAGTTTCCCAATTTTGTCCTGTGGGCCCCACGTGTTTAATTTCATAATTTTCAATTAATGGCTCATTAACCTACCATTTATCACTTTTCTTTCATCTTCTCCAACCTCATTTCTCTCTAAAAACCCTAACACCATTGTTATACCTCTCAAAACCTCCATTTTCTCAAGCACCCACTCACCAAAACCCACTTCTCCATTCACGAAATTTGTTCCCCATCACTTTCTTGTCACTTCTACGGTGACCGTTTCCTCTAATCTTTCAAATTTTTTTTCGTGTGCTTCATTTGTGCAGGTTTGAAAAATGCCTCCTAGAAGGGATACCGGTAAAAATGTTGCTGAATCTTCTCGTCCTCGCAAGAAAGCACACCGGATGCCGAATGCTCATGGCATTCTATTCGAGGACCCGGAGCATCAAGCAAAGTATGCAAAGTTGGTAAGGCGTAAGTTGATACCGGCCCGGTACATGTGCAACGAAACTCTTGAAAATCTAGGACTCAAATTTGAAGTCCATAGAATGTTTCACAGTATCGGGATGTTAAATTTCATGCAATATGAAGCGCCAACTTTTGAGCGCATAACCTTGGAATTTTTGAGTTCTTTACAGTTTCAGCTCAAGCATACCTGGACCGGATCCGACACTGAGTATTTCGGTACTCTGAAGTTCCGCCTTTATGACAATGATCATGTGATGTCGGTGGCTGATCTGGGGAAGATTTTAGATCTCCCAGTCTATGGGCCTGGTGCACCGCCAAGTACATTCGATGCAGGATCATTCTGGAAGGATATCACCGGCAACACCGAGTATGCCGCATCTGCTGCAAAGGCCTCATGCATTCATAACCCGTCATTCCGGTACGCTCAAAAAGGGTTAGCTTATACCCTTTTCTGCCGAGGCGACAGTACAGGAGTCGCAACTCTGCGGGAGTTATACTTCCTATATGGAATGGCAAACAATGAGCTGATTAATGTTGCGGCCTTCGCAGCAGACCACCTGAAGCGGGTAGCCAATGCTGCCTCGGGTGAGATTTCCGTTGGAGGGATGATTACACAGATTGCTCAGCATCTGGGGTATAATGAGAGGTTGCTTGAAGTGCCTGCAGTGGCAGGTAAGACAAAAATTGACCTTGAAACATTGGTCAACCAAGGTATGATTAAAACTGCTCATAATTATTATGCTGTGATGTCTCGTAACAAGCATTTGATTTCGTTGCCTGCACCTAACATGATTACCATAGATAATAGAGCTAACTGGATGTATGAGGACCCCATGCTGGGTGGTTCCGATCAGTTTGATGAGTATTTTTCAGATGAGGAGGATGCAGGGAACCAACCTGAAGAGGTCCCGGTGCAAACTGCTGGTGGTTCTTCTAACCAAGTAACTGGTCAGTGGAATGTTTCCAAGGACCAGTGGGATGAAATGATTAGAGAGCAGACCCGGCAAGGGGACTTAATCGATGAGCTGCATGCATGGATGCAGCAGATGAAGCTTCATGGATTTCCTCCCGAACAGTGATAATTGTGAGTCCCCTCCGACATTGGTTCTTAAACAGTGAGGACACTGTTGAGTTCAAGTGTGGGGGGGGTTTAGTTTTTATGTTTTCGTTTATTTTATGTTAATCTTTGTTTATTTTAATAGTATCATAGTGTCGGCTTGAAGATTATAGCTTTATGTTATCTGTAAAAACACCCCTAAGTTAACCTGCTGTGTGTTACATGTGAATTATGAGAAAGTATATAGGATGCGAGTGAAAAAGAATCCCGATGAGAAAATATGGAAAATTTTGATGTATAGGTACTACATAAGCACACTGAGTTTTCGGAATTAGGAACGAGTTCGACATGTAGATTCGTGCCATGGTGCTTTGATTTGAGAAGTAAACCCGAAGTAGTTTATATTGATATATCTGGCTTTATCTATAATAATTATGTGTGCAAAGATGATCCAAAAGAAAAAGAAAAAGCTTCAAGGCACCGAAAAAAAAATGAATAAAAACATTAGAACGATCGATCCTTCTAAGTTGGGTAACTCTCACAAGGTTATTCAACCTAACGGCGGTTGAACATGAATGTTTCCCGAAGGGACAGAAAAATCGGTGCCAACGATAAAAAGAGGAATCAATCTTGCACACATAGTGAAAATCATTAAAAGCCTTAAAAGTGATTGTCCGAATGAAAAGGGTTGAAAATCGAAAAAAATAAGACCTAAGCACGAAGCATAGTCGGAGAGGTTACCGAAAAGGGAGATTCGGATCCGTGGTTTTCCACGGTGCAGTGTTTGTGTGATATCTATACTGAGAGAAAAGTACAAAAAGAACTCATTGGGTGAATTGGAATGAAGGATCCACGTATGAGTATCATAATTCATATTGCTAGTTTTGAAGATGTGAGTACAGGATTTTTGCTTGAGGGCAAGCAAGAATTCAAGTTTGGGGGAGTTTGATCAGTGATATTTAGTGGTAATATTCAAGCCGGTTTTCAGCGTCTTTTGAGTCTAGTTTTATTTTGTTTGTAGTGTCTCGTTCATGTTTTGTTTTAGTTTTCTTATTATTGCGTGCAAGTCGGTGTTTATCGTTTTTACTTTGTTTTTATCAGTGGAATGGGTTATGTGGTTGTTTCTTTGTGGTGTTTCAGGTAAATATGTAATCGGTCGTTCGAGGTGTCCGAAAGATGGTCCAAGCTTTTAAAAACTGATGGGAAATGAGAGTTCAGAGACACAACACGGGTGCCAGTGTTGCACAACACGGCCCGTGTTGTAGAGACCAGAAGAAACACAAATTCAGTTCAGAAAATAAGAAGTCAGGGGTGTGACACGGGCACCCGTGTTGCACAACACGGCCCGTGTCATGGCAGCTGGGAAAGTATGTTTTGGTAGTGATCCAGAGTCACAACACGGCCACCCGTGTTGCACAACACGGCCCGTGTTGTGAAGACCAGAGACAATTTTGTGTTTTGCTGCTTCGAGGGTATTCCGGACATTTCGCGGTGCTGTTTGAAGACTGATTTATAATTGCCCATGATGACTGTGAGGAGACATTTTTGGAATTGGGGCTTTTTGGAGAGAACAAGGACGGGAGAAGAAAGATTGATCAAGAGCGGAAGCAATTGACGATCCGACTAATCCAACGTTAATTGTAATGTCTAAATTTGCTTACTCTGTTTTTATTTCCAGTTTGAACATGAGTGGCTAAACCCCCCAATGCCAGGGGGGTGTCCCTGATTTGCATTTTGTAATGACTTGTTGAATTCTTCAATTTGGTATTATGTTTTAGTTTCGTTTCTTTATTTTATCGCAACGTCCTTAATGCTTTATCGGTATTGGAAAATAAGATAATTGATCGTGGTTAGGATTTGGTCTGACCAACCATTCTAACCTTGTTGCATAATTTTATCGTAAAAAAAATATTACTGAGGAATTGGGATATTTTTATATGAACCTTTTTATGTCAGAATTATTGCTTGATATTCTTCTATGACCTTTGAGGAATCATGGTCTATGAAGAATACCAAAGGTTTTTCTTTAAAGGAATTTTGGAGAAACATTGTAGGCTTAGGAAAGACGCGTTCTAAAGCACATCTCTAAAATTCAGGAACCTATGAGTCATTGCATTGCGAATCATACACCCTACCTGGCATTACTTTTATATAAGTGAAATTATTTGTTTTTACGTTTTATTCTGTTCAATTTATTTAATTTAATCTCAAACCTTGAGTTTTGTCTAATTGAAATTAATCACGAAGAACTTATTTTTAATACGCAGTCCTTGTGATCGATATTTTGGGTTAATCCTTTCTATTACTACATCGGTAAAAATAGTACACTTGCTATTTTCCGGTCAGCATCCCTAAAAGGATTATCACAGATAATGGCTCTAATCTGAATAACACCATGATTACTGATCTTTGCACGCAGTTCAAGATTAAGCATCACAATTCTTCTCCTTATCGTCCAAAGATGAATGGGGCAGTGGAAGCTGCTAATAAAAACATTAAGAAGATTCTACAGAAGATGACTATTACGTACAAGGATTGGCATGAGATGTTACCATTTGCTCTTCATGGTTATCGTACTACGATACATACTTCAATAGGGGCAACCCCATTCTCCTTAGTCTATGGTATGGAAGTAGTTCTACCCATTGAAGTTCAGATACCTTCCTTAAGAATCATGAAGGATTCAGGCTTGAATGAAGATGAGTGGATTCAGACTCGACTTGACCAGATAAATTTGATTGATGAGAAAAGGTTGGCAGCTGTGTGTCACGGTCAGATGTACCAGAAACGGATGATCAAAGCTTTTAATAAGAAGGTTAAGCAAAAGGTATATCAGGCTGGTGACTTGGTAATCAAGTGTATCATATTACCACAGGGTGATCCTAAGGGCAAATGGACTCCAACATATGAAGGACCATTTGTAGTCAAGAAGGTATTCTCAGGAGGTGCCATGATGCTTACTACTATGGACGGTGAAGATTTCCCACAACCCGTGAACGCAGACATAGTTAAAAAATACTACGCATAAAAAGAGACCCGCTAGGTTGACTGGCCTAGGCAAAAATAAGGGCATCCCGACGAACCAAAAGGGTTCGGGGCAAAAATTAGGGATATATATGTAAAAAAATGTACACCCGGCAAGTCGAAAACCTGAAAGGGCGGCTTGGGCAAAAAAGGGTATCCCGATGGATTGAAAACCTGAAAAGGCAATCCAGGCAAAAGTTAGGGATTAAAGCGTATGACTATGTCTCGTTGGATCACCCATGTAACTCCAACTATTTGTGCTACCTAAATCAAGTTCAAACAGATAAAGATCAATCCAATCATTTCCATCTCGACATCAAAGGATGAGATACTTGAAGATAATGGCAATAGTGGAATTGAAACTCAATAGGATTATTTCTCACATAGCTGCTTTTCTTTGTTTTTGTAAAACTTTTACGACAAATTCCTCTTACTAGGATTTTTGTCTCCTTGTACAAACTTGCTTGTGTATAGGCTACTTTCTAAAATAAATAAAATCTCGTCTTTAAATCCAGGTTTCCTTTTTCCCTGTTTACCTAAACGAAAACGTCCATTGGTTGTGTTTGAATGTATGTATGCTTTTGAATATGATTGATGTTTACCAAAAATGCATAAAATGCAGTAATAGTATTTACTAAGGACGAACGGAGGTAGGAATTCAACGAAGCTTTGCTGGTCCATCCCCACATAATAATCCTCACAGATACTTCAACTAACATCTCCCCTCGGATTTATGTCCATCTCTTTTATCCTCAGACATGATATTCAGGAACGGATTCCTTCAATAAGAAGCACGAAGAATGAAGAAGGGAGGTTATAAGTACCATACTATCAAACAAGACGGGAACGAAGTCCTCATATTCTTCAGCAACAAATCGGGATTTACTTTCCCTAGCCAGCAGTTGTTATACAAAGATATTCAGACGTTTCAGGCTGCATGATTCATTCATACATCATTTACATCATATCATAGCATACGCATCCGTAATGCATAAAACATTTACTTAGATACGTCATGCCATACATGCATACATGTTGCATAAACTAACCTTTTCTTTTCAGGATAGTTGCAGACAGATAAACACTATCAACAACTCAAAACAGTTCAGAGACGATCTATACGAAGATCTAGTACTGATACTTAATCTAGAGATAATCGCTACGAAGATTCATTTCTGATAATCAATACTCAAGTTGTCCTTGGAAGGGTATGTAAAAGATCTATACGAAGATCTAGTGCTTAATCCAGGATATTTCCAGAGGGGATAATCGTTACGAAGATTTATTTCCGATGGTCAACTATCTTTAGGATAGTATGTAAATGATCTATACGAAGATCTAGCACTTAATCCAAGAAATTCTTTCAGCAGAAGTTCAGGAGCAATCACCACGAAGATTTAATCCTGATATTCTTTCTATCCTTGGGATGGTACGGGTCTATACGAAGATTTATTACCTAATCCGTGATATTTCCCAGAAGAGATAATCGCTACGAAGATTTATTTCTAATGGTCTATGCAACAGTTTATTTGTGGGATGGTACATAAATGATCGATACGAAGATCTTGTACTTAGCCCAAGATATTACCAAAAGCAATTCAGGAAAGATCGCCACGAAGATTTGATTCTGATGCTTAAATTAAAGTATGTTCCTAAAGATGGTTTAGAGCCGATCTATACGAAGATCTAAGTACTGACACCTAATGAAGGATATTCTTTTTCCCCAGAGATAATGCAGAGACGATCTATACGAAGATCTAGTGCTGACGTACAACTCAAACCATGTTACAGGAATGATTCAGAGACGGCCTATATGAAGACCTAGTACTGATATCCAATGAAAACATAAAAAATACTATCACCTGCTGATATTATGGATGGCATCTATAAGCCCATCTCCAGTTCCTCCAAGTGGCATCTTTAAGCCCACTCAAGCAGATAAAACCAATCAGCAGTATCACCTTACGCACCGGCGAGTGCAAATTTTTGGGCTTTTGTGTTCAATCCCCTTCAACCTTCCAAGTCACTAATGGCACACAGGTCAATCTAACTCATCAAGTTTCAGAAAATTGAACAGGGACAGCTGTTGCACCCCAAAATTTGCCCTCCCCTAGTCAATACATTATGCTCCAATGTGTCCCAAGAGGTTCAAAAGGTTCAAAAGGTTCACAAGGTATCCCAAGAGGTTCACAAGGTTCACAATTAGTCAGAAAGTTTGACAATTCCCTCAGACAAAGCATCCTCCTAAGCAATGCACCCTAAACTAGGGTTTTGAATTTCATCAAGCTAAATGGACTTTCAAGGCTTCTAGTGAGCTTCATAACATCACACATGTCTTCAAGAATCCCTATGTCAAGTTTCAAGGCTTTCCCAAAAAGTTTGCTCAGTCAGATGATCAGATATGCAAAAATCAGTCAAAGTAGTTAAAAAGTCAAACTGAGGTCAACTGTGGTCAAATCAAAGTCAAACTTCATGATTTTTTTTCCAACATCAAGTTTATGAAGTAAAATTCATCATTTGATCAAGGGTTGATCATGATTCATCAAGGAGATTTCAGATCATCAAGAATCAAGAGTTTCTAAATTAGGGTTTTCATAGGAAAAGTCAACTGAACTTTGACCAGCCATAACTTTCACATGCTTCATCAAAAATTTCCCATCCAAAACTAATTTTGAAGGAAATTGAATTCTATACAATTTTGTGTCTCACAAGCCAAGCCCAAAAATGCTTCATTTGGAAGGTATGAGCTAAGACATTATAGGTCATTTTAAAAGTCAACAAAAAGTCAACATCTTCCAAAGGGCATAATTTGAAAATGGTAAAGGATATGGACATGAGACCAAAGGGGTTTGTTATAGGACTCTATAAGATTTCTAAAAAGTCCAAGAACACCTTCATAGCCTTAAAATTGAGGGAGATGTGCCTTGTTAAAGTTGGGAAATTTTTTAGGAGTGTATGAAGCAAATGAGGTTTCAAATCCAATTTTTGCCAAATGGGCCTACCAAATTCCAATCCAATCTCAAGGATAAGGTCATACACGACCCATTGACTATTTTTCCATATTTTTATATTTTATATTTTATTATTTTGGATTTTATTTAATAAAATTCAATTTTAATGAAATTAAAATACAAAAAGTCAATTTAAAAATCTGATTTTGGTTCTAGAATGATTGAAATATCATTTAAAATTGATTGAGAGGATCAAATTTCGTGTAAAGTCTTTGAGGCATGAAAATATTTGATTTTTCTCACTTTTTGAATCATATCTTTCTTCATGATCAAGCTATCCAAAAGCCCAAAGAAGAGATTGTTTTTTGACCTAATTTGCTTCTACTATATGTACACAAGTGATCACAAGCATAAGGACACGATTTTCAGCCTCCAAAGTCACTCACCAACTACAAATTTTTCACACAAAAAACTAAATTCGGTTTTTCACTTGCAGGTAGTTTTAAGAACTTTGAAGGATTACAATAGCTTCCTGAAGGTTCTCTGATCGTATCCCCATCATCATCTTCATCCATAACATCATAAAAAGCATGAATCGATCCCGTTTATGTTCATTATTTATTTTTTTCGATTCTAACATATAATGCGTTTTCAATGATGTTTGCTTGTTTAAATGAGTTCATGGCAATGTTTAGATGGATTTTGGATTGTTTAATTGCAATTTCATGGCCAAACCGTAAAGACACCATTGTTAGGGTTCTAAGGACGAAATTAGGGTTTCATGATTAAGCCAAAATAAATGGATTATGATAACGTAATTTGACTGTAATTGATATGAGGATTGAATTGGTGTGTTCAATTTTGAAAGTTATTACAGGTTTCATGGTCGTTGAAGGAACATAGGAATTCCTGCGAAAACCAGTTCGCAGGAAAATTCGTAGGAAATTCCGTAGGAAATTTCGCAGGTCAGGAGGAAGAAGAAGCTGCGCGCGAACTGAAGATTCAAATTTGCATATATTATATAATTGTGTTTGTATTATAATTCATGACTAATGCTGATGGTGTAGTGGTGAAGGGACGCGCGTGCAAGCCAAGAGACCTGGGTTCGATCCCCAGGTTCTTTCTTTTTATTCATTTGTTTTTTCAGGTTTACGATATCATGGGTTTGGTTCATTCCATAGACAGCTGTGCAGGCGCAGCCCAGTGGTATCCCATCTTGCTGGTAATGGGGAAGTCATGGGTTCAAATCCAGGCCTCCCCCATTTTTTTTAACCTTGTTTTTATTTTTATTTTCTTAATTGTTTAATTATATAAATTATATTATCATATTAATTAATTTATTAAAACTAATAATTCTATTTAAAATATTAATCAAACTTTATATTTTTTATAAATATCATAATTTTTTCTATTCATTCTAATTAGTTTTTATAAATAATATTGTATATAATTTTTTATTATTCATAATATGTAAATAATTTATTTAAGTTTTAGTTAATTATTTAAACCTAAAATGTCTAAACCCTAATTTTTTTTTATTAATCCTAATATTTAACCTAATCTTTTTATAAACCCTAATTAAATCATTTTTTTAGATATGTAAATAGTTTAATATTTTGTTTATTATTATCAAATTTGTTATATTTTCTTCTAAAAAATTTTCAATGTCTATTTAACCTAAAAATAATTTTCTCTTTTAAATTTTTATTTATTTTTATTTTCTTATTCTAACCATTATTATTGCTATTATTTTATTATTACTAACATTTAAATTATTGCTTATTTATTATTATATTTATTATTATTTCCTGATTATATTGTAATTGTCCCAAAGCCTTGTAATATTTTTAGGTTTATATTTTTGCTTTATTTATTACAAATATATTTACTGTGTGGTTAGTAATTCTAGGGTGTGAATAACATATTTGTAATTAAAATTAAATTAGAATAATTAACTTAAATAAGAAAAATATTTGAATATGAACACGCACACACGTAAGTCAATCTTTGATCGCCATCTTGCACTTCCTAGGGTTGCCTCTCAGTTGCCTATTTCAAAACGTCAAGTAGGGTGTCTTAAGCAAAGTCCCTTCATAAATATCATCAAGTCCCTTCAGTTTATAAGATCAAGTCCCTTCGAGGTTGCCTACGATAAACGATCTTGTCCCTTCGAATAAAAGATGATAAGTCCCTATGAATTGCTAAAGACACCTTGCAGTTGCCTATATTCAGATGTCCCTACACATGTCCCTTAAACATCCAAGGTAATGACTACCTATTCCTTAATAATAGGGATAGTCTTACCATTGAAAGAACATAAGAACAGTAAAGATTTAATATAGGGTATGTTTCTCTTAATTGCTTGCTCACATTTCAAAAATACTCTTTACACCACATTTTTCAAACAAATTTTCAATAAAAAACAAGGCTTTGTATACATCCATACGAGGATTATTACAAAGTACTTAGAAAGTTTCTAATCATGCACTACACCTTTTGCAAACAAACAAAGTGAGCTAAGTAACTAAGAGCCCATGGATAACCATGGATATAAAGGGTGCTAACACCTTCCCTTTATATAACCTACCCCCCGAACTCAAAATCTTTTAAGGTCTTTCCTGTTCTTTTATGTCATTTCCTTTTGGATAAAATAAAAGTTGGTGGCGACTCTTGCTATCCGCAACATGACTAAAAGTCAGTTTTCCCACCGTGTTACACATATTACAAATGATGAAAGATCCAAGTTGGATGTAAAGTCAAAACAATGTATCTTCATCGACTATGGGAAAAATGAGTTTGGATATAGGTTGTATGATCCTGTAGGGGATAAGATTATTCAAAGTTGAGATGTGGTGTTTATGGAAGTCCAAACTATTGAAGATATTAATAAGGTGGAGAAGGTTACACCCAAGAAAGATATCAGTTTATCTAATGTTGATCTAGTTCATTTACCTAGTCATAATATAGATGTTATTGGTGGTGATGATCACAATGGTGAGCCATATGATTATGTTGATGATCAATAACTTGGAGATGGGGCATATATTCCAACTAATGATGGTGAAGGGAAGAACGATTTATCACTGGATGAGAATCTTAGTGAAACTCCAAAATCATCTCAAGTTCAACTTAGGAGGTCTAACAGGCAGAGACAACCTTCTACAAGGTATAATTCTGATGAGTATGTGACCTTGACTGATGAGGGTGAACCCGAGTGTTTTCAACAGGCCATGGAAAGTGATGGAAATTAAAAGTGTATGGATGCAATGCATGATGAGATGAAATCATTGCATGATAATCACATTTATGATTTAGTGAAGCAGCCTTAAAGGCTTTGGAAAATAGATGGATTTATACAATTAAACATGAGAGCAACTCTTAGTCTCCAAGATATAAAGCCAGATTAGTGGTGAAAGGTTTCAGTCAAAGAAAAGGTATTGATTTTGGATGCTACTCTTGATTTATAGGTTGAGCAAATGGATGTAAAAACGACTTTCCTTCATGGTGATTTGGAGGAAGAGATATACATGAAACAACCTGATGGTTTTCAAGTTAAAGGTAAAGAAGATCATATATGTAGATTGAGAAAGATTTATATGGGTTGAAGCAAGCTCTAAGGAAGTGGTACAAGAATTTTGAGTCTATTATGTGTGATAAAGGATACTAGAAGACTATTTTAGATCATTGCATCTTTGTTAGACAATTTTCTAACGATGACTTCATTATCCTGTTGTTACATGTTGATGATATGTTTATCGTAGGGAATTTTTTTTAACTTTAACATGTTAAAGAAGCAATTGGGAGAGTCATTTGCCATGAAAGACATGGGAGCAACTAAATAGATTATTGGCATTAGAATCATGTGTGACAGAAGAAAGAAGAAACTTTGGATGTCACAAGAAAATTATATTGAAAAAGTGTTGCAAAGATTCAAAATGGAAAGTTTTACTTATTTAAGTGGAGAGTGTCAATTTAGGTGGAGAGTATCTCTTCCTAAATATGATTAACCTATTTGTCTCACTTATTTAAGTGGAGAGTATCAATTTAGGGTTGAGAGAGAGAGAGAGATAGAGAGAAAAAGAAGGATTCAAAAGAGAGAAAAAAGGAGAGAAACTCATTCCTGATTCGTTAACCGTTGGATTACTCTCAAATTTGGAGGAGAGGTTTACAACATATATATATCTAACTTTTGACTGTTCAAAATTTTTAAACAACATATGAGGTGAGAGTTATCTGCTTCGCGATTTGGGAAAATTTTCAGCTTTTTTATTCTTATTTGTAAGCTAGTTTGCTTTGTGATTTGCGGTTGTTAGTACCAGTTTGTGAATCACTTAAAGACTCTCTTGTACCCTTAATTATTTATAGTGCAGTTATTTCTTTGGTCTGGATGACTCGTGGTTTTTACTCTCATATTGGGGGATTTTCCATATTAAAAATATCGGTATTCTTTTGTTCCTTTTATTTGTTCGATTTGTCATCTTATATTTGTTGTTGATCCTTAAGGTTCCTATGAGTTTTGCGAGTTTTATATCCGCTGCATATTAGTCTGTTATTATATATTAATTTCCCATCAAGTACACTTATACTCCTCCAAAGAAAAAATTTAAATACATCTCACAACATTGTAACACAAAAGCATATGAGAAAAGAAAAGAAAAAGTCATGGAACTTTGAAAAACTTGAATTCTATCTATAGTTATTAACTTCCTCTTCTTTTATAAAACTAAATGATGTAAGACTTTCTAAATTATCAACTAACCTCAACATTATACCAATCTATCTTTAATAAGGTGTTTTTTTTTTAAAACTTTCATACATTATTTTTTTGATGATGATGATTAGTTGTATTGATGATAATAATAATAAAAAATATATATTAATAATATTATAATTTATTAAAATATTTTATTAATAATATATAATTAAGTGGTTATATAATAATAATAATAATAATAATAATAATAATAATAATAATAATAATAATAATAATAATAATAATAATAATAATAATAATAATAATAATTAATATTTCATTAATTAGTATTTAAAAAGAATAAATGATTTAGGATTGATATCCATTTTTCCACGGCCATATAAGGCGAATCTGGAAAAAGCTCCTATAAAAAAATATTTCATCATTACCATTTTAAGATTCTTTTATTTTTACCTCCTGAATGAATTTGATCAACATTCTGGGTCGTAGTATTTTTTATTGTTTTTTTCTTTTTATTTAAATTTCACGTGTCATTTCTTTTTTCTTTTTATTTTAATTCGACGTGGTGTTTTTTTTTTTATTGTTTATTGAAATTGAAAATGTTGTGATCAAAAATGAAAATGTTGTGATCAAAAATTGTTAAAAAATGAAAATGTTGTGATCAAAAATTGTTAGAAAATGAAAATTTTGTTGATCCCGTGACATTGACCATGCATAACTGGGCGCATACCACTAAACAACTTTATTTATTGTAATTTATTTCTAATATATATATATATATATATATATATATATATATATATATATATATATATATATATATATATATATATATATATATATATATATATATATATTTAATATAATTTTAATTTACTACATAATTTATAATTTCAATTTACATAATTAATATTACATGTTTTATAATTTTAGTTTATTACATAGTTAATATAATTTCATTTTTTATTACATATTTTAATTTATATTTAATATTTAAATATATAATAAATATTGAAAGTAAATAATATCTGAAATTATATATTTAAAATTATTAGTTATATTGAAATATAAATAATTTAATATTTATTAAAAATATATTTTTCAATTTATTATTTAATATAATAAATGCCACATAAATAATATATTTACTATATATTAAAAAATGAAATGAACACTCATCCTCCTAAATCTCCTTGAAAGTAAATAATAATCTGAAATTATATATTTAAATTTATTATTTATATTGAAATATAAATAATTTAATATTTACTAAAATATATTTTTCAATTTATTATTTTAATATAATAAATGCCACATAAATAATATATTTACTATATATTAAAAAATGAAATGAACACTCATCCTTCTAAATCTCCGATCTGAGCTAACTTTTGTTTGATTGAGGAGAAGAGGCATGTGCTTTCAAGGAATTGATAGCGAAAGGTGAGAATTGGTGGTTCCAGTGGTTTACCTCGATTCGCCTTTGGTCGGAGGAAGTGGTGGATAATGATAGAGTGATGTGGGTGCATATTTACGGGGTTCCAATCCAAGCATGGAAGATGGAGTTTTTCGTCGATTTTTCTAACACATTAGGCTCTTTCGTTTGTGCGGATGAAACTGCCATGAAATGTGAGATCAAAGACTTGGCTAGAGTGTTGATTAAGGTGCCTTTGGGGTTTGTTTTACCAAAAAAGGTGGAGGTCGGCATTGATAACTTGAAGTTTAAGCTGGTTTTGAGGGAGGATTTGTATGGCCCGTTGAGAATGACTAAAATTTATTCAGAGGATGAAGAGGGGTCAACTTCTTCTTTTATGTCGGTTTCAGAAGAAGTTTCTGATGTCGGAGGGGATAAATTGTCTTCAAGAATGGTGTTGGGTGACAGATTTGAATCTGAGGAGGAGCAAAATTGTGGCGGTGGTTTCAGAACGAAGAAAGATGCGGTGAACAATCTAGGAAAGTGTCACACCCTAAATTTTGACCGGACTTTTAAGAATTTTTTTTTCATTCGTCTGACGCATTTTTGTCGAATTATTTGATAGTCAGACATTTTTTTATTTTAATCCATTAATCATGCATTTTTATTTATTTTGTCATTTCAATGTCTTGTCATTTTTATTTATTCATTTTATTTATTTTCTTTCTCTTGATTTTAGAATTTACTTAAAGGAAATTTGTATCTCAAGGCAATTGTTTATTTATTTTAATTTTAATTTTAATATTTAGTTAACTAGATAATTTAGATTACTTAGAACCGTTTTTTTAATTTAACAGTCGTTAGTTTTCCTAGTTTAGAGTTCAATTAGGTTTTTAATTAGTTGTTATATTAATTTGTTCACATTTCGGTATTTTTAGCCATAAGCATTTCATTAATCGTGTATTTCCAAGTTAATTTTATTCAATGTTGTTTTTTAATCCCTAATTTTAGAATTCCTATTTCGAATGATTAAGGTCATTAGTTAGATAATCTTTTATTAGTTCAAGCTTATTTTATCTACTAAATATTTATTTTTAATTCAGTTTATTTAAGAATCAATTTAGTCTAATTTTGAGTTTTATGTTTAATTTTTTTATTTCTTTATTGTTTCTAATTTAATCATTTTGTTTATTTCTATATTTTTATTTACTTAATTTATATTTAATTTCAGTTTTAGAATTAGTATTAGGTTTTTACTTATTTAGTTTATATGTTTACTTTTTTTTCCAGTTTTAACTCTTAACTTTGTTAGTTTTTAAGCTTTTTAGTTTAATACTTGTTATTTTGATTTGTCCAAAAGGTCAAGAACTTCTTTCTGAACAAACTGTACCCTTCTATTACCCACTAGCCTGCTCTAACAACAACAACCCTTCAACACGCATACACATTAGAATGGAAGAAAAAATTTGTAGCCTCAAGTCCAATTTTGCGGTACACCTAAATTTGTAACATCAGAACAAAAAAAAACCATTGACCACATCCTGAACAATCTGCAATGGAAAGCAACTACACATCAATAACAGGACAAACTTGAATGGTACCATAAACTTAATGAACAAGTTGTATTGGTTTTAAAGGGAGGAGAAAAACAATAAAACAGGGAAGGGAACATTTTTTTTATTTCTCATCACTAACAGCAAATTGCATCCGTCTCCACTCCCTCATCACCTCCTCTCCACTCAGCCTTCATCCACCCCCCACAACACCCACCACATTCATCCTCAAATCACCAATCACCAACCATAAACAACAAAACCAAACAAAAAAAATTTGAAACAGAATGAGAACCTGAGGAGGAGAGGTAATTTTAAGAGTGAGAATTTGAAGCAAATCGCAAAACGACGTGGGTCTGAGTCGGAGAACTGAAAAACTGAACCGTAAGCCGAATCCGAAAGAAACTTTGATTTGAACCGAATCAGAAAACGCAATG